>OX103973.1:43929849-44035133 GCA_944470395.2 Schistosoma turkestanicum | reverse complement strand
TTAGCACATAAATACATTGAAAATAATCAATTGTGTTAAAGTGCCATCATTGTGTTTGAGTGGTTACATTCAATATACATAAATATTGCAACCACAGACTGTTCACTCATTCGTTCATTGTCTGAATTATAAATAATAACCGAAATGAGAGGGACCTATTCATCAATCCTATTTTTTGTATACTAAGCAATGCATTGTTTGTCATATCAGAAATCGAGTCTGAATACAATGGCATACCTGGTGACATTGGTTTAATATTAACTGAAAATATAACACCAAAACGTTTGACAGAAGTGAAGTTTTCACATAAGCTGTTTTGGTGTTATATTTTCAGTTAATATTAAACCAATGTCACCAGGTATGCCATTGTATTCAGACTCGATTTCTGATATGACAAACAATGCATTGCTTAGTATACAAAAAATAGGATTGATGAATAGGTCCCTCTCATTTCGGTTATTATTTATAATTCAGACAATGAACGAATGAGTGAACAGTCTGTGGTTGCAATATTTATGTATATTGAATGTAAACCCTCAAACACAACGATGGCGCTTTAACACAATTGGTTATTTTCAAAGAATTTATTTGCTAATTGAATTACAGTTGATGGTATTTACGCATTCATATCTGGTGGACTGCGAGAGATGAGTAGACTTTTAATAGTGTACGTGTAAGAGGCAACTATACAAAATGTCAAAAGTGATTCAGGAATGCAGAAGCACACTAATTCACGAAATTTTAAAGGAGAATGGATCAAGTGCTCACTTCGTATCAATCAAGTTCGCCAAATTGACTTATATTTTTTGTACAAGCATACTGATTAAAAAATCTCACATTGTCTCCCATTTAATCGGCGAAGGAACTTTGCGAATAAAAATAGAACTAAGGGACTCTTCATCATTATCAGCACTCGACAATCTAGGAACATGAAGTAGGGCATAAACCAATACTTACACATGTTTTGCTCTTGTTTATCTGTAATTATATATGAAAGCATAAAAATAGGATGAATTTCAATATTTGTTGATCAACTGTATTTAACGTTGACTTGTCGATGTTAAAAGAGCAACGGCTGTTGATGTGCACTGCTGAAAAGTCTAAAACTAGGATAAAACAGACGTCCAGTGCTTCAAGGATTTCACTGGTAGTTCAACAGTGATCAATGTAAAACAAGACCCTCCATAACTCTATGATTATTAAAATTTCAAACGTTTTATTCAACTCACTAAACCGTTTCATACACATAAAGTACATTGAACACGGTATTTGACCACCGTCTACCCAATATGAAGCTCTGTTAATTCAATAATCTGATTTCAAATACATTGAAATTACTACTTACGATGTTGGAAGTCCTTTATTTCATGATTGGTTTCATATTAGTGTAAAAGCTTAGAAATTGCATCGCCGTAAAAATAACTCTACTTATCCTTCGGAAATTTCAATTTGTTTACTGAGAATGATTGATCTCTTGTGGTATAGAGTAGATGATTCTCCCAAACACAGCAGTGCTGTCGCGTAAATGAACTCATTATTTCCGCTGGTATTGTTACTGCTCAGTCTTCAAGAAATCGAAAAACGAGTCAAATTCTGATTCATTAGAGTTCAACTGATATTTTCAGTACATAGAAGAACTGATCAAGGTTTAGGCATTGCAATTATGTTATATTCATGTGTTTATTGATTGTTGACAGAAATGGTCTTTGAAACGTAATTATAGTGATTATTACAAGCAGACGATATTAAATGCAATAAATTGATGTTGACAATTTTCCAATTACGGCAATATCTGAAAAGATTTGCTAAGTTAAGAATGTGATCGCAAGTTCTTCGCTAACTGAAGTCACTTGATCAGCGTTCTGTTAAGATCACTATTTATTATTATAATTCAAGCAAATTATTGAGATACTACTGAAAGTAAGCAAGTTTCAAAAGTATTTGTACACGAGGAAAAAAGATGAAACTTACAGAGCTCCGTCAGATAGTCGTCGAAAGCTATTTGATAAAAAGATGATTACTTAACATTTATTCAATTATTGAGGAATAATAAAATTATTTGAATTCTGAATGATCAATTCATGAATGAAGTTTAATTTTTTGAAATGAATTAGTAAAGAGAAAGATAGGGGCGATGAATAATTTCGAAGGTTAGAGTTCTTTTAGAGAACACAAAAACTTGATGCATTCATCCAGTAATCTGCCATTCTTACCTATTATTATCTTCCTGATTGCTTACTCAATAAATAAACAATGCTTTCAAAACACCTACGATCGAATACTAGTAATTCAAATAATCTTCTACTGCTATAGGATATGTTTTGCATACATGTGGTGGGTCAGCGTGAACTGCTGCGCAGTAGACACAATCTTTGGTTAGCAGACTGATATCTCGCCTACGCCTTAAGTTTCCACTGTAAAATTTGGAGCAACACATATAAATGAACAATATTACTTTCACTTAGATCATCATCAGGCCGTCTTCTAATTGACATGAATATTCATGTGAAAATGTTAGATCAGTCATAGCGATTGGGGTAAGTAATCACAGTGACATAGATAACATCACCTCACATAACAGGCAAAAGAACAAGTTGGTATTACGAAGACAAATGTGTCAGGATTAGTAAAAATAAGGCACGGTAACAAAATATTTATCAATAGTTCAACATTGGAAATAGTAATAGGTCGATGACAGAGAAGTGGACTAGATCCAACCGTTAGAAAACATACAAACAAATTATTATTTTTTTGATTATTATCCAATTTAACCTACTATATCCAATGTTCAACTATTAATAAATCCAGGTTATCTTATTTTATTATTCTCACTACTGTCAGTACATCTGTCTTCCTAATATCAAATCGTACTTTGTACCTATTATGTGTAGTGATGTCATCTATTTGATTATGATCATTGACTGACTAGTTTACCATTTTCATATGAGTATTCATGTTAATTAGAGAACATTTTTATGAATATCTAATTGAAACAATATTGTTTGCCAATGTGCGTTGTTCTGATTCACGCCATATATGACGCAACAGAATCTTTCGTATCCGCGCTAAGATTCCGTTAGACACCAGGCCATTATACTGATAATACTCCCAAGATAATTGCAGCATTTGGCGTTTAGACAGCATATAGTTTTTCAGATGAGCAAGTTCATTGATTAAGCCAACTACTGGTGCTAACTTGAAAAAGACTGATTCATGTCCATTGGAAATGTCGTAAAAGATATAAGTACATCTTTTGGTGCAGTAATACATTCACATTGTTTTTATTCGAGTTTCTATTTTTAGAGCAAAACTACTGTTGCACCACATCGGCTAACAAATTAAGAGAGAATCGGAGGAGGCTGATTCACTCGAACTTTGCTCGATTTGTAGCTCGTTCGACGAACAAAAGCCGTTAACAGCAACACTGAAACTCACAAACGACTAAAAAAATACGATTTTGTCTAAAACAGGCATTTAGAGTACGGGTTTTTGTTCTAGGTTTCAACAATTTTTCTGAAGGAAACTGAGCATAACAGTATATCATTATTAAAACAGGTGTAGGATAGTCACAAAAATAATCATTAGTGTTTAGCAAACTTCAGGAATAGCAATGTGCCAAAAATCAGCTTTCACATTTTTCTGCTGTCTCGCAATTTCTCTATTCTAATCATCTACTTTAGATTTAATAATATGTAATCAATTTATGATTCTGTTTCTGCAAAGGATTCTACAATATAACTTACATCCGTTCGGCAGAGTGTAGTGGTAGACTAATAAAAATAATAATTCAAAAATCATGTTAACATTGATGTTGAGATATTTTAACTGTAAAACTGAATTTCTGTTAAACTGATGGATGTAGATTGTAAAACGAAAAAGACCATTTCACTGACGATTTCTACTTTCAATAAATGAATTTTATATCCTGTGCAACTTCTTATCACAAGGTGATAATTATAAGGCTATGGCTTACAAAAAATGTCATAAACATGGTAAAAGAATTAAAATCGGATTAAGAGGATGAGTGATAATATTAATAATAATAATGATAACATAGTCCTTGAGACCTTGAATATTCACTTCTGAATATTGAAAGACAAGTTGTAATTCGAAAGAGAAGGCTCAGTGGGATAAAATATTTATACTCAGACAAACGATAAACAGGTGGCTATACGACGTTCGAGTGGTTAATCATGCAGGCATAAGGCAGTCGTGGGGGAGGAAAATTAGCGATTCTGACAAAAGAATAGGAGAATGATAGGCGAGGCAATTGTACCAATTTATTCTGTTCTTGCGGTTTCAATAATGTATAACCATAATTATATCAGCATCGTGTTATCTCCTGAATCATTGATTCACCTACATTAGTGGTAAAATGGTAACCTGATTTGTTCAGATTCATCAGCAGACAACAAAAGCTGAATTATATGAGGTTTTTCTTCACCCGGTGATCAGTCAGTTGCAATAAGTAACTTACGAAATACACCTAAAATTTTCAAGTACATATATAAATGTAAACAAAATATTGTGCAACGAAAATTCAATCAATATTAAGGATTAAACCATTTCAACGTTGATGTTCTCTGCAGATAGTCATAGTAGTCGTTCAGATTCCCATATCTTCAACATACATTACTGAATTGATATAGTATGTCATTATTTGTTGGTGAGCTATTTCTCAGACTAAATATGGGTCGACACAATTTTTTCTGATCACTCATCATCCTCTGTTTGTCCGCCTCATATAAGTATAATGCTCACTCTGTTGAAATTTACGTTCCTACTAAAATACGTTGAAAGCTAAGTTAGACAACCATAACTCTAAACTCCTTTCACATGATGATTCACAAAAACGTTTTCGGCTGACTAACGTGTTTGAAATTGGTTTTCTAACTACTCTGTTCGTAAAGAATTGATCTGTTGGACAAGCATGTAAACAAACAAAGAAATAATGCTTGATGGTACTCACCCCACATCATTCTAGAATAGTTGGTGCCTGAACCTTCAATAAAAAAGATGAGTGAAGTCAGTGATAAAATTTAATGAAATGGAAGAGAAACTTGTAGAATTCAGGAAAAACACTTCAACATTTGTGGTGTGATGAATACCGGAATAGCGGAACATTTCAATGTTTTTGAAGTTTTCATTTCAAATTTCATTCTACGTAGTTCTTTTATTACTTATTTCACTTTCCAATTAAAATTATTCATTTCGTTATTAAGCTTGATGTATTAAGACTGGAATAATTCTTGATAGGTTGCCAGTAATCACACAGCTTCAGCTCATTCTGCATGCAATGAAGTAAAATTAATGCTCTCCAGTATAGGTGTCGTGAATCGATTTTGATTTCGTCTGTAAAGCCTTCCGGTGTACATGTCAGCAATCTCATTGACGAATCATTTTACTATTGTACAAATAATGTGATTCATGCTATTTTCAAAGTAACGATCGAAATAATTCATTTACTTTTACAGCTGTGCTGGAAACGTTTCAGTGCTTATTCAATTTCACTAATTTACTTATCTGCGATGGACATGTAATCGATATTTTTATTCGAAATAGAAAGGAAATTTATCTAAGTAATAAAAATCATCATATCTGTTTAACTATTAATGGAACGTGGTATGATTTATTGCATATTGAAGAATAACTGGCCAGTTAAGCAAGACATTATTATGAATAAACTTACTCCAACAGGATAGGTTACCACTTGATGAAGCGACTGAGGGAAAAACATAAAGATTACTATTTAAGATCATAACAGAAAGTTAAATATCGCAATAAATTCGAAATATCAATTTATGTGATGTTTTATAGAAGTTTTTCAACTTGACTAAACCAATGAGTTAATTGTGCGTTATTTGATGAGTGGGTGTTATACTCAACAATCAATAACCAACTCTGGTACGGCCAAAAGTGAGCACATTTCTATTTCTCGGAAAGCTCTCATATAACCACGCGTGAATGGTCTCTATCAAGGAAGTGCTGTTGACTGAGTTCTCATGACGAAGTTATAGTTAATGAAATTGATAGGAGGTATAGCAGATGTACAGCTTAAGAGCTTCCAAGATAGATCTATCCATCTCTCGAACCACATTGCAAACCGATGACGAGAATAGGCTACAGATTCCCGAGGTACTTCACATACGTTCCTCACTGATTAACATCAAACCATGTCCTCATACGCTGTTCCACGATTATTATAATTTGTCCTCAACTTAAGAGACTTACGAAATGGTCGATAAATGACACCATTGGCTTGGATTTTGACAGCGGCTCATTCGTAAATTTATTGATTTTTTTAGTGCTCCGTTTGTGACAAGGTTTATATTTGACTGAAACAAATTGTTAAGGCGAAGCTAGTCTTATTTGTTGTCAAGTCATTTTGATTAAAGAACTCCTAATTTATCAACATTCGTAGCAGAGCAAAGCATACTTTATGAGCTACCCATTCCCTCTTACTTCCCAATGCGTCTAAAGGAAACGAGTGTCATTCAAATACAGTTAATTTCACATTTCCTTCTAGAACCAACTAACTTCGATTATTTTCTTTTTCAAGACTTAAAAAAATTCACTCCAAAATCTCGATTGACGCATATTCTTAGTGAATAAATGATCAGCTTTTCCACTGAACAAAAAAACAATGGTTTCAAATGTTTGTTTTTTTAAAAAAGAAGGTTGAAATAAGAAACTTTGTTGATTCATTAGTGAAGAAAAGAACCATATTCATATCAACATGAATTCACTAAATTGGAATTTGTTAGATCTCTATCACAATAAAAATTCACTAGTGAAATCAGTTAAGTTTACTTACCACATTTAACTTGAAAAAATCAATAAAAATTTCAGTTACTACTGAGTGAGATCGTAAAATCATTCACAAAATTTAGACGTGTTTAAATAAATATGTCTATATAATCGTACATTATAAACAACTAAACAATAGAATATATGCATTTCTTCGAATGTCCATTACCAATTTTGTGATTTAAAACCACTGAAACCATTATATATATATATACACCATACATAGGGAGGGGTAGTCGGACTTTGTAATCAAGTGTTATGGAACCTGTACCGAATCAATGGCTTCAAAATCAGTTAACGTCAAACGAGCCGATTGGTGTTGGAAATAGAAAACCATGTTCATCGATCGCAAAACACATAATTGAGACAAGGTAGACGATAACCTTGAATTTACCCTGGTTCTGTTTAAGCCTAGGTTTATGTGACAATCTTCCTACCATTTATTATTCCTTTCATAATACGATAATCTTCTCTCTCCTTTATTTACAATTACAGGTTTTATCTATTTGAACTTTTATTTAATTGACCTTTTATTTATCTTCATATAAAATGCCTTGACAAGTAAATATTTGTGGTCAGATCGTTTGAAATATATTGGGCGCAAATACATCACATTTTTCACATCAATTATGTCTTCTCACTGTTCTATCAACATTTTGTGATTATTTCTGCATAATTATGGCATACAGTTAATAAATGTACATTGGTGAAAAACAAAAACACCTACTTTTTGAGTTATTATCTGCAAATCAGAAAAGAAAGTAATCGTTACAAGAAGGTGGTAAGTGAGAGCTGTCAAAATTGAATATAATTGTTTTCATAACAAGAATATGAATGTCACTATCAGTTCAATTACTATCAATGAAACTCTTTGAAATGCATATATTATGGAGGATTTGATTAAGATGACGTTTTGAAATCAACAAAATGGAAAACACTTAAAATGTGCAACAAATTAAAAAGGTTGAGGTTGCATTTGCTCAACTCTAATTTCAATGTTATTAAATACATGAGCATTCTCATCATGAATAACGGAAATGAGTTCACTGAGATTCGTTAAAAGGCATACAATAAGTAAAAACGTGCACATTGTAATCAGTATCACTTACTGCAGCAATCTTTAAATACAAGAATAAATGTTAGTCAGCACTCAATCAAAAGTTTACCATGCTTAAGGGAAATGATTGAGAATTAAATTCACAACATACCTGGTGCCTTGTCCCCTACAAATCAACAGAATGGAATTTTGTTTGACTCACAAAGCATTTTAGAAAAATTCTGTCAGTGTTTAAAATGTCACTACTAAGTTTTGTCTCTCAAAAGAAAACAAAATGTCAATATTTTTATGATCCATTAGGAAAGATTTCTGCCCCACAAATTCACCCTCAATCACAATATGTAATTTCCTCATTCCCCGTGTTGCCTGATGCAACATGAATACTTTCATCGAATCAATAAATTTTCGACGAGTCCAGATTTTTAAATGAAATGTATGATTTCGGTGAAATTTCAATACAGGCGTCGCACAGACGCTTTGTGTTGACATGAGAATCAAATAAGTGGTTTGTCTCAATCTTTCAGATGTTCACTACCGATGCTACAAATACAACGTGTTTTTGTTAAAATCTTTATGTAAGCTATTGTTGATATTTCTAACTTGTGCCAAATGCAGTTTTCTAGATGAATATATACCCGAGAGTAGTTCGAATATCTACAACAATCATCTCCGTTTTAGAAGTGTCACTTTCATCTGACCGCAGTTACTAACACCCAAGTTTGAAAGTGAAAAGAAATTTCATTGCTTTAATATTTCTTGAATTTTCAAAACTCGAATTCAGAAATCTTATCAGCAGACTAACTACAAATTGCGAATATTCAATCGTGTCTTTGCAAGCACATAACATTAAAAACAGTAGAGATTCATTTGAAAAATACGAACACTTACCACAACAAACATGCTCTATGAAATGTGCAATGTAAAAACAGATGATTTTAAATGAGATGTATTCAAGATAAGTTATCATTTATCTACAATTGCAAATAAGCACACACACTCGCTTGTAACCACACTGCAGTTACGGTGTACTTGAATGATCAGCGAAAATGCTTCTACGGTTCTCATGACAGTAACATTTGGTAATCTTGGCAAATCAATTCAGCCTATCAAAATCTTCGTAACTATGAATTAGAATGCAGAAAATGTAGTGACTGATTCACCGTAACACCAATTGTTTTGTTTGTCATCATTTCGAACCAGATCACTTTTCACAAACGAAAGTGATGCATAAAAATTGGAGCATGCAAAATGATTTTGTTCCAATCGTATCAACAAATGGATTTCAATGGAGAATATATTCCTCATAATTCAACAGACTAGCTTTATCAAATTTTTCATGGATATTTTCTTATTTTCTTGTTGTTTATATACAGTGCAAACGACAACATAGTCCACATCTATTCATATTTTAAATTTGAACATTTTTAGATGCAGAAGTCCGTGTGCTAGTGTGATCGATGGCCTTACGAAATGGTCGGTTGATTTACCTTGGAAATAAACGTTGTTCAAAATGGACTCAAAGGTCAACTGTCGAAAAGGTTAGCACAAGCAAGCGAAGTTCTTGTATATGATTCCCATAAAGCGGATTTGTGGATGCATCCTGCTGTTTAGTCTCATACTAAAATAATAAAAATTCTCTAACATTGATGTATTTTGAGCTTAGAAAATATTTACTTAGGCATTTTACAACTGATTTTGAGAGTCAATAATAGGAATAATATATAATTTGTGATACGGGAATTACGACATACGAGTACAATTAAGATCTGTGAAATAAGAGATATCGAAAAGAAACACTTTACTTTGGACGAAAATTTCAACTTTAGATTACTGTTAGTTGGCAATGAACAACAGACATAAATTGAATCCAATCACTTGATGATGTCACTTACTGTCTGTATGGTTTGAATCTGAGAATATTTGAATAAAGATGAAATGGTGAACTACAAGCATTTCAAAAATCATATTGCTTCATTTTTAGTTAAGGAACTAAATTGAAACTCAATCTAATTCGTTATTTCAGATTCCTCTTTGATCACATTGTGTCGGCACGATGCACGTCTACACCACGCTCAACTTACTTTTCGCACATTGTATTAACATATTTACGTGCATGAACTATCGCATGAAATAAATTCAGCCAAGAGACTTAGTTGGCTGAGTCGACGCCAGTTTAACCCTTAGTGTGTTCAACTTTCTGTGCTGCGACAGATTATATTGATAGGATATGAACATTTCACTTACATGAGCATTCGATTGGATCTGAAAATCAGTGTGAAAACACCAGTTACAAACATGGTGAAAAGGCTTCTTTACATAATTCTTAAATTTCTTTGACAAAATGCTAACTACTCTCTCAAAACGACCTACTTAATTGTTTCGGATGAGCTTATGCAATAAAAGTAGAAATGTTTGTTATTCGGGATGCAGACCAAGTGTACCACTGCTAACATTGTGATGTAATATTCTCATATATAATGAAATCGTGAGTTCAAGTGAAGGTTATCAATTTCCATTATGTGAGATCATTTTTATTCTCGAAAATGTGCTACGCAGCACGACTGAAAAAATTTAAAGTGTAATCTTGCAGTAAAATACCAGAAATATGGATGTCTAATTACTGTAACACTATCAGCTGTGCTACGTTGATAAATACGTAATGTGGTATGTTGTATTCTTCAGGGTAGTTCGTGAATCATTCGTCTGCAGATGAAAATTCCGTAAATCACTACTTGTGTACCACTCAATTTCATATAATGCTAGTGAATATAATGACATTTCTACAAAATTGAAATTCGAATCTGGACATTCACTATAATATGTAGGATGAGATCACTCATAGTGAAATAAATTTTTACATTAAATTGTTTAAATAATTATGTATTTACCTAAAGGAAAAACATCACTGATGAAATGCATTTCTGCATCTTATCATGCTTATTAATAGCTGTGTAACGATGTTCTTCTATCTTGCAATCTACCCATTTCCCTATCAATCAATTGATCTTTCTCTTTCTTGATCTACCTATCAATCTATTTGTGTATCTGTTGACTCCCATATCTATTTATCTATCTATTTGTTTGTTCATGCATTTATTAGAAACGAACACTCACCATTCGAAGGTTCGTAATGTTCTATTTTGTAATATAAAAAAAAACAATAAAATCCGTATGAAAGTGTGTTACAAGTAAATTTGATTGGTTGAGCACTAACTACAATGTCTTTATAAGAGTCAAAATTGTGAATAAATATTCTAGTGTTAAATGTTCATGTTGTATAAAGATTGACATGTACTTACCGTGTCTCGATTGTATTACACCTGCGATAAAATGTCAAATAAACAATCACAAGTTGAGTTTAAAAAAGATTCACAATGAACTATATACACAAAAGGTTCTAACATAGGAAAATCTTAAACAGTTGGGAAATATTAATTACTGTGTATTCATATAAGGCAGCATTCAGTATGATCAGTGAAATAAATCAGATTGAGATCATATGAAACCGTGAGACTTTGTGACGTTCAACTTACTTGCACAATGCATAGAATTCACGGAAGTTCAAAATTTGTTTATACTCATTGACATAGATTCACATACAGTGACAAAGATTCCAATTCTCTGATCGCTTTGTCACTGATCAACATTTATAGTGCCGTGAATCACGAAATGACTATTTCCTAAGCATCACACTACTCTGAATACATCCTTTTGCTGATTCAGTAAAATGAATGGCACTAGGAATTCAACATGCTAATGTGAATAGTTTCATTTACTAAACACCTATTTACAAAGTCAATTAAACAGGCAGAATAAAAACATATTGCATCAACTTTCACCTATCAACTTCCAAAATAGCTATCACCGATCATCTTCATCTGGCTACTGTAGTTTGTATTCATTCACTAGTCATTACATTTCATGTTTTTGTGGTCTCTCGAAAAGTTCAAAAGCGGCATATTCGTTTAGCAGAATAGTAGATATTGCAAACAAAATTGCATTTAGAATGAAAAAATCTTTACGCGAACTTACCGAGTGTAATAATGGTGAACATTTGCACAATACATAGTATAAATTGAACCTTGATAATTGACAATTGCATATTGCGACTCAACTGATGCTTCAACCAATTTCGCATCATTTTATACTCTGTTTTTCAACAAAACAACTCATGACAGAAGAGTGTGATCGGTAGGTCAACGAAACGTGACTACATGCTCGATACGTGTATGTGAAGAAAAAAATATTAATCCTTTTCACCTGTACACGTTCGACTAAACAAAAAGAAAATTTTGCGTAGCTGTTCAATTAGAACGAAGATTAACGTGATAGTAAATAAGAACGAAAATTCATGGTTTATAATTAATATTATTGCCAGTATGATGAAAACTGTTTAATTATTAGGTAACTATCAAAACTAAATATTCTGTTTATGATAGATACTCCACTGATAACTTTACTGTTATCATACAATTGACCATTGAAATTTCATCGTTAGGTTATTGTTACCGTCCAGCCTACCAACGTGCGAATTCGGCTAGCGTATCTATAATCATTATTTTCCACTTATTGGTCTGATCTGGTCTGATTTTGTATATTTACAAAGTAATGTCTGAATGATAATAAAGAATTTTCGACGATTTGTCATCGCCGTTTTGTTCTTGCTCTGTGCTCCGCGAACGTTAGTTTTGAAACGATCTTCAAGCATCGAGAGGACGTTCTGATGGAGGTTATGAAACCAAAGATCATCCAAAAAATTAAATGCTTCAGCTGTAAAATGAACTGTTTAAGAAAAAGCGGGAGATGTCGATGGAACAATCTACGAATCATTCGTGAAAAATTTCTTAATCTTTATTTCTAGCCCAAATGATACTGCTTAGGAGGACAGTGAAACTAGTCAAACAAATCATTTGGCTTAAACTATGAAACACCATGACTAGATTCCCTTTATCCTGCCATTGATAAGTTTAATTCTTTACAGTTTGATGATATTCGTTCTTTCACCGTTATCTTGTTGAAGAAAAGGTTGAGTATCTTGCCAGTTAGTGCTATATCTGCTCTCACTGCCGCAGATGGCATTTTGTCCAGTCTAATCGCTTTGTCTTCTACTCATGTGTCTATCTATCTATCAATCTATCAGTCTAAAAGACAGGATAGATCTATGCAATGCACTTCTAAACGAGTATGCAGACTTGACAGGAATATCATGCGACGGCAGTGATCTTAAAATAACAAAGCAGCACCGCATGATAATGAAAGATCTTACTAAAAACGCATAAACACCAAGGCTTGGCACCAAGATCAAAGGTGGAAATGAAGTTGTATAATATAAGAACATATAACAGTCTTTAAGCACCCCGGCTGCACATGCTTCAAGAAAGGAATAAATAGGTCAGACTATGTGAAAATTACAGAGTCTTGAAAAGAACGAAAAATGAAAGGTTGTTAGCTTCTCAGAATCGTACATCCACGATATCACTACCTTCACGGAATGTACTTCGGCAGTTTAACTTACATGTGTGTCATGCATATAGAAATAAATCGTTGGAATACTAAGGATAGCCCTTGAAATAAAAAGCGAACACTAGGCAAAAAGTAAACGTTCATCACGTTAAAGTAAGTCATGAACTGCCAACATAATGCTAAGAGAACGAAATGAAAAGTTGTTATCGAAACGTGAGTTAAAAACCATTGTTATTGGAGTTTTATTGAGTGGAGGTGAATTTATCTAACTCTATACAACATGAACACACTTTAAATAATTGTTAAGTAACAGGTTTTCTTCGATAGAAATCACGTTTATGGGGAAAGTGGAAATAACTCCACATGATGGACGTGATAGCTTTCATTTCATTATTTATGGTTATATCACGTCATGCATTATCTTGACTTTGGTTGACTGTCTTTTTACGACAACGCAGAATACTTTACCCATACTTGCATAGACTAATCAAGACAAGAAATCACTTCAGCATGCTTGTGAATACTCTGTTTTACAATAAACCTCACTAGGTATCACATCCATACTTAGGTGATAGATTTAAAGTTCGTAAATAAACGCGAGTTGTGTGTCTCCGACTCAAAAATATCGGGCAATTCAAAGACAATTTATGTGAAGATGTGTTATGGGATGTAAGAAAGTTTAGATGTTTTGTGGATTGAGTTATTTGTGTAATTAAACTGAATGCCACAGATTCTGATGGTCCGATTTGAATTGAATCTGATTCCATGTTACTCATTACACTGAAATCCTTCTTAAGTGAATATGAATGAGAATGAATATTTCTCATCTTTCTAACATTTCTCAATGTAAGCAAGTGGCATTATGAAAATTAGAACAACACATGTAAACAATATTATTTACAACTAGATCGTCATCTGTCTATGATTTACTACACATGAATACCTGTATGAGAATGTTAAAACAGATATGGCAACTTTTGTCAATAGTCAAAATGTCATAGATTACGTCGCTTCTTATTTTATGTAACAATACAAGTCACTACGACGAGTACAGGTGTAACTTTATTAGTAAGAATGATAAAATACTATGATCAATTATTTATCAATATTTCAACATTGAAATGGTTGGTCGAACGTAGCTAATTAGATTTGAAATACCAATCACAAAACTCCCGAACCATTACGTATTCAGAACTGTGTAAATATGCAGATATAGCAGAGTATGAACGGAAAGAGGTGGAAAAAACAGTATGTGAAAATAATGCTGATATTAGGAGAAATGAAATAATGAATATAAATTGTTTGTTGAAAATCATTTGCTAAATTATATGCCGATATGGAAATGATAGCGGTGTCAAGAATTGATTCAGTGCAATGTGCGGTTATATGTACGAATTCCTATGGTTTCTGCTATATGTAGGAGACCGGATCAAACTGCGTTGGAAAATGTTTATGATTGAGGAATACGCGATAGATCACTGGAAATGAATCAGATATATCCACATTATGACAGTCATCACTTGGATGTTCCAAGTTGGAAATAAGCATTACTTTTATCCGGCCCTTCGTAAACAATGCTGGCAAATGTTCACTGAATCGGATAATGTTTGGTTTAGCATTCTCACACAACTATTCATGTATGTAAGAGTGAATACCAATAAAGTTCCAAATTGAAATCAAAGTTGTTTACTCAAACGTGTCATCCGGAAAAGAAAAGTGGATAAGTGCTGATTGAATTTATTGTTGCTAGTTTGAAAGCGTTCATGGTAAGTATATCTCTTTTGTTGTTTATTCATCACAAGGCGATCTCACCTGAATATTCTTTCCAATTTCGACTCTAATGAACAAACTGTAGATTGTTCACGATTGATCGCTTTTATATGTGGGGCATACCGATTCTTACTGATTCAGTTGTTTTTATTTCTAAACAGGTTCGGCAGGAAAGTTGAGAATTTATTTCAGAAATGTGTATAAGAGATATGAGTCTGCTTACATAGATGGACAGATTGATAGATCGACAGATAGATATACAGGCAGGCAGATGAACTTGTAATTTGATCATTAAAATAACTATCCGTATATGTTGATATATTTATAGACGTATTTTCAGGTGGATATGTGCGCGGATGCACAGATTGACTGGTTGATGTATATATATTTTTGGACACAGTTACACCAGCGAACTACTATGATCTGATGCTCAAATGCCATTCATCCGTACAATCTATTTCCATTTTGAGCCAAGCTAATTATTTTTCGACAAATGAGCTAATGTAATGCATGTAAGCTACATTCATCACTGAAAGTCTACTAATTAATTTCATTATGATAGAGACTTCACAAATTCACTGAACGTTTTCTGATTGAATGACCTTTGCCCTTTCTCATTCCTAATTTGTATGCACAGTTGTCGTGCAATCAATCTGTAATGAGTATACTTCTCAAATACTTTTTGTCCTTGTCGATGTGAAGACAAGTTTGTCTGTGCTAATTAACAAATTCACAAAATTAACCTTAGTACAAGAGACAGATGCATATATAAGTGAGTAGGCGGGTGCTCATTAACAGGTGAACATTTGCTTATGCTAGTGAGGGTACGTGATTACTAATAATAACTTTTCATATAATTCACGTATTCAATGGCACGTAGACGCATATATATATGCTTTATATATATGTATATATATATTTATATATGTATAGATAGAAAGATAGATAAATATATAGATTGATAGATTCGTAGAGAGTTAGATAGGGAGAATAATAAAGTGATGTATAGACAGACTGATGTTTGTGTGGTTACAGTGTTTCGTAGGTAATAATTCAATATGTTCATCGTTATCTATCTACACCGTACTTTCGTTTGTCGATTTTGCAACTCAGATGTTTGCGCCTAATGGTTTAACATTCACATATAATATTTATGTTTATTAGAGTGAGGCATAATGATCATCAAATTGAAATCATTCTCTTTGTTCCTTTTTTTATCCAAATACATTTCATCATCCTTCTGATTAATTTTTTTCAGAAAGTTTATTCATTTGATGTTGCTTACCTAATCTTAGCCGTTTCGATAATCTCTTAATTTTATCGTTTCAAATTTATTCAATTAATTCCAAAGGTTTGAGCTGAACAAAAATGATAGTTCAAATGAATTGAGGACACAATTTATTACCTATTATCTTTCGTATTTTTGCTTGTTATTATTGTTGATTCATTATGTTCATTGCTGTCACTAAACCGCGTGGTTGAAAGGCTTTATAAGCGTAGAAAGTATATACTACAAACACCCAGCAATCACAGTACAATCAACCATACAACCCTCGTTTATTTATACATCTTAGAAATGTCCTTGGGACAGTTTGGAAAATAGCACATTAAAATACACAGCAGTCAACCACAGCCATGAATTTTCCCTGTGGGAATTGAAATCTCAAGGACAACTGATCAGCTCATGCTTGCAAACGTGAAATCCAAAATAAGGCATTTGACAAACGAGTTTTGGAGATCTAACATCCTCGAAACTTCACCCCTTTTTAATAGCGCGTATTCCTGTAGTCAATTTGCATCTTGACTGTAGTTCGCCGCTGTCTAAGTGGATAACTTCGGGAAGGAAGAAGAGCTTGCTGCGCAGTTTCTTCTCGTGGCGATGCTTCCGATATGTTGAAAGTACCACGCAAAATGTCGAGCAGAAGGATTTTTGCTCTTGATGGACTCTCTGGGACTAGGCGTCTGCGTATTTCATTTCGATGACGTGACTACGTTTCACCTCCTAACTCTACTTCGTACACAACTCGACCAAATCTCGCTCTTCTGCCCAAAGACTTTGGTTCGTTCTGTAGTCGCGGGTAAAACACAGGGCAGCACACTTCGTAGGCGGATTGTCTTCCAGAAACAACACATTCGGTGTTGTCCGATAGATGTACAAGGAATTTTGTAACGCATCAGCTGGGGTCCTATTCCCTTTTGACTTAAGCAATGTTATTTTGAAAGAACTCACAAACCTTTCCGCTTGCTGATTCGATTTCGGGTTGTATGGTGGCGAGCATAAGTGCCTAATGGCTAGACGTTGACTGAAAGTCTGGAATCAGGAGGAGGCAAATTGATACCATTGTCGAGTTCCATCACATCTGGTGTGCTATTTCGCGATAAAATCTCATTTAGAAGCCGTGACCGTCGACATCGAAGATGAATGCCAAATACTTTTCCGACTGCAATAGAAACTGGCATTTCTCCGGATGTAACCGGAAAATGTTGTCACTGATGCGTTATTGAGCCAGTGTCGTGCGTTCCCGTAGCTGTTCTAACGTCTTCGCAACAGTGAACATATTATCGAGATAAGCTGCAACCACTGAGATATCTGAAAGGATAGTATCCATTGGTTGTTGGAAGAGGATGTTGCAGTCTTAACTCCGGAATGCAGATGGCTGTACTGAAACATACCACGATGAGTATTGATAGTGAGGAGCTCCTTTGATTCTTCATCTACTTCCACTTGCATCAGCTAGATTGAGCTTTGAGAAAAACTTTCCCCCATGCAGCATATTGATCAGATCTGCTTGGACTGGCAGAGGATAATCAGGCTGTTCTAGAGCTGCATTGGAACCTGTAGAGAAGTCAGCCTGTTTACGTATCGTGCTGTTGACCTTCATGATAACGACTATAGGTGCTGCCTAACTACAGTAAGAAACGGGAGAATTAACTCCTTATTGTTAAAGGCTATCCAACTATTCATCTACTGTTGCTGATGTTGCATAAGGTACGGGTCTCTTTGCACTGAAAGCAGCCTTAGCCCCAGGTTTCAACCGAAGTACTGCTTTCATGGCAGTTCACTGACCTAAGCCAGGTTCAAAAACGGTTGTTAACTCCATCATCAGCTTCTTCGTATATGATTCAGGCTCATGTGGTTGTGATAACAGGTCACATATGTTATTTACCGGGACATCAGCCAATTTTAGCTGGTCAAACATATCTAAACCAAGTAGATTTAGAACATCTGGCGTTATATAACATACGCCAGTAAATGACGAGTCTTGGAAGGTAACTTTACATTTAAATTGTCCTTACAGACGAAGGCAATTAACACATACCTTACGAGGTTTATGTGTTGTGTGCTGCAGGCTTGGGCTACCCGTTTTGGTCCAATTTTTGCGTGAGAGGATGGTGACATCAGATGCGGTATCTATTTGATATCTACAAAAATGCCCGTTAATATTTCGAGTAAAACGTTTTGCTCCAACCTGATGATGATCTTTGGAAGGACGATATTAAGCTCAGTGATAGATTCGGCTTTCCCTTTAGTCAGAAACCACCTTCAATACCACTTACCTCACACTTCCTGCATCGATGTTGCCTAAATGTTCAGTTTCGTACATAGTGCTATGAGCTGCAGCGGCAGCATGGAGCAGTAGGATGTTTTTTCGTCTACCAGGCTGAGATAGAGTTGGATAAGCTGGGTGTCTCACAAAATGAACGATGTCATTGGTTTAAAGGCAGGATTAAATTGCAGTACTTTTACAGCTCACTTGCAAACAACTTTCGAAGTAGCAGCCGAACCTTCTAAGCATCATCGTGATTGGCGAAATTAAATTTAAATAAATCTTTATAACGCCGGAACCACATATAAGGTGTAACATTGGCATCAGTATCACAACAAAATTCAACTATGCTATTTGCGAAGCCGTTGACCAATGAAGCTGTGGTAGCATTCAATGACCTGGATTATGTGGAAGGGGAAATCATCATGTTTGTGAACATCTGCATCAGTTTCAGCTGCTGCTGAAGTAATAATTGAATTTTGGCAGGATCCATGATTCCAAATACATCATCGCCACTAATTTGTTCGTCACTTGGTACGCTTGGAGCTATTACGATTTTACCTTAGTCGATGAAAGCGAACGAGACAGCTACCAGCGTCGAGGTATGCTACCATGAATCCAAACTGCAAAAAAGAAGACTTGGTAAGTGTAGAAAGTAAATACAGTACAACACCCAGCATTCTTAATACAATCGAGCACAACTCTCGTTTATTTATGCATCAAAGAAACGTCATTGGGACAGTTAAGGAAATAACACACTCAAATAGACAGCAGCCAATCACATCCATGTATTTTTCTGGTGGGAAACGAAAACTGAAGACCAACTGATCAGCTCATGCTGGAAAACGTGAAATTCAAAATAAGGCACTTACAAACCAGTCTCACTGTGAATAACAACACTGGAATTCACAGACATCTGATAGGAAGAATATCTTAGCAAGGATACCGCTGCAAAATTATATGTACCTCCTAATTTGAGAGTGATGACTTCAAGTTAAAACTTGACTCGTGACGCACTTACATAATCTTCGCGTCTTTTTCCGTCGGCTTTTTCAGCATCCGTACCTGATTTTATTATTCAATTACAGGCTGATGTGTTACCTGTCACAGCAAGTTGTTTTGAATAACTTCTGATAAACGTATCAGAATTATCGTTTCTGGACAAATATACAGAAACAAATATCTCTTGCGGATGATGATTGCTATGAAAGTTCACCGAAATTCAGCTCTATACAATAGAACTGTGTTCACGTTCGTACTGGACATTGGTGTCAGTTGGTCGACAGCTGATTTTTGTGATCTAAATGTTTTTCAATAGTATAAACGCTCTCCTTTATTTGAATGCCTATCCGTAGTTGAATCCAAAGGTGTTCAATACTTACTAAAAGGCATTGTGATTATATTATCTAAATGATCACAAGCTAAAGCAAGTCAATCGCTGAGGAGAACTGATATGTCATACGTTGCCAAGTAACATTCTGACAATTGATTGATCACTCAGTGGTTAACAATAACTTATTTGTCCATTCCTTCGTAGTGCTAATCAATCATTTTCTGGTGATTTGATAACTAATCCATGCGACTTTCGAGATTCAAGATATTGGTCAGATTTTGTTCGATAGGTACTGTCGACTTGCATTCCATGTCTTTATATTACACTCATTTACAGATTGTGAACACCAAATGAACAAGGTCACTTATCACAAATAATCGGTGGCAATAATTTCGCTATTCCTGCATTCTCACATCCATTAAAATTACACTGTCTCAGTATTGTTATCCTGTTGAAATTTATGCTTGATCGGGAATTCTGAAGTTGTTTATTAGAATTTTCGACAAACTGATAGATATTGAGTAGATGTCACATAATAAACGATATAAACATACGATATTTTCCTTGAATCAAAACACCATCAGGCATTATTCTAATTTTGAGACAATCTTATTCGCTTATTTTTTTCATATTTTCACAATGGGCAGCCTAAATATTTTCTGAACCAAAATGTCAGTCAGAAAATCGATTTAGGAAGTGTATAGCATAGAAACGGAGATTGTTTATGCATTATTCAAACACTTGGGAAATTTAGACGCCATAACAGAATGATTTATATGTTACAAATGCATGCCAATACCTGAAATTTACACGCTGCAGTTGAACGACATAGTTGGCCGTAGTTTGCTCGGAAACGATTGATTATGACACAGGTTACTGATCGCTTGTTAGTAGTATAGTAAATATATATAAAACTAGAAATATGTTTGGAAGAAGGATGAAGAATTGGGCCTAGAAATTTGATGGATGAATCAACTTTATTGTGACTAAGATCATGATCATACAAAATTCTTTGAAGATAAAATGACTAGGAAGAACCGTTTTGATTTCAACTAGTCTCATTCTTGTATGAATGATTATCTGTAAAGGGTTTCATCATCAGAACGAAATAATTTTGAAACAGATATTTAATTTGGTCAAAATTATTAAACAATCGAAGTAGAGAATTTCAAGGAACAATGACGAAAATAAAATATGACACAACTAAGCTGTGCGAATCCATGGTATAGTATTGTTGATTTCAATCAAGAATTTCGATTTCACCCACTTTTTTACCTCTTCGAAATCGCCCAGTTTTTCCTAAAGTGCTCTCCTGTTGAAGAGTTTGCATCACTTTCAAAATAAAATTATTTTTTGGTTATTTCAGTGATTTGTCTTATCCTAAACTAATTTGATTCTCTTCGATAATTGTTATAACAGAAAAACATCATTGTGCTTAACTGAAAAAGCAAAAACTGATGAAGATAATAATAATAATAATAATAATAACAATAATAATAATTTATTCTCAAATAACTAAGTTACAAGAGTCACGCCAGTTTACAGGCCAGATCAAATTGTCACAAATGCTTTTACAATTACTGTAAAAGTTATAGCAGTTAAATTAAGTATAAGAGACAGTTTCTGATTGCATATTTACACCATATCACTGACAGAAACAGTATTATACAGCCACATTTTCAATATTAGAGTACAAATGAGGAAGGTGCACAATAGGTTCTATAGGCGATTGGCCGAGATCAATAGTGAATTTGTTGGGAAAGGTCATATGGAACGCGCTTGATACGAGCTGTGATCCAGACAGTCATGTACATTGGGTGCATGTTCCCTAGAGTTGCCAAGGATTACCCACCGTGAATGGGGTTCTGAAAAGGAGAAGAGAGAGAGAGAGAGAAAAAGGCAGCAGTGTGGCAAGTGTATATATATAACCAAAGCACTACCTAACCTGTCATGTTAAAGTAGTCAATACAGTAGTAAGTCAAGATAACATTCATACTGACCACTTAAATTAAAGTAAATTATGGGAATATAAGAATATAACGCACAGATAAAGGAGTACAGCAAAAAGAAGGGAGAGTTGTGCAGTGTCAGGTGGATAGAAGAGAAGTTGAAGTAAGAAGCTGGATTTATGTACGTTGAAATCGAAATTCTAGTTAAAAGAGTAGAGTTTGTAAAAATAAATATTTGACGAATAAAATCTCGCACTGTCTAACTGTATTTTTTTTTAATTATTATTATTGAATGCCAACCTCTAAGTCATACTGTTAGCGCCTGAGTAAGAATGTTGCAGGTGTCTCGACAGAATAGCGACCTCAGCATAGTTTTGGAAACATGAACCACAGAAGTAGCAAGCTTATAAGAGCAACCTCAGTGTTACTGATTAGTCGTCTCATCAATCTAAAGAGCCGAAAGCAAACAAAATGTTCTGCCCCACAAACATGGGTTGTTTGAAGTTATCGCCCATACCATCAATGTTTGCTTGTCAGTAACTCCACCCTCCCTCCTTTTGTGTTGTTAGGCTCATGTTAAATGTTTAAAAGAAGCTATTGAGTTCTACTTGGTGTTGTATGTCTCGCATCCTTTTGAGAAACACTATTTCTGCAAGATATTTCAGTTCAAAATAAATCAAGGTAATTAGGCCTTTTTTTACCATTTAACCTCAATGAATGGTTTGTTCGTTCAGTTTGGCAATCAAATGTTGACTCACAGGATTCGCACATAAATTCTAAAAGTACAAACTTTATCTTCAGATCAATTCACCGCGTACTATTGATTACGTACAGCTAGTAATTACTTTAATGCACTGATAATTTTCTCACTTTTGCGTCTCAACATAATTTTTAGGTTTGCAAGTGTTGTTTTTCAACAAACTTTAGAGAATTAAGATTACTAATGACGAAATAATCAAGTAAAATCCCGGTAAGGCCGAAAATCAAAAGGCAGGCTGTGATCTCAGGGCTAGGTTGTTATGTTAAGAGAATATATCAAGACAACTAAACCACCACAGGTAAAAACCACTAGAAGCAACCACCACATAGCAACGTTAGAAACACATTTAGCGGGCATTTAATGGCTTTTTAATACAGTTAGGAAGGTATCACGATAAAACAATTAATTATAACGACTGAATACATTAATAAATGTTTCCATTTCATTATTTGCGTTGTATTCGTAAGACAGTTGCACTACATCAGCCTATCTCTCGAAAGGGTTCACAATTTCAAAAAGTAGAGGCTTCGTGCGGTGAAGCTGGTCCACCAACGAGAGATTGCAAGGCAAAAGTGTTGACGAACAGGAAGCGAACGATCAACCTTGACTTGTAACCTAAAGTTTTCTACGTTGGCTCGTATCAGTAGTAACGTGTCACGTTTGCTGCTCCAGTTCGCGTGCTCCTACAGCGTTTCTCGTATACAGAATCTCAAAATTGCTTTCTTGAGGGTTCGAAACGTGAAACGCTGCTGACGTAGGACGCAGTCAGAATGAGGGAGGGTCAAAAACGATCATAACGACCAGGTCCAAAACCATATGTATGCCAGATATATTCGGAATTAGAACGTCGACTAAGATCGTTGACAAGAGAGTGGATAATGAGGCCAGATTTCTTCAAGATTGACTGACATCGTTGGTACCAACAGAGATATGTTTGTAGAGGTGGACTCGTGTTTCAAATAACCAAAACAGAGAAAGGTGTGTCATGCGTACGCCGCGACCAGGACACGAGTCAGTAGTTTGGTGCGTACCTCATTAGCATGTTTCCTCATCCGAAGTCAAAGGCGGACTGATTTGCTGATCTGGACGTGTGACCAAAGTCTAATCCTTAGATACTGAATATGACTGTGATGTGAAAATGAGGTTTCTGGAGTATCTAGCATGGGGTCCGAAGAAGCAATAGGGATGTCGCTAGTAGGTTGGACTAGTCAAGCATCGAACCTTGATTCATCTGGTAGAGTACTAGCATTGAAGTTTGCTGCTTTGAGACGATCAATGCGGATTCTGTCCATCAACTTTGAAAGACTTTGCGTGGCGAGAAATCAAGTGACAAGATTGTTCGGAAGGCTATTGCATAGGTCTGCAAACCGCATCTTTTCGTTTAAAAAAATATGAACAGAATCTTTCTGCTGTTGATTTTATGGTGTCAATTGAACACCAAAAATACATAAGGAAATGGCTGAAATAAGAAGCCGCACGCAACAAAGAATGGCAGCAACAGAAAAAGAGGTTTCTGCGTAAGTGACATTAGGTATTACTGTTAATCAAAAGGAGTACAATAAAGCAGTCATTGTTACAATTGTGTACTATAACAAATGTTTCCATTTTGTCAATCGCGTTCTCTTCGTAAAAGCATTCCATTACAGACTGACAACTAATAATAATAATAGTAATAATTATAATAATTTATTCTCAAATAACAAACATGTTACAGGAGACATGCCGACTTACAGGCAAGATCAAAATGTTAAGATTAGAATCATATTTCTTTTAGAACGGTATACAGTTACTGAAACATTTCACGAGATTCATTGGATTCCTAAAGATGGAATGTACAGTGCGAATAATTGGCGAAGGTTGCGTTACGACAATCATCTTATGAACTGAGAAACGATTCACGGTAGAGATAGGTTTTCATATAACAAGAATTGATGCGATAAATGTACAAATGTCTGGTTGATATTCATCAGCTAATGATTTCACATGTTCTTGGGTAGGGTAACCAAGTCTACAGTTTTGTAAAATGTAAATTTTTCTCTCAGATCTTTATGTTGGTAGGATTTACAGTTTGTACATGTCAATTATGAGTAGTTATATTTCATTCATGATCTAGTTTTTAAGAATTTTTAAAAAAAATAACTTATTTCAGAATATATTAATAAAGTCTCAAAAGGAAATTGAATTCAGTGAAGTTGCATGAACACAATTTAGGTGTCCGATTGATACAGACGAGTATTTTTACATATACATATCTATCTAAACACAATGTTTATTCATTCAAAAAAGTTTATAATCGACTGTTTCTTCGCACATCGCTTCTAGTCTTCCATTCAGTCTGATTGCGCGATCAATTTAGATTTTCAAACATTACTCACGACGAAATCGAGAAGTGTTCAATGAGCATTCATAATGTTCAGTTGATAATATATGTGCGAGTAATATGTAAGAATTATTCATTGTCGTAGTAAGAATACTTAAAGAATAATGAATTGACTAGCTTTTGGTAAATGATTAAGGAGGATCTGTTGATTGTGGAGTGAAACTGTGACGAACTTTGAACGGTATCAGCACAAAGACCATTTCGCGGTGGATTTTCGTTCTCGGAGCTGGATGATTTGTTTGTGTAGCTTTCATTGTTTGTTTTATCAGACTGGTATTACGGAGAGTTCTACTACGAGCATTATCATCTGGACCTCCGTCAGTATCAGCAAACTAGCAGCTGCAGAAATCACTGCATCCATCAAAACACTGAACCAATTTTGAACTTTTTGTTAGATAGGCGAGGACGAAGAAGAATAATTTTAGTATTTCATGGTTGATGAAATCTCTGGATATTGTCATTCATCTTATTTCTTCGTGTGATTTGGCATTACGGACCTTGCGGTAACAGATGACCTGACTCGTTTTTTCTTTCGTGATCTTCTGCATACTGATTTCGTGCTTGTTCATACACAATCCGTGTATTACCGTTGAGGATATTAGATCCCCAGAAATCGCTTGATAAATATCTTTATTTTGGATTAATCTCATGGACTTATCGGTTGACCTTGAGTTCACCTTTCACAACAGGAAAATCCTTGAATGTGATTGGTGACTGTGTCATTCAAGCGTGCTTTTTGTGTGACTGTCTCGAGAACGTCTCAATAGAGTATAAATAAACTCAATTTCAGTGCATGCATTCATTGTGTGCTGGCTGAGCGTTTGTAGAATATATTTCTACTCTGTGTCAAGGCTTCCCGCCTATTCAATTTAGTTAGAGGATCTAAGTAGCCTATCTGGACTCTAGTTCATGATTTTGTTCTCGTTAATCGACTAAGGTGAACTTGCAATAGTTTATGCATACCCGGAGTCAAGCGTAACAATTTAGCGACAGCATTTTGACAAACGATTTGGTGAATTATGATGGATTAAACTAAATTAGAAAAATCGTTTGCACAACAAATGAAACTGATGAAGATACTTACTCACACGCACAACTCTTCTCAAGTCTCATCTGTACAGGCCAGTGGTACTTCAGAGTTTCCTTATGATCTGGACGAAAATATTACATTTGATACTTGGTTCAGGCGTTATAAAGACCTCCTCAAAGTTGATTCTGCTAAAAGAGATGATTCTTGAGAGGTGTGTCTTCTCCTTGGAAAACTTGGTCCGTCAGAACTGGATCAGTATTTCAACAACATTCTCCCTCAAAACCCCTTCGATCGATCATTCGATGCTACTGTTCAGCCCCACTGCAACATTTTGGCGATCAGCACCCTCTTTTCAATACACGTCATCGCTGCTTGAAACTGATCATGAATGAGTCCGATAACTTCATAACCCATGCTGGCATCGTCAACCGGGGGTTCGAACGGTTCAAACTCAAATCTCTCACCAATGACCAATTCAAATCCCTCATATTCATATGTAGTCTTCAGTCACCTAAATCTTTCGACATCAGAACTCGGTGCTCAACTGGCTTGAACAAGATCCAACACTAACACTCGATGCGATCACTGATGAGTACCAACGCATCACCATCTTGCAGCATGACAACACTTTAGTGCAATCTGGGTGCCGTGGTGGTTCCGAAGTTCAAGTTGTTCACCAACAGTTACCTAAATATAATAAAGGTGCTCATGCTGTACCCAGTTGATCACACTCCACCTTAGTCTAAAAGTGGAAAACGAATTCTCCTAATTTTTGCTGGCACTGCGGATCATGGCACTATGTACGAAACTGCACATTTAGGCAGTTTCTGTCTATACTTGGTGATAAGAATAGGTAATGTGTGACTGGATTATGCAACGAACTATTTGATTGTTTGTTGATGGGGTATGCCACTCTTTGGATGTCAAGTTGTACCTGGTTCTTTGGTTTCTTAGTCACATAAATGTGAGCACTTGACTATGAAAATTAATTTTCTGTTCTCAGTTTATGACAATTTATTAATTTGCAGTTTGTTCAAGGTATTAGCAGAGCGACAATGGAAAGTCAGTTAAAAACACCTCCTCTCGCTTGAACGGATTTCTTCTTTCAGAGCATAATATTTGTTTTCGATGTTAAACGTGATTATATTCTTGCAAATTATGGGCGTGAAAGTATATCTCTTGCAGTAGTGAACCATGGATTTATCTGAAAGACTTAAATGTTTTATAAGGAATTGAAAGTAATAGTAATAAAGTAATAAAGTTGAAGGTAACACAACTACTATTCTCGTCCGCGGATGCTACATTCATATGGTGTTATTGCTTATCTGTCGTTATAATCCTAATGATCTATATTGACCGGAAAATATGTTCAAATTGATAGTATTATCCTGAATTAAAATTTCAAATATGAAGTATTGTCGGGGTTCTTTAAGTTGTTCAAAGAAGATGTATTATATAAATTTTGAACACTGTTTCTTGTTGGGTTGACTTGCATTTTTGAACATGCATTCTTATGTAGATAAAAAAGAACCTAGAGATCATACTGAATGTAGATTCAGTAGTATATCTTATAAAGACCGTAATAATTGATTACAACTGATGAATGTGAAGTTCATTTGATTGTGTCAACCCTAATCATTGTTTACCGAAATGTTTCTTTGATTTACATAGGTAGTTGACATAAGTATCCTAATGAAAAAGCCTTCCTGTGTTTTGCATATTCAACTAAGATGGTGTAATAACTGAAAACTTACTACTCTTTATTGAAAAAAAATCCCAACTTTCTTGTTAGACAGTCTTTCTTCAAGGTTTCCAATCACTGCTTTCACCCAGTAGGGTTCATTATAAGTGAAGAATAACATAACCAGTTATCAACACTGTGTCATGTAGATTTCTAAATTTCAACGAGATTATATATTGATCAGAGTTAGATCTTGCTTGAATAGCTGGAAGTTATGGGCGTATTATTTGGGACCCGTCAGCTGCATGCATCTGCGTTGTTACCAACCGAGACCAGCTATGATACCAAAAGCTTACAGAAAGAGGAGGGAAGACGTATGGAAAAGCCGTTTTTTAACCAATGAAATACAATCGTCCTTGAGGGCCTTTTGTGATGGTCATCAAATGCCCTTCTCATACGATCGCTTTCGATTTACCGACTGTATTTGTAATCAACTGAAAGTCTATGGGATTAACTATCATGCAGTTACGTCACCGAATGTCTTTAAATGTTATATGACGTAAAAATTTGTCGTGCGAGGTTTTTGATGTTTATTCCACAGGGCTTGTCTCAAGCCTTTGAACAATATATTCAATCAATTCTTCTCGAGCTGGTCGGCGTAAACTAGCCGGCGCCTATGCTACATTGGGAGTTAACAGAGTAAGTAAGTAAGTAATTCTTTCCGAGTTATTTTCATTCATCTTTTGACCCTGTCGATCATTCGCTTATACATAGACCTTTTTCATTAGAGTTAGTGTGTGCAGCTTATTTTGCTTATTGCAGGTCGTGCATAATTTGTTTTGGCTATTAATATCAAGTCACACCCAATCGCATAGAGTTGGCATGTGGGCCTTCTGCACTCCGATTCGCTTTGCTTTAACGCCTTGTATTTCCATAACTGTCTGCATGAATGGTGGCTTGAAAAAACTCACTCAACTGAATTTGTATTTGTCTTCTTATCACCACTGTTGCGCAAACAGGGTTTGCATGTGTATGTTTTACGGAAAAGTAAGGAGAGGTTTATTTGATAGCATAACCAGTTGTTAACAAATGTCGAAGTCAAATATTGGGCTATCTGATTGTTCAGTGAACCGCACTAAAAATTCAATGCAGCCACTGGAAGGTAACAGAACTGACCAATCCATTTACTATCATTGTTTCCTTTACTGCTTTGAGTTTTATTTTAATGTCGTTTCGTTTGCTTTGAATCAGTAAACGATACAATTTCTTTCAAATCTTTTTTCCTTCACACTTAAAACACTAGTTCGATCATTAATTACATTATCAAATGTATGAACTGAATAGATTTGTTTCAATGAACAACACTTTTAATGAGCTTGTAGTCCCATTAACTTACTGGAAAGAAGAGTTCGTTTATGAATGAAGTTAGTTCAGATTATTGATTTCATGGTAAAGCAAATAATTGATAGTTTAAAAGAATGACCTTGGGTAACTTATCTTTACAAAAACAACCCTCCTTATAAGGATGAATATCTGGACCGTGTATATGTGATATGAGTGTTTACGTAAGCTGTTTTAATGTCTTTTTAAATACAAATAATGTGAATTTTTGTGTATTTGTTTATATGCATTAGTGATTTTCCAAACTTTTTTCACGGTATAAGTCATGAAATGATCAATGTTGAGTTATGATTTGAAATCTAAAATCAGTGGACGGGCGTCTTGCTTTAGCATGAGACTTCACAGTACAGCTCATCCACGATTCCTGACGTATTGGAATCCAACTCTCGATCTCCTTATAAATCTTGACTCCAGTAATGTAACATCTTTGATTCACACTTGCACCATCCACCTATAAGCACGTGGAACTTGATAGATTAAATTGGGTCAGTAGTTGCAAAGCTTGTGTCGATTCTAGTGACCATCGAATCGGTATTATTGAGAATAATCATAAGCCCACTAGCTTCTTGAGGAAACTCGCTCTGAGTTCTAGTGAGAAGTCCTAATCACTAGAGTTCAACCATGTTGAATGTGAATCATTTGCCCATCAAAGGCTGTGAGTAAGGTTGTGCACTGTAGTTAGACAATAACGCTGTTCGATAATTGTTCAGTGGGTAGGAGGTTGATCGTTCACATGCGGGGTTGAAGGGTTTCAGTTCGATTCCCGAAAGTGGAGGTTGTAGAGAAGGACTGCTGATGAGTCTCATACACTCACGTTATGGATCTGCAGTCCATCCAGATTTTTCATTGTAGTCTAACATTGATATGTTCATTCTTTCAGTGAAACTCAACAACATCCACATTCAAAATAATAATTTAAAACGAATAGCTCCTTTCTAAATTAAAAGATTTGTTTGTACACGCTTATTCCTAGTAAACAGAGTAGAAAGTTTTAACAAATACCCACCTTGAATCGTATCTCAAAACTATCATATTTAACCTGATTCATATTTCTTAGCATCATTGAACATATACATAACTTTAATCAAAACTTTTGACATTATCTAAGTTGCATTTTTCACGTGATGATAATTCTTTGTTCGTACTGCTTTTCCATGAAAAATTCCTAAAATTTCGCATGTCTCATCTTATTTGGATGCTTCAACGTTTGTATCTTTTTAGTAAATCGTGAACCAGTCATTGTTGAACTACTATTAGAAACCTGGAAACACTTAAATACGGCCGTTTCATCCTGTTGTAGGACTCATGCGCTTTCACGATATCTGCCACTTGCAGGATTTGAACGCAGGGCCAAGCATAAATTTTCAAATCATCCATAAAAATTTCATCCGCATTGCCTTATCTTTATTAGTATTAACTCTTGATACCATAGATAACTATGCAATTCTCTGATGTATATTTTTCAATTTCCCCTAATTATTCAGTCCAATTTTACATGTGATCACTTGTTCCCATAGAAAACAATAGTATTCATAAGTATATTATATGAAAAGAACATTTCTGTTCTAAATAGTATGTTATTTTGATCCAAATTATATTGTTACACATCAATTTTTTATATGATAATCTACTAACTAACTCTTTCCTGAACTCTCCTTCCCAGATATTCTCAAGTGTTATCCTTTGTTGCTTCAATGTTTACCACTAATTTGCAGTGCGATGTACTGTCTATCATGCTTTTCACCTTGAGGATGTAACGTTACTGGATGCCTAGTGAGGCAATTTGATGATTTTCGTACAGTGTATCTAATCCACCCACGGAGTTCTTCATTCCAGCACTAGAGACTTGTTCGTTTATTATTACAGTAGTTTGTAACAGATTGTTGATAGCCAAAGTGTTGAGAGTAAAATGCGTAGATACTTTCAGAATATGCATATATATTTGAAGTGAATTATTTTTTCTAGTTGGCGATTTTAGGCGGGTTGGTTTTCTAATAGGTGAGGTGAGCAATCCCGTGCCTAATTCTTTTCCTTTTATTCGGGCTTCCCACCGGAAGTTTTCCTAACAGAACTTCAGGTATAGTAATGAGTAAACGGTGAATGGGTATATATAAAAGGAACAAAATAAAAACCGTCATTTATGGCAGATATTCATGATAGATTCACCTAATTTGAAGATACGAGTTGAAAAGTCGATGCAATAAACTGCTACTTCATATGAATGTGTTACATTGCAGTACGTGATCACCATTTCCACATGGATTGTACTCAGAATCTACTGATTCCTCAGGTATATGTTTCAACATCAAATCACCGGTTGAAATCCTGTAGTACACATATCGAACTTCAAACAACCACCTGATATAATCGATGAAATCCATCAATCATAAAATACAATTGAAACTTCAGATACTTATGATGAAATCAGCCGTTAGTTCGTTTATCATAAAATCTAATTCGCATCCACAATATCCGCTTCCAATTTCTCAATTAACTTGTTTATTTATGACTACTCAATTGTTTTCTATCGATCAAATGACATTGGGTTGTGTATCTGTTTCACTTCTATATCAATGGATGTTTATTGTGTTTTAAAAGAAGAAAAATAATGTGTGATCTTCTTCTTGAACTTCAGTTAATTATTTGACAAATACAATCAAAACTAATTTCATTTTGATATTCGTATTTGAATCGGAATAGGCAAGTAAGATGTAAATTTGTGTTTTTCGAAACAGAACTTAACGACAATCTTATTTCGTGTTAATTTAATATAAATTTTCAGTGATTGTCCAGTATCTTTATTATATTGCGTACGTTTGATTGTTTAATTTAAAGTGTATATGTTTCAGTAGTTGGTTCCTGGAAACCCATAGAAAGGAAAATGAAAATAAACTGATTAGTTGTACTACAGATTGAATCTACTCTAGTTATATATAAAGAAGGTAATTTTAAGGGTGATGTGCAGAGATTGCAACTCAACGTCGCAGCTGCTCGATGTAATTTACTCTAGATTTGTTGATCTCATCTCTTGAACAAAAACATAGGTTGGCGGAAAATTAACCAGTTTTCATATGAAGAGAAAAATAAGCAAGGTTCAAGAATGTTGAGTTACTTAGAAATCATGAACTGATCAATGTTGGACCATCATTATGAACTTGGAAGCACTTAAAGACATCGGTTTCGTCCTGGTATGTGACTCTACAGTGGCAGTGCGTATATACGATCCATGCCACTGACAGAATACTTCGGAGTAGGATAGTAATATAAATTGAAGTAATTATGGTATTGCTTCACAGGGCATGTCGTAATTTTGACTTTTCGAGAGAAGCGGAAAAAAAGAATACTGAAAAACAAAGAAGTTGAATAACAAAGAAATTCTCTGTGCTGACCTGGTACGGCAACCTGAAGTGATGTAATTATGTACGTAGTTCTACGTTCTATCTGTCTCCCTGTCTTCAGCTGTCCAATACACAATATCTGTTTATTGTGTTCAAATAAAGTATGAACAAGACAACAAATAATTGACGGACCGATTGCGTGGTGGTCGGGCTTGCCTATCGTTATGACTCAACCGTGCAAATGGAGCATATGTTCCCTAGACTTGGGCACGTCGATCGATTAACGATGAGTCTGAAAGCAGCAGGTCCGAGGGTGCAGTCGAACTGTGACTGCAGAAGGGTTTAACGGCAGTAAGGTGTGTACCTTGGGCAACCAGCGTCTGCAGCGATGCTGCCTACTTTCAAAGAAGAAAGGGTTAGGAAATGTTTACCTGAAAATGTCACACCTCACCCCACCTCACAGATTTGGTAGGGGTTCACACTAAAGTATTTTAAGAGCGGAACTTATACTCAAAAACTCTGTATTAAAAAGTCCGTGCGTGACCAGCCTCAAGCAGTTGTCTCTCAGGCTCTGCCTTCACGCTCACAGGTTTTTAAAACCAACACTAACCTACCTCCTTTTTTAAGTTCCTCAAAAAGCATTATTTCACAGTGTACGCAGCCCGGAAGTGAAAATCACCCTCGTATAAATCAAAGCACATGAGACTGAATTGGTCAAAATAAAATTCTTTCTCCACGAACTACTCTACACACAATAATTTACCACCCGGCACAGCTAATAAAAACGTTTTGAGTTCATGAAAAGTTATTCCTGGTCAAGTGAAAACCAATTCTTGACTACATGTAGAAGCTTCTGATGTGAGCTCATGGTGACAAATCTGGCAACATAATTCTTTGGCTAAGACTTTAGAATCTCGCTCAATCGATGTATGCTGCGTCTCGAAAACTCGTAAACAGGATCTAGTAAAATCAACAACTTGATTTTACCTTTACGACATAAAGAAGAAGCTCGATAAATTCTTCGTATATCTGGTGATTCTGACGCTGCTACACGGAGTCTCGCTGGCGTAGGTATAACATTGAGTCCGAGGGCAGAACTAATGCTTTTAGAATGGATTCCAGTGGCCGGTCGCTTATGTGGTGTCCGATTGAGTGTAACAGCAATAAATCGAAAAGATGGGGACGCTCACTGTTGCCTCTACGTCATATCTGCCTACGTTCCGACTGACTGCAGATCAGACGAGGTGAAAGATGAGTTTTACAGAAAGCTTTTGGACTACTCTATAAAGTTGAGCACTCTGATATAGTAATAATGGCTGGTGAATTTAATACTGAAGTAGGTTGAAGAGGTGAACAAGAAAGACAATTGAAGGGATCTTATGGTGTTACGGCTCAGAGATCAGATAATGACGACCGATAACCGCCTACTTTTAGCAAACACTAACGTTACGCATAAGGAAGAGCAAATTTTGAACTTACAACCCCCAAAGTAGTCTCAACGTTGGATCTAACTAGATCACATAGATGAAGATGTTTGATAGAGGACTATCGATCGTTCTAGGGCACATGTTTAAATTCATATCATGCCGTAGTGTGAGCGTGTATTTGTTTGCGACTAACCGAACGTAGAACACCGCAAAGAATCGTCTTAGGGTTCTGCCTAATGAAAGCAGAGCTATAAATATATTTCCGGAGCAACCAGAAAGACTGTGTCACTGATTATCATCCGAGAGCAGGTTGGTATGCTATCAAAAAGTCCATAAAAACAGTAGTGATATCTGCCAGCAAGGTAGACTATGCGGTTAAGGCGAAGCCGTGGATTTCATTTGCATCAACCGAACTGATAGACGCTTGTAAACTCATTCCTCCTGGCTATGAACATGATAAATAGCGAAGTGAGGTTGAGCACAGGCCGAAAAAAGTGCCTACGCAATGATAGCGAACAGTGGTTTTTGGCGAAGGCGAGAGCTATGAAAAAGGCAGCAGTATTTTTTTCAACCTACCAAGGAAACCGGTATTGGGGATCCAAACGTAACTGAGACAATTTGGGAAAAAGACCCGACTTATATTCATTCTCATTCCAGGAGACTGAATCGGTCGGTAGAACACCTCATGGATCAGTTCACCTAGCCTTCAATCACACTTTGGTTGCCTGCGGGCGAATGGTGACCAGTAGTAAGCCCTCCGAAACATCATGAAGCTGAGAAAGCCTTGGGAAATCTGAAGCTATGGAGAGCAGCAGGACCTTATACATTGATCCGTGAGATTTTTAAAGATAACTGTGCAGAAAGAATTCGATGGCTGGGCGTTTTACCATCTGACTGGTCCCAGTCACTGATTGTCACAGTCTATAAGAAAAGAAAATAGTCATCTTGTTACAATCGCAGGGGAATCAGTCTAACTGATATAGTTTCATAATTGTTAGCCTCCATTATACTTAGACGCTTAACTAGAGTTTGAGAAGGGCAGATAAGAGAAAACCAGGCTGATTTCATACCCGGACGTGGCTGTATAGACCAAAGCTTTACACTACGACAGGTCCTGGAACACAGACACACATTTAGGCGTCCGATAGTAGTTAGGTTTGCTGCACCTTAAAGTGGGATTCGAATCTGTGGATCGTGAGGTTCTGCGGCAGTCTCTGTCATTGAAAATGGAACCAAAGAAGTACATTTACTTTATACAAGCTGAACACTCGAACAGCAGAGTCCGAGTGAAAGCTTTTGACAAGCTGTTATCGGAATTCTTTACCTTAAGTGAAGTCAGCCACAGATGTTCACTCACCGCATTCTTGTTCGATTTTGTCATAAAAATGCTTCTAGTTATAACATTATATTCGTCTGAATTTTCAGGATTACACCTTCACTTAGATGGTCGATGACACAGTTCTATTCCTTGAAGTCGCTGAAAAAATGCAGAGTCTTATGACTACCCTGAGCAACAGTGCAAGCCCCTTCGGGATGCGGTTCTCACAATCGAAATGCAAAGTGATGCTTCAAGACTGTGTCGCATCGGCACCTAAACGAGTGATGGGGAGTGCAGTGGGTGAACGTGTATGTCGCCTCACTTATTTCGGGAGTCTCATCACTGCTGATGGCCTGGTGTGTGAAGAAATCTCATCACGGTTACAGAAAGCTCGATTGGCTTTTGCCAACTTGCCAACTAGCGAATTATCCATTTGAAAATCAAAGGTCGAGCATACATCGCAGTAGTTAGCTCCGCCCTAATAAACGGATGCAAATCATGGCCGTTGAGTGCAGATCATAAATTTCACTAAGACATTGCTTGTGTATCGTCAGACAGCTGAGTAAGCGATGCGGTCGTCAAGAAACGATTACTATTTATGGATGACAAATCAATGCATGAAATATTGAAACTACATCAGTTTGGTGGTTGGGGCATGTGTTACGTATGCTCAACCACCAAGTGCCTCGACGTGCCATGTTTTGTGGTGTAGCAAATGGTTGGGAGAAAGATAGGTGCAGCAAAAATAAAACATAGACAAAATCCGTGAAGTCGCTGACAAGTTGATTGAGCCATGTTAGTAGATGTAGGGTACTTGGTTGAGGTCCGCGAGACACCTTGAATGGCACGGTTCAGAATCGTTTGCAATGGCTCAAGTGCATCCACGCTTTGTGTTCTCTCAAGTTCTAACCTTCCTTTTTCCTCCTCATATCTATCTTTTGCTTTCTACTATTATCTCACTGAATTACAGCTTTAAATTCTTCATTACTGCTTATGCTTCTACTATTGCTACTACTATTGGATTCAAAATGACAGTTGAGTCTCTGTGCTTAAGCGGTATGGTTACGTGAACTGAAGGACATACGAACGAAGTTCTGTATAGTATCTTTCTGCTGAGTACAGCGCTTTAAACGTGAAGTTTATGGATTCCTTAATTTAAATTAGCACAGTTTTCCACGAAAGATACTTCAGACCCATTGACTAGACACAATCACCACCAGTCTATTGTGGAATAGAACAATTCACATTCCAACGGATTAAGAAGTCAGAAAGAAGTGCTGGAGGTAAATAGGACAAGCACTGAAAAAAGCACTGAACTGCGTCTCTTGAAGATCGCTTTTCTTGAAACCCTCAAAGTCAATGGAAAAGAGGAAGTCAAAGAAAACATTGCGTCGAGAAAGGGAGACAGACATGGGAACAATGCATAGCTGTCAAATAAAGTTGTAAGGAAGGGCTCAAGATATATTTGGTTGGAGAGTACTGGTCAGTGATTCATGCATCATGGTGTTTAACGGGTGTAAGTATGTAGGCTACTAGAGCTAAAACAGATTTTCAATTTTAGTTGCTGAAATGTGTACAAAAGTTTCACAAATTTCAATTTCTTCAACACTAAAACTTTCAGCTTTCCAATAAACAAACTCTGAAATTCGTATATGTATGAAATGTGAACATGACGACCATAAATTGTCAGTCTAATCACGTTCCACTGAGCGCTTTTTAATTTCCAATTTTAATTTCAATCGACTGATACTTATCATCCTTTCGTCTAAATGAACAAACAAGCATACTTTTACGTCAAGTTCAACACGTTTATTTTTCGCTCACTGAAAAATAGAATAATTATTTTAACTAATTGTTTTCATGAAATAGGAAAAGCTTTGATGTATCTGTGGTAGAAAATGTAGTAAATTATATGAATGAAGAAGAGTTAAACATGATGAAACATTTATATACATTGCCGAAATCCTTGAATATAGCTCAATCAACTTTTTTTATTCAGTAATATATTTGTTAGTCAAAAAATATTAGACACAATCTCCTGGTTTAAAAATTGCTTACTTAAATATTTAATCAGTTTTTAATATTTTTCTTTAAATGATCCACAGGATTGTAAGTCAGTCAAGAATTTACAAGCACTAACTACTTACTTTTTAATTTCATCATTTCGGAATTTATTCAGTATTTTTTTCATAATGGTTGAGTCATCCACAAGATTTTAATGTTGATTTGCAGAACTTAGTTTTTCAGACAGATAAATTGACAATAATTAATTTTTATTAAGAAGTCAAAATATATTTACCATCTTTATCGTTTTGAGTCATATTATCTGATTAACATTATGAACAAATCATGTTAGACTACGACTGGTCTATGCTTGTATAAATGACCCTTCAGAAATATGAAGATACACACTGAGCTTTACATAGATAGGAACGCAATCAACTCACACAAGTTACCCACAGACCAGTATATACCACTCATCAACATTCTCAAACTAACTTTGTCCTAGTCCTTCTTTGCCAGTTCTACCCAACAGCTATTATTTCTTATTATGTCTGCTTCCAATGCTCGTCGTAATGTGTTCATTGGTCATCCTCTATTCCTTTAGACTTAAGCATTCCAAGTCCAAGTTTGTCTTGTGAGGGTATCTGGACAACGGATACTAGGTATCTTGTGTACACCACTGTTAATAAGTATCTATATCTTGTAGATAATGACTCATGTAAGTCTCCAGGTCTCCGCTTCATACAGTAAACATATCTTAGAATTTGTATTGAAAATAGGACTTTGTTCTTAGTTAATAGTTGTTATGAATTCCGGGTGTTTTTCCGTTGAATTAATGCTGACCCTGCTTTACCGATCCGTGCTTTCAAATCTGCATCGTACCCACATTGGCCATCAATGATATTGCCAAGATACGTAAAGGTTTTTACACTATTCAGAGCTTAGACATCAAGTATCGTTTGATTGGTTAATGTTGTGTTCTATCATTAGGTCTTGTTTTCACACTTGTATGTGTTAGGACGTATTTTCTCAGAAGCAACTACTACGCTGATCGATTTTTTTCCTACATTCGTTATCGCGTGTGTGATAGAAGAGCCAGATCACCTGCGAAGTTTAGACCGGTCAGCTGCATCCAAGCTGTCCACTGTATCCCGTGCTTTCCTCTTAATGTTGACGTCTTCGTAGTTCAGACGAATTCCAAAAGAAAGAGAAATGGCGAGAATACACAATCTTGCCTGACATTTGTCTTCACTTAAAACGAGTCAGGGTGAGAATTAGCAACGTTGTCTGACGCCGATCTTAACCTCAAACGAGTCTGTGATCTTGATTGCATGTCTAATTTTGCAGTTTAATTCATCATAAAAATTCCGTATCATGTTACTATATTCCCAGGTACACCGTACCGTCAAAGGTTGCGCCACTCAAAACTGCCTTGTCGTTACTGTTAGTTCTAATCTCAGGTGCAAGAAGAAAACTCAGCATGGGGTTAGTGACCCACTCCCATGGAAAAGTAACTCACCCGAAAATGCTAACCAGAAATAACAATTTTTAATCAACAAAAGTAAGGCCCAGTAAACAGTACTGCGAAATACATAAACTGAAAAAAACTTTAATGTACTGCTTCATCGAATCAATCCCGAATATTTTCTAATAATGAAATGTTAATAAAACATTCACATTAATTCTTATATTTATTAAAGAACATACATCAAGTATTTTTCATCGACCTACTCCATATAACAACATTACTAAAATATTACAAAAATCCTATGATTTTCAACAGTCATCATTAAACGAACCAAAATTATCACAGGATGACATGATTAAAATTAATGAGCGTTTAAACAAATATGATCCAACCATTGGGTCTCCAGAATTAACTCGAGCGAACATCTATATAGGCTCCGGAAGATATAAATATCCACATAGAAAATGTACAAATAAAAAATTCAAAGTCCTAGATAAGACAAAAGTAAGATCATTTTAATTTTATTCAGAATATTTTTCTGTAATGCACAAATTATTTTTTGATAAAATAAAAGAAGAAATGGAGTGTCGTTTAGGTCTGCAGCTAGGTGATCCATTACAGAATCTGAAATGAAAGTTTATTTTTGAAGGTTTTATTACGGTTGGCGGTTAGAATCCTACATCTTTTGAGTTAGATTTCGTTTCGTTCTTACAAATTATTCTTGTGATAAGTACATTTCGTTATCTAATACTATGGCTACTGTTAGTTGGCCGACATAATAAGCGTAATTTAACTGGAATATAGTCAATTTTCTGTTGACAAGTCATATTTTCTAATCTAATCCCTGTTAGCCAGAAGCACTGTGTTTACCTCTATACCACTGAGCTTATTAAAACGGAGGTTGTTTGGATTTAGTAAATATGTGGATAACATGCCAGTATCTGAAGAGTTCTTGGCTAAGAGTGTCGCGGGCACAATCGTCAATATGATAAACTGCCAGGTTTTCAACAGCTGACTAACATAGATCAATTCATGGTTTAAAGGAAACTCAACAGTCTTTAAAACTTTGTATTAATAATGTTGTAAAGAATCGTCCAAATTGTTTATTCAGTCAACATCTCAAACTGAATCATGTAGTCTGTCGTCACGTGAATTTGAGAAAGATGTGTGTAATAGTTTAGTAATGACGCTTCCATTAAATTCACTTAAATAGCAGTGTAAACTTTGAATAAATGATCTAAGATGATGGAATAAATAATGATAATTATATCTTCTTTCTTAGCTACACATTCAATATATTTAAAACTAGCAGGAAAACTTGTAGTGCATCCACATATATTCCAGTTCGCTTACATCTAACTTGGTTAAGCCCTTTCCATTAGTTTACTTAACCAAGCCAATTTGTATAGCAACAACTCATATGTACCATTGGTATTTTTTATCATCTGGTTTGTATGAGCTTGTACGACTGAACATTGCTTACGCCTACGCGCTTACTCATCCTTTTCGCTTTAATGTTAATCTCTTAATTTCCCCATAAACTCACATGATTTGTATCGCTTGTTTTTGACCTTGTCAATCATTCATCGCTTTTATTCATGTGTGTGCATGTCTATTTCGCTTGTCATATGTCTATCTTATTATTCTCTGACTATTTACTCTTAGTCATATTCTATCTCTTTGAGTTGGTTCTTAGCCTTCTCCAATTCGCTTCTCCGCTTTGCTTTGTGGTGTGTCCCGAATAAACGTATTTATCAATACGAGTTCATCTTCTGATTTATAAACTGAGCTCAAGAACACGCAGCAAACGCAGACGCATTAATTCGACACACTACAAACTCAACATCAAATCAGGATTTTCGGTGTCATGTGTTATTCGTAAAATATTGGGAAACGTCAAGAATATTAGACAGTAAAAATGAGATGTGTGATGGCAGTTTAACTATTTCTAACAGAGGAAAAAGAGTTTTACTTACTGAACTATGAAAAAGAGGTATGAATCGTTTTCGACGGTTTTGCAACAATGCAAATATTATAACAGACACGAAATTATAATCTGATTAATTTTGATAGGATAAGATCATTTTTTATAAAATTGCATATGAAAGCTGAATATGTTAAGCGATGTATACGCCTATTTTTGCAACGAAATTATCATTGTTATGCCCCTCATTTGTGAAATATATCGACAAACGGGAAATTTTGTAATGCTTACCAATAGACAACATTATTAAGAAGAATATTTTGACCAAATGCTTAATCTAGACGACGATCAGCAACAAAATATTCAGTAATTGAGTTATACTACTCACAGACGTTTAGCAGCTGAAAGCAACACACTAGATTTCCAAGCGTTAGAGACTGGGTAATTTCAAGACTTCCCATGAACTTGTAGTGCCTCCATATATATTCCAGTTCGCATACATTAAACTGGTTAAGTTATTTTGACTTGTCTCGCTTGCTTTTGACCTTGTCAGTCATTCGTCGCTTTTATTCATATCTGTGCATGATATTTCGCTTGTCATGTCTGTCTTATTTTTGTCTGACTATATATTCTTAGTCATGCTCTATTTCTTGGAGTTGGCTCAAAAGTATTCTTCTGTCCATGTCGCTTCAGTCGTTTTATTCACTGCTTCTCCGCTTTGCTTTGTGATGTGTCCCAAATAAACGTATTCATCGCTACGAATTTATCTTCTGATTTATAAATCGTCAGACATTATATGGCAACGATTGTCTGAACGAGTTAATTACCGAGCTTAAAAACACGCAGTAAATCGATACACTACAAAGTGACTGTAAAACGTTCATACAGTTGTGCTGGAATTATAAGTTTTCCTCTAGCGAACCACATTTCGGACAACGCCGTTATTGATTCGATGACCAAATTGTTACTTCTGTTCGGTTAAATACAGTTTCGGCAAACTATTTGATTGGAACTCAAACTATAATGAGTAATTTTCATTATCGAATAATGAGTTTTACAGAAATCTTAAACCAGTCAATGTTAGGCCGCTATAATAGACCTGAGACAAATGAACTGCCATCTCATACTTGTTGAGATGGCCGACATGAATTTACCGATTGGAACAAACCAATTGATTTTTACTTACAAATAATTCTCTCGGAATATTTAAAAAATATAGGCACAATGACCAGACTATATCAGGTTGATATTAGAGTATGACAACAAAAACTACTATTACTGTCAAAAATATGAAATTTGAATGTTGAAAAACTGACTAATAAACTTCATTTATAAGTCGATGATTGTTGAACAGTGAAAAAAAAGAATTATTAGTTGAAATTAGTAATCATCCTCATAACTTTAGTAAAGATAGATAGAACTATAAAAGTCATTCAAATTTATGAAAACGATTCTCAATTCATTCCTTGACCAAAGTTTTAAATGCCAAGCGGAAACTTCATGAAACTTCAGTGAAAAGTTCCGCAAGCTTCAAACTAGTGCAAAAAATTCCTTGTTTTTTTTATGAAATGATCATGGAAATGATCGAGTGAATAATGTTGATCAAGTACATTCGAATACCATGTACAAAGAAAAGGGATATGAGTTGTTACTGTCTTTGTAATTGATTTTGAAAGTTGGCAAATACAATACCAGATACTCAGTGAAAAACTGCTTAGGTGTGATTGGTTCAGCTCTTTCTACACTGGGTAGTTGTTTTGTTATACTCAAAATAATGAATAAAGCTGCATATTTAGAGTGAGTGACACACATACTACACTTTTCAGTGTTATCATCTCGGACATTCCATTCATTTACGAAATAAATCGGGAAAGCGGGGGCATGTGGTAGTGACCAAATGACTACTATTCTGAGAAATATTTCAAAGCATGGCTTCTAGTCGAATCAATCAACTGTTGAAACCTCGCAATATATTGGATGAATAATTTATACTACTCATGAACACCTAATAGTTTAGTGCAATGCGTCAAAATTTGACGTAGTTGTAGAAAAGACTATTTACATGAATTCCAAAAATACCGACTGTTAACATTTTCCATAATCATGCTGGTAATAAAATTTTTCAGCCATTAAAGCACATTTTGCCTCTATAATTCATTGATATATCCGTTTACTGTTTATTTGAACACTGTTTGTTTTTACAACCTGTTTACTTTTGTATATTTTCTCATCAGTTTTTCGTTAACTGCTCTCTATGTTCGTTAACATCAATTTTTCATAACTTTGTTTTGAACTCACTTCATTAGGTTGGCTAGAAATATTTGTAGGAAAACCAATAAACCGTACACAGAAAAATTTTACTACCCAAGACTTAATCTCAACATAAAAAAATTGAAATTATGAATCCATCATTTTTTGACCAAATCTAGAACCCCAAATCATTGGATGGCCGTATTTTTTACCAATTTTCATCTTATCAGCAGTATGCATACAACAGTGATCGATTTGTTGTTTCAAAGAAACTCAATTATCTTCAAACATCAATGAAGGAAATTATAGAAATTTGTAAATCTTCTTTAACATTAGGATGGTAAGCTGATCAATTTTATAAAGCTTTTCAGAGCTGTATATTTATTTATTTGTGTTAGCTTCATAAGACGGCATTTTTTAATTTATGCGTGCTGTTTAAATTATGTCCAAAGAAATAAATAAATATTTTTATTAGCAATTTATAATGTCGATTAATTTTCAATGCTATTAAGATTTATCGGGAAACTTAACAGTGGAATATTTTCTTTCAATCCATTCACCTACTCATTAGTAGTAAGAACTAAATGACTTAAATGTTTCTTCATAATTCTACTCACATTTCATGAATTCAAAGTTGATATAATTGTCACCGTTTACACTTTGTGCAATTTAGTATCAAGTTAGTGAAACGAAAACGTTAAATGAAAATAAAATAATTCAACATTTAACCAATTAAAATTATTTATTTTAACATGAAGCTATATTTATTTGAAAAGTTATTAAACTCAGTAAATTCGCTGTAATGATATCAGTGAATAAAATAGTTTACGTAACATCATATTGGCTAATTTTTAGCTAATTAATCATTGAGAGCCAGCGTATATTAGATCCGTGTTCTTTGTCGTTAAATAAGTCGTATAAGGTAGACGACATTCACCATCTGACCGATGATCAAATACGAGGAATAAGGAATAAATTATATTAGCGGAATATTATCATTGTTGATTATAAATCTGCAGGCTCTGAATTCGATCACGTGTATGCTGTTATTGATAGTAATAAATGAGAAGCTCAAGAGAGGATGAAATGACTTTAACATCCGACCCAAGGCTTCCTTTTGAACAGCACAGGTGTAATTTTTTATGTATAAGGCATTGTCTTCTTCATGGCCGTAGAATAGCAGCAGCTTTCCTTAAGTTAGTATTTCTTGTTCAACCTGTTTGCAATGTGTTTCACCAGATTGAATCTTCTCATTTTTGCAGCAAATTGGATAACTCTTTTGGTCTCACATTATGTACGAACAATCCACGTACGCAATATGATAGTTGCTTTTGTTGTTAAAAGAGGAGATCGGTCTCACGGCTTCCATAAAAATTCGGCTTCCATTATCAGGCGTTATAAATTTAGGCAATGAAGAACTTGAAATTTTTGAGCGGAGATGGACTGGTTTAAATTATTAGTTTCTAGTAAACGTATGTTAGCGAACTAGTTTTCTACGTGACGAGGTCGTTTACACCATTCTCCACTGTTCTATCTCCATCTGAGCTTACCTAATTATTAAATAACTTTCTCCTGTTAGCCTTACTAGAGCAAAGGCCTCTGATCAACAATGTATATAGGATAACTAATGCTTAATCAGTTTCAATATTTTCTGTGAACTAAATAAATCTAGCCTTTCATGATGTGTTGTTGGTGTAAGATCCATTTTGGAAGGCTTTGTTTGTTCAAATCCCTCCATGTATGCATTTGTAATTTTCCCGCAATGATTCCATCTGATGTACATCTTGTTAATATGCTCGATTCAATTTTGTGATGATGATATTTGTAATTCTGTCAGGTTTATCACTAGATATGACTGAAACTGTCATGGGTTCACCTCAAAAGATAAACGAAAACCAGAAAGGGAACGGGCGTTACGACAGCCTCCCCTAACCGGTTGACTCACGAAAGGTCCTAATAAAGCGTAGATAGTATATTTGACAATATAATATAGTATATTTGCAATCAAGCACACAACGTTCGTTTGTTTATTCATCACAGAAACGTCTTTGAGAAAGTCACAAATACAGCATACTAAAACACAGAGCACACAGATATAACATCTCCAACAAATTTTTTTATAATTTCAACGCTTTGTGCCCTGAGTTCTCGTGTTTCTGTCTGAACTGCAGTCTGTTTTTTAAGCTGATACTGAGCTATTGTGACGATTTTCTAGACGAGCTATTCACTGAGCTTTCCGAACACGCAGATAAATGAACCCCTTCTTTTTGTGCCTTTACTGAGTTTCTTTGTTTCTATCTAGACTGCATTTTTTTATTCTGATTTCTCCGCTATTGTGACAGCCATATTGATTTGTTCCTCTTTTGATTATGAACTGGAGCACTCCTCCACACTATGTTAAACAGCAATCAAATATTATCGGTCAAGCGAATCTGATCTATCCAGGACGGATCCAATAACTTTTATTTGTATAATTAATTTCAATTATCGAACAATCTTTTAAGGAATAACGAATCAGTTACTTTTTGATGTAGTGATGTATATTTATGGTTATGATAAATATTAGAACCGTTATTCACCCAAAAATCTTGTTTGTGATTTCAATGGGGCAAGACGCGTATCTAAACTTCCTTGAGAGTTATTCCTCAGTTCAAACCCCAGTTTGGATCCGAAATCAATAGACCAAGGTAGGCGTTTGCACTCTTGAGACAGTTGGTTGTGCGTTTAATTCCTGTGTGCGTAGTCGTACATATGGACTGTTGAGTTGTACCAGTCAGTCAGATGCAACGTAGAACTTCGTACGTAAGTACATCTGTTCATGTCGCCATACCACATCGGCACAGAGATGTAATTTTCAATTCAAATCCAATAGTAGAAGAGGTAGTGAAGGTATTAAAAGATATCCGAGAGGTAAGAGTTAGAAGATATTATTCAAGGAGTATCATTCATTGAGAAAAGTTTAGAAAGTCAAAAGTAGAGAGGTTGAAGAATCCAGAAGATTAAGATTTGAGAGAACTCAGAGAATAAATGCACTTGCGCCATTGCGAACGATTTTAAGCAATGTCATTCAGGGTCTCTAACCATCGATTATTATCATCTCGCGGACCCCAACCAGGTAGTCGACAATTACCGACATGGCTGATTCCGCTCGTCAATGATTTCATTGATTTCTGCAATGTTTTAGTTTGGCCGCCCCTTCGAAGACACCTATGATCGAAAACCAGTAACCTACGAATATCTTCTAAACTCACTGGTCATGTTTCACAGCCATAAAGTAAGACGGAGCGAACTTTTGCGCAGTACACTCGTCGTTTAGTCAGCAAACGGATATCTCGCCTACGCCATAAGTGACGCAGGTTGGCAAAAGCCAATCGAGCCTTCTGTATCCGAGCTGTGATTTTGTCAGTCACCTGGCCATCAGCACTGATTAGACTTGCCAGATAAGTTAAGCAGTCTACACGTTGGACTACTTCACTCCCTATCAATAGTTCAGGTGCCGATGCAACCCAGTCTTGAAACAACATTTTGCATTTCGATGGGAAAACAGCATCCCGAACATGCTTCCATTGTTGCTTGAGGTAGTCTGAATACTCTGCATTATGTCAGCGCCTTCACCAAGTAGGACTATGTCATCGGCATATTCTAAGTCAATAAGCGAGCCACCTGGTAGAAGGTCTACTCCTGAAATTCAGATGAGGATAAGGTTATTTTTAGGAGCATGTGTATGATAAAATTAAACAAGAATGGAGAAAGTGGACATCCCTGACGGACACCACTTGAAGTGAAAAATTTCGGTGAGAGTTTGCCATAACCTCTCACTCGACCAGTGGTGTTCGAGTACAGAGCTTGTATAAGGTTAATGTATTTCCTTGATACATCTTTCAGTGACAGACACTGCCACAGAACCTCACGATCCGCCGATTCAAATGCGACATTTAGGTCCAGGAAGACAACTATTGTTGGACGCCTAAATGTGTGTCTGTGTTCCAGGACCTGTCGTAGTGTGAAAATGTGGTCTATACAACCACGTCCAGGTCGAAAACCAGACTGGTTTCCCCGAGTTTGCTCTTCACGAGCTTTCGTTAAGCTTCAAAGTATTACTGAGGCCAATATTTGAGATACTATATTAGTTAGACTTATTTCCCTGTGATTGTACCAAGAAGACGTTTGTCCTTACTTATAGATTGGGACAATCAGTGATTGAAACCAGTCGGATGGGATTACGTTTAGTTCCCAGATTCTACATAAGATCTCAGTCAACATAGTTGCTAAAACTGGATCACCATCTTAAAATATTTCAGCGGTTAGTTTATCAGGATCTGCAATTTGCCCTAGCTTCAGATTTCCTAACGCTTTTTAAACTCCATTAAGACTAGACGGGACCTGCCGCTCTACCTCTCCTTAGATTTCCTATAGCTTCTCAACTTCATGTAAACTGGGAGGACTTAAATTGATTTTCCATTCAGGATGACTGGAGATCGTGGGTAATCGAAGAGTGGCTCGAGGCCAGTTGAACTGATCCCTAAAGTGTTCTGCCCATCGATCCAGTCTCCTGGATTGGGAATGAATAATAGTCCCGTCATTTACCGAGATTGTCCCACTTACACTAGGTTTCCTAATACCTGTTTCCTTGATAATTCGGAAAAGTTGTCTACTGTTGCCTATCGCTGCTGCCTTTTCCATCGCTTTTGTCTTCGCCACCCACCACTGTTCGCGATCGTTACGTAGGCTTTTTATAAGTCTGCGCCTAAGTTGACTTCGTTCTTCATCATGTTCAGAGCCAGGCGGGGTGAGTTTTCGGGCATCCATCAGATCGGTGGATGCTACTGAGATCCACGGCTTCACTCTATCCTTATAGTCAACCTTACTGTCAGATAACACTGCTGTTTCCACAGCCTTTTTGATACGATTCTAAGCTGCTTCAGGATGAGAATCACTTGCATGGCCGCCCAACTGTTTTTCTAGTTCCTCTTGAAATATTTTCTTAGCTAGATTATTATCAAGTAAAGCCCTAGGAGGCTTCCTTACGGTGTCTTTCCCACGCCCAGTAAGCCTCAAACAAATTCGCGCTCGCACTAAGGCATGATGTGAATCCAAATATGTGCCCTAGAGCGAGCGACAGTCTTCTATCGAGCACCTCCATCGGTGGCAGATGGCTATGTTATATAGTTGGATCCAACGTTGAGACGACTTTGGAGGTCGCCAGGTCAACAGATGCTTTTCCTTATGCCTAAAGTTAGTGTTTGCTAAGAATAGGCGGTTGTCTGAGCATACTTGCAACAGACGGTCACCATTGTCTTTTCTCTTAGCCGTGACACCATAACATCCACCTAGGTGCCTTTCATTTTTATTTAGTCTGCTTACTTGAGCATTGAAGTCACCAGCCATTATTACTATATCAGAGGGCCTAGCCTTCTGGAGGAGGTTCGAAAGCTTTCTGTAAAACTCATCTTTAACCACGTCTGAACTGCAGTCAGTGGGGGCATAGGCAGATATGACGAAGAGGCGACGGCGAGTGTCCCTATCTTTCCAAGTTTTTACTGTCCCGTTTAGTTGCATAGCGCACAATCGACAATCTACTGGGATCCAGTGAAGGAGAGATTGTTAAGCTCTACGACTTAATGCTATGCCTACGCCAGCAGGACCCCTGGAAGCCGCATCAGGGCTTCCAGATACGCGAAGAGTAAATCGAGTTGCTTCTTTATTTTGACAAGGTGAAATCAGATTATTAATTAAGTTGAGTTGAGTTGTCCCATACTCCAATGAATCAACCGGTCGGTACATCCACATTTTGAATGGTATTCTTACAGTGATCGGTTCATGATTATCATGGAACTGATATTGGTGAAAAGAGTCTTGAATATTCCTCATGGTTGTTAGAAATTGGTATCGATGATCAGTCACGGCTGGAATATACTACAATTTTTACGTCATTTGCTTTGTCGATCTGTTCTAGCACATGTTTCTGTGATTTAAAAGATACTCACATAATAATTCAGGTTTTTTCAAGGTTTACTAACCAACCACTGATATAGTTGTGTTCAATTAGATCCTTTCAATATTTACACATATATTCATTTTCACTAAGGGGTTATGGATGGTGTTAAGTTTTGTTGAAATCATGAATCGATCAATGTCAGACCATTATAAGAAATCTGGAAGTACTGAAAGGCCGTTTCGTTCTTACATTAGACTCACTATTAGTGAACATCAACAAATCTCACTAATCACAGTAATCGAACTCAGGACATTTGGTCTTGCACTCAATGATCCAAACTCTGGACCACTGAACCGGCATCCAAAAGTGTTAGTGTCTACCCCCAATGAATGCACGATTTTGCGAAGATGCATTCGTCACTTCTGGTGAGCAGTGCTCCACCTTCGACGTGGCTTAACTCAGCTGGTAACAATTTTTTGCTGAGCTAGTCGATAGTGAACACATGTTTAATTTCACTGTAGGGTTGTGGTGGTTTTCCACTAACTCTTTCATATGTGAGGAATGAATAACTAACGCCTTAGGTTACAAGCTTAATAAACAGAGATGGAAAGTAACATTAAAAGAATGAACCGCAATTGCTTGGAACTCAGAAGGAAGTCGCAGGAAAGAGTAGGCTGAAAATGCTGTTCAACGGGCTATACACTTTCAGGAGTAACAGGTCACACTGTGTGTATTCTCGTGTCGAAAACAGTACTTATTTCAGCCCACAGCAATAATTTAATCCTTTGTTCCTGAGTTACAATGTAGTGTAGTCCACATTCACTTCAGTTGGCTTATACTCAATTTCGTTAAGCCAATGGATGATTTTTTTTAGCCAGGCCACCTGTATAACAGAAGCTTATATGCCCATTACTAAATCCGAAACATTGTATTCTTTTATGTGACTTACTTACTTACTTACGCATGCTTCCATTCAACGGAGCATGGGCCGCCCACCAGTTTTCTCCAACTAACTCTGTCCTGTGCTTTCCATTTTAGTTCTTTTCAATTTTTGTTCATTCTTCTAATACCTATCTCTATTTTTCAGCGTATTTTGCTCCTTGGCGTTCCTCTTTTCCTTTCAAATTGACGGTTACACAAGAGAGATGTGTTGTGAAGCAGTCAACTGCTTTTCGTAGTGTGTTCTATCCACTTTCACTGCGTCTTCCTGATTTTCGCCTCCACTGGAATCTCACTCCAACATTACGTTGTTGCTGATAGTGTCTGGCCAAGGAATCCGAAGTATTTTGCGACGACAAGTGTTAATAAATACTTGTATCTTCTGGAGGATGTGCTTCAGAGTTCTACAAGTTTCGGCTCCATACAGTAGAACTGTCTTGACATCTGTATTGAAAATCCTGATTTTGGTGTTCATTGATATTTGTCTGGAGTTCCAGGTATTTTTCAGTTGTAGAAATGCAGCCATTACTCTGTCAATTCGCACCCTCACATCTACATGGGATTCGCCTTTCTCTTGCCGATGATGCGGCCTAAATATGTAAAGGAGTTAACGTCATCCAAGGCATCTTCATCAAACGTGATTTGGTTGATGCATGTTTTATCGCATCAGAGAATTTTGCTTTTTCCTTTATATATATTGAGAGCGGCTGTTGCGGATGCTGCTGCCACATTGGTCGTCTTCTGTAGCATTTGTTGTTGGTTGTGTGATAGAATAGCCAAATCATCTGCGAAATGCAGATTGTCCGGCTGCGTCCTAGCTGTCTATTGGATATTGTGCTTCCCTCCGGATGCTGACGTCTTCATAACCTAGTCGATGACCAGGAGAAACAGAAAGGGTGAGAGTAAGCAACCTTGCTTGACACCGGTCTTCACCTAAAAATAGTCTGTTATCTGTCCTCCGTGCACGATTTCGCGGTTGAATCTATCATAAGAGTTCCGTATGATGTTAACTATTTTCTCAGCCACCTCGTAGTGTCGAAAAAGCCTCCACAATGTTACAACGTTCCATGTACCTAAAAGAATGGTTGCTCTGGTTTTCAGAATAGGCATCGTCTCTGTGACATCCGAGGGAACTCGGCTTTCATCACGAAACGTCATTATTCTACTTCCAACTCCCAGGGAAGAGGTAAAATGGTTTGCTTAATTTTTGTGATGAGATGAGGTCGTCTACCCCATGATTAACCCTCCTACTTTACGTGAGCTTGTTACCGGCAGGTGTCCCGAAGGTTCAACTCGCGGAGTTTTATTTAGATGTTGAAGTGTTATAAATGAAACTATTGCCAAATGTGCTGTTGAACTTCTGCCATTATCCGATCTCAGGAATGAAAAATAACAAGACAATCTAACGATTTGTAATCTTTGATGTTTTCCAACAACTTGTTCTGCAAACACAGATATTTTTGTATCCTTGTTTGCTGTGAGGGGGCTTTTGTAGTGCCTCCACATACATTCGAGCTCGCCAGTATTTAATTTGTTTTACCCTTTGAATTATTTTATTTAACAAAGCCATTTGTATAACAATAACATATGTACCATTGACGTTCAGTATTCTGCGGTTTGTATGAGCTGGTATGCTTGAACATCGCCTACCACATAAGCGAATATTCATCTTAATTGCTGTACTGTTAATCTTTTTATGACATCGAGGACTCAGACATTTCCTTATGTATATATACGTGCATTCGTATGTTTATTATAAATTTGCCGATTTGCCAATTTACTCACTAGGAAGCCCGCCCTTCTCTGTGTGCGTATGGTTTGCAGTTTTATTTGTGGTGTGCGAAAATGAACGTATTGAAAACGTCGTGTTCACCTTCTGATTTATAAACCGTCAGGCGCTACTTAGTAACGATTGCCTGGAAGAGCAAATTATGAAGTCTAAGAATACGTTGGATACCGACGGTCACAGAACTATTGATTAATAACCCACTACAACTATTCATCAGGCTTTTGGTCCTTCCAAATATACGCTCATATCTTTTCGCTTTGCTCGTGTGTTTATGTGTACGTTTTACTGCGCCTAATTTATGTCCATCTTATTTTGTCTGAACATAAATTCTGAGTCATGCTTCATCGCATGAAGTTAGTATGCCGGCATTCTCCACTTCATTTTGCTCTTTTTAAAAATTTTCAATGAATGCGTAAGCGATTCCTCGTGATAAACGCATCCAACCAAATGCGTTTTAGGATTCTGATCAACGCCATTACGCTAACGGGTTTTGCCCGTGTATGATATACTGAAAATAAATGGCATATTTATTTCTGTATTATATTTAGTTGTTCATATATATAGGGATTTTAATTGTCCAATAAATTAATGAACCCAAAAACGGATTCACAACAGTCCATCAAAGTGGTATGCCTTACATTGAATCTAAGTCATCTACTGGGAATGGTGATCTCATACGCACCGCAAGGCGTAAGAAAATTTTGAAGGAGTACGATGGTGGCTGGCGTTGAAATCCAGGACTCTCGTTTCATCCTATTTAGGACTTGTTATCTGGATGTACCTGTATCTCAGTTTTAGAACAAGGTAATCAACACACACAGGCACACACTGTAAAGACTTGTGAATTCCCTAAATTCCGGTTCACACATTTTAGTTTTTTTATTGCATTCTACTATAAACAACTACATTCAATATCTGAGTGAAGGTTTTTTTATATCTAAAAGCACCTAATTTGTTAGACTTCATTTTGATGTACAAAAATACATGAATCAACATCATTTATTGAGGCAAAATGAATTAAGCTGTAAATTATAATTTTCAATTTGTCAGAAAATGTATATGGATGTTTTTGTAATAAAATTTCACCAATGCGGATTCGATTCCGTCTATGATTCACTAAATCTATTTTATTTCAAGATGGTTGTTTTTTGTGGATTCGACTTCATTGATTATAACAGTGCTGAAGAATAGCTGATAAGTGTAAGTATAGGTGTTGATGTTCACAACACAAGATTCGAAATAATTTCCTGGTTATATTATACAATACCGGTCAACAGAGGTGTGGATTCAAGAGAAAAGACAAATGTAAAGCTAAGATACACATATGAATAAAAATACATAAATATACCAGACCTTGAATCCTTTTATTTTAGACAGTGTAAATGGACTGTTGTTTTATTTGCACTGATTGATCATTGAAAATGAGTTAAGTTATTATTTTGTTTTGTGCGTCTACTGCTTAGCGTGTTCATTGAATTCTATAGTCTATATTGTAATGAATCAAACACTGATTATTCAATAATTAATCAACGGTCGAATTCAATCAGTACAAGACCCTACGGATGTGAAGTATATGTTAGCAAGATGATATACTATCTAGTTAGTTCAGATAATGAGCGGATATCAGTCATTGTTATGCGTGCGAAGGTGTATGTCAATTCTCTTTTTTGCACACGTCAAAGGCCATTTCTTGAAGAACTTAAAGGGTTAATTATATTAGTATTGTTTAAGTGAACTCAGTGTGTGATTACGTAGCTCGACAGAAAATTGCATGAGGCCGGTCAAGCATAGCCTTTTTATGGGAGGCTTTGAATGCGTCAGCTCCAATCTATGAAAGGCTTTAAGTCCGAGGACGGAAATGCGTGATGTGAAATAAGTGTGAAATTTCAGGGGTCGACATTCTCTTACTCCCTGCTCCATTGTGGGAAATCATCATCTCTGTGGATGCTGATTGTCGGAAAGCAGCTGACTGCGCTCACATCTCTCTGCATTCAACGGTACAATTGCGCCCCCAGATCTTGAGTTACTGTTTTTAATCTCACTGTTTTCCAATTGATCTGATGGAAATGAAAGATCTAGGGAGACATACGATCCAGCCAATACAGCTCAACTGAGTCATAATGATCGGCAAGGCCAACAGCCACATAAAGTAAAAGCTGCAGTCCACAGTGAATTATTTAATTACACTATAAGTTTACCAATAATACAAAATTAAAGACATACGTTATTATTTGATTTGGGATTGATGTCTATTTCAAGTTTCAATACTGATAAGTAAGTGAACAGCAGATAACGTCAATTAGTTTGTTTTAGTATTTAAGTTACCGGGAACGACTATAATCTCTCACTCACCACTCACCATGCTGTTCAGCATGTCCTCTTGCTAGGCTAAACACCTTGAGGATTGAAAGTATGCTCAAATTAGCCTTATATTTAGATGGGACAAAATATCTGAAATGTTAAGCTACCGACATAAGTCATGTAAATGTATATTGTCTGCTAACGTCCAAGTAATATGGGTTTCGGAATAAGCACTTATACCTGCATAATATCCGACTGTGAGAGAGAATCGTGTAACAGCTCAAGATAGCAGGTTGTCTGTTTACGTTATATCCAGCAAATTTCAACAAACCATTTGATAAGGTTTATCATTTGAGGCTTCAGTAGTAGATCTAAAGTTATGAAATTACAAGTTCACTGCACGAGTTGATAAAACAAAGGAAGAAAACTGAAATATCATCCATAAAATAAATTGCTCAGACTGTGAAAAACACAACATAGGACAAAGTGGACGTCCTGTTAAGCCTCGTTTATGTAAACACCGAATAGCAATCAAACACCACGAGATTTCTCTGCTTATATCAGTACATACGGTTTGTCATCCATGAAACCTCACGAGTTGAAGTCTTTACCTAATTTATGATTTTTAATTATCCAACCGACAGTTAATTAGACCATGCTTATGCTGAACTTGGAAACCACACATATTCACAAAATGTGCTTAGACGCTTCGACAGATTTAACACAAAGGGATCACAAGTCTGTTGTTTTTCATCAATTTGTATTTTCGATAAAATATAATCATCAATAGCACATAAATATAATAATGATTGAGAGTAAGACTAAACATAGCAAGTTTCTCGTTTATTTTATCTGAATCAGGTGCATTAGAGTTTAATGCATCCATCTCCTTTCCCGGTGTTATTTCGGCTAATGCCTAGGTTGACCTGTATAGTTTAGAGAAAAGGATCAATGAATAACATTAATTTAAGTGAAGAGACATTCGGATATTCATATACACAATACATATGTAAGAAAGTGTCATGCATTTTGAAAAAAATCTAGGAAGTTACCATTTGAAAAGCAACGTTCATTCCTACTATTTCTCATCTGAAGAATATTTCTGCATTCGTCTTGAATAAAATCATCATTCACATCCATAATAAATAAAGACAAGTTTTCTCATTGGCCAGATGTAATCATATTATTGAATAAGAGTACGATGGAACGTTTTGTGAACTGAAAGTTTTGAAAATGAAGTGATATGAGTCGGCAAACTATTTTAATTATTAAGTAGAAGCGTGTAGTTTCGGTACACAGAGTTTATGACATTAGATATTGGAAAAGTCAGTCAAGCTGATAACATTTTTTTCTTTGAATTGTAATTCGCTCAACTGGATTGCATTCTATCATATATCATTCTGATCAATCTGACCTTCATTGAAAACTTCACTACAGTTCACTGACATTTACATCATTCAACAAGGAAATGTTTATCGAACTGCTACGGAAATCGAGTAAATTGAAAGCCAAACTAGTATCTTTGGTAATTTTGTTAAATTTAATTGAGTGGGTAATGGTAATCTAGATGGTTGAAAATTTTGTATCTGTTTTGCATATCAAAACTTTCTTTTATTGCATTTTCCTCAGGTCTCTGAAAAATCATTTTACTGAAAATAAAGATCAACTCAGTAAACTCAATAATATCTACCAGTAAGTAACTATAAACTGATCAGATAGATAGGAGAATTTAAACACGCAAATTGTGTAGTTGTTGAATGTGCAACCTAAGCACTATGTATTTACATTCCTGATAACATTTCAGTTTAGCGACCAGTGTCATTGATTCGAAAACATATTCATTCTTCAGTGTTACAATGTGATTGACGGTAACTGCTATGAGTAATTCAATCTTGATAAAATGATACTCATTATCAAGTCATCAGACTAGATATTGTGTTATCATGAATAATAAGTTGGATATTTGTGATATCTACCATTTTGTCATTCATTTGCAATAGCATAAATGAATTACTTTTATTATTATTCAGCCGGACAACCTAATGTTACTTTCATAAAGAATCATGCAATCATTACTTGTTTACCTGTCGGATTAGTTATAACATTTGATAAATCAGTGGTGTTGTAATCGTCGTGATCTGTTTGGTTTCGAGAAAGAAGGACAATGAATAACAATAATTTACGTATGAACACATTTGAACATTGATATGCACAATTATATACAAAAATTTATGGACTGAGAAAAAAATTTAGGGAATACCTAATTCAAATGCATCTTTCTTTTCTTTTCCCATCTGAGGAATCTTTCCTTCCATTATCCAATTGCTATATTTGTTTTATTGATTCTGCGAAAATATTTATTACTGTGTTCTCCGTAAGTATACATATTACTCAAGTGTTCATATCTATTTACTTGCTTGAAATATACCCGTTATTTACTGATTTAGATAGAACTGTGGAAGAGTTTTTTCATTGTAATTGCTCAAACAAGTAATCATATTTATCATCGTAATTTACTTTATTATCGCTTTTTGAATACCGAAAGGGTCATGTATTTAAATGTATTCAGAAAATCACTCAACAGATGTTTCCGATTGCAAATGTATGAGAGGTAATAGGTGTTTTATTAAGTGATAAACATTTATTCATCTCACACACTGAGCACTCTTTAATTTGTTTCGTTCTGTACTTTACAGCAGTCGATTAGACCAAGCATCTATTGGAAAATATTCATTCTACAAAAATGTGCATTGTGGTGATCGTTAGTTAACAAGCTAGCATTACATCGCCTTATAAATAAATATTGTATAAAAATAAACTGATTCACGCTGTAAGCTTATATTAAGTGTATATTTTATGACTAGAAATGTCACATCGAATAAATCTGACTGATTATTGGGTGTGCTTTGGTCTTGAATAAAACTACAATTCATATGTTTACATATGTACAGGGTGAATAGAAGATTTCTCAGTGACCAGATGTAATCAGATTATTTGATCATAGTACGTAAGAATGTTTTTTGAACTTACAAAGTTCCAATAAGTTTTTAGCTGAATGGTTGAAAACCGGATAAACATTCTTGTATTTAGATACGAGTTTGTAGATTCAGATGTATAGATGTTATGAAACTCTCATTGAAACTGATAAAAAATTCTTATGTCAATTGTAGATATATTTATTGATGATATTGGCATTTAAAGTCGTACATATAAATAATGCGGTTGGTGACTGTGCAACGAAATCGATGTTTATTTACATTAGATAACTAATGGGATAACATTTAATGGCCATTGTCAGGCTTGCCAAGTCGTTTGTCCAGATCTAAGTTTCCTGATAATATATCAGTTTACCAACTAAACTCAGCTGACTCAAAAACATATTCAGTCTTCAGTATTGTAATGCAAATGATGGTAACAAACATGATTACTTGGATCTTTGTTTAGTAGAAAGTGTATGCGACATAATTCTTGGTAAAATTATATTCATTATAAAGTCATCAGATTAGATCTTGTGTTATCATGAGTAATAAGTTGAATAATTTTGCTATCTGACGAATGAACTACTACTACTGCTGCTGCTACTTTTCATCACGAGACATGCAGTTATTGCTTGTTCACTAAACAGATTATTTAGATGAAGGAATAGTTATTAATCTATTCATTCACCTGCACATATTCAGAATTAACACCAGTGAATCTACTGTTATCTGGTTTGCATACTTACTTGTATTATGATCCCTTTGGTCTGATTTATGTTATCAGATAGAAGAATAATGAATGAATTATGAATAGTTAGTTTTTTTTAATATTGATGTCGTTTAGTAACGTGATGTTTTGCATTTTCATTTGTGAACAATGGTCAAAATATTTGTTATTCACTTTTATCTACAGGAACTAATAAAACGTGTTATATTTTTGATATCCCATAGATCAACTTGTCTCACTTGTACAATCAGTATAAGATGTATCAAGTTAAAATATTAGGGATATTGTACATTGAACGGTGGATAGTCAGTAAAATAACTGACTGCACGACATATCTTTATGTGACTTAAACAGTAACTGTCTTTGATTTCTGATTATCTCAATAGAAACATGATAACAATAACGGTATGAATTCATGAAAGTTACTTACACAGCATGAAGACACCTTTCGGAATAGCTGTCATTGTAAGCAGATTAAACATTTGTGGTTTTAGAAATTGTTAGCGGTCAAGAGAATAGTAATGTGAAACTTATGTGTGCGTTTAATGGAATTACACTCTGTTTGTGTATATAGGATTACATGCGTATAAGTAAGTTACTGAAATTCGTTCTTTACACATTCACTTATTTGATTACCATGAGCACACTTGGATTAGTCCATTTCCCTTTAGGTTTACTGCTGGTCTCAATCACGGATAAAAGGACATGGTTGCGCATGAGGTCAGCATTCACATGCCGTGGAAAACTAAATCTCTTAAACACGCTTATTGAATCAAATAATTCGAACTAATAAATCACTGCTCAACGAGTTAGAAGTTGTTCGTTTGGAAAAGTTATGGCGAACGTTACTGGCAGTCATGAAGCCAATGACCCTTCTACTAAGTAGGCTGATCATTGATATATGTACAAGGAATTTTTGTACAATGGAAGAGATTGGGAAATCATCCAATGAATTGAAAAGATGCGACGTGATGGTTAATAGAATCAGTGGAATATATTGCACACAGGTTGGAAAACAAACATATATTATCCGACTCTGGTCATGAAGTAGAAAATGTCCAACTACCGAATCAGTTGCGCTGACGCTACCCAAAAGCATTAAAAAACAATGAAACGCCCAAACTCATGGATCCAGGGTCATCAAAGCATCTTTCGAAACAAAGAAAGAGGGCATTACAGTGAACGTCATCCAATGCCTGGCGCTTACCAACGCATACATTCCAGAAGATATTAATTATTTCTATAAGAGGCTGCTGTCAATCGTCGTGACCAAAGTGACACAGTTGAAATTGATAGACAACATGCAATATGAAGACATCATGTGACGACATGGACTTAGAGAAAGTTACGGAAACGATGAGAGATTCGCAAACCTATGTAGCATTAACAAGCTGATTGTAGACGAATTCATAGTCCAACACAAACGCAAACGGAAGGCCACACGGGATTCAGCAGAATAAAATATACAAAACAATTAATTGGTGTTTTCTGAAAAGAAATCTAAACTCTGGAAAGAGTTTCAAAATGTCTTTCTTCGGGACACTGAAAAAGTCAACGATATCAGTATACGTCTTTTCAGAGAGATTCAAGTTTTTAAGGATCCATTTAATTCAGAGTAAACCACGATGGAGAGTACTTAGAAAACAATCAACGAAGCAATCACTTCAACGTATCGTTTAGTTCTTGGCCTCAATAAGAACCATCACGAAGACTTGTTCATTGTTGTCCATCTGGATAATATTCAAAACAGGACGAACAAGAAGGCAGCATTCAACAAAAGCCAAACAGGATCAGATATATTCAAGGCACATAAGAAAACAAGCAAGTGAAGAGGAGTATCAGTGTTGATCAACAAAACATGTCGAAGACCTAGCCACAACATCAGAAGGACGTTGCAAAGGGACATGTGAGACAAGTTGTTGACATAACGGAGAAGCTCGCTGGAAATTATCGTAAAACAGAAAGAGAAGTGTAAGGCGAGGACGGCAAAGTATTCGGCAACATTGCAGAACAGTGAAAACGGGTGTAGAGCACTTGAAAAAACTCGTGAATAGACTAACTGCATTCAATTGCTCGCACAAAGAATAAGCACCTCTGGACTACTAATAAGTGTTGACTCACAATGCGGAAACCACTCAACTGCATCACAAGATAAGCCCCCACTTGAAACACTCAAAATCAAAAGAAAGAGAGGAAGGCTGAAAATGCATTACGCTGAGTATTGTAGTCATACATGACATAGATGAGACAAAAGTGAACAAAACTGGATAGAAAGACTCAGGACAATGTATTATGGTGACTGATGCTCCATTGAGGGTAACAGGCGCATGGAAGTGAAAGGAAGTTCTCTGATTGATCTAGCAATAAGTTTGTTTCGATTTATATTTGTTTATGAAACTGTTACATTAAATGTCGATTTTAGTCAATGTTAAATCCTACTGAGCATATTTAATGAATACAGAGTTGCATTTTAACAAATAGACAATAATGAGATGAATTCGATTTTGAACATGTCAGTCAGTTGTAATTGTTCAAAGACAATTGGTAATCAGAAACAATGTCATTTTCGTACTACACCACAAAACGTACCTAATAATCCTGTATTATAAATCCAAACCAACAGTAGGAAGGAATGAGATTTGAAAGCAATTTAAATAAGAATTTTGTATAAGAACCACGTACACTCGTTACACTATCTGTTTCGTTTTTGTTCAACCTTTGATAACATCACTACTAGTGCTTGCTAGCTTGTAGATAAATCTGATGAAACGTTTGCTTCAGAGGGAAAGAGTTTGACTGAGTTGTCTAATGAAAGGTGATTGAATCAAATGGTCGTTTGAATATAGCAGAAATATTGGTACTCAAAATAAGAAAAGTGGTTCAGTTAAGGTATTTTACAAGAAAGCTGTTTTCATCCTGCTCATATGTGATGTGATTCAATGGGACACTGACTGAAAAATAACCTGACGTATTGATTTTCTGTGCTACAAATCTTTTCTACCATCTCAAGATTTTTTGAGCATTAGACTTAATCATTATACCAGTCAGCTGAACTGACTGAATGTCCAATATTAATTACTAATTAAATCACATTTTGTTCATTGTTACATGTGCACAACGGTTTAAACGGTCAATCAGCAAAACTACATACTGTAATACAAGATTTCAATCAAAGACAGAAGTAGCTTTCTCAAATTGTCAAAGGTTTATATCTAGCATGAACAACAATCAATCTTATGGAAAAGCAGTATCTGTGTAACACTGTTAAAGTTGGCTCAACTTACTCATAGTTATGTTGCCTACAAATGATTGCGAACAAGTATTACTTAAGTGAAAAATCAGTTTGTTTTAGATCAAATTTTTAGATTAGTCACTGTTGGAATGTGAGTCTCAGTTTCTTATTCCGTGTATTATAATTATTTGTCGGTCAGTGCGAATAATATCTTTCGTCAAATGGATTGATGATTAGATATAAATATTTATCTCTGTTTAAAGTTGTTCTTGTTTGTTGTTGAATCAATTCCCTGTCCCAAGGAGGCTAAAGCCTGTGAAAGAAAACTTTGAAAGAAAGACGATTAAACTAATCTTCAATATATGTACTCAGTCTTAAATGAGCTAATTAGTACAAATCAGCACATATTTTATCAGAGTCAAATATAAAGTAGTATGAATAAGGAGCGTTAAAAGTTCATAGAGAAAAAAAATGGGACGAAAATAACTTACATAATACTTCTACAGGTACCCTTATAATGTAAAATGTTTAAAAGAAACATAAAACGTGAGAATCTTTAATGAAGCGCATCAAAACTTTGCTTCCTACAGCTTAACTTAGTCGATGAAGATGAAAGATTTTTTCGGAGAAGAGTGATATATGAAAGCATGGCACAGATACTGGAGCAGAGCAGGTGTATCCACAGGTGATTCGTTTTCTGTTCAGAATAATTGTCTGGTGATCCCCAACAGTCATTTTTCGACATAGCAGTGATTGCTCGTTGATTGATTTGTCTACTTTCTTTAGTAATATGGATTCTGGTTCAAAGTATAAAATACGGACAATTAAAGTTCCAAACATTTTCATTTTCGTGTGAGCTTTGATGCTTATTTATCGCAGTAATAATAATTTCTATTTCCGATTTCTTCATACCCACATAAATTGTCTTAACTGGAGACATCGGCAAGTCTCTAATGGTCTGTCATGATGTTCTTATTTATGCCAATATATTTGATAATAAGTATGAGTAGCGTTTTTGTTTTATACTTCCTGTGTTGGATCATTTGAAACGTTATTCAACAAGTTCGTATGTTGACAGTTTGGTTCCTTCGGGTGATGCGGTCAGTGGTTTTAGAACGTTCGCGATGAAATAGAAACAGACAGCGCTGAAGTGTATTGAAATCAACGTTTATTGTTGTTCTATAGTTATCATACGATTATTGTGGTATGGTGACTAGAATTTCGTCGAGAAGTTTGTTTGCCACTTATCATTCATTTCCTGATTCGCGTCAACGAAGCGAATATCAACTTCAAAATGTTTAATTACGTAAAACAGACATTTCGCTCTGTTGAAACATTATAATGTAATTTGTATTCAATGACTGTTTTAAATTTTATCAAACCGTAAATAATTACTTACTGTCAGGCTTGTTTCCTGTAGTACTGTCTGTAAAACACAACAATAATGATTAGATGTTATTAATACATTAGGTAGAATTATGAACTATCTAACATGTTCAAAATAATTTCGTTTCAATGGTCAGTTGATTGAGTGAACTGTTTACTGAAGAATATCTCAGACAGTGTATAATGTAATTGAGTTAATCAGGTAATTGAATTAATAATAATATGAAAATCACTGGTTTTGAGTATAGTCGTGTAAACGAATTTTCATCTTGACTGTATAAAACCGTGATTTCACTTCGAATTATGCCCAGATGTCATTAGAGTGTATTCACAAGTGTTAGGAAGTTTCTCCTATTGAAAATTATGTTGTCAAAAATATCACTCTCATATGATTAGGATTTCAGCTAATCAGGGCAGGTAAATACAGTCATGTACAGACTACACAATAGTGTAAACATTTAATAAAATAAACATCAGGAAATAGTAACGTCTTTTTCAAAGAAAACTTCGCTTACTGTAAAAGCCGGTTTCTGTGATCAGTAAATTGAAAATTCTTGCTATCAGTTAAGAATAACACTCGTAATGAAAGTGTCTATGAGAAAAAAAAACATCATTTGTATAATGGATAGAATGTGGTTGAAATCTATAGATCATGGTGACTTGACGTGACTGACTACTATTCAAGCAAGTTTAGGCAGTGTTCAGATGCAATCAATCAAGTTTCATATTCACTGAATTCGTAAGTGTAATTCACATTTACGTTTGACTATGTGTTTTACAGCTCTGACTTGCGAAGTGAACACCAAATAGACGATAGATATTTGAAGACGATACACTTTGTTTATGGATTTTGTATACTCAATCTTCAACATGCATTCTAGTAGGTTTGTAACCGTCTTCTTCTAGATCCCTTCTCCTATTTTGTTACCTCAAAGTGTGACATGCATTGTGGTTTCCAGATATTGTTTTTTTTGAGCGAATTTTAGGTGATGCTACACTGCACATGCAATCTTGCGAATAGCATCTGGCACACAGAGCTTTACTGTTTATCGAAACATTTGACCACGAAATCAGTTAATTATTGTCTTCCCCACATTTAAGAGTCTCATTGTATTTTAGCACACCTAAACTCATGTAATATTAATACCACATCACATCCAAGATAAAATATACACTAATTCATATTTAGCTTCCTTCATATTTGAATAAAAATCTGTTTCAAATAATCTATGGTACTTTTACGAATTACGAGTGATAATATCGATTTCAATGAATGTGACACAACACTCTACAATTAACTGGGCATTCAATTTACAGTGCATCCAATTACCATTTGATTCAACAAACCGTTTGGATCATCTTGATAATCAAAGAATTACTTACCATTACGTGTGATATCTTTAGAAAATTTGCGAATATATAGATATGTTACACGGATTGACACAATTTTAATGCATAATCATAAATGTTCACTTCTTTCAAAAATAGTATATCGATGAGGGCTGCAAAGTCTTGAAATTCTGATATTGTAGCCCGAAATTCAATATTTGCTGATTACGGTTTTATTCACTGATTTTGATTCAATATTCATGTGAAATCTGCAGCCGACAAGGTGTCCCATATATCATTAGTCACCTGTTTTTCATTCAGGCAACTGAATACCACAGGCATTTCAAAAACATTTATCAACCTTATGCTTATCAACGTGAACAAATGAAACAGTGATTGTGTAACTCACTCCAAGAATCAGCTGTTGATAAAATTACGTTAACATTGTGTATTTGTATAAAACTTTGGTCAAATTTGTCAAAATAGAAATCAAATAATAATAATACAACAACGATATTAGTAATAGGATAGCATCTCCCTGAAAGTTCATATTTAAAGAATACACGATAAGTGAAAATTTGATGATCGCTTTATCAAATTACTCAATAGAACATGAGAAGTTTTCTAGTCTTCCTGATCAGTATTTCCAAGATATTTGGATTTGTATCATCTAGTGGAATTTCGTTGGTTTGATTTGCCCGTACAATTGTAGACAAGTATATTATAATAATAATAATAATAATAATTTATTCTCAAATAACAAACATGTTACAAGAGACATGCCAATTTACAGGCAAGATCAAAATGTTAAGATTATCAACATATTTTTTTCTGAAAACGGTATAATGTTACTGAAACATTTCATAAGATTCATTGTTTTCTTAAAGTTGGAATGTACAAGGCGATCAACTGGCGCAAGTTACGAAGATTGCGTTACGACAATCATCTTATGGGCTGAGAAATGATTCATGGTACAGACAGGTTTTCATATAACATGAATTGATGCGGTAAATGTACAAAAGTCTGGTTGATATTCGTCAGCTAATGATTTCACATGTTCTTGGCTAGGGTAACCAAGTCTACTGCAAATATCCAGACAAATATATGTGGATTGGAATAAGGTTCTGAAAAAAGAGGAATAAAGAAAACGGGACGAGGAGCAGAACAGAAAATATTCATGTTCAAAGCCGAACAACGGCTTCGCACATACGTTTACGGATAAAACAAAGGTATGTTTACCCAAACATTTTTAATATCAGAACACTTTACATCTGCGCTTATGTAGGTTAATGAAGACAATTCAGTAGTGAGATAACTAATGGGAAGTTAGTTGAAAGAATAGAGGAAATTCAGAAGAACCAAGTTGTTAGTAATAAAGTTGATTTACAAAATATAATAAAGAGGATCAGTGATATAATTTTTTGGTTTTATTTATTCTTTTTATTTTTAAATCTGAGGCTCAAGAAGTTATGACTGAGCTCTTTTTTAGTATAGTTGTCCAGACCAGCTTGTAATAGGATTTCTCGGTAGGAAGTAAAAACCAGTGCAAGGTTACAGACATGGGTTGTAGACGAGGTTAACAAGGAAAAGTAACATCAATATCACTGATTTGTTACATCCTGCTATATCGTAAGGAGCCGTAAGCAAACAAAATGTTCTGCCACACAGACATGGGTAGATTGAGGTTATCGCCCCACCGTCATGAATGCTGGTCAGATACACCACCCTCCCTCCTTTTGTGATGTTGGGCTCTCTTACGTTTAATGGTTAATTGTAAATAATGGTCTCTAGTCTACTCTCAATTTTTTTTTGTACACCTTATCGGAATTAACATTCTCTACTAGCTCCAACATTACAAGCAATCCAGACAACTTTGCCAGATAATATATCCACATAGCATATCACACTGATTTTAAGTAAACAAATGGTATAATTTGTAAGATGAGTCAGTTAATGGGTAGTTTGGAAATAGGAAGGACCAATATAGTAAGAAATATCTGAACACATTTCATTGACGAACTGTTTAACTAATCGTAAGTTAATGAGAGAGATAATGTGGTTGGATTTCACTTGTATAAAAGTAGTCACGAAAATATGAAAGGAATAGTTTTCAGCTACATCGACAGAGGAGAAAACATACCAGCCACCAGATGTACCAAGAAATATTGACTTGTGATAATAGGCATATTGTTGAGGCTAATACCGATTGCTGCTATGTTTCATGACTAATTCAATGTACAGATTATGTAACATTAGTTTGCCAATCTACTTATAAACCTTGTTCAATGAAAACACGATATGGCAGACCAATCACTGATTAGTGACCAAATGAGAAGTCTGTTTGATGACCGTCAGAAGCATCAGTAAGGTGGAATACATATGATTGATAGAGTTACACAATAATTTTCAAAAATAGGAGGAATGTGTATATACGTAAATATATCTGAGGACAGATAGACCCTTGCCTCAACTCTTATTTTCACGCATGTTTGGCTAGTTGATAATGTTATCAAATGTCAGATAGCTGACCTCAACAAATTCGAAACAACAATAATAAACATTCTTTCCAAAGTTAAGCTGCGTAACATAATGAAGACAAAACCGTGGATTCTGAAGTTTAATTAAACGGGAATTTTCAACTGTCTAATGAGCAGCATTTTATTTTTGCATGTGAAATAATAATATATCTCAAAAGAAATATGTTTTAGGAATAAACATTTTCAGACGCTCACGATTTCTATCGTTGAAAGAGCTTCCTAATATTTCATGTTAAAATAAATATATATGTGAGACGATAATTATGTTTGATTAAATGATAGTTGACATTAGAAATAAACAAATCGAGAGATGATATAATTGAACAGTATCAAAAATAATTTAGAGTTGTTGACTAATACTGTCAAGACAACTAACAGAGTCAAGCTGATGCTTCGTATGATTTAAATTACGCGTACAAGCTTATTCATTCGATGATTGGAGGAAGACTACAGATACGTCCAATATTTGAAGCTCATCGGTGAGAATGTGTGTCCGAAATTATAATCGTATCATCACTGAACGCGACAATCCAAAACAAATTCACCCACAGATTCGAAACTAAGTAACTTCGTGAATATTTGAGATATTCACAGTCAACAGATAATTGAAAGAATATTATAAGCTGTGGTCACAGAGTTTATGTGCTCTGCAAATCTTGACTTAGATATAAATGCTGAAAAAATTATCATCAGTCGTAGTTAACTAAATGATCAGATGAAATGATGTCAATGAAATCACCGACAATGATAAAATACATTGAAACAGAGACCCTATTTACATAATCGTCTACTTTACATCTTCTTATTGATTCCATTCCGAACATATTGAATACAACAGCTGATATTACGTGTTAGAATGGTTCATTGATAACTTACAAGTGTATGAATGCACTCATTGTTCAATGTGATACAGAGACATCACTTATAAAATGCATTAGAAAACCAGGATGAACATCAGTTACTTCTACGTCAAAAACACTAACTCAAAACGCATGAAACAATACTACTGTAAAAAACATGGTCAATAAACAGTGAGAGAAATGGCTTATGGTTTTCCCTGTAGCCTACAATAATGTTATTGCAGTGTGAAACGTACAATAACAAAATTATTATGCGAATTCTTCAAACCTCCTTCATCAACAATCATTTCGAAGCATTTTCAATTGAATTTTCTACATGTATCATTCGTTATTTTTCATTAGACATAATAGCACTGCTGTTAATGTATTTAATATGAACCAATCACAACTCACATGTTGAATTTATTGAAGTAACTATGTGTTTCAGAAAAAAAGGACGTTTACCAGAAGTAACGCTTTCACATCAACTGTTTTGTTGTTTTATTTTCAGTTAAAATTAAGCCAATTTTCCCAGGTATGTTATTATATTCAGACTGAATATCCAATATGACAAACAATGCATTTCTTAGCATACAAAATAAGAACAGTGATTGAATTTCTCTCGTTTCCGTTATTAATTATACTTCAGGCAATGACAGAATGGGTGAACAGTCTGTGGTTGCTATATTTATGCATAGTGAATGTACACTCTCAAACAGAATGATGACTGTACAACACAATTGGTTATTTACGAAGAATATACGTGGGAAAATTTATTTGCTGATCGAATCACAGTTCATGATATTTACGCATTCATATCTGATATACTGAGAATAACGGGTAGATGTTTATTGTTATACGTGTAAGACTCAACTATACAAAATGTCAATAGTGATTTAGGAATGCAGAAGTACACCAGTTCACAAGACTTAATGGAATGAATCAAGTGATCACTTCGTATCTCACTGGACCAGACTGACCGAAATGGATGAAAGTTGTTAAACAAGGATACTGTTAAATAAATCTCACATTGTTTTCCATGGCGTTAGTGAGTATATAACTAAATAATCTTTCTGGAATTCATGGAAGACCTCTTCAAATAAAAATGTTTTTGAGGGGTTCTTCAACATTATGTCGAATATTTCGTGACAGTCTTAATGAACAGCTCTTATTCTACGTTTCATTTACTGATTCCACTTATTGTTCTGAATTTCTTTCCAAACATCGTTTACTATGATATTATTCTGCACATGTTTGAAATTTATTTTGTGAGTTGTTTTATTTTTGGATGCCATAGCTAGCTTCATACACAGGTCTCCTCTTCAATCCGTGCTTCGGAATGGCAAGGAGTTCTTGTTTCTCTGCAAATTATCCTACTACATCTCAATCTCAATCAAATTATTTCATTGAACTATCTGATTTGATCGGTTACATTTTCGCTGAAATCGCCTCAATGACATACACAATCAGCGGTCAATAATATAGTTAAACAAGGAATATTTTCATTACTTAACGTATATCATAAATCAGCGCTTACACATCATATGTTCTTGTTGATCTGTTATTAGACGAGAAAATATAAAAATGATGGATTCCAATATTTACTGATCAATGTACTCAACGTTAGCCTAATTTTGAGAAAATAGCGACAGCCATGGATTTGCATCGCTGAAAAGTCCCAAAACAAGGATAAAACAGGCGTCCAGTGATTCTAGGTATTCAACGGTTGTCCAACAGTGACGCATGCTTAGCAACAATCTCCATAACCTGACGATGAAAAAAGTTATTTAACCATAATCTGCCTAAGATACAGCTGTGTTAAATCGATATTCTGATTTCAAATACATTGAAATTTCCTAGCTTTAGTGTTCGAAATTCTTTTATATCATATTAGTGTGTACATTTGTACATAATATAACACAACAAATTTCACCACTTCTCCTTCGAAAATTTGAATTGGTATACTGAGAACGAGTGATAATAATGCGTGTGTGATTCATCACTTAAGGAAATCGAATAAATAGGTCCTACGATAATTTATCACTGTTCAACCGATATTATCAGTACATAGAACGAAAACTGATTAAAATATAGGCACTGAAGTGATGTAATATTTAAGTGTTTATTTGTTGTTGATGAAAATTTTTGTTAAAAACTAACTAAAGAAACTCATACACCGGACGATTTAAAATGCAATAAATAGATGTTGGTAATTTTACGATTAGGGCAATGTTTAAAATTATTAAAAAGCTTAGAATGTGATCGCAGGTTCTTCTTCAAATGCAAACACTTGATCTGAATTATGGAAACATTATTTATTATTATAATTCGAGAAAATGATTGGGATTTTTTGTACAACTGAAAGTATATTTTGAAAGAATTTATTAATTAGGAAAATGATGAAACTTACAGAGCTCGCAGAAGTATTCGAACAAAGCTATTTGGTGAGAATACGACTTCTTAACATCAATTTAGTTATGGAGGAATAATAAAATGATTTAAATTCTAAAATTTTGAAGTCATGATTACATTCTCTCGGTTTTTGATGGTTTCAGTATATCAGCTGCTTAATATCTCCCACTAAGTATTAAGAAACCTTCAAATCATTCCGTTTTCTATGAATATTTGAAATCTATTTATCCGTTTTCAGCCTACAATATCCAGTGTTGAACTATTGACAAGTGCATTTTACCGTTATTGATCATTCTTACTACTATCAGTACATCTATCTTCCCGATATAGAATCGTACTTTGACCTGTTATTTGTAGTGACGTAATCTATTTCCCTGTGACCATTGACTGTATTTGCCGTGACTGGTTTCACATTTCCATATAAATATTCACGATAATTAGAATAGAGTTTGATGACAATCTGATTGGAAATAGTATTGTTTGCCGACATGTGTTTTTCTAATCACGCCACAGATGACAGATGCTTGTGAAAGCCAGGAAAGAAAAAAAAATACAGTTGCAACACGTCGGCTGACAAATAGGAGAGAAAAGGAGGAGGCTGATTCACTCTAACGCTACTCAATATATCACTGATTTGACTAACAAAAGCCACACGTAAATAACTATCTATGTAACAACACTAAAGCTCACAAACGACCACAAAAATACTATGATTTAAAAAATTCGCATGAGGAGTACAGGTTTTTTTAAGTGACAACAATTTTTTTGAATAAAATAGATCAGGATAGTGAATCATTCATGAAATTGAAGCGAGGTGAGCACAAAATTAAATATCAGTGTTTAGCAGAGTTAGGAAATAAGAGCAGCCATTTGCTTAAGATAAGCTTCCTCAGTTATTTACAGTGTCCTTCATGTCATCAACTTATTGTTCCACTTCCTCAAATGATTGCGCAACATTACTTACTTTTGTCGGACGGTCTCCCTCCAAGCTCTATTAATAAAATTAATTCAAATATATTCGGAACATTTAGGTTAAAAAAAGATTTAAAAACTATTTATTTCCAACTGATGCTGGTTATACAATGGGGCCGATTATTTTATCAGTGAGTTCTAGTTTCAGTGAATTAATTTTCCGTCCTATGCAACTAAAAAATATATATTTTCTTATACCATGGTGATGATGATGATATTAGATCTTACAAAAAATGTAATAAACATGGTACAATGAGGTGAGTAGGGTAAGGGAATGTACGATATTATTATTTATGTCCTTGAGAACTTGGATATTCATCTTTGAAGATTGATAAACAAGTTATTTTTAAACGGAAAGACAGCGTGATAACATTTTTAGATTAGGACGAACGACTGTCAGGCGCTTGAGTGTTTACTCATCTCAAGGAAAGAAGGCATACGAGAAGCGAAGTGTCATGAGTTAGGAAAATGGGCGATTCTTATAAGAGAATAGGAGAATGATGAGAAAGATGGTTGTACCAGTTAATCATGGTAATGTAACTTCTATGTTGAATAACCATCATTAGATCAAAATCGTGTTATATTTCTAATGATTGATTCGCCTATATTAGTAGTCGATTGGTAACTTGTGTGTTGAAAATTCATTAGCACTCGAACAAGTGTTGACACACGAGACTCTGTTCTTTCCCCTGTGATCTAATAGTTACGATAAATAACTTATTCAGTGAATCTGAAATTTTCAAGTACATGCATAAATTTAAACGAAAGATTGTACGAAAATTCAATAAATATCAAGGACGCAACCATTTGACAATATATTTTGTCAACTTAGATATTCTATGCAGATATTCACCATAAACGATCCGATTTCAATATCTCCAACTGCTGAGTGGTATACAATGCTGAAGCGATACAGCAAGTGAACGTTTACTGATGAGCTATCTCACTGACCACATAAAGCTCAACCAAATTTAACTCAACCACTTGCCATCTAGTGTTGGCCGCCTCATATTCGTTTGATGCGTGTTCTGTTGAAATTTACTTTCTAAATGATATGCGCTGACAGCTTAGTTGCAAGACCACAACTGTCAACTACTTTCGTCGATGACTGCAAAATATAAAACGGTTCACTAACCATTATGGAAGCAGTTTCTCAAACATGTTGTTCATAAAGAGTTAGTGTGTCGAACAGGCATGTATACAAACACACAAATAATACTTGATACAACTCACTTTTTATATAGTTAGATTTCGTAGTTCCTGAACCTTCATAGACATAAAAGTATTGAAGTGATTGACGGTATAAAATGAAATGTAATAAAGACTCATGGAAATCAGGAAATACAGTTCATCATTAGTATCGTGAATAATATCGGAATAGCAGATTTTTTCTATGTTCTTAAAGTTTTCATTTCAAATTGTTCTACTTGTGAAATAATTAAGATGGAACCAAAGCAAATGCACCTAAGAAGATAAACTAAGATCTAGGACAATTGATAAAGGGACATGACAGGCTATTATAATCCTGTGTGCCGTTCATATGAAGGAAGAAATATAGATATGGCTAGAGAATATATTCTACATGCACCCAGAAAATATGAGCTCTTGTACAGAAAAAAAAGGGGGCCATAAATCTTTACAGACATTGCTTATTTATAAAGTTAGGTTGACGTGAATACTAACCAGTTAAAAAAGGACTTTTAATTGTGTGTGAACTTGATAGTACAGCACGACCTTAAATGATCAGTAGAATTAGACTCACAAAATAGATTTCAAGAGATTCGATGAATATCCTTATATAAATTTCATCCTACAAATAGTCTTGATACAAATTTCAATTCTCAAATGCTATTATTCATTTCCTGATTTATGTAGAAGTATTGAGACTTAAATCATTCTTAGTTAGGTATCAGCATTCACAATTTTTCAACTCGTTCAACATGTAAAAAGGTATACATATTACTCCGAAGTACAGATGTCGTTATTAAATTTTGATTTTCTTTGTCAAACATTCCGATGTACACGTCAGCAATCTCGAGGACGAATCGCTACACAATTCTTCAACCAGTATCTTATAATAATACACTCTAGAAATAATGTAATTCATCCTATTGTCAATGTAATGATCACTCATTTCCTTTGAGGAAAGGGTTGGGCAGGGAGTTTTGCACAAATTCTAACTATAAAATGACTTGCAAAAAAACGCTAACCAGAAGAATAAATTTTAACCATTTCACTCTATTCTGAAAGTTGGAAGAATTATGACGTTGCGTGAAGAAAGCCGGGTTCCTTTGGAAGTCACGAGGCTGATGCCTCTTCTGACAAACAGAGCAATTATTCTTTTAGGTACATGGAAATTTCGCATAATATGGGAGACTGGGTGATGATTTCAAGTTGCGGCAGAAATAAAAAGATGTAAACCTTGAGTTGCTCGTCATCAGTGAAACGCATTGGACACAGGTTGAAAAACTGAGACTAGCTTCAGGAGGTCTGCTGTTATACTGTGAACATGAAGAAGAAAATGCTTCACATACACAAGGAGTTGCACTGATGCTGTCCGAATAAACACAGTAGGCACTTATAGGATTGGAATCTCATGAACCCAGGATCATTAAAACATCTTTCAAAACAAAGAAAAAGGACATTACAATGAACGACATCTAATGTTTTGCACCTAGCAATGATTACAGTGACGACGTTAAAGATCGATTCTACGAAAGGATGTAGTCAATCGTCGACAGATGCTCACCAAAGAATTTGAAGGTTTTAATGGGACACATAAATGCCAAGGTTAGCGTGGATAACACTGGATATGAAGCACTTTAAGTAACTTCAAGTAAACCGCAAAATCGTACACGGAGGACAGCTAGCAGACTCTTTCGAGGTGAAGACCGGTGTCAGGCAACGTTGCCTACTCTCACCCTTTCTGTTTCTCCTGTTGATCGACCGGATTATGAAGACGTCGATATCTGGAGGCAATCACGGTATTCAGTGGACAGCTCGGATGCAGATGGACGATCTGGACTTCGCAGATGACCTACATCTCTTATCGCATACGCAACAAGAAATGCAAGATAAGAAGATCAGCGAGGGTTGCATTTATACATTTGAAATATATCTTGAACTTCAAACAACTTTCAACTAAAACCAAAATCAGGATTTTTGATACAAACATGAAGACAGTTCCAATGTATGGAGCGGAAACAAGAGAACCACGAAAGCCATCATCCAGAAGATACAAGTATTCATTCACTGTTGTCTAGGCAGAATACTTCTGATTACTTGGCCAGACACAATCAGTTGCACATTACATTGCTAGAAAAGAAACCAGATTTCAGTTGAGGAGGAAATCAGGAAAAAGCGGTGGAAGTGGATAAGACACACACTACGGAAAGCACCTAATTGCGTCACAAGACAAGCCGTCAGGGCAAAAAGAAAATAGGAAGGCCAAGGAATACATTACCCCGAGAAATAGAGAAGGCTGCGGGAGAAATGAACAATTATTTGACAAAACTGGAAGGGGAGGCCCATGACAGAGTTTGAGAGTGGCATATGATTCATTGTGAATAAGTGATAAATATGTAAGTAAGTAAGCTAAGTAATAAAAATTATCACATCTGTTAAACTTTGAATAGAACATGATACGATATGTTTATTATTGAGCAAAAACTGGCAAGGTCAGCGATTGAATTATATATATTATATTAAATAAACTCACTCCAACAAGATATACTACCATTGGGTGAAGAAAGTAAGGGAAAAACATAAAAAAGAATATTTCTGATCAATATGCAAAACTGAATATTGCAAATAGTCAGAATGATCAAATTATGAGATGTCCATAGAAGCTTTTTAACTTTATAAGAATGATGAATTATTTGTGCGTTAGGCATTTATCTGATGCGTGATTGTATTGCCCAGTAATAATAAACATGCTCTGGTATGGTCAAAAGTGCGGAAATATTTTCTTGAAACGCTCTCATATAAAGACACGTGAATAATGTTTGTCAAGAGAGTTCTGTTAACTGCATTCTCGAGGTAGCGTTATTGTTTATGAAACTGACAGAACAAAAAACAGACCTACAGCCGACGAGAAAAGCGGGTTTTGGATAGAGAGGATATATCTCATTTGGTTGGAAAACCGTCATTCCGAAACCGATGGTGGATACGGGCTTCAGGTTCTGACACACCGCAATCCGTGACAATTACGGCGGAATAAGTCTACTAATATTGTATATAAAATAATAGCCACAGAATTACTCGGACGCCTAACGATAGCTCGTTCAGTGCAGACTAGAGCAAACGAGGAGGGTTTCAGACTTGGACGTGAATGTGTAGACCAAATATTCACACTAAGTCAAGTCCTAGAACAGAGACACAAGTTTAGGCGCCCCACAATAATAGTATTGCTCGACCTTATGACGTCATTTGATTCAGTAGATCGTGAGGCTCTGCGGCAATGTGTCATTCAAATGAGTACCGGAAAAGTAAATTAACCTTATACAAATCCTCTACTCAAACACTACTGGTCGAGTTTGAGGTTATGGCGAACTGTTATTTGAATTCTGGACTTTAAGTGGTGTCCGTTAGGGCTGTCCACTCTCCCCATTCTTGATTTTCTTCGTCGTAGATATGTTCTGGAATTAATATTATTACCGTCTAACTCTTCAAGAGTGGACTTAGCACAAGGAAACAGGATTGACGACTTCGACTATGCCAGTGACATAGTCCTATTTTGTGAGGACACTGACGAAATGCAGAGTCTTCTGACCACCTCAAGCAACAATGGAAGCATATACAAACTGCGGTTTTCTCCCTTGAAATGGGTTACACTAAAACCTGAACTGGTGATAGGGATCGAAGTAATCCAACAAGTGAACAATTTCACGTATCTCGGAAGTTTCATCAGTAATGATGGCCAGGTGACAGACAAAATCTCTGGATGGATACAGAAGCCTCGATTATTTTTAGCGAAATTGCGTCGCCTGTGGCACAGGCGAGATATGCGTTTGCTAACGGAATCACGAATGTACTGCGCAGCAGTTCGCTTCGTCCTACTTTACGGATGCGAAACATGGCCAGTAAAAGTTAAATACATTCGCAGACGGCTTGACTTTGACCATGGAAGTGAACTGGCTATTGCGTCTCTTTTCTAATGCGGTATGAAAACCTGAACTGATGCTAGCGTGTACAAAGTTCTTTGTTGTATCTGTCTTTCTGCACTAATTCACGTTCCTTGCTCACAACCGTCTAATCGCGTCCTCCTTAGTTGTTCCACAGTATTGTGAATCTATCCTCAGACTAAAAGACCTTAAAAATCGTCTTTGAATAACATTGATTTCAGGACCGGCTTTCTAGCCCAACCTGTTCATAAATTCATTGGTTTGTGTGGTTTATAAACATAAATATACTCTTTTCATGACAAGGTTTGTTTCAGAGTACTGTTTCTGAGTAATAAAATAAAACTAATCTTGTTTGTCGTCACATTATTTCGAATAACAAAACATAGCATGTGTTATGAGCTACTCATTCCCTTCACCTTCCTAATACATGGAAAAAGGAAAGGAGTACAATTTAAAAACAGTTAATTTCACAGCTTCTTCTAGCACTAAATCACAGCGATTATGTTTTCTTCCGACGAATAAATAATTAACGAATAATAAAGACTAAAATGCAAATTGACGCATATTCACGATGAATAAATGATCAGCTTATTCATTGAAAAATACATTGGTTTCAAGTGTGTGTTTTTACAACGTTAAAATAGGGAGATTTTGTTTATTCATCATTAAAAGAGACAATCACATTTAACATCGTCGTAAATATGCTTAAATGACATTCGTTAAATCTCAGTCACAAGAAAAATTAACAATGAAAAGCGGTAAAATTCACTTACCACATTTAACTTGAGAAAATCAGCAAAGATTTTTGACAATACTGACAATTTATTTACAAGTATATAAATATATATGTAAAGTCGTAGATAAATCGAATAATAATTTTGTGAATATTCATTGATTAATATGGCATAAAATAACAAAATGCACAATTGTGAAAGAAAAACACCTACTTTTCGTCTCATTATCTACAAGTAAGAGAGTAAAGCAATGGTTAATTCATGCTGGTAATTGAGAGCTCTCAAACGTCGATATCATTGTCTTTGCGTGATAAATATGAATGTCAATATTCGTTCGATTACGATCAATGAGACTCATTGAAATGAATAATCTACAGAAAACATGATTACGATGAGAATTCTAAATAACCAAACTGAATATGTGCAAAAAATTAAAAATTGAATATTCCATTTGCTCGACTCTTATCTCAGTGTGATTCTCATAATGAATGACGGAATGAGTTTAGTCAGATTATTGTAAAAGCCAAGAATAAAAAAACTTTCACATCATAATCAGGAAAACTTACTGCAGCAATCTTTAAAGGCAAGAATAAATGTTAATCAACACTCAGTGAACAGTTCACTATGCTGAAGTGAAATCATTAAGAATCAAAGTCACAACATACTTGGTGACTTGTTCTCTACAAATCAACGGAATGGAATATTTTTTGACTCAGAAAGCATTTCAGAAAAATTCTGTCAGTGTTTAAAATGTCATTACTAAGCTTTTGTCTCTCAAAAATTAACAAAATGTCTATATTTTTATGATCAATTAGGAAAATTTTCAGCTTCACATAATCACCCTCAATCACAATTTGTAATTTCCTCATTCGCCGTGTTCCCTGATGCCGCATTAATACTTTTATTGAATCACTGAACTTTCAACGAGTCCATATTTTGTAATGATTATGAAATGTATGATTTCGGTTTAATTTCAATACGGGTTTGATTATAGCACATAGAATATGTGATGATGGGTAAAAAATGTAATAAATTACGGAGAAGCTTTTCTTATATATTCAATGTAAACTTATAACCATGTCTTACTATTGGAACATAAAAGTTCAGTTTAGTTTTGCATCGAATCACATGAACATCTTCAAAGCTGAATCAACTTCATGGAGCCTATGAATTCGGCTTTAAAAGAAATAAATTTCATAACCTACAATTTTTTTTAAGGTTTTCAATGCTGTCTATTGAAAACCTCATATACATGTTTGATGTTGACATGAGAATCAAATAACTGGTTTCACATACTCTTCCATGTGTACTCTTTCAATTTCACTAACACAACGCCTTTTTAATGGAATCTACATGTTATCTGTTATTTGCTTTTATAACTTGTGCTAAATGCAGTTTTCCAGATGAATATATCCGAGATTAGTTCAAGATTTCCACGACAATCGTCTTCGTTGTAGAAGTGTCGCTCTCATCTGACAGCAGTTACCGATATGATGGTTAGAAAGCGAATAGAAACTCCATAACCTCAGTCTTTCCTGAATTCGCAAAACTCGATCTTATAAACCCTATCAGTAGACTACAAATAAAAAAATATTCTATGTGATTCATACAATCACACAGAAATGACACATTAAAACTTACCACAGCAAACATACTCTATGGAATTTAAAAACAGATGAGATGACAAGTTATCATTTTCCTTCAATTACAATTAAGCACACAAATTCGCTCGTAACCACACTGTAGTTACTACAGTTACCTGAACGATGAGAAAACATGCTTTTAGGTTTCTCATGACGGTAATATCTAGTACTGTGTGCAAATTAATTCAGTCTCTAGAAATCTATATAACTATGAAATGGAATGCAGGTTAAGGCGATTAATTTAACTTATCTCAAAAAGTAATTCGTTCGTCGTATTTTCGAATCAGACAACTTTTCGCAAACGAGAATGATGCATGAAAGTGGATCATCCAAAATAATTTTGTTTCACTTGTATAATCAAATGCATTTCAAAGGAGAATATTTTCATCATACTTCAACAGACAAGCGTTATCGACATTTTCATGGAAAGTCCTAATTTTATTATTGTTTATTTACAATGCAAATGACAACGTTCCACACGTTTCCTAATGCTTCATATTTCAATACAGGTTGAGATATTTTTACATGCGGAAGTCCGTGTACGGGTTCGAACGATTGACTTACGAAATGGTCGGTTGATTTGACTTAGAAATGAACGTTGCTAGAAACTGACCAAGTGGTCAAGATCGGTCTACGCGAACGACGTTCATGATTCTCGAAACGCGAGGTCGTGGATGCACCCCACTGACCAGTCACATACTAAAATAAAAGGGCTGTGCAGTGATTTTCAGTAGGTACGCACGCTCTGACATAGGTGATTTCAAAGCATTTATAATATATACTTTAAATTTCACAACTGATTTTCAGAATCATAGATATGAAAATTATATTTAATTTGTGATACATGAATTTCTACATACGAGTACAATTAAGACCTGTGGAATAAAAGATATCGCAAGGAAATACTTCACTTTTGAAAAATAATTCGTTTTTAAATTACCCGTTTCCGGCAATGAACAATAGGTATACATTGAATGTAATCACTTGATGATGTCACTTACTGTCTGTTTGGTTTGAATCTGAGAAAATGTGAAGAAAGATGTAATGGTCAACAGAGAACATGTCGAAAATCTCATTGTTTGAAATTAAGGAACTAAATTGAAACTCAATCGAATTCATTATTTCAGAGTCCGGCTTGATTACACTGTGTCAGCAAACAATGCGTCTCCACTAAGCACCACTTTCCTTTCGCGCTTTGTATTACCGTATTTGTGTGAGTGACGGACTGAACAAAACAAAACCTGCCACCCGATTATCTAACTGAGACAAATTAATATAAGTTGACTGTGTGTCCAAATTTAGTTCGAAATATATTACGTTTACCTGATATTGCTCAGTTGGTGAAAAAGATAAATACATTGCAATAAAAACCTTGAACCTTTCACTTACATGTGCAATTGATTTCAGCTGTACAGTATTGTGAAAGAGACAAGTTACAAACATGTTGAAACGATTTCTTTACATTATACGTAAACTTATCTGACAAAAGGCTATATACTATTTTACTTTGTTATTTTTGATTAGCCTATCAAATGAAAGTAGAAATGCTAGTCATTCGTGATGCTGCGAAAGTGTACCACTGCTAACAGCGTGATGCAATTTTCTCATTTATAAGGAAAACATGAGTTCAGGTGAAGGTTATTAGTCTCATTATGTAGCATTATTTTTATGATCTATCTTTTAAAAAGTTCAATGCACCATGACTGAAGATTTTCTAAGGGTAAACATGCAGTAAAATGCCAGAAATATAGATCTTCTGTTTCTGTAAATCTATCAACTGTGATTTTTAATTCGTACAACGTTGATCAATATTTAATATGGATAATTGCATTTTTGAGAGTGTTTCGTGAATCATTCGCTTGCAGATCGAAATTCTGCAAATCATTGTGGGTGTATTACTCACCTTCAAATAATTTAAATAAATATATAATCCAATCTCTATACAAATGAAAAGCAAGTTTGGACATTCGAAAAACGATGTGAGTTGAAATCATTCATAGTGAGATAAATTCTGTTATTCAGTCATTAAATTGTTACTTGTTTACTTGATGATTGACAATTGCATGGTGCAACACAAATGATGCTTCAAGAAATTTTGCATCATTTTTATACTCTGTCTTTAAAGGAAACAACTCATGATAGAAAAAAATTGATTGGTAGATCAACATAACGAAACCACATGCTCGGCCTACGTATGTGAAGAAAATTATACTTTTTTCACACTTCATACGAATGAATTCAACTAAACAAAGCGAAAGATTGACATTGTTGTTTAACAGGAACAGCGATTAAAGTGATAGTGAATAAGAACGAAGATTCATAGATTATAATTATTATTATTTTCAATATTATGAAAACTGTATAATCAATAGAGAACAAGATTATCGAAATAAAATATTCTGCGTATGGAAGATATTCCACTGAAACATTAAAAATTATCACAAAAGTAAACATTTAAATATGCATCGTGACATAATTGTGTCACCATGTATTATATCATGAATTCAAAAACAGAATACTACATGTCGAAATGATGTGATCTGGTTTAGTGTGTTTACAAACGAATGTCCGAATGATAATTCAGATTTTTGGACAATTTGTCATCGGTGCTTTGTTCTTGCTCTGTGCTCGAGGAAAGGTAGTCCTGAATCGATCTGCAAGCATAGAGAGGAAGTTTTGACGGTGATCCTAAAACCAAACATGACCCACAAAATAAAATGCTCCTGGTGTGAAATGAACTGTTTAGGGAAAACCGAACGATGTCGATGGAACAATCTATGAGTCATACGTGAAAATTTCAAAAGCTTTATTTCTAGCCGACATTTGAGCCGACGATTTTGCGTAGGAGGACAGTGAAACTACGCAAACAAATCATCCGGCTACGATTACGAAACACAATGACTGGACTTCCTTTATTCATACATTGATATGTTTCATTCTTTACAATCTGATAATATTCCGCCTTCCATCCTTATCTTGTTGAAGAGAGAATTGAGTATCTTGCCAGTTACTGCTGTCTGCTATCAAAGCCGCAGATGGCATTTTGTTTATTCCTATCGCTTTCTCGTCTATTGATGTGTCTGATACGCATGCCTACACCATAGAGTGATGATACCACGCCCACCATCTGTCTATCGATCTATTTAGCAGTCTGGAGGACAGTATAGATCTATGCAACAGACTTCCGATCGAGTGTGTGGACTTGACATGAGTATCATACGACGGCAGTGATCTTAAAATAACACGGCCGCAACACATGATAACTTGAGGTCTCACCAGTAACGCAAGACCACTTAGGTTGGACCAAAACTGTTAAAGAAGGAGATGATGCTTGATTTTGAATCTGATTCCATGTTGCCCATCACTTTGAATTCCTTCTTATGTCAATGTGACTGCATTAGAATGATGAATATTTCTCATCTTTTTAACGTTTATCAATATGAACAAGTCATATTATGAAAATTAGAACAACGCATCGTGCTTTAATTCAGGAATATCTATATGAGAGTGTTGAAACGGACAAGGCAACTTTTGTCAATAGTCAAAATGTCATAGATTACGTCACTTCATATTATATGTAATAGTAGAAGTCGTGAGTACAAAGACAGGCGTACCGGCATTAGTGAGAATGATAAAATACTATGACCAATTATTTATCAATTGTTCAACATTGAAATTGATGGTCTAACGTAGGTAAATATATTTTGAATACTTATTACGAAACAAATGAACCATTACGTAATCAAAACCGTGTATATATGCAGATGGAGCAGACTATGAATGAAAAGAGGCGAAAAATAACAGGATGTGAAAGTAATGCTGATATTAAGACAATTGAAATGATGAATACAAATTGTTTGTTGAAAATCATTTATTAAATTATATGCAGTCATGGAAATGATAGCTGTGTCACGAATGTTGTCTGGTTTCGTGTGTTTACAAACGAATGTCCGAATGATAATTCAGAATTTTGGACAATTTTTCATCAGTGCTTTGATTTGATAGGTTTGTCACTAATTATCCTGGTAGAATTTGCGTATATATATACGATTTTTCGTTTATATTTACATTTTTTCCTTCTGGACTTTCGTAAACAATGCTGGAGTGTATTCACCAATTCTTCGGTTAGGTAGCCTTATATTGATTGCTGTGGCTCAGACAAATGTGCATGTATATTAGAGTATAGGCTTATATAGTTCCCTGATAAAAACAAAGTTGTTCACTCAAACGTGTCTTCCGGATAATTTAGTTCCAACCTGTAACTCGTGATTCGTTTCTAATTCAGTGTATTGTGCTTATTGAATTTTTATTGGTTATTTGAATGCGTTCATGTAAACTATGTCTCTTATGTTGTTTTATTCATCACAAGGCGTTTTCAACTGAATATTCTTTCCGATTCCGACTATCACGAAAAAACTATGGATTGTTCTCGATCGATCGCATTTACACAAGAAACATACTGATTCATTCTGATTTAATTGTTTTTATTTCTAAATAGGATACAAGTTCGGCAGGAAAGTTTAAAATTTATTTCAGATACGTCTGTAGGAGATATGGGTCTGGTTAGATAGGTAGATAGATATATAGGCAGGTAGATGAATTTATAATTTGATCATTAAAATAACTATCCATATATGTTGATATATTTATAGACGTATTTTCAGATGGATAGGTGCGCGGATGCACAGATTGACTGATTGATGAATGTGGTGGTGTTTCGTTCTCTGAGCTGGTTGTTTTGGTTGTGGAGCTTTCATTGTTCTTCTGAACAACATCATCAGCACAAACTTCAGATAGAAGTGAAGCATTCGAATTTCTCCACGTTTGACCTGTAGCTTGATGAATATATATTGTCGGACACCGTTTTACCAGCTAACTACTATGATCTGATGCTCAAATACCATTCATCTGTACAATCTATTTCCATTTTCAGCCAAGCTAATTATTTTTTGACAAATGAGCTAATGTGCGTATTTCATTAGTAATGCATGTAAGCTACATTCAACACTGAAAGTCTACAAATTAACTTTATTATGATATAGATTTTACAAATTCACAGAACTTTTTCTGATTGAATGACCTTTGTCCTTTCTCTTTCTTATTTTGTATGCACAATTGTCATACAATCAATCTATAATGAGTATAAGTTGCAAATATTTTCTGTGTTTGTTAATGTGAAGACAAGCTTGTCTGTGCTAATTAATAAATTCACAAAATTAACCTTAGTACAAGTGATTAGGCGGGTGTTTATTAACAGGTGAACTTTTGCTTATGCTACTGAGGCTTTGTGATTACTGATAATAACTTTTCATATATTTCGCGTATTTAGTGGCACGGAGACGTGCATGTATATATATACATATATACATATACATATATATATATGTATATGTGAATCTACAATATGATCACTATCAAAAGGGTGTGCTAAGATCGAACTGCGAAATCTTTTTGACTGACCATTCCTAAACCATGCTGGGAAATGTTCACTCATTCGTTGGTTACGTTGCCTGATAGTACTCCCGATTATGGGTATAACGATGATACTAAAACGCGTTTTATTTAATTATGAGACGAAGCTGTGTGCATCCATAGATAGATAGATACATCATAGAAACGTCAGAGGGACAGTTACGGAAATAGCTCACTAAAATACACAGCAGACAATCACAGCCATGGATTTTCCCGGTGAGAATTGAAATCCAAAGGTCAACTGACCAGCCCATGCTGGCAAATGTGAAATCCAAAATAAGCCATTTATCAAGCGAGTTCTAGGGATCAGACATCCTCAATACTCCTGCTTCTTTTGGTGTTATTTGATAGACGTACAAGAGATTTTGTAACTCATCGGCTGTTGTAACCTCCCCTGTTGACTTAATCAGTGCTCTTTTAAACGTATCCACAAACCTTTCCGCTTGACCATTCCATTTCCGATGGTACGGTGTCTAGCGTAAGTGTTTGATGGCTAGCCGTTGTCAGAAAGTTTGGAACTGTGCGGAGGAAAATTGAGAGCCATTGTTGGATACGACCACATTTGGTTTCGTATGTCTATCATGGAAACCGGTTATTCACGCTCGAGATGCACGCGTAACGGCTTTTTCTAATGCGTCTGGAAACTGATGTTAACAAACAACACCTACGCCATATGCTGAAGCGTCTACTGCTACAGTGATTGACATGAATATATCCTACTGTGGTAATAACAATTTCCATCTAATCATAGACTACAGTTTATCAAAAGCCGTGTCCAGTTTCATGTGCTACGCTTCTACGGTAAACAATTTGATGGAGCGCAAATATCATGCATCGAGGGAACAAATGCTGAATAATAACTGATTAATTCAAGAAAAGATCGTAATTCTAAGACATTAGAGGGAGTGGGCATTGGTTCGATAGCTTGCATGTTGTGAGGATCGGATCTGCGGCCGTCGGCATCAAAGATGAATCACAAATACTTAACCGAATGCAATAGAAACTGGAATTTCTCTGTGCGTTACCGGAAATCTTTGTCACTGATGCTTTGTAGTAACAATGTCGTTTGTTCCTCTAGCTGTTCGTATTTCTTCGCAACAATTAAGATATCAACGAGATAAGTTGTAACCCATAAGCTATCTGATAGGATAGTATCCATTGGTTGTTGGAAGATAGATGGAGCAGTCTTAACTCCAAAATGCAGACGCTTGAACTGGAAAGAACCACGAATAATACTGATAGTAAGCAGTTCTTTTGATCCCCAATCAACTTCCAATTGCAAATAGGCATCGGCTAGATCGAGATTGGCGAAGAATTTTTTCAGTGCCTCCAAATATATTCAAGTTCGCTTACATTTCATTTGGGAAAGACCTCTTGATTAATTTTGTTATTGTATTGTAACAGTTTTTATGTGCCATTTGTTCTTATTATTGTCTGGATTGTATGAGCTCGCATGACGTGTCACACTTGTCATTTGACCTTGTCAACTATTCGTCGCCTGTATGTGTGCATGCCTATCTTGTTGATTACAGGTTTATCTTATTTTTGTTTGACTATGTGTTTCTTTGAGTTGTCTCAGCAGCCTCCTCCAATTCACGTCGCATGATTCGTTTTATTCACTGCTTCTCCGCTTCGATTTGTGATGTGTCCCAAATAAACCTATTCAACACTTTGAGTTTGTCTTCTGATGTATAACCATCAGACGCTAGTTAATAACGAAAGTCTGGACAAGCTTATTACCGAGCGTAAGAACACTCACTAAAGTGTTTCTTTCATGGCCTAATACAGCTTCAAAAATGGTTGAAAACTCCGTCATCAGCTTCTTCGTATATGATTCTGGGCCATGAGGTTGTGATACCAGGTGGCATATTGTATTTAACGGGACATTTGACAATTGTAGCTGGTCGAACAAAATTAAATTAAATAAGTTTAGGTCAGCTGGCATTATATAACATACTTGAGTAAACGACGAGTCTCGGAAGACAACTTTACATTCCAGTTGTTCTCAAAGACGAAGGTAATTACCACATCTTGTACGAGGCTTCTGTGTTGTGTGCTGCAGGCTTAAGCTATCCGATTCGGTACACATTTTGCGTAAGAGGATGGTTCCATTAGATGCGGTATCTATTTGCAATCTACGGAAATGCCCGTTAATATAAGGAGTAGTAAATTTTCCATCACCTGGTGATGAGCTGTGGCAGGAGATATTAGGCTCAATGCATTGATACCGGATTTAGGAACAGGCTTATCAGTACTTCTGGATCGGTTTGGCTTTTTCTGTAGGCAAAAGCCATTTTGATGACCGATGTTCTTACACTTCCTGCATCTAGGTTGACTAAATGGGTAGTTTTGTATATCGTCACATGAGCCGCAATGCCGGAAAGCAACAGGGGGATTCATGTTTTGATTTTTGGGCAGATCTGGAGCGGGATGAAGTGTAGTTAGCATGGGAAGATTTATTCTCATTAGGTGTCTGCTGTACCAAATGTAGTTCAGATCGACCTGAATTATCACTCTGCACTATTGCTGAATCTCGTTGTAGGTAAATGAGATTCAGCCATGTTATTAAGCGTAAGCTTCAGATCCTAATCCAACCGACATAGTAGCCTTGTTCTAATGTTCGCATTCACGGTTGACGATGACCACGTACGTAAGAAAATCATCATCTTCCTTCATAATTAGCTTCAAACATCAATAACGAGTAATAAATAATCACGAGTAGTCCCCAAAGTGTTGGCTTAAAGTCTGAACCGTCTCGGAATATGCACAATCTCGTGGGTTCAAAGGCAGGATCAAATTGCGGTACTTGTCGAGTCCACTTGCGCTAAACTTTCGAAATAGCAGCCGAATCTTCCAAGCATCATCTTCGTTGGCGACATCAAATTGAAATAAATCTTCATAATACCGGTACCACATATCTAAAGAACCATTTGCATCAGGATCATCATGAAATTCAGCTATACTATTTGCGAAGCCGTCGACCGATGTAGCTTTTGTTGCATTAGATGAGCAGGGCTGTGTGGAAGGTGAAGTTTCCATGTCTGTAAACATCTGCATCAGTTTCAGCAGCTGCTGAAGTAATAATTCAAGTTTGGCAAGATCCATGTTTCCAAATATGCCGTCTCCACTGATATGTTCGTCACTGGGTACGCTTGAAGCTATTACCAGTTCACCTTTTTCGCCATACCCGAACGAGACAATTAACAGCGTCGTGGTAGGCTACCTTGAATCCCAAGCTGAAGATAAAATGATTTGTAAGCAAAGTGAGTATATTCTACAAACACCCAGCAATCAAATTACAATCAAGCATACAACTCTCGTTTATTATACGTCACAGAAACGTATTTGGGACAGTTACGGAAAAGGCTCACTAAAAAACACAGCAGAGATCAATTCTTCGTGTAATATTATTTATGCGAAGCTAGAAATTACTTCAATACACTGATACGTTTCTCACTTTTGTGTCTAAACATACTTTTTTTAGGTTTGCGAATGTTGTTTTTCAAGATACTTTTCAGAATTAAGATTTCTAATCTCAAAATGACCAAATCGAATCCCGGTAAGCCCTAAAATCAAAAGGCAGGATGTGATTGTAGGACTAGATATGTTTATATCGAAAAGATATGGAGACACTTGGACCACCACAGATAAAATCCGTTGCAGCAACTGAGCAACGTTAGCAACATGTTGATCGGCAGGCAATGACTTTTTATTAGTTAAAAAAAGTAGTACAATAAAACAATCAATTATAACAATTGAGTGGAAAAATAAATGTTTCCATTTTACCGATTGCGTTCCATTACATCAGGACATCCTTAGAAAGGGTGGAAACTTTCAAAATGTTGGGACTTCATGCGGTGAGGCTGGTCGACCGATGCGTTAATACAGGGCGGATGTGTCGATAAACAGGAAGAGACCAATAAAGCTTCTGTCGTAACCTAAAGTCTTCTACGTTGCAGGTTTCACGTCTGCTGCTCCACTTAGCATGCCCAACCCGCGTGTCCTGTATCCAGAGTCTTGGAATTGACTTCATAGGCGTTTGGACCGGAAAACGAACCTGTGGAAGGACAGATCCAGATTGAAGGGAAAGAACCCGAAACGAGCATAACGACAAAGTTCGAAACCATACGTATACCAGATATATTCTGAATTAAAAAGTCAAATAAATGCAATGACAAGAGAGTGGATGATCAGTCCAGCTTTCGCCAATATAGACCGAAGTCGACGGTATCAAGAGATCATGGTCATAGACATGGACTTCAGATTAAACACTAACGAAACAGAGAAATGTGTATCATGTGTACGCGTCGACCTAGAAGCGAGTCAGTAATCTCGCATGTACCTCGTTAGCCTGTGTTCTCATTCGAAGTCAAAGGGGGCGTAAATTGTTGATCTGGACGTGAGACCAATGTCTCATTCTGAGATAGTGAATATGCTGCTTGCCGTTGACTGAAACGTGAAGATGAAGCGCCTGACGTAACTATCATGGGGTACGAAGGAGAAATATGGATCCCGCTAGTGGATTAGGTGAGGCAAGGATTGAATCTCGATTTATCTGGTAAAGCACTGTAATTGACTTGTGCTGCTTTGAGACGATGAGTACAGACTCTATCCGTCAACCCTGAAAGTATTTTCGTGACGAGAAATCACGTGAAAAGATCGTTCGATAGGATGTTGCATAGGTCTGCGAACCGCATCTACACATATGATTTTATTGAGTCTACGGAACATCGAAATTACACCTACAAAGTGGCTGAAATAATGAGACATATACAACAAAGAATGACAGCAACACAAACATAAAAGTTCGCTTACTTGATGGTAGTTAGTGCAGTTAAACAAAAGGAATACAACAAAGCAGTCATTGTTGCAATCGTGCACTATGATAAATGTTTCCATGTTATCAATCACGTTCTCTGCATAAAAGCATTCCACTACAGACGGATGACTGTTTTGAGAAATGTAAAACTTTCTCTCATATCTTTATATTGGTAGCATTTGCAGTTTGTACATGCCACCTTATAGTAGTTATAGTTCATCCATCATATAATGTCTAAAATTTTTCAATTGGAGTAACTTAAGCAGAATACAATATAAAAGTCTCAATGAGAAATTGAATTCAGTGAAGTTGCATGTTCACAATTTCAGTGTCTGATTGATACAGACCAGTATTTTTACATATTTCTAGGGAGCCGCCTTCGCATTCATAGAGTTATTCTACATAATATCCAGCTAAACATAAGTTTTATTCATTCAAATAAGTACGTTATCGACCGTTTCGTCCCACATCCATTCTGGTCTTCCATTCACTCTGATAGCGCGATGCATTCAGATTACTGACGATGAAATTAGGATGTGAATAATGAACATTCATAATCTTGAGTAAATAATGTTTGTGCGAGGAACATGTAACAATGGTTCATTGTCATAGTTCGAATACTATGTGAAAGATCAAATGACTAGGCTGTTAAATGATTCAGGAAGAGGATTTTTGAATTGTGGAGTGGTATTGTGACGAAATTTGAACGATACTAGCACCAAGATTTTTTTGAGGTGATATATCGTTCTTAGAGCTAGATGTTGAGTAGCTTTAATGGTTCTTTTTATCAGACTTTATTAATTGTGTTTGTGTGTAAGTCTCTGTTCACTTTTGTGTTTAAGAGAAATTACTCTGTCGACAATTTTGTAAAGCCGAATCTTCAGTGATGGTTCGGAAACTTGAATGAGAGATGAAAACGTATTTAACACTGACACCAAATATCAACTGTATCGACAGTATTTTGGATATATTCAAAGATATTCCAGCTAATTATATTCCCTTTATACCAGTTCCAAATGATTTTCCGTTTTTCGCTCATGTTCCGATGCATCAGACGACGAACGCGACACCCGCATTTGCAGGATTTTATTCGACAACTGCTAATACATTGACAAGCTCGTTAACTACTCCGATTCCTGTGACATTTGCCACGAGCGTCAACATCTAGACTAGTGTCAATAAAGAAACGTGGCTGCTGAAGCAGCAGCAGCATCCGTCACAACAACTACACCAGCTTGTTGCATTTCATTGGTTATGAAATCTCTGTATTTCCTCATTCATCTCATTTCTTATCTTGATGTGATTTTTCATTTCGGTCGGTGCGATGACAGATCGCCCGACCGTCTTCATCTTTCTTGTTCTTCGGCATATTGATTTGGCGAAATATGCGATTGTTTGTTTATGATGTATGCCACTTTACTGATGTCCAGTTTTACCTGGATCTCTCGTTTTTAAGTCACATTAAAGTGAGCACATGACTATAAAAATTAATTTTCTGTTCTCAGTTCATTACAATTTATTAGTTTACAGTTTCTTCAAAGCATTGTCAGAGCGACAAAGCAGAGTTAGTTAAGAAACCACTTCTCACTTAGACAAAGTGTTACGGATTTCTTTTGTTAGAGCATGATGTTTGTTTTGGACGTCGAACGTGATCATATTTTTGCAAATTATGTATATTCTTCGCAGTAGTGAAATGTGGATTTATCTGATAGCCATAATTTTTATAAGGAATTGAAAGCTATGGTAATAAAGTAGTACGGTTGAAGCGAACACAACTGCTATTTTTGCCAGCAGCGGCAACCTCCATGTGGTGGTTCGGCTTCTCTGCTGGAACATAGGTTCCTGTAGGTTCTACAATCTCAGATGAAATTGATGGCAGCTACTTCTTTGTAAAAATGTCAGGACATCACTTTTAGTGGAGAGTTAACCTGGAATAACTTCACTGTAATGATAAATAAATCTAGCCGTTATTCCCATTACTTGGTATATAATACACTGTGTACTAAAGATCAACCTGAAAAGATCAAAACAAAATTGTGCACAACTAGAAAGGAAGGCCTGGAAAAGGGCAGGTTCCATCGTCTTTTACTTATGAAAGATACTATCAAGAAATCTGGACAGATTACGTAAACGTACAAGTTGTTAGTATTATCCTGAATAAATATTTCGTATATGAAGTGTTGTGGGGGATCTTTTCGTTGTTCAGAGAAGATTTGTTATATAATTTGTAAACACTTTTCTTGTTGGGTTGACTTGCATTTTTAAACATCCATTATTATGTAGTACACCTTATAACGACCGAATTAATTGATTACAACTGATGAATGGGACGTTCACTTGATTGTGTCAACCCTAATCATTGTTTACCTAAGTGTTTGTTTAATTTACATAGGCATATTATATAAGTATCTTAATCAAAAAGCACTTCTGCATTTTGAATATGTAGCTCAAATGCTGTGATATCTAAATCCTTACTACACTTGATTGCGAAAAATTTGCCAACAATCTTGTAAGACAGTCTTTATTCATTGTTTCGAATCACTGATTTCACCCAGTTAGGTACATTATAAGTGAATGATAACATAACAAATTATCATCATTGTGTCGTGTAGATTGCTAAGTTTCACTGAGATCATATATTGGTCGAAGTTAGATCGTGCTTGAAATGCTGAAAGCGCTAAGGTTATTATTTGAGACCCGTCAGCTGCATGCATCTGCATTGTTACCAAATGAGACCAGCTATGATACCAAAAGGTTGCGGTTGCGAAATAAGAGGGAAGACGTATGGAAAAGTCATTTCTTAACCAATGATATGTAATCATCCTTGAAGGCAGTTTGTGATGGCTATCAAATGGTCTTCCCACTGGATCTTTTTTGACTGTATTGGTGACCACCTGGAAATCTATAGGATTACCTATCAGCATTACCGGCACAGATTATCATTTAAGTGTAATATGAGGTAAAAGTTTGTTGTGCAAAGGTTTTGATCTACATCTCACACGTTTGTCCTAGGCACTTGAACAATTTTTTCAATCCATTTTTTCGAGTTATTTGGAGAAAACTGATCGGCGGCCCATGCTTAATTGGGGTTAACAGGAGCCATTCATTCATCTTTTGACGTCGTCAATCATTCGCCCATACATAGATATTTTTCATTCGAGTAAGTGTGTGTGCGGCTTATTTCGCTGATTACATGTCTGGCCTATTTTCTTTAGCTATCATACTCAACTGCATAGAGTTAGGACGTGAGCCTTCTCCACTTCGATTCGCTCTGCTTTAATGCCTTGTATATTCATAACTAGAACAACACATATAAGCGAATTATATTGTTTTCGATTAGATCGTCATCAGGCTTTACTCTAATAAACATGAATATTTATATAAAAATATTAAACCAATCAAGGCAATTTGAGTGATAATCACAGTGAAATGAAAAAGATTACGTAACTACATATAAAAGGCAAACGTTCAAGTGGATAGTAGGAAATTAGGTGTACCGATAGTAGTAAATATATAAAGATTAACGTATATTAGAGTAAAGCCTGATGACGATGTAATCGAAAACAATATTCTTCGCTTATATGTGTTGTTCTAATTTTCACAATAGGAATCTTTAAAATTTTCATAACTGTCTGCATGAACGGTTGCTTGAAATAAACTCACTCAACTGAATTCGTAATTGTCTTCTTCTTAACACTGTCGCACAAACAGGGTTCGCCTATCTATGTTTTACGAAAATGTAAGGACAGATTTACTTCATAGCATATTTAATTGTTCACACATGTCGAAGGCAAGTTGCGGGCCTCCTATTTGGTGAGTGAGCCGTACTAAAAATTCAACGCAGTCACTGGATGGTAACAGAATTCATTCATCATTTTCTTTTTCATTTCCATATCATTTAGTTTGCTTTGAATCAGTAAACGATACGATTCATTTCCAATCTCTTTTCTTTACACTTAAAACACTGGTTCGATCATCAATTACATTATCAAATTTATGAACTTATTAGGTTTATTTCAATGAATAACACCCCTAATGACCTTGTAGTCTCTTTAACTTACTGGAAAAAGGTTCAATTATGAATGAAGTCATTTTAGTCCATTGATTTTATTGTAAAGTATATAAATGATCTTTGAAATGAATGACTTTGGGTAACTAATCTTTACAAAAACAACTGTCTTGTGAAGATGAATATATTGACGGTATATATGCTTTAGTAAGCTGCCTAAATGTCATATTACATACAAGTATTGTGTATTCATGTGTATTGGTTTATATGCATTCTTGTTTTACCAAACACTTTTATGGTATAAATCATGAAATGATCAATCTAAAATCAATGGACGGCCCTTTTGCTCTAGCATGAGACTCCACAGTAAGGCTCATTCACGATTCCTGACGTAATGGAATCCAACTCTTGATCTCCCTATAAATTTTGACTCCAGTAGTGTAACATCTTTGTTTTAAACTAGCACCATCCACCTATAAGCATGTAGAACTTGATAGATTATATTGTGTCAGTAGTTGCAAAGCGTGTGTCGATTCTAATGCCCGTCGAATCGGTATTATTGAGAATAATCATGTGCCCACCAGCTTTTTGAGGAAATTTGCTCTGAGTTTTAGTGTGAAGTTCAACCAAGTTGAATGTAAAGCATTTGGCATCAAAGGCAGTGAGTAAAGTTGTGCAACACTCTGGATTCACTGTAGTTAGACAATAACGCTGTTCGATAATGGTTCAGTGGGTAGGAGGTTATTCGTTCACATGCGAGAATGAAGGTTTTTGGTTCGATTACCGAAAGTGGAGGTTGCAGCAAAGTACTGCTGATGAGTCTCATACACTCACGTAATGGATTTGCAGTCCATCCAGATTTTTCATTGTAGCCTAACATTGATATGTTCATTTTTTCAGTGAAACTCAGCAACCTACACAACCCTATAATAAATACATTAAAAGATTCAAAATAATAATTTAAAACGAATAGCTCCTTTCTAACTTTAAAGAAACTTTTGTTACATAAGATTTTTGTATAAATGCTTATTTCTAGTAAACAGAATCGAAAAATTTAACAAATACCCACTTTGAATATGATTTATATACCTTAGCTTCATTAAACATATAAATAACTTCAATCAAAACTTTTGACATTATCTAAGTTACATTTTTCACATGATGGTAATTCTTTGTTCATACTGCTTTTCAATGAAAAATTCCTGAAATTTCTCAAGTCTCATTTTATTCGGATGTTTCAACGTTTGTATTTTTTTAGTATATCGTGAATCAGTCATTGTTGAACTACAAACACTCAAAATACGGCCGTTTCATCCTGTTGTGGAACTCATACGCTCCCACGATACCTGCCACTTGCAGGATTTGAACTCAGGGCCAAGCACAAATTTTCAAATCACCCATAAAAATTTTATGTCCATTCGATTTTTTACCATTTGCCTTATCTTTATTAGTATTAACTCTTGATCTCATAGATAACTATGCAATTCTCTGATGTATATTTTTCCATTTTTCCTAATTAATCAGTCCAATTTTAAATGTGATCATTTGTTTCCATAGAAAACAATAATATTCATAAGTATATTATGAGAAGAACATTACTGTTCTAAACAGTATGTTATTTTGATCCAAATAATATTGTTACATATGGCATTTTTTTAAATGATTGTCTACTAACTAACTCTCTCCTAACACTCTTTCCCAGATATTATCAAGTGTTATCCATTGTTGCTTCAATGTTTACCTCTAATTCACAGTGCAATGTACTGTCTTGAGAATGAAACGTTACTGGATGCCTAGTGAATCAGTTTGATGATTTTCGTACTGTGTATCTAATCCACTGACGGAGTTCTTTCCTAATTTCTTCCTTCACTGGAAGCTTGTTCGTCCTCTATTACAGTAGTTTGTTACAGATTGTTGATAGCCAAATGTTGAGAGTAAAATGCGTAGATACTTTCAGAATATGTATATATATTTGGTGTGAATTATTTTAGCAAGTTGGTTTTCCATGGGGTAATGTGAATAATCTTGTAGCGGATTCTCTTCGTTTATTCGGGCTGACCACTAATAGTTTTTCTAGAAGAGCTTTAGATGTAGTACTGAGTATACGGAGAATGGGTATATATAAACGGAACAAAATAAAAGCCGTCATTTATAGCTGATGTTCGTGATACATTCAGCTTATTTGAAGGTGCGAGTTAAAAAGTCGAGGTAATAAACTGCTACTTCATTCTAATGTGTTACGTGGCAGTAAGTAGTAACCGTTGCCCCATAGATTGTACTCAGAATCTCCTGAATCCTCAGGTATATGTTTAAACATCGAATCACCAGTTGAAGTCCAGTAGTGCACATTTCAAACTTCAAACAATCACCTGATATAATCGATGAAATACATCAATCATAAAATACCATTGAAACTTCAGGTACTTATGATGAAATCAGCCATTAGTTCGTTTATCATAAAATCTAATTCGCATCCACAATATCCGCTTCCAATTTCTCAATTAACTTGTTTATTTATGACTACTCAATTGTTTTCTTTCGATCAAATGACATTGTACATGTCCGTCTGTTTCACTTCTATATGAATGAATTTTTATCGCGTTTTATAAGAAGAATAATAATGTCTGATCTTTTTCTTAAATTTCAATTAATTATTTAACAAATACAATCAAAACTAATTTCATTTTGATATTCGTATGACAGATGGAATATACAAGTAAGATGTAAATTTGTTTTTTTCTAAAAAAACATAACGACTACCTTTTTAGTGTTAATTTAATATAAACTTTCATCAGTTGTCCAGTGTCTTTATAATATTGCGTACGTTTGATTGTTTAATTCAAAGTGTATATGTTTTAGTGGTTGAATCCTGGAAATCCTTTGTTGCTGCTTTTTTTACAAGCAAAATGAAAATAAACTGATTAGTTGTACGATAGGTTGTAATTTCTCAACTTATATTTAAAGGAGATAATTTTTATGATGATGTGCAAAGATTGCAACTCACTTTTGCGGCTGATCAATATAATTTACCCTAGATTTTTTGATCCCATCTCGTGAACAAAAGCATACGTTGGCGGAAAAATTACTCATGTTTCCAAGTAAAGAGGAAAATTAGGTAAGGCTTTAGATCGTTGAGTTAATGCGAAATCATGAATTAATCAACGTTGGACCATCAACAAAAACCTGTCAGCACGTAAAGACGTCGGTTTTATTCAGGTACACGACTCTGAAGTGGAAGTCTGCATCCATGAACTCTGCCACTCACAGAATCCCTTGGAGTAGGATAGGACATATAAAGTGAAGAAATTATAAAACTGCTTCACAAGGCATATCGTAACTTTGAGTTCTCAAGGCAAGCGGAATACAGTTATACTGAAAAACAAATCCCACCAAGAAATTGCAAGCACACATCAAAATAATAAATAGTACTTGCAAATCACTGAAAAGAAGAGACCAAGAAAGTGTGGGTTGGTGACTGATGGTTGATATCTCAAGCTCTTCTAGATATAGCAGGTCTAAGTAAGCAAACAAGAACTCTTCACCAACAAACGTTTCAGCTGTCCAATACACAATATCCCATCATCGTGTACAAATAAAATATGAACAAGACACCAAATAATTTATGCACTGATCAGATTTCAGTCGGGTGTCGCTACCGTAGCTGCTAACTTGACGTGGTGGTCGGTCTTGCCCATCGCGATGACTCAACGGAGCAAAATTGACTTGAACATATGTTCCTGTAGGTTCTATCATGTCGGGCACATCGATGGATTAACGACGAGTCTAGAAGCAGCAGGTCCCAGGACGATGCTGCCTTCTTACAAGGAAGGAGGTTTTGGAAAATGTCGACCTAAAAATGTCATACCTCACCCTACCTAACAGATTACCGTCTCCGGTGGTAAGGATGCACACTGAAGTCTTTCAAGAGCGGAGCTTATACTCACAAAACCTGTGATGAAAATTCCGTGCGTGACCAGTCTCAAGCAGTTGTTCGTTGGGCTCTGCGATGACGCTCCAGGTCTCTTAGACTGACACCAATATTTCTTCTTTTTCAGGTTCCTCAAGAAACATTCTTTCACAATATGGGCAACCCGGGAGTGAAAATCACTCTAATTTTAACCAAAGCACATGAGACTTAATTGATGAAAAGCTAATCCTTCCCACCCTACCTAGCATCTCTGTGGTCTCCACGAATAACTCTAATCACATTAATTTATCTCACGGCACAGTTCACGAAAAGTTATTCTTGGTGTACTGAAAGCCAATTCTTGACTACATGTTAGAGCTTCTAATGTAAGCTAATGGAGAGAAATCTGGCAACAGGATTATTTGACTAAGACATTAGAATCTCGCTCAGTCGATGTATGCTGAGTCTCGGAAACGCGTATATAGGATCCTAGTAAAACCAACAACTTGAATTTACCTTCACGACATAGAGAAGCAGCTCGATGAATTCTCCGTGTATCTGGTAGCCCTGATGATGCTCCACGGGGCCTCACTGGTGTGAGTAAAGCATTGAGTCCCAGAGCAGAACTAGCGCTCCCAGACTGGATTCCAGTATACGGTCGATTATGCGGTGTCCGACTAGATGGAACAGTTATGAATCAGAAAGAAATGGCCCCTCGCCGTTGCCTCTTGGTCGTATCTGCCTACGCTCCAAACGACTGCAGTTCAGACGGGGTGGAAGATGTGTTATCCAGAAAGCTTTTGAACTTCCACAAAACGTCAAGCACTTTGATAGAGTAATAATGTCTGGTGACTTTATTGCTCAAGTAGGATGACTAGGCGACCAGGAAAGACAGTTGGAGAGATATTATGATGTCACGGCTCAGAGATCAGATAATGGCGACCGAAAATAGCCTAATTTTGGAAACTACTAACGTTACGCATAGGGGAAAGCATATTTTGACCTGAGACCCGCAAAGCCGTCTCAACGCCTGACCCAACTAGATCACATCACAATCATCCTTCGACAGACAGGTTTGATAGAGGAATATATCTCGTTCTGAGACTCATGTTTAGGTTCATATCATGCCAAAGTGCGAGTGCGTATTTGAATGCAACCAACCTAACGTAGAAAAACAACGCAAAGAAATCTCTAAAGGTTCAGTTTAATGATAGCAGAGCTATGCATATATTTCGGGAGCGACTAAAAAGACAGTTGCGTGACTGTTTAACTGATTCCTGGAGGAAGGCTGGGAAGATATCAAAAAGGCTATGGGAACAGTAATGAAATCTGCCAGTAAGGTAGACTATAATGTTACGGGAAGCCGTGGACATCATTTGCATCCACTGAACTGATAGACGTTCATAAATTCATCCATGATAATTAGTGACGTGTAGTTAGGCACAGGCCGATAAAATGCCTACGCAATGATTGCAAACAGTGGTGGTTGACGAAAATGAGAGCGACGAAAAAAAGGCAGCAGGGATATGTAGCACTTTTTTCTACTTGTCAAGGAATCTGGTAACTCCGCCAGTAGAACCTTCGGGACTACTGCCGGTATCAAGCCCGTGTAAAGGAGGAGGGTTGGACATGAGGTCAGTGACCCCATTCCTTCGAAATCTAACTTGCCAAAAAAACGCTAACCGGAAAAATAATTCAAACCATTTTCACTCTGCCCTGGCAGCTTGAAGAAGAATTATGACGACGCGTGATGAAAGGCTAGTTCCCTCGGAAATCACGAGGTTGATGCTTTTAATGACAACCAGAGCAACCATTTATTTGGTACATTTTTGTAACGTTTGCTGAAGATAATTCCCGCCGAATTCTTATTGCTTATTATTCGTGACACAAAACACTGGACAAGTTACCCAAATCAAGACACGGTTGAACAGGAAAGATTATATTCCAAAATAGCAAGGAATAAGAAGCCGGAGGTGGTGCCGAAAGCCAAGGCAAAGAAAGCAAAGAAGGCAGGAAGGCAAAAATAAATACAACGCTAGTCTATTTATAGCCCTTACATGGGAAAGCTTCTCGAAGAAAATTCACGTGATCGACTGGGTTAGACTTAAACAATCAGCATGTTATTTTGCTATTTTGGAATATAATCTTTCCCGTTCAACCGTGTTTTGATTTGGGTTACTTGTCCAGCGTTTTGCGTCACGATTACTAAGCAATAAGATTAAGACGGGAATTAGCTTAAGCAAGCATTACAACATAAATGGAACGTTCGTACATTGTGCGAGACTGGAAGACTATTCCAAGTTGAGGCAGAAATGAAAAGATAAAACGTCGAGGTGCTCGGCATCAGTGAAACGCATTGGACACAGGTAGGACAACTGAGACCAGCTTCAGGGGAACTGCTGTTATACTCTGGTCATGAAGAGGAAAATGCTTCACATACACAAGTAGCTGCACTGATGCTGTACAAACATGCACAAAAGGCACTGATAGGATGGGAATCTCATGGAGCTAGTATCATTAAAGCATCCTTCAAAACAAAGAAACAGGACATTACAATGTACGTCATTCAATTTTATGCACCTACCAATGACTGCAATGACGACGTTGAAAATCAATTCTACGAAAGGCTGCAGTCCAGCCTCGAGAAATGGTCACCAAAGGATTTGAAGATTCCTATTGGAGACCTGAAGGCCAAGGATGGAATGGACAACACTGGATATGAAGACATCATGGGACGAAATGGACTGGGAGGAAGAAACGAAAACGGTGAGAGATTTGCAAACCTATGTGCCTTCAACAAACTGTTCATCGGTGGCCCAAAATTCCCACACAAACGCATACACAAAACCACATGGATTTCACCGGACCACACTACTCAAAACCAAATTGATCATATCTGTATCAACAAAACCCTCACAAAGACTGTGGAGGATGTGAGAACCAGGAGAGGAGCTGATATAGCCTCAGATCACCATTTGCGGATCGCCAAAATGAAACTCAAACTAAAGAAACACTGGACAACGGGACAGGCAGCATCACACAAGTTTAATACGGCTTTTTTTCGAGATACTGTAAAGCTCAACGAATTCAGAATAGCCCTCACGTACAGGTTCCAGGCCTTTCACGATCTACTCAATGGAGAGTGCACAACGTTGGAGAACAATTGGAAAGGGATAAGGGAGGCAATCACTTCAACATGTAACGAAGTTCTGGTTCACAAGAAGTACCATCACAATGAAACGGATCATTGTTGATACTGTCGCAAAAATTGAAGAAAGGATGAACAAGAAGGAAGAAATCAACGTCAGTCGAACAAGGGCGGAGAAAGTTACCGCACAAGCTGCATACACAGAAGCAAACATGGAAGTGAAGAAGAGCATCAGAGCTGACAAAAGAAAATATGTGGAAGATCTAGCAATGACGGCGGAAAATGCTGCAAGAGAAGGAAACCTGAGACGATTGCATGAAACTACAAAGAAGCTCGCCGGGAACTATCGTAAACCAGAACGACCAGTGAAAAGCAAGGGTAGCAAAGTAATCAGCAACACTGAAGAACAGTGAAATAGGTGGGTGAAGCACTTTAGGGAACTCCTCAATCGACCAGCTCCACTGAAACCACCGAATCTCGAAGCAGCATCTGCAGAACTCCTAATTATTATTGACTCATCTACAATTGAGGAGATCAGTATGGCCATCAGACAAATCAAGAGCGGCAAAGCAGCGGGACCAGACAACATTCCAGCAGAGGCAATGAAATCAGATGTAGAAGCAAATGCGAAAGTATTTCACATCCTCTTCAAGAAGATTTGGGATGAGGAACAAGTACCATCAGACTGGAAGGAAGGATACGTGATCAAAATACCAAAGAAAGGCGATCTCAATAAGTTTGAGAACTAAATAGGCATCACTCTTCTTTCAATACCAGGCAAAGTCTTCAACAGGGTAATGGTAAACAGAATGAAGGGACTCCGTAGACGTCCAATTTTGAGATCAACAGGCCGGATTTCGTAAGGATCGATCGTGTACTGACAAAATCGGTACATTACGGATCATTGTGGAACAATCAATCTAATGGAACTCACCACTCTACATCAACTTCATCGACTACGAGAAAGCATTCGATAGCGTGGATAGGAAAACACTGTGGAGGCTTCTTCGACACTATGGTGTGCCTGAGAAAATAGATAACATCATACGGAATTCTTATGATGAATTCAACTGCAAAATCGTACACGAAGGACAGCTAACAAACTCTTTTTAGGTGAAGACCGGTGTCAGGCAAGGTTGCTTACTCTCACCCTTTCTCTTTCTCCTGGTCATCGACTGGATTATGAAAACGTCAACATCTGGAGGGAAGCACGGTATCAACTGGAAAGTTAGGACGCAGCTGGACGATCTGGACTCCGCAGATGACCTGGCTTTTCTATCGCACACTCAACAACAAGTGCAAGAGAAGACGACCAGTGTAGCGGCAGCGTCTGCACCAGTAGGACTCAACACATATAAAGGAAAACGTGAAATTCTCCGATGCAACACAACATGCACCAACCAAATCACTCTTGATGGAGATGCCTTGGAGGACGTTAACACCTTGACATATCTGAACAGTATCATCGACAACCAAGCTGAATCCGATGCAGATATGAGGGCACGGATAGGCGAAGCAAGGGCTGCACTTCTACAACTGAAAAATATCTGGAACTGGAAACAAATATCAAACAAAAACAAAATCAGGATGTTCAATACAAATGCAATACAGTTCTACTGTATGGAGCGGAAACTTGGAGAACTACGGAAGGCATCATCCAGAAGAAGATATTGTAAACAGTCGTTTTTTCAAAATACTTCAGATTCGTGGGCCATGCACTATCAGCATCAAATTATTTTGGGCGATAGCAAACCAAATTTCAGTGGAGGATGAAATCAGGAAGAAGCGGTGGAAGTGAATAGGATATACACTAAATAGGCACCTAACTGAGTCAGGAGACAAGCCCCCACATGAAACCCTCAGGGTAAAAGAAAAGAGGAAGGTCAAGGAACACAATGCGCCGAGAATTAGAAAACGATATGAGAAGAATGAACAAAAATTTGAAAGAACTAGAAAGGGATGCGCAGGACATGTTGGTTGGCGTAAACTGTTCAGGAGCCTACGCTCGCTAGGGGATAAAAGGCGTAAGTAAATAAGTACGTATGTAACATCTAAATAAACAGAATGATTCAAATATAATGATGAATATATAAGCTTTTGTTATACAACTGGCTTTGTTAAACAAATTAATCCATCGGCCTAACGAAATTATATATTAGCGATCTGAAGTGTATGTGGATGGACTACACTATAACTAAGGGTTAATGGATTTATTTATTGTTGTGAGGTGTAATAAGTACTGTTTCCGACATAATAACACATACACAGCCTGTTACTACTAAAAGTGTTAAGCCCGCTGAACAGTATTTTTCAGCCTACTTTTTCCTGTGACTTCTTTCTCAGTTCTAAAGAATTGCGGTTCATTATTTTCATGTTAATATCCATCTCTGTTTGTGAAGCGTGTAACCTCAGGCGACAGTTATTCACATATGAAAGAGTGAGTTAAACACCTCCACAACTATACAGTGAAATTTTGCATGTGTTCACTATCGACTACGTCAGTGAGAAATGGTTACCAGATGAGTTCAGCCACGTCGCGGGGGAAACAGTGCACACCAAAAGCAATGAATGAATGTTCGCAAAACCGTGAATTGATTGGAGTTGGAAACTCATACCTTTGGATGCCGGCTCAGTGGTCCAGAATTGAGATCTGTCATTTCAAGCCCGAATGTCCTGGGTTCGATTTCATTGATTAGTGGGATTCGTTGATGGTCACTGCTAGTGAGTCCCGTGTAAGGACAAAACGGCAGTCCAGTACTTCCATATTTCTTATAATGGTCTAACACTGATCGATTCATGATTTCAACAAAACTCAACACTATCCATAACCCTTTAGTGAAAATGAATATATGTGTAAATATTGAAAGGATTTGATTTAGCGCAACTATATCAGTGGTTGAATAGTAAACCTTGGAAAAAAAGTAAAATCATTTTTACTCAATTATTATGAAAGTTTCTTTTAAATCACACACTAACATACGACATACATTCACAGAAACATGTGCAAGAACAGATTGACAAAGCAATCGACGTGAAAATTGTATTATATTCCAGCCGTAACTGATCATGGATACCAATTTCTAACAAAAATGGGGAAAATTCAAGACCCATTTCACTAATATCAGTTCCATGGAAATCATGAATCGATGGATGTTATAATACCATTAAAAATGTGGATGTACGGAACGGCTGATTCATCGGAGTAGGGAACAACTCAAAAGTGCTTATGTACGACTACGCACACAGGAAATAAACACACAAGCTACGGTCTCGGGAGTGCAAACTCCTACCTTGGTTTGTTGATGTCTACCTTTAATCAGTTCATCCTTATGCCCCCCATCGAATGACTCATCCGTTCTTTGAGGGTCATCAGTTAACTCTGCCGAACGACAATTATCACATCCTACCTCACATGCTTCTCTCACCATGACTGTCTCTCAATACCTTTCTCCCTCTAACTATAACGCTCACAAATTAACTGACCATAACAAACAGCCCTATATTACTACTTCCAGCTCTTCTTCAAAACATACAACCCTGCAGATGCCCATCGTTCATCCTTGAAAGATGAGTATTCATCCTATGCAACACAAATGCTAATTAATTCCCGATCTGTTATCAGTAAGATTACCCACTCACGCTCTCTGGTAATTCTAAACAATCCTTCCATTTCCTGATTATTAAAAGCACGTTATCTTCCAATGTCCCTGACTCATAGTTTCTAATAGACTCTATAAAGGGTGGTGGTTGTCTCATCTATGTATCTAGAGGCATCAAAGCAGAAATATTTTATGATACTGTTCTTAATCAAGTGCCTGATTCGATATGGCTGACTGTGCACAACTATAAATGTAAAATACTGGTTGGATGCATATATCGAGCTCCAAACCCTCATCGATCGGTTGACGATGCCATTGATGAGTCGTTTTCCGGAGGTGCCTGTCTTAAATTCAACCTCTCTGAAATCAACTGGCAGACACATTCCGGTACGTTACGCTTTGATAGCTTACTTGATCCCCTAGACACACATGGTTGGTAACAACATGTGCACCTGCCTACTAGAAACCATATTATTCTCGATTTGGTATTTTGTCACGATGTCACCCCAACATCTGTCTGTGCCCTTCCGTTTTTTGCTAAATGTGACAAATCTAAAACAGTAAACCTTTTTCAATACAGAGACTTGTCGGGATAGCCAACTGAGAACTTATCGATTAAATGCCTAAATATTTCAAGGGCAGTCAATTGATGAACTATTTGATTATTGTTCATGATGAACTATTTGATTTATGTTCAAATATTTTATCTACAATATTGATTATCTATCAAATTGTATAAATGCGCATGTTTGATTGTATATTTTCGATTCTAGTAATAAGTGTTCTCCAACGTCTTCCGTCTTCTTAATTTTTTGAACGTTGGGAGTCTAACGTTCGGTGTTGTCATTTGTATAGTTGTTTGGCGTTACTCAAGTAGCTAACATAAAAACACTATGAACATGCTGATTAGGGTAGCTTTCGGTTTTTAATTCAGCACTCCAACTAGACTGTGTTTTTCCCTTGTCTTGAACTTCCTGATGCATTACATATATTTACTGTCACTAATAAATCTGCTCTAGACACTACTATCCCACTCAAAACGTCTTTCAAAACAGTTACTCCTTATATCACCTAGACCACGTCAACTAAAACGGGCATATTGCGAATCTAAGGACTTCTTCATCCTGTACCGAATTTACGCTATACTTGAAGGCGTAAAATATCAACAGGAAGTGCATAGGCAAATCGAAGAAAATTATGCTCTCGCTACTGTGTGTAAGTCGCAAAACCTCTGTCGTTTGCTTAACAAACGCATAAAAAAGACTCAGATCGCGAAATTCATTCTATGCTACATGATGGACAGACTTATTATGACGAAGCTGTCATTTTTGAACTGTTAAGTACATGGTTCTCCCTTAATCAGAACACATCTCCTACCTTTTATAATAACAATTACTGTAGCAGTATGCATAGTCTTTGTACCATCAAATGTGATCTTAGCAATATTCAAGCCACCATTGAAACCCTCAAACCCAATGGCAGCTGTGGTGCAGATGAGATACCTTCCATACTTTTTAAAATGTCAGGACCGAACCTTTCAGCGCTTTTTCTCAAAATTTTAACCTTATCCCTTGAGTCTGGTGCATACCCCGAATCGTGGAAGTTGACTCATATTGTCCCGGTACATAAATGTAGACCGAAAGACTTAATCCAAAACTACAGACCGGTTAAAATCACCCCAGTTATATCACGTGCAATGAACAAAGTTATAAGAGATAAAGTTTCTGATCACTTACTCGGGGAAGGTCATATTGACCCCTCACAACATGACTTCATTAGAACTATGTCAAGTACCACATGTCTGTTAGACTTCTTTAATGAGGTTACCATTACACGCAATCAAAAGCAACAAGTAATCGTGATATATTTTGATATCAAAAAGGCTTTCGGTAAGGTACCTCACAATCTCTTAATCAACAGACTTTAGTCCGTCGGGTTTACTGACTATCTGCTACAAAGTATTAGGTCGTTCCTCACAGATAGATATCGGATTACCAAAGTCATCTCTATTACATCTACACCTCGACCAATTACCAGTGGTGTTGTGCAGGGCAGTGTTTTGGGTCCACTGCTTTTCATAATCTACATCAACAGAATATGCAGTTGTTTCAACACTGGTAATACCTACCTCTATGCGGATGACCGAAAAGTGATGTATCAAACTAGCAAATATGATTTAGGAAACTTGTTGCTCACAGTCCAGCATGAACTGAATACTGTAGATCATCGGTGGATGCAATGGAACCTTGAACCTAAAACTGTATAGAACTCGTGCTTGATCCATTATGAAAAAGAGGGCTTAAGTCCAATGTCATCCTTTTATTTTAAACTCCTGCACAAGTTCACATATTCCGCTTGAAGTTTAGTCCTTATCCATGGCCCATGTAAGCATAACCTTCGAGATAAATTATCTGTAGAATCTATTTCGCTGGCGGCTGTCCTAATCGCGTCCAATAGAAACACACCGGTACGATACTCCTAGATCCAGGTCACAGCCAAATCAGAAGGCCAAAAATTCTAGGAGAAAACCGTCTCTATATTGT
>OX103973.1:43638796-43929349 GCA_944470395.2 Schistosoma turkestanicum | reverse complement strand
TCGATAGATTTTCAGGTGTAATATTTTCTATTGAACACACACTTTCGATTGACTCATGAACTAATATTCGTCACTTGTCCCTTCTTCATTATTTATAGTCTCACCTACTCACTGTCACTTTAGGCTCATTCATGTATCATTGTTATGTTCCGTAAATTGCTGGGGTACAGTATGGTTTTGTATGGATGACGAAGAATATGGGAAACAGTGTAACATATCATGAAACGATAATTATTGTTCTTGCCATCTACATCTCCGTTTAGTAAGCCGTCAAGTACAGAGTATCAGTGACTTTCCTTCTTGCTCTGTATTCGTTGCTTCAAGTTCGTCTATATGTAATGGTTAGCAATCAGCTATAACAATAATTATTTTCTTCGACATATTTCATTATGAGATGCTCTGGAAAATGATGAATGTATCAGAGAAACAAAATGGACTAATTTCAGTTCAATAAATGATAGAAAATTTTGGATCATTGGTAATCCATTTCTCAGTACAGTTTTATTTAGATTATTGAGCTTCATTGAAATTATGAATCGCTTATCGGTGGATCATCTTTACAAACTCGAAATCAGTGGATCACCATTCATCAGGTATTATAGTCTCAAAATATTACGAGTCAATACAAGTAAGAAATGAGTAAAATTGAATGGTAATCTAACAGACTTTATTGTTACACCTCAAGATCATGCATAAAAATCCTGATGAGATTGTTGAGAAGAATGAAACACTTGATAGAAATAAGTGCTTAATTCCCGAAAGAAGAACAAATGGGTTCTATGTGAAATGAGGGATTACTGAGTGCATACCGAAAAATACTAATTATAACAATAAGATTATTTTAATGTTTCATACAAGAAGCAGTGTGAATATAATCAGGAGATATATTAGAACAGCGCATATAAGTGAACAATATTGTTTTCCAGTAGGTCGCCATCAGACTTTAACCTCTTATATACATGAATATTTATATGGAAATGTTTAACCAAACAAGGCAGATAAGTCTAGATCTTTTCTGGTGATCTATCGTATACCTCCATCATCATTCCCCAACGGAGTTTGATCCCATCTCCTACACATAGCAGAAACCATAAGAATTCGTACATTCAACCCCAATTTATGTGTTCATAAGAATTTCCCGACATTAATATCTCATCCATGGCCCTTTATGACGTAACTAACGATTTAAATTTTATTATTGTTATCATCAGCATTATTTTCACATCCTGTATTTGTTAGTAATTCTCAGCCTCTTCCCGTTTATTATATTCTTCACTGTTTGATCATATACACACTTCTTATTACGTAATGGTTTTAATGTTTTGTAATGATTATCTTAAGTCTATTTATCCACGAGGTTTGACCCACTACTGATAAAACTTTTGTTATCGTATTTTATTTTGGTTACTAGTATCAGTACATCTGTCTTCCTACTATCAGGTTGTAAGCATGCCGATTATGTGAAATGACGTGGATCTATTTCAATTCATTGTGATTATTGACTAGAATTGCCTTGATTGGTTAAACATTTTCATATAAATATTCATGTATATTAGAGTAAAGCTTGATGACGATCAAATCGAAAACAATATTGACCGCCTATATGTGTTGTTCTAGTTCTCGCAAAGTAACATATCAAAACTCAACAGAACAATCAAATTTACACTAACCAAATAACACTCTCACTCATTCAAAACAACAAATATTTATGCATATCAACATACTCCACTACATATGAATAACACACACCAACTAACATACCGTCAAAAGAATAACAAACCCCATCAAGAAACAAAAACATTCACAACCTGTCACAATCAACCCACCTCATGGTTTAAATAAACAAGTCGATCAATTCATCTCATCAACATCTGTAAATCCACTCAACCGTGATTAAATCACGATCAATCAATCGAATAAGCAACACTTGAACGACAAAATCATCAAGTACACAAGTGACATGATGTCAATTTATCACTGAATTCTTTTTTGTTTATCTGCTTGTCTCTTTATCATGAATTATTCTAAATGAACGGAGTGTCAGTAAATTCATCAACTAATGGACCAGGCTTCTCAATAACACATTCTCATCAAATGCATGCATTCCGTAGCTGATTGTGTGATCGATAACGCTATTCCAGTCAAATATTTGTCATTCAACCTGCCATCACATCACTTCATCATGACACTAATTTACACATCGATACTGCTACACAGACACAATGAAATGAACATTATGGCCAACAAATAGAGAAGAGAAATGAAAGAATAGACGTCCAGTCACTGAACAAACATCACATCATTTGCCCATCGGTTAAAACTCACCAACACTGAATTACACACAACTGAATCAAATTCCACATCACTCGATTCTATACATTTCAAGTGATTACGTCATTCTACAATCCTTCATTATGTCATCTCACTTTCTTATTTGAAATGAAATACAATGCATGTTCAAGTCAATTCATTGAACAGTTTGAATTGTGTGTTTAAGTGAATGTTTTTAATAAGATATCCAATTCATGTGATAAACAGTTTCTATGTTTCTACTTTCTTTGTTAATTATTTCTCGTATGATTACAGTTTGCACACACCTCGTTTCTGAAAACAAATTGTCTACTGATATTTATATTAGAATTCACGTAATTTTGATAATTGAATAACAAACAACACAACCGTAAATATGCGTAAGACCATGTGGTGTGAGTTAGGTATTGTTTTAAATTTGAAATAATCAATAATATCGATTTTATTTTTCGGTAATCATAATAATAATTATTATTATCATTGTATAACATGAATGCGATTCGATCACATGATTAACTGATTACCACACTCAGTCAGCCACGCACACAGACTTGGTGAATATTTGAAAAAAATACATAATTCACTTGTAAACTTGAATAAATAGTTTTTTTCTTCTAAAATTGTACAAGTTTTGTGAAAGGAATTTGTACAAAATAATTTCATTGTAACAATTAAACTAGTTTTCATAACGTATAATTAGAAACGAGATCAAATGAATATTTATGGTGAAATTTGATTTAATCTATCAACAATTATGGTAAATTTGATTTGATCGAATTGTGAATTATTATGGTAAACATCTTAATTCATAGTTAAATTTTAGCGGAACTTTGACGTTATTTGGAGTATCACATAACTTACTAAAGAATATACAATCCCCTTCATAATAGAGCTACGTGGATTGTTGTTTTACATTGGAAACGTGAATCAGTCATTGATAGACAAACATTAGAAATCTGAATGAGGTTGCGAAAAGTACTTGGATTGATAAAATCTGGACGTTAACTACGTTGTATGGCGGCTTGGCGGTTCGGAGTTTCAGCGATCGCGCGCGACACGTTGTGGATGTTCACTGATGAATCGTCCCATACTACGTCGAAACGGCCATCCAGTGGTTCCAGGTTTCTAATGATGGTCTAACAATGAATTTATTCGAGGTCGCACCGTAAATTATAGTCACAAAACTCACTGATGAATTATCATAAAATGGACTTTAACAAATCAAATGAAAAGTAGTTATTGATCGAGTAAAAATCGATATGGCAAGTGAAAACATTGTCAGTGATGACACTGAATGATTGTCAAGAGATAGCATGAACTCACTAAAATTATAAATATTTGTCATCTGTTTGTAAATTGATAATCTAAAGTTCTTTATGTTTATCACTGAATGGGATTATTGCTATATTGTTCTCTATCTGAGATATTAATGTGATATGCGTTAACTTCTCAAAAATGCTTAATCGAAGGAGAAGGCCAAAGCAGGAGGGACATTTTATTTGGCTTTCGAATAATATGTACAAATACTCTATCTTTATGCGCATATTCCAGTCGTTCCTTGTCCAGTGATGTGTATTCATCCTATAGGGATATTTCAGAAAGTCATCAATTGGCTTTCCGATTCGAACATCTCTGATTAGCTTGCTTACATGAACTATAGTTATTCACAGTTTACGAGTTCTGAATTAGTAAAACACAAACTGCTAAGCCTGACCAATAGTCATCTAACGTCTGGTGATAATTCAACCGTTATTGATAGATAACATTATTTTTTATCTTTAATTTTATGCATGTTCAATGGTTATTTTGAATTGTTACGGACAAGTAAACTTATTGAACAATGAATATCAAATCAATTGGTTAGTTAGTTTGCTTGTTTGTTTGTTTGTTCTTAGATTATGACAGTTTGTTATTTTTTTTAAATAGTAGATTTTATCAATGAATTTGTAAAATTCTAAATTCTTTATCGAATTATACTTATGTACTTTTCCGAAGTGTATCAAGTATTCATTTACGTTATCAATGCATGTGTACGTAAGGTGATGTGGTCGAAAAGGAAAGTACAAACATAGAAACTGTTTATCACATGAATTAGATAATTAACTAAATAAATTCATTTAAACACACCATTCAAATATACAATGGTGACACAAAAACGGCAGAAATCAAATTGTTCAGTTAATTGACCTGAACATGCATTGTATTTCATTTGAAACGAGAAAGTAAGATGACTCAACGAATGATTGTAGAATGACGTAATCACTTGAAATGGACAGAACAGAGTGATGTAGAATTGATTCGATTGTGTGTAATTCAATGTGAGTTGTGATAGATTGTCGAGTGATGTGATGTATGTTATGTCTCTCTGTTGACCATAATGTTCATTTCATTGTGAATCTGTGTAATTGTAGTGATATGTAAATTAGTTTTATGATGAAGTGATGAAATGTAATGTTAAAGAACATAGTGCGTAGCGAATGTAGGCGTCATTGATTACACAATAAGTGTTACTGAGAAGTATGATCGATTAGTTGACAAATTTATTGACACCGTTAATTGAGAGGTATTCGTGATAAACAGATAAACAAAGAATTGAATGATAGTTTAACATCATGTCATTTGTTTACTTGCCATTGTAGAAGTCGATGTGATGCCTGTTTGATTGATTTATTGATCTTGTTGTAACCTCGGTTGAGTGGATTTACAGATGTTGATGATAAAATTGGGTTTACTTGATGAAGCAAACAATGAGGTGAGTTGATTGTGACAGGTTGTTGTCAACGTTGTTGTTTCGTGATGAGTTTTGTTATTCTTTTGACGGTATGTTAGTTGGTGTGTGTTATTCATATGTTGAGGGAGTATATTGGTATGTAATAATATATGTTAGTTTGAGTGAGTGAGAGTGTAAAGTGGTTAGTTTTAATTTGATTGATTTGTTGTGTTTTGATTGTGAATGTTTGCGTTGGTGTTTGATATATTCCGTGTTCCTCATAGTTATTATTGATGCATTTTTTGAACTAAGTTCATATCTCTAGCTGTATGGAATACAATAAAATTATCTTATGTTAGAATTCGTATGTTTCAGCATACATTCCGTTGTGCTTTGTTGAACATGAAACTCATGTGTTATGCTATCGCGAATTGAACATTTGTTTCTCTTCAGTTTGTTATACGTCATGAATTTATATCCACAAACTAGTCAAAATTTAGATTTAGGAATCTCTGGTCTAACAATGAACTTTTTTGTATAAGACAATATGAACGGAAATCTCAGTTTCACACTTGACAAGGTTACATTCTACTAGTGTCAATTATTCAGTAAAACTCAATATTTTACTCCCTAAAGTTCGCCATCGATAACTCTGTGATTTTTTACATGGACGATTATCACAATGGTTGAATTTTGTGGTTTTTGATAATTAAACGACAGTAGAATTTCAGTGATTTGAATTTTAACTATTGAAAAGGAAATAGATTATTGTAATTATGAAACAAACATTGTCAGACCGCCAACTGAATGTTTGATTCATAATTTCAATGAAACTCACTAATCTCCATTACTGTATAATGAAAAATCGTAAAATGAGTAAATTGAAACCATGTATTCAAGAGAAAATATAAACCTGAGAACCTATTGATTTAGCAATTATACGAAAGAACTACACACCATCATAATAATTCATAAATTCGCTTTCTTCGTTACGATTATCAATTTATTATTCATTTTGATATAACAAATATTCATTGAATTAAAGTACTTCTTATGGATGTTCCTACGTGTAAGGTGACTTGTAAGTAGTATGCTGCGGAGTATTACTCTGAAGTTATTATTGGAAAGAAGAGTGTTGAATTTGAATCTAAGCCACCATGATAGTGTTTTTTGAAGATTAGAAGACATATGACAGAGAACAGTCACCAAGAATCTGCTTGTTTTATAATTGAAAATCTGAAGATGATATGTACACACGTTGGTGGTAAACTGTGTCTTCTTCGAATGGATCACTGTTCCATCTGGTCTTGACACTTTTGTTCATTAAACTCTGTATATTCATCCGTAAATCTGACTACATTCCTTTCTATGATGCTTGATTAGTTAACATTTGTTTTCATCAATTTATAGAATGTGAAGTGCTGATTAACCTTGAACTTTAGAAGTTACTTAACAAGTAATCAATTCAATTTTTCGATGTTAAACATTAGTTTGGCTTTTGTTAACTTGCGTCACCTATGGCAAGACATACGTCTGCTAACCGAAGGACGAAACTACTGTTCAGCAGTTGGCTCGGTTCTAATATGTAAAGTGTTGATTAACCTTGAACTTCAGGTGAAATGAGTCCAAGTTATTTTTAATTGTAAAACATTAGTTTATTCATGTATGATTGTGAATTACAGTGCAAACCAAGTTGGGCATTTTCTTTTATCTGGTATACATCGAATAGACTTATTTGGCTATTTCAATGTTGACATTGAGAATCAAAATGTAAATGGAGTATTTCTCCAACGGAAGAACGTTGGGAAGTTAAAACAACTATCAACCAACATCAAAGCAAGAATTTTCAATACAACTATCAAGACAATTCTGTTGTATGTGGCGGAAACTTGGACATCCTCGAACAGCATCTTACACAAGATACATGTGCTTACTAACAGACGTCTATGAAAGTTATTAAGTGACTTTTGACCAGGCATCATCAGGAATAACCTGCTTTGAAAGCGAACAAACTAGATGTTATTTGAGGAAGATATTAGTAAGAAGTACTGGGGGTGGATAGGACAAACATTTCGCAAATCACTCTAATCAGGCAGAACTGAATAGATTTCAAGTCATTTTGATTATACAGACTATATTTGAACTATTCAATTATCGATCAACATAATTACTTGGAGTGACATAATTTCAAATTCATCTTTTGTTTGTACACTTAACAGTCAGATAATTCTAGAAGGATAAACTGAAATGACTTTCAGAAATGAGAAATGTGGATAGTTGCTAAAGTTAATAAATTAATTACAAGACACTACAATGAGTCTCTAAAATAATCGACTACAATAAATTATTCTTGAGAAAATTTAGCTAATCATAAAATTAAAAAATATGGGGTGTGTTTTTATGAAATAACGATAACTATACTGTTTGAATCTTATTTAGCCCTTATAACTTCCTTACCTACGCCTGTAGCTCACCAAGGAACATAGGTCACTGACCAGTATTCTCCAACCAACTCTGTCTTGGGCCTTCCTTTACAATTTTATCCATTTCCTATTCATTCTTTTCATGCCTGTCCCCATTTCCTAACGCTTTTTAGTCTTTCTCTATTCCATTGGTCTTGAGGATTCAAGGTGGGTGCTTGTCCTATGACACAGTGTGGTGCTTTCATCAATGTTTGCCTTAATTACTTCCAGCAGTTCTTCATTATTCCTTCCTCTGCTGGAGTCCAGTTTATTCTATCACACAGTATCTCTCATAGATAACTGTTATCATTTAGCCTTAGGAATCCATAAATTGCACGTAAACATTTCAAATGCTGTATGTGGTCTGTCAATTAATTGTTGTCTTGTTCATCTTTCATTTGTATACAAATTTCAGAGTTCGTTTATTTGACAGATGAAAATTTTATTGTTGGAGAATTTGGAATTTGTGTACATTTTCTACACATTCTGTGTATGTTTACCTACTTACATCTGCTATCTCTCGAAAAGCGAAAGATATCGATCGGGAATCTTAAACTAACTCTATCATGGGCTCTCCTTTTCAAGTACTATTCATTCTTTAGACATCTACCTCTAATTACTGGTGAAATATGTTGTTTGGTCTATTTTTTTACCTCTCTCATTGAAAACACCAAGTAACGACATGCCTTGTGAACATATTTCAAAATTTCTTCAATAAATGTGTCCTATCCTACTCCAAAGAATCTTGAGAGTAGCAGGAGTCGTAGATGCACTTTTGTTGATCAGTCCTATACCAGGACGAAATAGGTGTGTAGCGCTTTCCTATTTCAAACAATGGTCAAACAGTGATCGATCTATGATTTCAAAACGTAAATCAACAATCTAAAGTTTTGCTTCTATTTCCTCTTCAACTGAAAGCTGATTAGTTTTCCGGCACTATATGTTGATGTTTATGATGCCGGATCAACAAATATAGAGAAAATTATGTTGAGCAGCTGCAAAAGTGAGTTGCAAATTCTACAAATAACCATAAAATTTATCATATATATATATATATATATATATATATATATATATATATATATATATATATATATATTATTTTAGCTGAGTAATTACAGTCTATAGTACAACTAATCACTTTAGTTCCATTCTCCTTCTAAAAAAACTAAGGATTCCCTGAATCCAACCACTGAAACATATACACTTTGAAATAAACAATCAAAGGTACGCAATACAACAAAGATCTGGATAATCATTGAAAATTGATATTGAATTAACATGAAATAAGATTGTCGTTATGTTTTGTTAGGAAAAAAAACAAGTTTACATCTTACTTGCATATTCCAATTGTGATACGAATATCAAAATGAAATTAGTTTTGATTGTATTTGTCAAATAATTAATCGAAATTTAAATTAAAAGATAACACATTATCATCCTTCTTTTTAAAACAATAAATATTCATTCATATAGAAGTGAAACAGACACACAAGTATGAAGTCATTTGATCAATAGAAAACACTTGGGTAGTCATAAATAATCAAGTTTATTGAAAGGTAAAGAGGATATTGTAGAAATGAATTAGATTTATTGATAAGCACACTAATGACCAATTTAGACATAAGTACCAGAACTTCTAGTAGGACTTCGTGACTGATGGTTGTTATGAGTGGTATCAGGTGATTGTTTGAAGTTGACAATATGTACCACCAGATTTCAACCAGTGATTTGATGTCGAAGCATATACCTGAGAAACCGAGAAATTCTGAATATAATCTATCGGGCGATGGTAACCATATACTGCTAGGAAGTTACATATTAGAAAAAAGCAGCAGCTGTTCGGTACCTCGACTTTTTGAGTCATACTCACAAATGGGGTGAATCGTTCATGAATATCAGCTATAAACGAAGGTTTATATTTTTTTCGTATATATATATATATATATATATATGCACATTCGCCATTTATTTATTCCTACACCTGTATCCCTTGTGGAGTTGTCGCTAGTGGAGAGCCCGAATTAGTCAGGAGGGTTAGGCATGGCCCTGTTGATTCCACCCCTCAGAAAACCAACGCTAACCAGAAAAAATAATTCAAACTATATATACATATACATATTCTGAATGTATCTACGCCTTATACTCTCAATGCTTTGGCTATCAACAATCCGTAATCAACTGCTGTATTGGAGACTGAACTAGCCTCCAGTGGTGGGAAAAATTAGGAAAGAACTCCGGCGGCTAGATAAGATTCACTTTACAAAAATTATCAAACTCCTATACCAAGCATCACGTTACTTAAAATCCTCAAGGAGAAAAGCATGATATAGGGTACATTGCGCTCGAAATTCTATGTAAGCATCAAACAAGAATGGATAACACTTGAGAATATACATACTGTATAGAAAAGAAATGTTCTTCTAATATAATATACTTATGAATAATAATATTTCGTATAGAAATCATTGGTCACATGTAATGCTGCACTAAAAAAGTCGAAGAATGGATAATTTGCATCAAAAAATTGCATAATTATTCATGGCATCAAGAGATAATAATAATAAAGATAACGTAAATAGTACAATAAGGGAATTCACATAAAATTTATATGAATAACGTTACAATTTAGAATTCTGCTGTTCCTGAAACTCTATTTGGAGTAGTAGTTAATGTCAGTGTCTTGTTTAGTTTTAGTTCTGTGGAGGAGTTAAATAAGTACATTATGAGACTAAATATTTCAAAGTCATGTGGCATGACTCGACGTCCCGGATCCAATAGCAAAACACAATAATTCTGGAAGAAATCGGTCTTTATTAACATAAAATGGAAATACAGACATTTACCCAACTATTGTTACACCTTCCAATTCACAATTACCACTATGGATATCCGATTCCAAAAGAATAAGTGCTACTAGTTCTTACTGCTACGGTATCAAATCCAAATATGGCTGTAGCCATACTAAATATCAAATTTAAACAACATATGTACAGTTCAGAAGCAAACATAAAAACTTCAATATAAGTACAAAATATAGAAATAATAACAATATGCAATGATAAAATCTCAAAATGGAATCAAATGGAGTACCAAAATGTCAACAGAAAGAGTCAGTCAGATCATAACACACATATATATATACATGGATGGATTTTCCAAAAAACAAAACATTCAAAAAAGATTCTACACCGGCCCGCAAAATCCCTCCATGCAAAAAACAAGCGCTTTCTGACACTTCAATTTACGGTTCACTCTCATCCCCTAATCCACACCGGAAGAATGAGTAGGACTTACAGCAGTAGGCCTACCCGCACTCCACCATGGATATGACCCATCAAGCTAACTAGGTACCTGTACCTTCCCATCAGGCCCTTGAGTCCCCTATCTATCGTAGCATGACCTTACGGTAGTATAAACCTTATCCAATTAACCCACATGAACATGTGCAACACGTCGTTAGGCTGGTCATATCCTATCCGGGAATTACATTCCATATCATGGGGATGAGTCGTCAAACCAGCACCACTTGCTCCGAATAGCAGATACAATGAAGTCCGTGATGCCGACTTATCAACAGAAGTTCTTGACCCACAAATAATATGCAAGGGTGGGATCTCCAATTTTGATACTTCATCGTCTCACGAAGACTCTAAGTGGCATAACTTGGGACCAATATTTATCTCTCCATCTCCTGATACAGAGGAGGTTTGATCAGCATTCGTCATCGTCGGCAACTCATTTGTCACATCAGTGACATCCAGATTATTATCATCGTCATCATGATTCCGTTATGTCAGATAAGTCGAGTCATTTCGGTCTGCACTAGCATCCGTAGGGTGAAACTCTTCCATTGTTGTATAACTCATATCACCACATGAAAGAACAGCATTAGTATCGCAATTCAAAACCGATAAACTCACTTGTTGTTCTTCATGTTCCGATTCAGAGACACAAGACATATGCACATCAATAGCATCGTTATCATGCAACACTGTAGAATGGCTGTTACCATCAGACGCTTCCTTCTCATCATCACTCAACTGACAGTCAACCGAAGTAGGAACACTTACAGTTACACAACCTTATGTATCCTCAATCAACTTAACATTCGCGTCAGGGTCCGATGACGTCAAAACACTAGAAGGCTCATTCGATGAAGTTGACCGACTAGTCACTATAGATGGATTGTTCACACTTTCTGTCGCTTTACTATCGCTGTCACTACTAAGATTCTGATGACTACTATTTCCATTGTTAGTCATAGCATCCGAAAGAGAACGAAGTTTACGTTTCTTAATAATAGTAGCATCATGTCGTTTCTTATGCTTCTCAGCTTGAGTAGCAGTATGTGAGCATAACGTACGATCATCTCGACGACGATGAGTATCTTTCAACTTCCGTCGGTCAATATTACTCGCAGTAGTATCATCGATGCTACTAACATTGGTAGCCGCAGTCGTACTAGTAGCAGTCATCTTCCCGTGACATACAGTCGACTCATGCACAGTGTCCAACTCTACTCGATCACAATTGCTTTCCTTACTAAGAATGCTCTTAACCTCTGCTATATTATCACTGTTGGTAGTGCTCATCCCAAAGCTTGTAGTACAAGTCAATGATGGTGGAGTGCGACAGGTGGATAATTCCGTGCTCGATTCCTCATGCTGCATATTCAACACAACAGCTTGTCCATCAAACAAAGATGACTCCTCACTGCACCTAAGGTATCGAATGTTAGCCCTCTCAGTAAAGCTATCACTGTGACTGACGCTATTGCCACCGACGCCCACATTCTCCACGCTCAAACATCCAATTTCGTCTTCACCCGAAGTACTCAAAGAAGCTACATTAGCAAGAGAGACCGAAGAAACAGCACTACGTATAGTGATTCCACTTTCGTTACAATCACGTTTATTATTCACATCAACCACTCTATTAATAGACACATGGCGTTCACCTCCTTCTTGACGTTGTTGTTGTCCACAATGATATTCCGACTATTCACAGTTAATGACGAGTTGCGAGATGGTTAGCGTGCAGGTTTTAAAGCTAAGCTACCACTGCTGCCACTTACACTAACACTATCAATGTTGCTGTTACTACTTGGACTAGTATACGACCGTCCATTCGTTGACTGTAAACAAACATCAGCAGGACGCGCTAAGCAGCTACTATCTTCCGCTTCAATATCATGATGCTCCGTATAACCAAATACAGTAGCCCGCAGACAACCTGACTGCTCAGCAACATGAAGTGCTGTGTCACTATTTACGCTTGTTGTCCTAGGATCGACTCTAGGTCGTGTTAAATAATTTACCCTACGTGAAGTGTTCCGAACATAAGCTTTATTCCATCCAGCCAAACCTGTTTTGTCCTTATTCATATTCACTGTACTCACTAACCTCTGTTTGCTCGAATCCAAATAACCGTTCCTTGCATTTCGAGCTGTTGAGAAGCTTTTACCATCACACACCTCGGATCCATCTTGATGCTTACCCTTTTTGTCTTTTTCTTTCTTTTCCATACTCAAAAGGCCACCTTATCTGCTACACAAACCGACTTCTCACTAGGATACGCATCAAGGGATTTTAAACCATCAGGGTTACATGCTCGGTCTTCATGAGGATATACCTTTCTAATACAATTAACGACTCTTTTAAGTTCCGAGCGTGAGATAGGTGCATACGCATTTGAAGAATTCTCATGTCTTGCACGCAGATCACTAATAACTTCCGTATCATGTCCTGTTTTAGCGCGATTAGCTAATCTTCCAAATCTACTACTAGCTATCTAAGCACGAGACATAATAAAGTCCGTTAATTCATTGAAATTAGGCTCTCTTTCCTCTTCGTCCCACTTAATTCCCAGCTCCGCACACTGGACTTGCATTCGATGAGGTAAGAGCCTAACTATTCGCTCTAAAGTTACTGGAGAATTTAGTTCTGCAATACAATGTAATTGTTCCATAGTGAGAGCAACGTTTTGCATCGTAATTCCTAGTTCCGTCAATTTTTCTGGGTCATTGTAGTCCCCATTCCCAGTTCTAAACAAGTCCTCCAGGGTTTCACGTGCTATTAAATGCGGTTGTCCAAAGAGCTGCTTTAAAATAGCCTTAGCTCTTTTATATCCCACTTGGGGTTCCATTATAAAGCAACCTTCAATCGCATTTCTTGCCTTTCCCTTACAGTAATGAATGAAATTTAATAAACGCAGGTTATCATCCCTTACTCTAGGTTCTATAAACGTTACGAACTGTCCTACGAATGTAAAGTAATCTCGGTGTTTACTGTCGAAGAATAGGAGTTCAACCTTTGGTAATTCCAAGCCTAATACCGGTATCCCAAACACCAATTATTTCCCAGGTACCTTGGAGTTCTCGTCCAAATCTTGTTCCTTGGTGCCTTTAAAGGGTGACTTACAATAACAGGTATCAAACATAACATCATTACTATTTGAGAGTGAACCCATTAAACATGAAGCATCTGTTTGGACGTAATCTTTACACGCCCACACTGAATCCAGAACAGAAGATTGTATATAGGATATCGCTTTTTATTGATAGAAAGTTGAGTGATATTAGAATAATATCACGTGTTCAGCCAGTACAATCGATGATAACACGAAGCGATCGATAGATCCGCAGGGATGGCGTGGGTGGCGCTCGAAAAGTGACTTTTAGTATGAATAAGCAAAATATGTACAATAAAACAGTTATTGTTACATATGTTCAATAATAAGTATTTATACGTCAGTAGTCGTATTTTCTTCACGAATTAGATCCACTACAGGAGCCCCCCCCCCTAGAAAGGGTTTACACTTTCGATAAGTAGCAGCTGCGTTCAGGGGGCTTGTCGGCCAAAACTCGGTTGACGGGCAGGAAGGTTGACGACAGGAAGCGACTGATGAAGCTCGAGTTGTCACCGGGAGTTTGTCCGCTGCCGTGCCAATAATTACGTGCCAAGTACGTTCATCGGATTGGCATACCACACCAGCGTGGCTCGTATCCAGAGTCTGATGATTGCGTTCGTAGGGGTCCGGACCAAATAAAGCTGCAGACGTAGGACGGAACCAGATTGAGCGAAAGAGCCAGAAACGACCAGTGCGAAACCATTCGTATACCAGATATATTCGTAGCCACAAGATCGACTGAGTGCATTGACTAGAGCGTGGGTGATCAGGCCAGCTTCGCCAAGGTTGACTGAAGTCAACGGTATCAACAGGACAATGGTCGGAAGTATAGGCTCGGGATAAAAAAAAATCAAAGAAAAGGAGAAAGAGTGTAGCATTCGTGTAGTATGATGGTAAAATCCTATGCCGCCCCTGTGGAGGATTAGTAGTTATTCGAGAAAGCGTACAGGTAGGCGTACGCGGCGACCGGAACGCGAGACAGTAGCCTCGTGCGTACCTTGTGAGCCTGCATTCTCATCCACAGTCAAGTGCGGCGTGGTCTGCTGATCTGGACGTGAGACCGGAGTCTCATCCGTAGATAGTACAGATGGGGCGTGCTGCTGACTGGGACGTGAGAATGAGGTTTCTGATTTCGCTAGCGTTGGATCTGGGGTAGTTTGAAGGATCCCGCTAGGTGTAGCATTGGGTCTCGGGTTAGCAAGTAGGGCACTGTCATCGACGTGTGCTGGCTTGAGACGATCAATGCTGACTATCTCGACGCGGCCATGTCGAGCAACCTTGAAGCTCTTTTCGTGACGAGAAATCACGTGAAAAGGTCCTTCGTAAGGTTGTTGCAAAGGTTTGCGTACCGAATCGACTCGAATGAAAACATGTGAGCGGATAGATAACTCTCGGGGGAGAGCGACCTGTCGATGTTGTACTCGAGTTGACACCGGGGGCAGTGCTCGCACAAATGCAGACAGTCGTTGGACGTAGTCTGATTTATTGAAGTTATCACTGCTCCGTGGTGTGAAAAATTCCCCAGGCAGACGCAATGTCGTGCCGTATACCAATTCAGCGGCGGAACATTGAATATCTGCCTTTAAGCTCGTTCTGATGCCTAGAAGGACGAGCGGTAAGTTTTCGTACCAATTGTTGTTTTCGTGTGCTCGAAGAGCGTTTTTGAGTTGGCGATGAAACCTTTCGACTAAACCATTTGAAGCTGGGTGGTAGAAGGTAGTGCGTATGCGCTCCGTACCAAGCAGCCGAGTTAGCGAGGAGAATAGTTCGGACTCGAATTGTTGTCCTCGGTCAGTTGTGTCAGTCGAGGGACAACCGTACAGAGCTATCCATCGTTCTACGAAGCGGTGAGCAACTGTTTCCGCCGTAACAGAAGTGATGGGAATAGCTTCGGGCCATCTTGTAAAACGATCAATGCACGTGAGTATGTGATCATACCCATGCGATGGTGGTAATGGTCCTACAATGTCAATATGAACGTGATCGAAGCGAGCATCAGGCGTAGCAAATGTGCCGATGGGGGCGGCTACGTGCCTGTGCACTTTTGATCGTTGACATTGAAAGCATTGCTTTACCCACATACGGACATCTTTGTTCATGGAAGGCCAGACGTATCGTGCAGCGATGAGACGTAATGTAGCTGCGATACCTGGATGAGACAAACCATGAAGGGCATCGAAGACGAGACGACGATAAGCAGAGGGTACGATGGGCCGAGGTAGACCGTTAGAAGTATCACATAGGATAGTGCCTGAGGTAGTAGCTAGGGGCACTTCCTGACACTGAAGGGATGTATTTTGTTGTGCTTCTGAAAAAGAAGGATCGTTTGCTTGGGCGGCGGCCATAGCAGGAAGATCGAGCACTGGTAAAGTAACTGCATTTATTTGAATACGTGACAAAGCATCGGCAACGTAGTTCGACTCGCCTTTAATATGACGAAGGTCTGTCGTGAACTGAGAGATATAGTCCAAATGTCTGCACTCTCGTGGTGAGTAGCGGTCAGATTTTGTATGAAGAGCATACGTTAGTGGCATATGGTCGGTAAAAAGGATAAAATTACGACCTTCTACTGCGTGCCGAAAATGTTTGATGGCACAGTAGGCTGCTAGCAGTTCGCGACCAAAAGCGCTATATCTCGTCTCCGTGGTAGTAAGGCGTCGTGAGAAAAATTCGAGAGGTTGCCAACTTCCAGAGATGTGTTGTTGCAAGACGGCTCCTATAGCAAAATCGGATGCATCAACCGCTATACTGAGCGTGACTGATGGGTCGGGATGAGCGAGGAGCGTGGCTTGAGCTAAAGCTTTTTTTATCTCGGAAAATGCAGTTAGCGCGGCATCGTTCAATTCTAATTTACGTGGATTCCCGCGAAGTAGATCGGTTAGTGGTCGTAACTGTTCCGCGGCGTGAGGAATGAAACGTCGATAGAAGTTGACCAAACCGAGAAAAGCCTTCAGTTCTTTGAGTGAAGACGGTACAGTGTACTCCATGATTGTACGTACTTTATCTTCACATGGTAAAATACCCTCATGCTTTATAACGTGACCCAGAAATTTTATTTCTGCTTTTCCAAGTTCGCACTTATCTGGGTTGATTAGTATTCCATTATCCGAAAGACGTTGGAATAAGAGTTTAAGATGTTGATAATGTTCATCTACGTTTGATGATGCGATTATCAAGTCATCAATATAGACGTGAACAAAATCAAAGTCTCGTACTATGCTATTGATAAACCTCTGGAAAGTTTGAGCAGCATTCCGTAATCCAAATGGCATTCGTAGGAACTCAAACAGACCGAAAGGAGTCGTGACAGCAGTTTTCTCAATATCCTCAGGAGCGACTAGGATCTGATGGTATGCCCGTACCAGATCGATCTTGGAATAGATAGTCGTGCCCTTGAGTGATGCTGTGATGTCGTGTATGTGGGGGATGGGGTAACTATCGAAACGCGTGACTACATTTAGTGCTCGGTAGTCGCCACATGGTCGCCAACTTATCCCATCCTTTTTTCGAACCATGTGGAGTGGTGAGGCCCATGGACTGTGAGAAGGACGAATAATACCAGTAGCTAGTAAATTGTCGAACTCACGTTTAGCGAAAGCTAATTTGTCCGGTGCCAGTCGGCGAGGCTTTGCCGTGACTGGTAGTCCGCGGGTGACGATGTGGTGAACCACATGTCGGGTCACCGACGGAGTCTCCTCGATTGGTTTAGTTAATTGGGGGAATGTTTCGAGTAAAGCGTGGAAAATGTCATCATGCGAATGAAATAAACCTGTTATTCGGTACGCATTAGTATGAGCTCGAAAGCCCATAAATTTGCTGTTCGACGAAGTATCAATTAGCTGCAGCGTACGTGAATCGACTAGCAATTCATAGTGCTGTAGGAAATCGATACCGAGTATAGCTGTGGGAACATCGGCAATGATGAACGTCCACAGATACTGTCGTCGGTTGCTCAGGTTGACCGATAGCTGTCGTGTACCATAGGTAGGAATGACAGTGCCATTCGCAGCGCGTAATCGAATTACTGTAGGTTGTGACTTGCTGCTACCTAATGGTACGACAGAAACTTGGGCACCGGTGCCGACAAGGTACCTAGCGTTTGTGCGGATATCGTGCACGTAAAATAAGCGGCCAACCTGAGGTGAGTGGCCGGCGAGTAGGGCCGCTTCTACTCGCCGGCTTGGGAGTTTCCCGCCTTGTATGAGCAGGGAGGTCGACAGTGGCGGGCGCCGGACCTAAAAGTTCGGTGGAACCAGCACCAACCGGTACTCGCTTCCGAAGCCGCTCGTTGGCGTGGCCTGGAAGATGCCCGCTGGGGGCGAGTACTTACAGCCTTACGTGATCGCGATCGCGCTCGCCGGACGTAGGGTTCAGGTACCTTGGAACGGTCTGAAAAACTCAGACGGCTGTGTATATAGCAACCCTGATCCTTATGAGCCTTACCCTGTTTGGCCTCGAGGCCCACGCCGGTATGTGACGTGAACGCAACAGTATAGTTGTCTCGATGGCCGGTTCGTGTAATCACTCTGTCTGCCACTAGTGCGACTTGGCTTAGCGGCATGTCTTCGGGCAGGGCGGAGAATCGCCTCCTTGAGACGATTGTAGGCATCTGGGGCATTGGGGTTGAGGACGACTTCACGGACAGCCGCTATATGGTCCCCAGGTAAGGATTCCAGGGCAGAGGCAAATATGAGCCGCTGGTTCGTTATGCGACGGATCTCGAACTGAGTCTCCAGTGTCGCGAACCAGACCTCTGGATCGTGGGGAATAAAGAAGACAGGTCGAAGATTAAGGACCTGGATCTGGGAGTCTGTTATATCAGTACATTTAGCGCTATCCATTGTTACTTAAGATTAAATCGCTGTCGCTAGTTTATTATATATAAGTATTAAGCAACAGAATAAATAATATGATGAATGGATAGAAAACTGACAGACTCACCAAGTTTGATCGGGTTGTGGCGAAGATATCCAAGTTAATAGAGCGTTGCAGACCAATGGCTCACCAAATGTTGGGACGTAATCTTTACACGCCCACACTGAATCCAGAACAGAAGATTGTATATAGGATATCGCTTTTTATTGATAGAAAGTTGAGTGATATTAGAATAATATCACGTGTTCAGCCAGTACAATCGATGATAACACGAAGCGATCGATAGATCCGCAGGGATGGCGTGGGTGGCGCTCGAAAAGTGACTTTTAGTATGAATAAACAAAATATGTACAATAAAACAGTTATTGTTACATATGTTCAATAATAAGTATTTATACGTCAGTAGTCGTATTTTCTTCACGAATTAGATCCACTACACATCGTAAACGACTTGCCTCGCATTTCGGGATTCTTCATGGGCTTCCACTCTCTTCGTGTTTGTTTTCTTTCGAGAGCTCATAATTAACTGAAATTCAACGGAAAATAAATAACGAATACAAAATATAAAGTTTCCACCGGTAAATCTTCTTGGTCAATGAAAATCCAAAAAGATCAGAAAATCGTTTTTCAAAATACAGTTTGATCAAGGTTAAAGATAAGTAATCCAAAGTTCTTCTTCCAAGAAGTTTGATATTGTAAACGATGAAAATTCCAAATGTTTCCTTGTTCTGACCAATTGTTGGACTGTAGATGGATTTTCTACCCTAGCAGTTCACTTTGTTTCCAATAGGTGCAGGTTGGAACTCGACGTCCCGGATCCAATAGCAAAACACAATAATTCTGGAAGAAATCGGTCTTTATTAACATAAAATGGAAATACAGACATTTACCCAACTATTGTTACACCTTCCAATTCACAATTACCACTATGGATATCCGATTCCAAAAGAATAAGTGCTACTAGTTCTTACTGCTACGGTATCAAATCCAAATATGGCTGTAGCCATACTAAATATCAAATTTAAACAACATGTGTACAGTTCAGAAGCAAACATAAAAACTTCAATATAAGTACAAAATATAGAAATAATAACAATATGCAATGATAAAATCTCAAAATGGAATCAAATGGAGTACCAAAATGTCAACAGAAAGAGTCAGTCAGATCATAACACATATATATATATATACATGGAGGGATTTTCCAAAAAACAAAACATTCAAAAAAGATTCTACACATGTGATAAGCAAATGAGGCAATGCATACACGTTTTTAAATACTAACAGCTATGGTTACAACCGAATAACTGACAAAGTTAAAACACTTTTGAAGTTTCATTCTGTGAGCTGCATGTTTTGGTTGTGGAGCTTCTTTCCTTCTTCTTTTGCTAAAAAATATGACACGAACAAACCTTATATAGAAGTGATTAATGATAGGAGCAGAAGAAGTTAATCAGTCTGTCCAAAAGGTGGGACATTCTTTGTGGGTTCAACTGCGCACTTGGAACATTCGATTCTCATGACTTGGAAAGACTAATCACACACTCTTTCCGTATAAATAAAACAGGTCGCAAATGTTTGACAACAATCGTCTCCGCTAAACAGAACAAAATGGGTGTATTTTCAGTCTGTTAATTATTTTAAACACATTACTACTTAAACCCACTTCATATCAAGTATAATCAAACGGTGTTCCTCAAGGGCGCGTGTAAAGATTTGACCACTTTTCAACCGTAAATTCATTGGAATGTATTCAGAAAACCCACTTGTGGTTCTTCCATCTCTTTCCAACTTTATATTTTCTACCTCAGTCACATGTAACATCACAGATACAATTGGAGATGACATAAGAAGGGTAGTGATTACATAAACACTAGATATTTATAAACACTATCTCAGGAGATTGATCACACTTAGTAACAAAGTCTGATTTGGTGAATTAAAATAAATTATGCATTTTGAAGTTGTTAATTATAAAACAATCAAATACTTATCTTATCCTACGAAGCAGAATTATACTTTTCTGGTTAGCGTTTATTTAGCAAGTTACCTATCATCGGGTTGAGGTATCTCAACCCAATGAGGATCTCCCTGATTTATACGCGCCTGCGACAGACAGTTAACCCAGATTGGCATTAGTCAGAGTTACGGATAAAATATTTAGGTAAGCAATCAGATCTCAAGGAGCTACTACGTCGGTGACAACAATAGTTGTAACAGGAACAACAGCACCAACTCCATCATCATCTTCGTCAGTAGTGGAACAGACAAGTGGACGCAATGGTGATGGAGATTCGGACATGAATTATTTATTTTGTCCTGCTGCTCCTGGAGATGAGGATCGAAAAGATATTGAGTTGTTGAAATTTCAAAATCCTTATTCAAAAGCTGCAGAACTGAATAAGAATGTAAGTGATTGTAATTAGTTTATGGTGAGTGTCGATTGGTTGATTGTTGAATGGTGATAGATTTTGAGTGTTGGAGATAGTAATAGTATTGGTAGAAGTGTTAGAATGTTTTCTGGCAAATCTGAATCGAAATGTTCCCATGATTAGTTTGTTTTGAATGATACAAAACTGTTTATAGAGTAGGGTAAAGTAGTAATACTTCGGTTTTTGAGTTATGTCTGTTGTCAGACTCACCGCTTTCAGTGTCCCGGTGATCTGAATGTAGTTATGATGTTTAACTGTGCTTCAAAATAAGTCTCTTCTTCAGTTCCCGTATATCATACTTAGGCGTACCCCGTTTGTGAGACGGCGATGTTTAGAAGCCAAATACGGATTCGGTTGAATAAGTTTATTTCAAACAGTCGTTATTGCATTCGTTCAAGCAAACAGACGTAAGAATGAAAAGCGTACAAGCGGAGTGAAGCGAAGTGGAGAGGGTGAGTTAGCCACTTGAATGTAATGAGGCGTGACTAAGCATTTATAGTCAGACAAAATAAACTAGATATGCAGCAAGCAAAGAAAGTGGAACCTACAATCACCCATCGGAGCGAGTGAGTGTTAAGATTTACTGTACATAAAATGTGATGTATGCGTGTGTGTATGGATTTGGATGTGGGCAGTGTTGTTGTTTGATTAGAATATATGACTTGTATGAAGTTATGATTTGTAGTTAGGTTGGTTGACAGAGATTATTGTTGTGAAGAGAGCAGTATGAAATGAATTGTTCACTGTTTATTTGTTGTGTTATGTTTTCCTGAAATCGCAAACGAATTGAATTGGGTTGTGTGTGTGCTTGGTACTTTGGGAATGTTTTGAAGGGCTGAAGGTGAGTGTAAGAAAACAGGTAAGAATGTACTTGTTTTGCTAATGGATGTTTTATGATACGATTGGAACTCCTTGTCAAGGAGACTGTGTTTTCTTCGAAGAGATTGCTTATGCTATCTGATCTTCTATCTTCTTTCACTACTGTAGTATCGGTAGCATGAATTGAAGATACTGATGGAATTCTCCGTTGTAAATATTGTTTTGTTTCCCTGGATTGATTGATAATTTGAGGTAGGTGAATTTACTTACTTACTTACACCTGTTAACCACAATGGAGCATGGGCTGACGATCAGTGTTCTCCAAAAGAATAACTGCGTCCTTGGCTTCCCTTTCCAGTTCAGTCAGATGTTTGTTCATTTTTTCTTTCTTTATCTATTTATCGTCGTTATGTGTTTCTCGACCATCCGCATTTCCTTCGACATTGAGAGTTCCAAATGTGGAATTGTCTTGTGCTCATTGGAGTGCTTTTATCACTATGTCACATCCACTTCAATCACTTCTTCATGATTTATTCCGCAGCTGTAATGCGGTTAGTTTACTACCACAGTAGGTTACTGCTGGTGGTGTCTAACCATTGGAACTGAAATGTCCTGCATAGACAAATACTAATCATCACTTGTATCTTCTTAATTATGGCTTTCATGATTCTTCAAGTTTCGGCCTCATGCAGTAGAGTTGTCTTGACATAACTATTGAGAATCGTGACTTCGGTATTAACTGAAAGTGGTTTTGAGTTCCAGATGTTCTCTTATTGTAGAAATCTAATCCATGCTTTACCGATCGGCGCCTTCATATTTGCATCAAATGCATCCAGCTCATAAATGAGGCTTCCGATATATGTAAACGTTTTTACATTTTCCAAAGCTTCTCTATCAACTATGATTTGGTTGGTAAATGTGTTGTTTCGAAGAATCTTGCTTTTTACCTTGTGTGTGTTGAAACATACTGTTTCAGAGGCTGCTGCCCTAATGGTTGTCTTCTACATTTGTTGATAACTGTGCGATATAATTACTAGATCACGTGCGAAGTACAAATAATACACACACTGCAATATTATGTCTAAACATTGACTGATGCCTATTACAGACTAAACCTACTAATCATCAGTCAAGTATCTACAATAGTACTAATAATCGAATGATGTAAATGGAGAATTGAATAATTTTCTCAATGTTTCGTCTTTTTAAGGTCCTTTAACCATAATCACGTACATTGCATTTGAAGACAAAAGTATATTTACTAGTTATGCTTCATATGAAATGGTTGACTTAATTTTTCATCCAGTCGGTAAATTTCATCACGTCATTAGGTTTAGGAGACAAATCATTAAGATGGTAATAAGAAAGGATGGCTATTCAAGAACACTGTCACGTCAACTATTCATTTGTATATTACAATGGCTAGGCTTTGATTTTATGAAAAAGACTTTTATCACAATTATTGTCACTTTGATTGTAGTATTTCAGACGAAAATGTAGTGAAACGCAATAGATATATAGAAAATATATTGAATTATTCTCAAAGCATGCAATTTTTCTGGTATTGATAAGATATAAATATATAAATCAACTGAATTCTGAGACAGACTTTTATCATAGTTTTGATATTTATTTACACTGAAGATGTAATAGATTAACTGAATACACTGAATATTCTTTTGTAAGATGCAAAACTTTCTTGATCTAATATTGGTAGGATTTACAGTTTTTGCATGACAACTATGTGCAATTAAACTTTAATGAAATATTCTTTAGAAATTTACAATTAAAATAACAAATCTCAGAATACGTGTTATTAGACGTTTAGTACGAGATTGTAACCGATGAACTTGCATGTACACAATTAAAGCTTCCAATTGATGTAGACAAGTATTTGTACATATTTCTTGGTAGCCAAATAGACTTTCTCAGAATTTATTCCCAAAGTATCTATCGACACATAATTTTCATGTATTCAAACAAGAATAATATTAACTGTTTCTTTACACATCCCTTCTGGTCTTTCATTAATTTTGATCACGCCATGCATTTAGATCACCAGGTACTCCTTTCTGATAGCAACATTTTGGTAGTCACGCTCCAGTACTTTGTGAGTAGCATCCAATGAATCATGACTCAGAACGTTCACAACATAGCAGGTGCAGCGCTTACTTAACTCTGTTAATTTATTTTCTTTATACATATCCAGTTTAATGTATCTGAATATCATACTCCATCTGTTTTTTATCAGAAAATGTGCTGAATTGAATGTATACAAATGTTGCGACGTTAAGCAAATCAAGATATTCGCTCCCAGATTTGTATTCTCGAAACTCTAACTCTGAGGCTTATGAAATTGTTGATAATTAGTTATGACTACCCATATTAAATGTAATTTTATTCACTTTTTGGATCATTAGCTCACATATTTTCTTTGGTTTTTCTCTTTCCCAGTCCACCATATTTATGTTATGTTGCATGCTCTCCCATTACACAAGACAAGCTAGATGCTAACTGATACAAACGTAACTGAATGTGAAATCAACTGAACTCAATCGTACATACGTAAGACTAGTTTGACAATGAATATTATTCGATAGTTTATCAAGTGAGAAAATGTACAACAAAAAGGACTGAATGCAAAATATACCATTATACCTATGTAGCAAGATACTGAATATCCGGGAATTTACTACACTTGAAATATTTCCGAATCAGCCATTGGTAACGTATAGCTTGATATGCACGCATATCGAGCTCATACAATGAGACTTGAAACCGACATGAATTCTATACCTATTAACAAAGCGCAGTTAAATTATCGATGATTTGATGGCATCCCACAACAAGGTACGAAATATTGTTTCACATTAGATAGATATGAAAATTCAAGAGAATTCTATTCGTTGATGATTTCACATAAAAATTCTTCTTAAGAGTTTTTCATTTTAATTACCATTCAGGAAACTGCCGGCCGCAAGGTGTTAGGGTTCAGCTCATACAAATCACAATCAACTAACCTGAAATATAAAGTTTAGCTAAGAGTGACTACAATCCTGTAAGGCATCCAGTTCATACATGTTTGGTTCAAAAAAAAGAAATCATCAGAAATTTTTCAATATGAACTTACATTGAATATTGATCCGGTATATCTCGCTTGAAATAACAAATACTTATCATTACCTTGTGGATACTCAACACTTGATAACTTGAATAATCCAATTTAACCTTTAGAGTTTTGTGAAATTTAACAGATCATAGATAAAACTGACTTTTGTTTTATTTTACTGATGTCTTATCTCCTCAGAGTATACGATCATCTAAAATACACGACGACTGAATTGTTCGACTGTTAACTATCACGAAATGATGATTTACAGTCGTATAGTAAATAGTCAGTACAGAGTTGTGGAGATTGTTGAGTTTCTTTGAAACTGCGAATTGCGATTAGTGTTGCACAACCATTCGTCAGTTCAATATTTCAAGGAAATGGTATGTTGTTAAAGGGTAATACAAATCAATATTCTGACTACAACACACATATTAGCAGGGAAGTGCAAACAAACTTTGAACAAGTAGATTATTCATAGGTTTAAGATCAGTGATCATGTACTTTCATCTACATAATTCTAGTATTATTTGTATGAAAAACTGACTAATGTATATGTTGATTCGGCTTATTTAATTATATCCAACATTGATAAACGCCCAACAAACGAATCGACAAATATGATGGAAGACCTAAATGTCAAGGTTGGAATGGACAACACAAGATATGAAGATATTATGGGGCGACAATGAATGGGAGAAAGGAATGAAAACGGTGAGAGCAAGGTGGATCTGATGGAGATGTGAACACACGGATGGCAAAGGAAAAGTAGAATTTCTACAATTGAACAACCTCGGAAACCGACAACCACTATCAATCAAAACCAACTTTCAATAAAAACGTTGAGACAGTTCAGCTGTATGGAGCAGAAACTTGGAGAACCACAAAAGCCATCACATGAAAAATATAAATATTTATTAACAATTTTCAACACAAGATACTTCTGATCCGTTGGCCAGACACTATCAGCAACAGCCTATTGTGACAGAAAACAAACCCGGTCCCAGTTGACGAAAAAATCAGGTAGAAGCGCTGGAGGTGGATAGGACACGCATCGATGAGAGCACTCAACTGCGTCACAAGATAAGCCCTCGCTTGGAAGCCGGAAGACCGGATGAGGAGAGGGAGAACAAACAACACATTGCGCCGAGAATTGAAAGGAGACATGACAAGAATGAACACTGAATGGATGGAACTGGAAAGGAAGGCACAGATCAGAATCAGTTAGAGGACGCTGGTCATAGTGTAGTGTGTCAATTTACTGCGTGTTCTTAAGCTCGGTAATTAGCTCGACCATATAATCGTTACTAACTAGCGTCTGACGGTTTATAAATCAGAAGGCGAACTCGTAGTGTTGAATACGTTCATTTGGAACACACCACAAAGCGAGGCCGAGAATAAAACAGACGAAGCGACGTGTACTGGAGAAGGCTGATGAGCCAACTGAAAGAGATAGAGCATGACTAAGAATATACAGTCAGACAAATATACGACAGACGTGCAACAAGCGAAATAGGCACACATGAATAAAAGCGACGAATGATTGACGAGGTCAAATGACAAGTGGGGCACGTCATGTAAGCTCATACAAACCAGACAATAATAAGAACGAATGGTACATATAAATTGTGGCAATACAAATGGCTTGGGTAAATAAATTAATCAAAATGGCTTAACCAAGTTAGATGCAAGCGAACTGGAATATATGTGGAGGCACTGCAATAGCACTATGCTTCATTATAAGAAACAAGCCGGAGTAATTAAGTACGCTCGTCACAAGAAGGCTGTGAGTGGAAATTTCTTGGCAGTAGCCATACATATGTCGCCACATGAGAAAGCAAACTCGTACACCCTCCGCTGTACCAGGTCATTTAAAAGCTGCTTCCACAATTATATCCTTTATTCCTTGTGAGAAGGCAGCATCATTACAGATGCTGGTTATCCGAGGAAATCACCTAACTGCTGCCACACAGCCCCTCTACAGTCAGCAAAACGACTTCACCTTCACACCTTGAGTTGCCGCTTTTAGTCTCATCGTTCTCCAATCGACCTACCTGGTATAGTAGAACCAACAAATAAAGCACGGTTGGGTTGTCACAACAGGTGAGCCAAGGCATCACGTCAAGGTAGCTGCTGCCGTAGGGATTAGCGGTTATATTAGCTGCAACTATAATGATTTACTACTATTGCTTTCAATTCCTTATAACAAATTACAATCTATGAGAAAAATCCACATTACAGTACTGCAAATAAATATACTTTCGCACACATAATCTGCAAAAATATGATCACGTTCAAGCTGAAATAAAATAGGATCTGAAAGACAAAACGCAACACGCTATGTCTAGTTGAGAATAGAAATGTTTTTTTAATTGAAATTCCTTAGCCACTCTGTCAAAGCTTTGAAGAAATTCCAAACTAACTATTTTAAATAAACTGAGAACAGAAAATTATTTATGATAGTCATGTGCTTACTTTTTATGTGACTAAAAAACCAAAGAAACAGAACATCAATACAGCGGCGTATATCATAAACAAACAATAGCATAGTTCCCTGAATAATCCAGTTACACATTAACCTATTCTTATCAATTCGTACCGACAGTAAGATTGATGGATAACAAATACCGAGATAGACAAAAGCCATATCTGCTTGAAACAGTGCATAACCCTAAACGCCTCAAAAACACTGACAACACCCAAGTGTTACATGGAAACACCTTTACGCCGTATCCCAAAAATAATAAACAACATATATATTGATTACATAATCCAGATACATAAAATTCATTGCAATAATCACACAGATAAGTGATTAAATATACATAAATAACCATACTGTACAAAACATAGTAGTAGTAATAACAAAATCATGATCATTCATCCTATTCACAATGACAAATTACATCATCAAGATGATTTTACACAAAATTCAAAGACACAAACAACCCTAACACAACACACAGAAACACATATCCACATACTACTGCTGATGAGCAAAAGGATGATCATTGAAAATACAGCCGCAAATCAAAGGGAATTATTGGTATCATTCAACTCACAAATACACAAATTATATAAGCACAAACACAAAATGCAAAATCACATCAAGAAAAAGAAATGAGATGAATGAAAAAATCAATAGATTTTATCAACCATGAAATGCAACGAGTATTCTTCTTCGTCTTCCAATCAAAAGTTCCCAGTTGGTGTGGTTGTTGTGATGGATGCTGCGGCTGCTGCAGCAGCCAGGTTACCATTATTGACGGTGGTCTGAATGGTGATGTTCGTAGTGGAGGTCACAGGAATCAGAGTAGTCGACGAGCTTGTCATTGTCATCGCAGTTGTTGACGACAGTCCCGGAACTGTGGGTGTCGTCGTCGCCGTTGCCCGATGCACCGGATCATGAGCGAACAAGGGAAAATCATTTGGAACTGAGATCAATGGGACATAACTAGCTGGAATATCTTTGAATATATCTACAACACCAATACAATCGATATTCGATGCCAATGTTTCACGTGTCTTCATTTCCCATTCAAGTTTCTGCACCATCATTAATGACTCGGCTTCATGAAGTTGTCGACACAGTAATTTCTTCTAAACACAAAAATGTACACACGCATACACAAACACAATAAATAAAGTCAGATAAAAAGGACTTCGTGCTGGTACGGTACAAAGCTCGTCACAGAACCACACTACAGTTCATAAATCCTACTCCTGAATCATTTTACACAGCATAGTCATTTCATTATTCATAGAATATTCTTACTGACACATTGAACCATTCTTCCATGTGTCTCACATATACCTTTTCTACTCAGCATTATGAATGCTTGTTTATCCCTTCCTAATTTTATCGTCAAACTGCTAAAAAAATTTCCCATATCAATGTTTCTATCATTCCAGCGGTACTTGATAAATTTGTCCTCATTGTTAGTTCATGCCACAAAACAGAAATACCTTCGACAATAATCACTAACAAAAAACAGATTGATTTTGAAAAACAACAACATCGAGTCATCCGATTCACTGCACAACTGCATATGTATGACAAACACCTCAACTCACCTTTTCATTTTGAAATCTATCGATTATGTCTTCAAGCCAACCGATAAATGTACGAGGAGTAAAACGATCACGTATACTCTCTTCTTCCTGTCATCAAAACACACACACACAAGCACATAATATTACAGAATAAACATTTTTGTATTCAAAAACACCCAACAAAATAATGGAACAGTCGTTCATGATCATAAACACTTTCGGGTGTGCTGCCTTTACACACAACTGATAAAGTCCAATTAAAAACAACCGGGCAAACAGCCAACATTCAGCAAAAGCTACATCACCACCACAGACGCACAAATGCAATAACAATGCATATTATCAACTAGGCTGTTATCCGCACAATCTTCAGCTACACTGCGTATCATAGATAGCATAGTTACTAAACACAAGTTGAAAACATTCTTTATCAAATCTCAGAAGCAATCACATTTATATCTTCTCTCTAAAGCACACACACTTTATCATCAGTGTAGAGGAGTGTAACATATCACCAGAATAATCAACAACCCAGTACTCTCTTACATCTTCGAATTTAATCCATATACTCGCAATATTTATTTATTTGTTGGAACACTTTATTATTGGTACAAACGCGCGCACGAATATTTATAAACCACAAAAGTCAATCAGTCAGTCAGTTGCAACGTAGAACTTCGTACGTAAGTACATCAGTTCATGTCGCCATACCACATCAACACAGAGATATAATTGTCAATTCAAATCCAATAGTAGAAGAGGTAGTAAAGGTATTAAAAGTAATCGGAGAGGTTAGGATGAGAAGATATTATTCATGAAGTATGATTAAATGAGATAAGTTTAGAAAGTAAAAACTAGAGGTGTTGAAGAATCCAGAAGATTAGGATTTGAGAGAACACAAAGAATAAATGCACTGGCGCCATTGCGAACGATTTTGAGCCATGTCATTCAAGGTCACTAGCCATCGATTATTATCATCTCGCGGACCCCAACCAGGTAGTCGACAATTACCGACATGGCTAAGTCCACTCGTCAATGACTTCATGGATTTCTGCCATGTTTTGGTCTGGCCGCCCCTAGCTTTCTTCCAACCTATTCCTACACTACAAAACAAAGCTCGACGAGGCAGTAGGTTTTTAGACATAGGCAGCACATGTCCTAACCACCTCAACTGATGAAGTTTCATTACTTTATATATTGATGTGCCATCCTTAACTAGCACCCGATTCCTAATTACAGCGCTGCTCACTCGGGTGTCCCAGGACGTTCGAGCAATGCTTCGAAGACACCTATGATCGAAAACCAATAACCGACGAGTATCTTCTACTCTCATTGGCCATGTTTCACAGCCATAAAGTAAGACGGAGCGAACCACTGCGCAGTACACTCGTCCTTTAGTCAGCAAACGGATATCTCGCCTACGCCATAAGTGACGCAGGTTGGCAAAAGCCAATCGAGCCTTCTGTATCCGTGCCGAGATTTCGTCAGTCACCAGGCCATCGGCACTGATGAGACTCCCAAGATAAGTGAAGCGGTCTACACGCTCGACTACTTCACTCCCTATCACTAGTTCAGGTGCCGTTGCAACCCAATCTTGAAGCAACATTTTGCATTTCGAGGGGGAAAGCCGCATCCCGAACATGCTTGCATTGTTGCTTAGGGTAGTCAGAAGACTCTGCATTTTGTCAGCGTCTTCACTAAGTAGGACAATGTCATCGGCATATTCTAAGTCAATAAGCGAGCCACCTGGTAAAAGGTCTACTCCAGAAAAATCAGACGAGGATAAGGTTATTTCTAGGAGCATGTCTATGATAAAATTAAACAAGAATGGAGAGAGTGGACATCCCTGACGGACACCACTTGATGTAGAGAATTCCGGTGACAGTTCGTCATAAGCTCTCACTCGACCAGTGGTGTTTGAGTAGAGAGCTTGTATGAGGTTAATGTACTTATTTGGTACACCTTTCAATGACAGACACTGCCACAGAACCTCACGATCCACTGAGTCAAATGCCGTCTTAAGGTCCAGGAAAACAACTATTGTAGGACGCCTAAATGTGTGTCTGTGTTCCAAGACCTGTCGAAGTGTGAAAATGTGGTCTATACAGCCACGTCCAGGTCGAAAACCAGACTGGTTTTCTCGAGTCTGCTCTTCACGAGCTTTCGTTAAGCGTCGAAGTATTACTGAGGCAAATATTTTAGATACTATATTAGTTAGACTTATTCCTCTGTGATTGTCACAAGAAGACTTCTGTCCTTTCTTATAGATTGGGACAATCAGTGATTGAGACCAGTCGGATGGGATTACGTCCAGTTCCCAGATTCCAACTAAGATCTCAGTCAATCTAGCTGCTAAAACTGGACCACCATCCTTAAATATCTCAGGGGTCAGTCTATCAGGACCTGCAGCTCGTCCTCGCTTCAGATTTCCTAAAGCTTTTTCAACTTCATTAAGACTAGGGGGACTTACGTCGATTTGCCATTCAGGATGACTGGAGATCGTGGGTAACCGAAGAGTGGCTCGAGGCCAGTTGAACTGATCCCTAAAGTGTTCTGCCCATCGATCCAGTCTCCTGGATTGAGAATGAATAATAGTCCCGTCATTTTCTGAGATAGTCTCGCTTACACTAGGATTCCTAATACCAGTTTCCTTGATAAGTCGGAAAAGTTGTCTACTGTTGCCTATCGCCGCTGCCTTTTCCATCGTCTTTGCTTTCGCCACCCACCACTGTTCGCGATCGTTACGTAGGCTTTTTATAAGTCTGCGCCTAAGTTGACTTCGTTCTTCATCATGCTCAGAGCCAGGTGGAATGAGTTTTCTTGCATCCATCAGATCGGTGGATGCTACTGAGATCCACGGTTTCATTCTAGCCTTATGGTCAACCTTACTAGCAGATATCACTGCTGTTTCCACAGCCTTTTTGATATCATTCCAACCTGCTTCCGGATGGGAATCGCTTAAATGGTCACCTAACTGCCTTTCTAGTTGTTCCTGAAATATATTTTTCGCCTTATTATCATTAAGTAAAACCCTAAGAGGCTTTCTTACGGTGTCTTTCCTACGCCCAGTAAGCTTCAAACAAATACGCGCTCGCACTAGGGCATGATCTGAATCTAGACATGTGCTCCAGAACGAGCGACAGTCCTCTATCGAACCCCTCCATCGGTGGCTGATGGCAATGTGATCTAGTTGAGTCCAACGTTGAGACGACTTTGGAGGTCGCCAGGTCAACAGATGCTTTTCCTTATGCCTAAAGTTAGTGTTTGCTAAGAATAGGCGGTTGTCTGAGCATATTTGCAACAGACGGTCACCATTGTCTGTTCTCTGAGCCGGGACACCATAACATCCACCTAGGTGTCTCTCCTGCTCACTTAGTCTACCTACTTGAGCATTAAAGTCACCAGCCATTATTACTATATCAGAGCGCCTAGCTTTTTGGAGGAGGTCCGAAAGCTTTCTGTAAAACTCATCTTTAACCTCGTCTGAACTGCATTCAGTGGGGGCATAGGCAGATACGACGAAGAGGCAACGGCGAGTGTCCCTATCTTTCCGAGTCCTTACTGTCCCGTTTAGTCGGACAGCGCACAATCGACTATCTACAGGGATCCAGTCAAGGAGAGATTGTTCTGCCCTACGACTCAATGCTATGCCTACGCCAGCAAGACCCCGGGAAGCAGCATCAGGGCTACCGGATACACGAAGGGTAAATCGAGTGGTTTCTTTATCTTGACATGGTGAGGTCAAGTGAAGGATGCTACTCGGATCCTGCATGCGCGTTTCCGAGACTCAGCACACATCGATGGCACGAGATTCTAAAGTCCTAGCTAAGGAAGCCTGTTGCCCTATTTGACACAATGTCCGTACATTAAATGCTCCAACCTGTAGTCTAGAGCGAGGTTTAAGGAGACCAGGAACGACGTTTCGCGAACTCGTATCGTCTGCATTAGCTGTGCACTGTGATGAATGAATGTGAGAAGAGTTAGTCGTGGAGATAAGAGAGGTACTAGGGGGTGTAGGAAGGATTTGATTTTGACCAATTCGGTCTCGCGTGCTGTTATGGGTATGAGGGCGGTTGTCACTTCCCGGCTGCCCACACCGTGGAAGGTTGTTTCTTGACGAACCTGAAAAGGAAGATAGATTAGTGTTGGTGCGTGACCGCAGAGCCCAAGGGACAACTGCTTGAGGTCAGTCACGCATGGCCTTTTTATCAAATGTTTTTTGAGGATTAGCTCCGTTCTTAAAGGCCCTTAGTGGGCACCCTTACCCAAGGAGACGGAAATCCGTGAGTTAGGGGAGGTGTGACATTTTTAGGGTCGACCTTTTCTAACCCTTCCTTCCTTGTGAGAAGGCAGCATCGCTGCAGATGCTGGTTGTCCGAGGGAAACACCTTACTGCTGTCACACCCCTCTGCAGTCAGCAGTACGACTTCGCCCTCAGACCTTGGGGTAGCTGCTTTTAGTCTCATCGTTCTCCAATCGACCTGCCTGGCATGGTAGAACCTTGAGGAACATATGTTCCAGCCAGTATAGCTCGGTTGGGTCATCACGATAGGCAAGCCCGACCACCACGTCTAGGTAGCAGCTACGGTCGGGACAAAAGTCAATCGATGTGAGTGAGAGCCGGCTGAGATATTCACAAGCCGCTCACACCGAACCAACTGGTTTTATCAGCAGGCTGGTAACAAAGCTTTCGCTAATAGGTCAAATCCACAAGGCTATAGAGCAGCGTCAGCAGATGCAGTCCAATGGGAGTCGATAACCAATAATAGGTTTGATTCTTCACAATCCTCAAGTCAATATACAGGTCTTTCAAATCCTCCAGGTGGATCCTCACAAATCGTCAACCCGGTTCAAGTCGCGAACTCAAATTCACCTTTTGTCACTTAAACTCCTCAAACACCCCACTATCACGACAAAGCAGTGAGTTGCTGTTCCTTAACAGTGGCAATACACTCATTAACATATGAGAGCGTTTCGACACGAAGATACAAATAGCCCAACTCTAGGCCCTACAAGACCATTCAGACAGTGAAAATAGATAAACACAAACACATAAAACAATCATAGTACCAAAAACTAATACTCACTCGATTCTCTAATTTACCAACTGGAGGAATATACGTTAAATCATTATAAGATAATATTGAACAAAATGAATATGGTTTCGATTGATTAGCCACTGCTAATGCACCACGAGTTTGAGCACGTAAAACAGCTTGTTCAGCACCCAGTTGTAAATGTTCCTTTAATCAATATAATAATACATTGATAAAACAAATCAGTTGAAATGATCATTCAGTGTATATTTCCAACAAACACATGTCATAACATCACACACACACAAATAAAAATCATATAACAAAATGAGAAGACTTGCACCATCATCTCCAAAAATATCACCATTCACATTGGAGCCACACAAACAAAGCTTCCAATCACTAATAAATAAACAAATACAATCTAGTCTCTTGTGCATACAACACAATAAAACAGTTCACAATCATCAAGAATGATTTTCACGGAATTTCAATTTTATCGCATCAACATAGAACGTGTCGAATTAGTGAACAAGAAACAAACCACTATCTGTTGTGTCCTAACTACGTAACTCTACACTAAAGCATCATTGATCACATCACTGCAATGTATTCACTGAACATTTGCCAAGTCTACCTACTACTCCAACAAGTATGAAGGACTATAAGATTACAATACAGTGATGGTATCCGAGTTACACATGGTGTCGAAGCAGGTACACAAAATACATTCACCAATGCAACTAAGTCACAAGAAACGAGTCGTCTCTCAACCCCTTTCTACTCATGTTTATCCGAATCTCCCAACTAACCGCTCGACTGACAAAAATAACCCACAACACACATACAAACAACATGTACCAAATAATTTTCAATAAAACTCAACACAACAAATAAACAGAGGACAATTCATTTCATACTGCTCTCTTCACAACAATAATCTCTGTCAACCAACCTAACTACAAATCATAACTTCATACAAGTCATATATTCTAATCAAACAACAATACTGCCCACATCCAAATCCATATGCACACGCATACATCACACTTTATGTACAGTAAATCTTAACACTCACTCGCTCCGACTGGTGCTTCAATGCTTGAGCATAACGTTCTTCTTCTTGTTCATTGAACAATTCCACAAATGTCGCATCCAAATGACTTGGTGGTGACTACAGGATAAAACAAACAATTTCATTCAAAAATAATTTACAAAACAAGAAACATTAATCATTATAACTAAACAGCGATCTCCCTCCTTCAATGTTTACACATATCAACCTAGTGTTAGTAAAACAGTGCGAGTTGGAAATGCTCAGCAAATTACGAAACATTATTACAACAACACTAGAGTTTTCAGTTCCACTTCCTTATACATAATTCAGCCTCACTCAAAATAACCCCAACACACAATACTGTTGTGGCATTCCTTCATACCTCATCATCATTATCAGGCTGAGTACTCTTGTGTCATCAAACACAATAAAATTTCAATGACCTAACTCAGAAAACTCTCTGATCAAACATTCTGTATCAATACAACCACTCATCCTCATAAAAAGATCAATAATTTCTTAACCTGTTCCCACTAAACACTTTCCACTGTATCTCAGACAAAAGAGTCGGTGAAATTATACCATAAGTAAGACAACTCATTGCGAATATCAATCATCAACTTAAAATCAACATACATAGGACTGCTCTTACAGATCTCTCTATTCATCTAGAACCAACAAATACCATTCGAAATATCAAACACAACGAAGAGCAGCTCATTTCGAATAAAAACCACATTGAAACAATACAACACAGAGATGCAGTTCAAATGGCACAAGAAGCAAAATAAAATCAAGCCGTCAAATAGACCACTCTAATTTCAACTAACTAACATTATCAATCAATGCAAAGAAACAAAACAATATTAACAACAGTAGTATCCCCAATACATGTTACTAATACTACAGTAATGAAAGAAGACGGAAGATCAGATCGCATAAGCAATCTCTTCAAAGAAGACACCTTCTCCTTGACAAATAGTACACACCACATCATGAAACATCCATTTGCATAACAAGTACATTCTTACTTGTTTTCTTACACATATCTTTTCTCCTTCAAAACATTCTCACCGCAACAAGCACACATACACAACCCAACTCAATACGTTTTTAACTTCAGGCCAACATTCTCCTACATATCTACTGCATATCACCAACTATAAGCGCACACAACACTACCACTGTGAATACTAGTTTCACAACAAAATACTCACCTATTGACTTACTAACTCAATACTCAAAACCTGTGCACACAATAATAATAAGAAACTTACACGCCTCATATACGTCGCAAGTGACAGTTGATTAGCCAGTAGGTAATTACGAGTAACCAACAGGTAATCTTGATAGCCACACGGTGCTTTCGGATACACTTTCACCAGATTGTTGATAATTTCACGTAACTGCACCAATCGTGTGGCCGCAATAGTATAAACCAACCGTCAAACCACCAAAACAAATAAATCAAAAAACAACAACTTATCAATGTCATTAGTACAGTCATATCATATATAGTATGAACCCTAATATGTTGATTTTACATGCCTTGTCCCAGCATTTTGCCCGAATCACTATTCTCATGTCTTTCAACCTTTTCTATTGTTTCCTCATATCATAGTTGTTTTTATTCCAGCACGACTGTAGGTTCCACTTTCTTTGCTTGCTGCATATCTAGTTTATTTTGTCTGACTATAAATGCTTAGTCACGCCTCATTACATTCAAGCGGCTAACTCACCCTCTCCACTTCTCTTCACTCCGCTTGCACGCTTTTCATTCTTACGTCTGTTTGCTTGAACGAATGCAATAACGACTGTTTGAAATAAACTTATTCAACCGAATCCGTATTTGGCTTCTAAACATCGCCGTCTCACAAACGGGGTTCGCCTTAGCATGATATACGGGAACTGAAGAAGAGATTTATTTTGAAGCACAGTTAAACATCATAACTACATTCAGATCACCGGGACACTGAAAGCGGTGAGTCTGACAACAGACATAACTCAAAAACCGAAGTATTACTACTTTACCCTACTCTATAAACAGTTTTGTATCATTCAAAACAAACTAATCATGGGAACATTTCGATTCAGATTTGCCAGAAAACATTCTAACACTTCTACCAATACTATTACTATCTCCAACATTCAAAATCTATCACCATTCAACAATCAACCAATCGACACTCACCATGAACTAATCACAATCACTTACATTCTTATTCAGTTCTGCAGCTTTTGAATAAGGATTTTGAAATTTCAACAACTCAATATCTTTTCGATCCTCATCTCCAGGAGCAGCAGGACAAAATAAATAATTCATGTCCGAATCTCCATCACCATTGCGTCCACTTGTCTGTTCCACTACTGACGAAGATGATGATGGAGTTGGTGCTGTTGTTCCTGTTACAATTACTGTTGTCATCGACGTCGTAGGTCCTACTCCTGAACTTGATGTCAAAAGATTCACATTATTTGATACATCCATATTCAGCAGCACAAGTGAGACAGGAGTTTCACACAACTCCGGCTTCACATCCACTTCCATGCTCTGACTGTGGTTAGTAGTAGTTGTTGTTGTACCCGTTGTAGAAACAGTACTGGTGGCAGACGATGAAACAGAATGTCTTCGTTCCATTTCAGAAACACAAGTCATGTGCACATCAGTAGTATCTTTGTCGGGCAGCACTGTGGACTGGCAATTACCAACAGACACTTTATTCTCATCATCACCAAAGTGACTGTCAATCTGAGAAGAAACAGTCACAGTTGAACAACCTTGTGTATCTTCAATCACTTCCATATTTACGACAGGATTCAAAGACGACAAAGAACTAAAAGATCCATTTGACGAACCAGACTGACCAGTCGTTGTAGGTGGATTATTCACATTTGCTGTTCCACTACCACTTCCGCCTCCACCACTACGATTCTGATGACTACTATTCTCATTACTTGTCACAGCATCCGAACGAGAGCGAAGTTTACGCTTCTTAATCGGAGTAGTATCATCCGCTAAACAGAAAATAAAAGTCACATTGTCTGTGATAAACATACATCGAATACATCGTATAAAACTTATTCTAAACTGACTTAGTGACCAATCAATGATCAGATGAATTTCACACTTCATATCTACCTCCACAAGAAGAAATATGACACTTCTTAAAAAACATGACAAGTTCCTACCAAACTTCCAACTATTCTCTAACTTCTTAAATCAGTTACAGCTTTATGCGAGCCAATCTTCTTCAGTGTTTTATCACTTCCAGCTAACCATTTCTGCTTTGACAATTTACTTACCCAAAACATTGTTGTTTCTTACAGTACGATGGTGCATTTTCTACTGACCAATTATCGTACCAAGGATTAAACACATAATCAAGTGTCAAATTAAGCCTTTTTCACAGCATATCAATGTGCATGCATCAAACTCCATCCTATCACAGAATTAAACGATCCAATATGCCATCTATCGACCCAATCTACTACAAACACTTCAAAACTAATCGCTAAATGATTCACAGAAAAATCTCCAACCACATTTCTTTCACTATCCCATCAACAGAAAACACCATTCTCGTTTACAATTTAACACAAACTATTTACCATCAGTATAAAAGAAATTGGAATCCAAATATTTAAAAAAATAACACTGTACTAACAAAATACATACCATGACGTTCCTTCTCTTCTTTTTCACGTTGAGCAGCTGTATGTGAACGTAATGTACGCCCACTACGATGTCGGTGAGTGTCCTACAACATGAATACATAAAGAAGATGGAAGAACGAATCACAAACACATTCATACAACAATTAACAACAAATAAATATGATATTCTACCTTCCATGCATTTCATCATCGAAAGAAGAGGGGGAGAAGGAACGAAGATTTCAGTGAAACACAAAATATACAATACGCTCATTCTATTAACAGTCAAAACCAATGAGATGGGACACGAACAATGATAACAGTTATCAACAATTTGTTATCCAAATCACTTACGTTACGAAACAAGTTTAAGCGGAAGAAACAACCCTTCCTCCCCCTAAAAGACATTTCCGAAAGTCATCTTCATCACCGCCTATCGACCTTCTCGTCAATAACTACAACAACATTCAACTATAATTTAGTGAATACATTCAGTCACAATAACATCAATCAAATAATTACTACAACTAATTAAACAGATTAACAAACAGACAAATACACGGAAACTCACTTTCGATGTTTCTCGATTACTGTTATTATTATTATTTGCAGCACTATTATTATTGCTATTATTATTATTATTGTTATTATTATTAGTAGCAGTATTAGTACTCTTTCCGTGACACCCATTCGACTCCTGTGTAGTATCTACCTTTACTCGACCAACATTATTTCCATTACTACGAATGCCACTCATCTCAACTGTCTTAACACTGCTCATAGTGCTCGTCCCAGGACTTGTTGTACATGTCGATGATGGTGGAGTGCAACAGGTGGACAACTCAATACTCGATTCTTCATGCTGGATATTCGATGCAACAGCATGACCATGGACCTTAAATGACTTCTCATGGCAACCAGAATACTGATCGTGAACATTCTCAGTACCGCCAGTACTGTGACTAATGCTATTGCCACCGTCGCCCACATCCTCCACGCTCGAACATCCAACCTTATCATGAACTGAAGTACTCGATGAAACTATACTAGTGACAACTGTGGAAACCGCACAACTGACAGTGACTCCAGCTTCTTTACCATCACTTTTGTTATTCACATTGATCACACCATCAACAGACACATGAGGTTTCATCTCGCCTCGATCGCTGATACTCGCCTCATTATTCGCATTACTCTCCACATTATTAGGAGGGTGAGTCGTCAGTCCTCCACAACTTGCTCCGAATGGCGGACACGATGAAGTTATTGATGACGACTCATCTACAGAAGTCCCCGAAGCGAAATTAATAAGCAAAGGTGGAACCTTCAGTTTTGACATTTCTTCGCCTCCTGATGACTCTGAATGGCATGATGTAGACACCTGCCAAGTACAATTAACAGAAAATACAAATCTTGTAGACACAGATCAATACAAATAACAAGATAATCATAATGTTCAAAATTCAGTAGAAAATTGTCTAAATAATGAACCATCACCAAATAAAAACCTACTTCCCATCTCACTATACGATTGTGAAAAATACTGAGTTTCGTTGAAATCATCAACACATCTACGTTAGACAATGGTCAGAAACCTGCAAGCACTGAACAGCCGTTCCGCTATACTATAGGACTCACCATTATTGTGCATCCACGGCCCCGCATATGGGACTCGAACCCAGAAATATCAGGACCGCACGTGAATGACTAACCTCTAAACAACTCAGTCTCGTTTGTGCGCAAGACCGATTCGATTGCCACAGGCAGGTTCGTGCATACACACTGCCCATAAGTCGCAAACAAGGATGAAAACGACTTCCAGAGCTCCTATTTCCTAATGGTGATCTAATATTGATCGATCGACGATGTAAATTAATACACCCACTAAATACATGGTTATCAATCACACATCAAGTGTGAGAAATAATTTATACTTATTCTACGTCACTAAGCGATTTTGCTGGTAGAAAGTCAACCCCTGAAAAATCTGACGAGCTTATTGTTAACTCTAAGAGGATGTCTACGACAAGTTAAACAGGAATGGAGACACCACCTCTTGAGACGGACACCACTTGATGTAGAGAATTCAGATGACAGTTCGCCAAAAGCTCACACTCGACCAGTAGTGTTCGAGTAGAGTCCTTGTATAAGGTTAATGTACTTCTTTGGTACACCTTACAAAGACAGAGACTGCCACAGAACCTCACAATCCACAGAGTCAAATGCCGCTTTTAGGTCCAGGAACACAACTATTGTCGGACGTCTAAATGTGTGTCTGCGTTCCAGGACCTGTCGCAGTGTCAAGATGTGGTCTATACAGTCACGTCCAGGTCTAAAACCACAATGGTTTTCTCGAGTCTGTTCTTCATGAGCTCTAGTTAGACGTCTAAGTATAATGGAGGCTAACAATTTAGAAACTGTTAGTTAGACTGATTCCCCTGTGATTGTCACAAAAGGACTTTTGTCCTTTCTTGTAGATTGGGACAATTAGCGACTGAGACCAGTCAGATGGGATTACGCCTTTTCCATCTCTCTTGCTTTCGCCACCCACCACTGTTCGAGGTCGTTACTTGGGCTTTTTATCAATCTGCGCTTAAGCTGACTTCGTTCTTCATTATGTTCAGAGTCAGATGGGATGCGTTTTCGAGCATCCATCAGTTCGGCGGAAGCAACTGAAATCCACGGCTTCATCCTAGACTTAAGGTTTGCCTTGCTAGCAGATATCACTGCTGTTTCCACAGCCTTCTTGATATCATTCAAACCTGCCTCCGGATAGGAATCACTTGCATGGTCGCCGAACTGTTTTTCTAGTTCCTCCTGAAATATTTTCTTGGCTTGATTATCATTAGGTAGAACTCTAAGAGGCTTTCTTACAGTGTCTTTCCTACGTCCAGTAAGCCTCAAACAAATACGCACTCGCACTAGGGCATGATCTGAATCTAAACATGTGCCCCAGAAAGAGCGACAGTCCTCTATCGAACCCCTTCATCGGTGGCTGATGGCGATATGATCTAGTTGCGTCCAACGTTGAGACGACTTCGGGGGTCGCCAGGTCAAAAGATGTTTTTCCTTATGCTTAAAATTAGTGTTTGCTAGAAATAGGCAGTTATTTGAGCACAGTTACAACAGACTGTTGCCACTGTCTGTTCTTTGAGCCGCGAGACCATAACATCCACCTAGGTGTCTTTCATTTTCACTTAGTCTACCTACTTGAGGTCCGAAAGCTTACTGTAAAACTCATCTTTTACATCGCCTGGACTGCAGTCAGTGGCGGCGTACGCTGATATGACGAAGAGGCAACGACGAGTGTCCCTATCCTTTCGAGTCCTTACTGTCCCGTTTGGTCGGACGGCACACAATCGACTATCTAATGGGATCCAGTCTAGGAGAGATAGTTCTGCCCCACGACTCAATCCTATACCTACACTAGCGAGACCCCTGGAAGCAGCATCAGGGCTACCGGATACACGAAGGGTAAATCGAGTGGTTTCTTTATCTTGACATGGTGAGGTCAAGTGAAGGATGCTACTCGGATCCTGCATGCGCGTTTCCGAGACTCAGCACACATCGATGGCACGAGGTTCTAAGGTTCTAGCTAACGAAACCTGTTGCCCTATTTGACATAATGTACGTACATTAGATCCTGCAACATGTTGTCTAGAGCGGGGTTTCAGGAGACCGGAAATGACGTTTCGTGAACTCATATAGTTTCCATTAGCTGTGCACTGTGGTAAAGGAATGTGAGAAGAGTTAGTCTTAGAGATAAGAGAGGTATTAGGGAATGTAGGAAGGATTTGATTTAGAGCAATTTGGTCTCGTGAGGTATGGTGGCGGTTGTCACTTCCCGGCTGCCCATACCGTGGAAGGTTGTTTCTTGAGGGACCTGAAAAGAAGGGTGGATTAGAGTTGGTCTTAGAGACCTGGGAGCCTGACCGCAGAGCCCAAGGGACAACTGCTTGAGGTCGGTCACACACGGCCTTTTTATAAAAAGTTTTTTGAGTATTAGCTCCGCTCTTAAAAGCCCTTACTGACGGAGACGGAAATCTGTTAGGTGGGGTGAGGTGTGACATTTTTAGGGTCGACCTTCTCCAACCCTTCCTTCCTTGTGAGAAGGCAGCATCGCTGCAGATGCTGGTTGTCCGAGGGAAACACCTTACTGCTGTTACACCCGTCTGCAGTCAGCAGTACGACTTCACCCTCAGACCTTGGGTAGCTGCTTTTAGTCTCATCGCTCTCCAATCAACCTGTCTGGCATGGTAGAACCTTCGGGAACATAAGTTCCAGCCAATATAGCTCGGTTGGGTCATCACGATAGGCAAGCCGGACCACCACATCAGGGTAGCAGCTTCGGTCGGGAGTTCACCAGTCAACGACAATAAAACTTTTCAAATCACTAACACAAAATTACAAAGGATCACATGTCACATCCCCAGATCTCGCTTGATGTCTTTATTTTAGATTTTAATCATGGGCTGATCATTTGACCTTGAGATCACAGTTCCCACCAGGAGAAGACTTGGCTGCGATTGGTTGCTATGTTATTTTTTGTATAATATTTTGTGACTCTCCCAGGGACATCTCTATGTAGTATAAATTAACGGAAGTTGAGTTCTTGGATTCATTGTGTGCTGGCTGCGTGTTTGAAGAATATACATTTTACACTATATCAAGACTTCTCGTTAGTACTTATGGGTCAACGGATCAGAGTAGCCTACCTGGACGCTGGTTTATTGTCACGTTCTCATTTTTCAACTAAGATGAACCCGTAATAGTTTTAAGTATACCTAGTGACAAGTGTAACGATTGGCGACGATGATGGGATGAAGTAGGTGTAGCATGAGCACATTTATAATGGTTAGGTAACTTATGCTGAACAACGTGAACTTCGGAAACACCCTGGCCCCCAGACTGAACCAAAGTGGTGTCATGCTGCAAGTTGATGGTCCGTTGGTACTCATCAGTGATCACATCGAGTGTCAGTGCTGAGTTCTGTTCAAGGCGGTTAGGCAACCAGCGTCCAAGTACGCTACTGCGATCCGTTGACCCCAAAGGTACTAACGAGAAGTCTTGATATAGCGGAGAAAGTCTATACTACAAACACTCAGCCAGCACACAATCAATCCAAGCACACAAATCGCGGTTATTTATACACCATAGAGACGTCCCTGGGTGAGTCACAAAATAGCACACAAAAATAACACAGTAATCAATCACAGACAAGGCTTTTCCTGGTAGGAACTATGGTCTCAAGGTCAAATGATTAGCCCATGAAATAAATAAAAAATAAAGACATTTACCAGGCGAGTTCTGACGATCTAATATCCCCAACAATTACACAGTAAACTCAAGCTAACTCTATACAAGGAAAATATAACATATTTAAGCACAAACTCATGGTCACATCTTCGCACCCTTGTGATAAGCATAATCTCAAACGTGAAAACTCCAATTAACATGGTCAAGCGAAAAATAATAGTAATGAAATAATGTCTGCACTTGACCACCCTGCACACACACACACACACACACGAACAAAACCGCTTTGTTAAATCAACCTATATTCTATACAATTCACCCAACACAATATCAATCAGTTGGTTAGTTCATAGATTGCACAAAATAATCATTTAAAAACAACAGTTACAATGGCAATCATAATCATTGACTTACATGATCCAATTCTTCACCACCTAATACGGAAGAGGTTTGTTCAGTTTTTATCATCATCGATACATCATTAGCCTCATTACTGACATTATGATTATCATGATTATTATTATCATCGTCACCATGTTTCATATCCATTGGACAAATCATGTTGTTTCTGTTAACATTAGCAACAGTAGGATGAGACGCTTCAATTGTTGGACAACTCATCCCACTGGATGAAAGAACAACATTTGTATCACAATTTGAAACTGGTAAATCCACTTGTTGTTGCTGTTGTTGTTGATGTTCCATCAAAGTATACTGACCAGCTTCTTTGGCAAAACGAAGTCGAAGTGGAGGACCACCAACACTGTTATTCTGACTGGGTGTATGATTGCCACTACTGTTACTAGTAGACGTCGTTGTTGTAGTACCTCCAGTTAATGGAGTCAATGTATTATCGTTGTTATTATCCAAAGTGATATTTCCACACTCCACAATTGTTGATAAATTGCAAGAAGATAGTTGGCATGCGTGCTTTGACAATGAACCACCACTACCACTACTACCACTTACACTAACACCAGCAACACTACCAATATTGTTATGACTACTTGGGCTAATATTCGTGTTTGTATTCACAATGGTAGTAGTAGTAGTAGTATTCGTAGTACCGACGGTAGCAGTAGTAGCGGCGGCGGCAGCTGCAGCAGTAGTAGTAGTCAAAGTAGGAACAATGGTAGAATTGGAAGAAGTTGACTTATTCAAATTGATCGAATGTCCTGCTGTTTGTATGTTTGTATTACTACTATTAGTAGCACCAGCAGACGTAGGATGTAGTAGTGAATTCCCAGAATTCTTCACTGTCTCATCATTCTCATCATCTTCAAATGCATAAGGATCTTTCTTCACTAGATAGATAGAGATGCAAACCAGCAAGTAAACAAAGACACATAGATCACAATTACGAAATTCACTATCATCACAAACAATTTGCGCGTCACTAATACTGTCACTAATATTATTATTGTGATGATTTATGTAATCTCAAGAAATGCCACAGTTGTCATGCCTATACAAGTGTATTCCAACTTTTCTCGGTCGCTTCCAATCAGTAAATACACAAGTAAATGAATAACACACTCAATCAGTGTACACCAGCCAGTGATGAAAATATTTTCAAAGTGATGACAACAACAACGATTATGATCGTTTAGTTCCAAACTTCACACTTTACTTGTCGTATAAAAGTACTCCATATGATAAGAATTTACACGCTCACACTACTACCACTACTACAACAGACATATGCAAAAAACAGAAACACTGAATATTCTAATCTGCTTACTTATTGGCATAAAAAAATTGTTTGTATACTGCTACTGATGCTGCTGTGTCAACTTACACCACCTCGCTCTCCTAGTCGTCGACTATACAAACGCATACCCCTGTGCGCATATGTCTTTCACAAGTCTATACTGCTTATTTCATTGTTACCACGAGAAAAACCAACGCAACTGTCCAAACACACCACCTAAAAACTAGCTGGCTAGCTACCATATCTCTTGTTGACAAACACAACGTACAATCTACACCTACATTATACAGCATATCTCACGCACTACTTACTGCTGCTACTATGATTACCAATGATAACGCCACCGTCACAGACAGACACACTGATATACTACCGAACACAAAAATACATACACCAATTAGCCAATCCATGCCTCCTGCCTAATCCACACAACGACAGGCAAGCACGAATATAAATACTATAACAAATTACAACTTCATCTAGTCACCACTAACTTGACTCCTTGCCTATACACACCTACACATGTACAGGTCACAAACAAGAGACAATAAACAAAGCAAATGTCACTACTTACGGTAATTTAGCATTTCTTGTCAGTTAATACTGTTCTTCAAACCATCACATACAAATACTGGCAAATACATACACATACAAGCATCTGGCCTTCATTGGTTGTTTACAAATTCATACGAAATATGACATCAACCTAAACATTCAATCTAAATCAGCTGAACGACACGAGATTTTTTGAAGTACAACAAACACCACCTCCTCCTGACTGGTAGTTAACGTAACAGATGATTTACGTCAAATCTGACATCACGACTGTCCAACTGTACAAGATAAAGTCACTAATCGATCCAATTATCATTCACACAGTAGACATGTGATTTATGATAGTGCTAAACCAAAATAGTGATCGCTTCCAACAAAATTAATTATTTCCAATGAACCAAGGTCACGAACAACCACATTACAGCGACTCAAAAAACGGATTGGAATTCCCAACACTGCTACAGATGCACTCATTCCTTCGTTTACACGAGATTTCCAAAATTAACGCTAATTCGTTTTCGACATTCGACCATATTCTTCGAACTGTACTTCCCATCTTTGAGTTTGATCACCTCAGACATATAAATCCTACGAATTACTATACTAACTACAAATGAGACAATGTAAGTCAATAAACACTTCTGTCAAATCCCACACACTATGCCAATCACGAACAACGGATAAAACGCTAATCATTGAAAGTTTCCACCTAACTTTCACAAAACACAGTCAATAATGACAATTAGATCGTTTCGTAAAGGTCATATACTAATGATGTACCTAGAGTTACTTATCAATACATCCACTAATTATTTTCAGATAATTATGATAAGAATAACAATCAAGTGCAAAATACATAATAGCCAAAGCTCGTCTTATTGATTTTTCAACACTAATACACATCACAAAATCCTTCTGCGTTCATCTCAAATAACCCGTAAGTGAGGCGTAAGATTTGATAGTCCAGATTCGTGAGTATTAATAGTTAATCGTATCATACCCTAAAATATTTTCCATAGAATTCATCAACACATTCAAAAGTTTACAATAAGAAGGGGAAACGTGTACAAGTGTGCATATATTGTGATAAAGTTCCATTCTCTGAGCTGGAACAGACACACACAAACGAAAAATACTTACATGATCTAGCTGAAGAGATGTGCACATCTGTTGTTATGGATTTTGGTAAAGATAACAATGACGGACTAGATGTTGCATGATTAAATTGACTGGTAGATGATGGACAAATCAAATCTAACTGCTGATTAGTAGCAGTGGCAGTAATAGTAGCCGTAGTAATAGGACTAATATTATGATGAGATATATTCGTTGTTATACTCAAACCTGAATGCGAATGACCATCATCTTCTGACTCTGAACAAACATCAGCTGGACTCGCTACGCTACTGTTATCTTTCACTCCACCACTATGATATTCAGTGGAGCTAGATACTGTAGTACCAGACAAAGAGGATATTACATGTTTTGTACCATGTGTATGATGTTGGCGAACTTTCAAATGTGATGACTTCCCAGAACCAGACGACGACATCATGTGTGATTGATTAGTTTCAGTATGCTAAAATATACAAGTACAGCGACAACAACAACCATTCAGTGAATCGATCGTTGGGCAATTTAACACATATAACGTAAGAACTGACCTAAATGACTATTCGTTACCAGTTGCCATATTTTACATTAGCGTTGGAACAGAATATTCAAGAGACGACAAGCACAGTCGAAATAATAATATCAACAGTAGTGGAAACTAAATACAAAAAATATTTTCCGAGAGGAACTGATCAAGCCTCCAACGCACACTAGCGTAACCAGTGACTGGTCAAGATTTTCATGTGCCCCAACCCTTTGACAGTCATTACTGCTATTGGATTTGAACTGACAGTTGTGTCTCTGTGTGTCTCTGCTAACTGACTAGCAGTCGATCGAAGTTCATTACCTCACCAAATGATGTGACACTCTTACTGAGTAAGCGAACTACCATCACAACTACTCATTCGGTGATTTCAATTCACGACAGCGATGATGCGCACACCTGTTTTCAAATAAACAACTTCAAGATAAAGTTTATACCCGAGAAAAGAGGCAAATCACTTTCATAAACACAATACAGCTACCCATATTTACAAAATACTGAAAAGTCTATCATAATAAAAGTACATCTGAGATGGCGAAGAATATTTGTAGCTAAGGTGTATGACTGTGGTTCACTTTCTTTCTCTGAAGCTGGATGTCTTGGTGGTGGAGTGTTCATTGTCGATCTGGACAACAGAACCAGAACAAACTTCAGATAGAAGTGAAGTATTCGAAATTATCTACGTATGAGCCGTAGCTTATACATTTCATTAGATGAAAACCAGTCCACAAAATATAGGCAACGATCGTGTTGACAGACAATACATTTTTAAAATGTTGAACACATCCCTCGCCCACATTTATGCCATACATTATATGATATTATATTTAGACGAATAAAGTGGTGCAAAAGGACACCTAAGTATATCTGCACTGAACAAATCACTGAATCTGTAAGTACTGAGATACTGCCCGGGTGCCCAGACCGAAACACGTCTCTCTTAGGCAACCTATGGATACAACAAATCAGTCACATAACTGCCTTTTCATCACCGATCAGTAGTTACGCAATCACCTAATAATAAAGTGTCTTAAGCGATCATGATCTCGACTCTCTAAAGTGTCTTAAGCGATCATGATCTCGACTCTCATCTCAAGTCTAAAGGCTAAACAAATAAGAATGACTCAGTTAACCAGTAATAATCAAAGTCACTGCATAAGTTTTGGGACTATCTTAAAAATATTCAAAGGTGCAATTCTTTCAAGGAACCTATCGCATCGATAAACTTCTGTTGTTTTTACGACACAATTTTTAACGGAAAATGTCACTACTAAAAAACTACATCCACAACATACCTACCTGTTTGAGGAAACTGCATACTTCTGGGTCATGACACAAATCCAAAGGTTTCTCACCCTTATGGTTTGATAGCAGGGGATCACAGTTGTAATATAACAGAGCTCGAACAATACGCAGACATCCTGATCGCGCAGCACTATGAAGTGCTGTGTCACCGTTCATGTTTGCGATCCCAGGGTCGGCTCCATGCCGTAGCAAATAATCTACCATACGTGGAAGGTTCCGCAAACATGCTTCGTGCAATACAGTCCAACCTACAAATTTGAGTGCAAATACATCAACAACAGCCCTTATGATCATACGAAATACGAAAATCTACCAGTGATCACAAAGAAAGCCTGACGAACTGGGAATAATGATCAAAGCCAACTAGTTACATTAAGTTAATAAAAGCCCTACTTTCGAATCGTACATTCCACATCGAAAATAGTAAACTGTGAAGTAAACTACCTAGATTATAGCACACAGATTATAGATCAGTCCATAATAAAAAACAACCAAATAGCTTGATTCGTTCTACACCTCTGCTACTTTCGGTCTCCATACAACCGAATCACAAACACGATCTATGTTGCATAATTTTAAGCTTTCTACACAAACACAATGACATGTTCTCAACAATATGAAACAAAATCCTCCTGTTTCTATTCGTGCATTTCCTTACCTGTTTCATCTTGTTCGTTTATGTTCACTCCCTCCTTTACCATTTGTTTGATCGAATCCAAATCCCCATTCCTTGCCAAACGAATTAAACTCACATCTCGAACAGTTAGAGGACGTCTACCATCACGTTTCTCGGATCCTGAAAATATGGCATAGCAATAAGTGAGAGCTATTAAAGTAGGCATTAGAATAACACAAGCTTTTAAACACTGTTTGTACTGACGAGTCTATTTTATACGACAACCGGAAATCACTTCAACCACTACTGGATAAGCAATAATTCATTCACCTAAGAAATATGTTCAACAGATAAATCGATAGTCTACCTAGTAATAATTTTAATTGTAATTTGTAAAAGCTATTTTACATAAACGACAAAATTCAATTTAAATAGTCCGATATACGAATTAGCAAACTATACCACAGAAGTAAATTCATTAGGAATTCGTCAATGACATGAAGGATTGTTTAATTATTTGTTTTGCATTTGTCAGTTACTATGTTGATAAACAATTGACCATCACGTTAAGAAACAGTTTCAATACTAATGAAATATTGATAAACTACTATCACACACAGTACACGATACAATACACACTGGAATTTACTCCGACATATCATGGTTTGTTTCATACAGCATCTATCATTGCTCACCGCTAGTATTCCAAAACATCCCATTTCTACACACCCTTTTGATGCTCGAAAAATCACTAGTCAACTATGTTTCCACAAATGAATGTCACAGAACAGGTCTGAGAGCACGAATATTTGCGAAAAGGTACTTGGTTTTATCAGTAAACTATGATTCGACTCAGTATATTATTAATTCGCGGCGAAACTCATGAGTGAATCAACAAGATAAAAACAACAATAATGGTATGTCCATAATCCAGCGTGACACAAGCATTGGAAAGAATAAATAACTAGTACTGATCGAATCCAATAGTGTTTGGTGCTCCTAGATAACCATAATACGAATCACTCATGCCACGCTCTACAATGTGCTTTAGGTCACGGCCTACACCTTAAATCAATGAATAGATATATAGATTAGAATTTTGAACATGTTTTCTTTTCCTTCTCACGGTTAACTGAACAACGTTTCGCCAAAAGTATTTATAATACACTTTCTATGACATCCTTCTCCGAAATCACATGTGGTACACAAGTAAATACTAAAAACAAGGAAGCTTACATTATTGAGAAGCGAAATACATCACCCAGTCAAAGCAAACGTAAGGATAACAAGTATATATAAATGTTTTTCAACGACCGTACGCCTAAACATTAGTAGCCATGTCATTCAAAACACTGATACAAGTCAACTATTACTTGTAACCGAACTAACATTGATACCAACAGAATTTTAGAGATTTTCCATTGACATATCAGAAGACATTCGGACTACCAACGTGAGTAATAGAATATGGAAAACATCAACTAATATACTACTGTTTAACTAAGGTATGCAGTGGATAGTTGTGAGAGAACATTGGTTAACCTACATGATTAAAGTGGTTTCGACTGCACCGTCAAAAACCGCTGTTACCACTGATTAGTTGACTAGATGCTTAGTGTACACTGAAACAAGAATTCTATCACACAGAATCCAGATAGAACCTACAGACTATACTATCGACCCCAAACCTGATTTTAGCAATCCCTGATTATAATGTATATTAATGATTTAGATGGAGGGCTGAATCCAAAGACAAAACTACAAAATCGGCTAATTACTGTGGAATTTGATCAAGACTACGTACCTAAGCACTTTAGACATGGAGAAATCAATCGATAGGATCAGATTAACTGTATCCAAAAACCTTGAGATAAATCGCAGGCCCGATGACCACGATATTCTATATGTAGCCTGATAGGGGTTAGTCATCTACAGACTCAGAGAATGCAACTGTCACTCCAATTCATAAAACATGATCAAAACAATGTTCATTAGACTATAGACCAGTCAAAACATTAGAAAGAATAATCAATAAGGTTATAATGACTTTCTTAGAAACAAATAAACTGTTAAACAGTGAACACGACTTTAAGAGACGGTAATCATGCACAACAAACCTGCTTATAAAGAATCATCGACTCCTAGAATCTATCTCGCGAAGACGTGATGTCAGAGTTTTCTATAACCTTGTTCAAGAAAACTAGACACTATTATAAGCTTACTAGAAATAGACTAACACAGGTCATTGGACTTCTGTCCCAAATATACAAATGTGAACCTGATAACATTAATTAGGAACTCAAAATTGTATTAAACCGATGTCAACTGCTACTATCAGTGGTAATTGACATGAATTGATGCAAGGACATATACTACATCTACGTGGCCAATGATTCCCTTAATATTAGTTTAAGTTCTCTGTAATCCCATTTTTAAAACAATAATACCCTATCTATATAAGATCTAAGCGACAGGACAAGAGTATAATCACATCACAACCCTCTAATCGTACTGACCTTCTTGGTCCCTAACCCTTCTCCTTTCTTCTCTCATCGCTAACTTCAAAAAAGCCGCAGTCACCTTGACTAAGGTCCAAGAACCAAAAAGTCAGATATGGATTTTTGGAGTAGGAACGTTCACAGAGTCTCCACGTGAAATAATTTTATTTTCCTAGCCGTTTCGGTGATAACTTAATAGATTTTTACAACACCAAAATAATACAAAATATTATGGTGATAGTTATGTTATTCTATCAAACCATTACGGCCGGTGTTGTAATGCAGAACTTAAATGTTTTCACTGATGTTTGATAACTCATAAATTATCCAGAGTAGATTACCATATTCGTCAGTTTTTAGCTAAGTTATCAACATGAAACTATTGTTGTCTAATTGTTGCCCGAACTATACGGGAGACGCAGCCGAGGAAAATGCGACTCTTCACTTTATGCGAAGACAACTTGGTGCTATCACCCCAGAATTATTCTTAACATTATTTAGGACGTATGATTACCTACACCTGGGGGTTCACAACTTCATCACACCCCCCTTTGGTTTAATAACCACAGAAAGCCTCTACACCGGTCCAAACTATGTAGGGGATGCAGCAAAGGCAAATGCGACTCTTCACTTTATGCGAAGACAACTTGGTGCTATCACCCCAGAATTATTCTTAACATTATTTAGGACGTATGATTACCTACACCTGGAGGTTCACAACTTCATCACACCCCCCTCTGCCTAAAAGAGACAAATCTCTTGGATCGAGTGCAGAGACCAGCAACCAAATGGGTGATAGGGTTGAAAAATAAACCCTACGACGATATACTCCAGCTATTGGGATTATTCCCACCGAGCTACAGGAGAATCAGAGGTGATCTGATTATGGCGTACACCATATTAAACACGCCAAACCATCCCATTGTGAGCATCTTACCAATGCATCAACACCACTCACCTCGAGGCAATCCTCGAAAGATTGCACATCAAAGAGCGAATACTCAGATTCGTGCACACTTTTTCTCATTGCGAGTCGTCGCAACTTGGAATGTTCTCCCAGCCAATGTAAACACAGCCCCATCAGTGGACTGCTTTAAGAAGAGACTTGATATTCACGTACTCGCAAGCTGTTCATGATGCATATCTTGAGATCTGCTAGCTGTTATTATTGCGCGATAACGTGTGCGCGCTTCGAATTTGACGTGTCCTCGCTTACTCTCTTCCATTTACGGGAAACAATCCGCTTTCGGGATATTTTATCACCTCCGAAGCTATAAAAAGTTGTCTCCATTCATTGGTTGACAATCTGAAAACATTTTCGGGCATACGGAACCACTCCAAGTCAGAATCATTTGCGCGGTAGGTCTAGCTACCTCATTCAACTGCTCTATTTCTAGTTGATTCGGCAGCATACATACATCCACTCACTCACAAACACAGGACTTGTGGACAAGTTACTGGATGCACGCAAAGTTACTTACTAATACGGTCAAAGGTAAACTCGCAATTTTGGAGTAATTTCGGGCTCTATTTCTCGTAGTTTTATCATATACTACTAAATTTCTTCTTTCCTAAACCCCTTTTTTGTTTCTCCTATTCTAATTTTGTGTATCTCGTATTCTAATTATCTTGGTATTCACCTCCTAATCTCCCTGGCATCATGTCAAGTAATAAGGTCGCTAGTACACTTTACACTGTACCAACCAGGAAAACTTATAGAGGCATAAACCCCGGGGTCGATAGTGCATCGAAAATCCCAATATCGTTGGAACGTGTTGCTAAAAAACCCAAAAAGTCAGTCGATAGTACGCCCCTCAGTGTCCATACTTTAGACCACTGGACTCAGACACCACAGAGGAAGCAAGACACCACTCCTCTTCCTAAAAAGTCAGTCAGTCAATTGCAACGTAGAACTTTGTACATATGTACATAAGTTCATGTTGCCATACCACATTAGCATAGAGACGCAAATATCAAATCAAATCCCATAGTGATAAAGATAGTAGAGGTATTAATGTTAATAAAGAAGACTAGGGTTCGGAGATATTATTCAAAAAATATAATTCAGTGAGATAAGGTTAGAATAACAAAGGTAGAGGTGCCGACGATTCCAGAAGATTAGGATTTGAGAGAGCTCAAAGAGTGGATGCACCTGCGCCATTGCCAACGATTTTGAGCCATGTCGTTCAAGGTCTCTCTAACCATTGATGACTTTCGTCTCGCGGACCCCAACCAGGTAGTCGACATCTACCAACATGACTCAGTCCACTTTTCAGTGACTTCATGGATTTCTGCCATGTTTTGGTCTGGCCGCCCCTAACTTTCTTCCAACCTACTCCTACACCACAAAACATAGCTCGTCGAGGCAGTCGGTGGTTCGGCATACGTAACACATGTCCCAACCACCTTAACTGATGAAATTTCATCACTTCATCTATTGATCTGCCATCCTTACCTAATACTCGTTTCCTAACGACAGCATTGCTTACTCGGCTGTCCCACGATATACGAGCAATGTTTCTTAAACATCTATGATCGAATACTAGTAACCTACGAACATCTTCTACTCTTAACGGCCATGTTTCACAGCCATATAGGAGAACGGAACGAACTGCTGCGCAGTACACCCGCCCTTTGGTTAGCGAACGGATATCACGCCTACGCCATAAGTGACGCAGGTTGGCAAAAGCCAATCGAGCCTTCTGTATCCGAGCTGAGATTTCGTCAGTCACCAAGCCGTCAGCACTGATGAGTCTCCCCAGATAAGTGAAGTGATCAACACGCTCGACTACTTCACTCCCTATCACTAGTTCAGGTGCCAATGCAACCCAGTCTTGAAGCAGCATTTTGCATTTCGAGGGGGAAAACCACATCCCGAACATACTTGCATTGTTGCTTATGGTAGTCAGAAGACTGCATTTTGTCAGCGTCTTCACCGAATAGAACTATGTCATCGGCATATTCTAGATCAGTAAGCGACTTTCCTGGTAGAAGGTCAACCCCTGAAAAATCTGACGAGCTTAATGTTAACTCTAAGAGGATGTCTACGACAAAGTTAAACAAGAATGGAGAGAGTGGACAGCCCTGACGGACACCACTTGATGTGGAGAATTCAGATGACAGTTCGCCGTATGCTCTCACCCGACCAGTGGTGTTCGAGTAGAGTGCTTGTATAAGGTTAATGTACTTCTTTGGTACACCTTTCATTGACAGACACTGCCACAGAACCTCACGATCAACTGAGTCGAATGCCGCCTTAAGGTCCAGGAACACGACTATTGTCGGACGTCTAAATATGTGTCTGTGTTCCAGGACCTGTCGTAGTGTGAAGATGTGGTCTATACCACCACGTCCGGGTCGAAAACCAGACTGGTTTTCTCCAGTCTGCTCTTCACGAGCTCTAGTTAGACGTCTAAGTATAATGGAGGCTAACAATTTGGAAACTATATTAGTTTCTTCGAATTTTAAAAAGGCTTTTGATAAAGTCCCACACAAAAGGCTTCTACTTAAACTGAAGTCATTCGGAATCATCAACCCACTGCACTCATGGTTAGCTTCATTCCTAAATGGACGACAACAAATGATAAAGTACAATGACTGTCTTTCATCACCAAGACCAATAACCAGTGGGGTTATCCAGGGAAGTGTCTTAGGTCCACTCTTGTTTCTAATGTACATTAATGACATATGTAATACTATAAAATTTGGAAGAGCATACTTATATGCTGATGATCTGAAAATAGTATACAGCTATAAGCCTGAAGATCTGGACGAAAATATAGCTAAGATTCAGAGTGATCTTGATAACTTAAGTACCTGGAGCGAGACATGGCAACTGCCGTTTAACCACAACAAATGTGGCATAATGCATTTTGGCAAGCATCACCTTGATTCACCAGTCTACTTACAAAAATGTAGGGTTCAGACACTCATATCAGCGCGTGACCTTGGTATTAGTTACTCTAAAAGCCTAAAATTCGAAGAACATGCCTCAAATATTATCTCTAAATCTAGACGACTCATTGGGTTTATAAACAAGAACTTCTTCACAAGTGAGGCTAAGCTTACTCTCTTCAAAATCTGTATAAGGCCCACACTTGAATATTGTTCATTCATATTTTCAAACATGAATATCATGGACAAAATGCGAGTAGAAAATGTACAAAGAAGCTTCACCCGGCGACTGCTCGGATTCAGCCATAACCTCGACTACACAGAGAGATGCAAGCATCTTTCCCTAGAACCTCTATGGCGCCGTCGTCTCAAAAACAACCTAATGCTGCTCTATAAACTAATAAGTGGCCTTTCTTTCGTAAAATACCGCCCAAATAAGAACCACGACACTGCTTACAGACTTAGAAACAACGCATATACACTATTAACGGCAAAACACAAGAAATCATTCCGTTGTAATTTCTTTGTAATACGATACAGTCTACTGTGGAACAGGTTACCAATTAATATCCGTATCTTGTAGCCATTTTTTAGTCAGTACACAATCGATCCTTAAGAAATCCTGCCTGTTGATCTCGAAGTTGGGCGTCTACGAAGTCCTTCATTCTGTTTAACAAACCGTTGAAGACTTTACCTGGTATTGAAATAAGAGTGATGCCTCTGAAGTTCTAACATTTGCTGAGATCGCCTTTCTTCGGTATTTTGATGAGGTATCCTTCTTTCCAATCTGATGGTACTTGCTCCTCATCCCAAATCTTCTTGAAGAGGATGTGAAATATTTTCGCAGTTGCTTCCACATCTGCTTTCATTGCATCTGCTGGAATGTTGTCTAGTCCTGCTGCTTTGCCGTTCTTGATTTGTCTGATGGCCATACTGATCTCCTCAAATGTAGGTGCGCCAATATTAATTGGGAGATCCGTTGATGCTGCTTCGATGTTGGGTGTGTTCAGTGGAGCTGGTCGATTCAACAGTTCCTTAAAGTGCAACATTGGAAATAGTTGATATAAGTTGATTAGTAGATTTCAAGTAATCATTACAACACGAAGTGGTTTGAATGTTTTGTATTGATCATTAGGAGTTTATTTATCTGTGTTCTATCTACTATTTTCAATGTTTAATTACTGACAAACTGTTATGGTATTTTATCACTGTTACTAATACCAGTATACGTGTCTTCCTACTAACAACTTGTACTCTTATTTTTCATGTAAAGTGACGTAATCTATTACTGTGTGATTAATCACACAAATTGACATGAGTGTTCGAACATTTCCATATGAATATTCATGTATATGGGGAAAATCCTGACGAAAATTTAATTGACTTTATAAGATATGGCACAGGTGTATCCACAATCATTATTCGTTCAAATGCCAATCTAATAGATTTCTCTTCACATTTCTCTTCGTCTTTTTCAATTTGTTTCACTGAACATCATCTCTGCAGTAATTTCTTCGAACCTTATCCATCGTCATAATCGCTAACATTTCTACTATCTCTACAGCTAGGCGATGCAGATTGAGAATTGCCTCTCCGTGCTTATGTTCTGCGAAGACGTGAACTGATGTGCGTACGTACAAAGTTCTACGTGGTAACTGACTGAATGATTATTAAACAAACTATGAATAGTAAGGCTATTTCAGAAAATAAACTCACTACGCATTTGGTGAGTAGTAGTATGCGGCATAAGATAGGCTTCCTAATCACTAAACACACCAACAATTTCGAATATTTTTTCATGAATTGACCATTCCAAAATTCATATCATTTTATTAATGTTCAATAATTGTGTTGATGTTAAATAATCATCTTGTAACCGAATAGCTATGAAAGCATATTTGTTTGATCTCTGTAAGTTTCATCTTTATTCCTGGTGCACAAATACTTTTGAAACTTACTTACTGTCAGTAGAACAATGTCCAAATAGTGATGATAACAGAATGCAGATCATGTGACTTCATTTGAAGAAGGACTTGCGAACACATTCCCATCTATGCAAAGTTATTAGATATTGCCTCAATCATATAGATATAAACAATATTTCTTTTTGAATTGCCTGCTAATAGTTATTTGTATAATGACATTATAAGGAACATTTTTATCAGCAACAAATAAATACATGAATAATACAACTTCACAATATCTATACACTGTTTAGTTCTTCCAATGTCGGTGGAACTGTGGATGGTTGCATGAATGATTTATTCGATTTCATGTAGTTTTAACAGTTGAAATTAATAATAATAATTATCACTTGAAAGCACGGGTTTGTTTGAGAAAAGCATATACTCAATAACAAATGTGATCAGTGACACACCTAATATATCACTTATTCTCGTTATTCAAATTCAAATTGCTCAAGTAGAGTGCTTATACTGTGATACAGAATTCATATGTTTACACAATAATAAGAAACTAATCATAAAAAGAAGGACTTTTGAAGATCATAACTCGAAAATTTCAATGTATTTGAAATCAAAATATCGATCTGACACAGCTGTGTATTAAGCAGATTGTGTTTGAATATCGTGATTCAAGTAACGTATGTGAACGAAAAACGTAAGAAAGTGAAATGAAATCTTGAATGAAATATTTGTTCACCAAAGTGTAATGTAGATTCTAATTTTAGATTGATCATCGCTAGACAATCATCGAAACCATAAAAGCACTTGATACATTTTTATTCCTAGATTGAGGCTTTTCGGTATTCTACATCCACGGGCGTTGCTTTTTTGTCATAAACAAAATGACATTAAATAGAGTTGATCAATAAATATTGAAATTCATCATATTTGTATATATTTTTATTTAAAAACAGATGCACAATTCCGTAATATGTGTAAGTATTTGCTTATTATTAACCTCAAGTAATGAAATCGTTTCTTGTGTAATTGAATGATTGAATGCTGATTGCAGATGTCATTGTCGCAATTTTACAAAAAAATGTAACTAACCAAATCAGATTGTATGGTAGGAGTATTTGGTTGAAATAGAGAGGTAGTAGTTTAATTTGCAGAGTAATAAGTTAGTGTAGAGGTCAATGAACTTTCCGCCTGTCCGAAACACGGATAAATTAGATAGGTCAGGTATGGATTTATCCATCGCATTCCTAAATAAAACAACTCACATAACTTCTAAACACTTGCAGATTAATATTATATTACACGATGATTGAAAGAACTTGAGATACAGAGTGTAGTCAGTAAATGACACATAGAATAAAGGCTGTTCATAACGGCCGTTTGACACGAAATGATTGGTATTATTATCACATGCCATTTACTTGCATTATTATTCTCCTTTCCGAATTTTACCGAAAAGATGATTGTTGAAAGATTTGTTGTTACATTCTTATCGACTGAATGGGAGGCAAAGTGAGATTTGTTAAACAGTATAATTATATAACAAATACAATCCGTTTCAGTGTGTATGGTTCAGTGATACACGAAGTGATCACTTGATTTATTCTTCCTTGAAATCTCGCTACAACGTGTACTTTTGCATTCCTGAATCACCACTGATGTTGTTTTAGTGTGCATCCTACACGTTTAACATTAAAAGTCTATCATTTGATCTCAGTCTACTTTATTTCACTGCGGAAATACAACTAACTGTAATTGAAACAGTAAATAAATTTTCTCAAACGTGTTCTTCGAAAATGAACAATTGTGTTGGTTAGTCGTCATGGTTTTTGAGGGTTTACATTCAATATACATAAATATTGCAACCAAAGACTGTTCACGCATTCATTCATTGTTTGAAGTATGAATAAATAACTGTAACGAGTGAAAACCATTCACTAATTGTATGTTGTATGCTAACAAATGCATTGTTTGTCATGTCAGAAATCCAGTCTGAATACAATAGCATACCTGATGATATTGGTTTAATTTTAACTGAGAACAAAACACCAAAACAGTTTATGTGACACTTAACTTCTGCCTAACGATTTTGTAAAATATACAGTTACTTTAATAAATAAAACATGTGAGTAGTGATTTGTTATCATCAAAAACATTTTCATTGATTTTATCATTTTCAATGAAAAGCGGTGAATTATAAAAAACTTTTTTCACTTGGGATTATTTTTTCGGAAAATAGGCTATTATTGTTCTTGTTGTTTTTCTCAAACCTCAATACCATTTTCTTAGGCAACAGGTGGAATGGTAAGTCATTTCTCTTCCGCTTTACTCTTCATGCCTACAAAGAAATATTGTGTCATGCTTCTTGATTTATTGTGTCAGATACGGATTCGCCAGACATTTGACTCCGTTTGTGTGATATCTTTTGAACTCCTTCATAACTTATGTAACTGTATTACAATGTGCTGTTAATGCACTGAAACCTTTGTCAGTTATTTTTGAAGGATCTTATTAAATAATATCAGCTGTTCTATTCAATGTCGTGTAAACGAAATCAATAACAGCTTGCAAAAAATGAAGTTATATAAATTTGTCTTTATTGTATACTCAGTCATAGACAAACTTCACCTACATTGAATTGAACTATGAGTTAAATTATGATTATGATGATTCATTCATTATTTTTTTCTGTTCATCATCACTTTTCGGAAACTGTTCATGATTTCATAAACACGCTTTAAACAATATCAATGAAATATATTATTTTCACTCGTATTTATTAGTCCAATCAAAATGAAACGCGATAATTGCTGGATGTTTATTCAAACTTTCAGTAATTTTTTTTGGTCAACTAAGCACAAAAACGTGTCAATGGATCTGAAATATTATGTGATCTAACCAAAACTCCTACAGCAAGAATAATAGTAATATATCGAACAATCCACTCTTTGATTATGGAAATTTGCAGATAATGAGTGCATGGAGTGATGAACTGATATGTTTCCTCCGATTAAAATAATCTATATGCTGTTTTCCGAAATAAGGGTACCGTTTAATGACTGCCTTAAATACGCTGTTTGAAAAATCTGTATCTCTTTGATCAAGAAATACATTGATTTCTAAAGACACATTGTCAGTATTTATTTGTTTAATTATTGATCCATATGATTTTTAGGAAGAAAGGAATTGTCTTTTTTATATTAGCTTTCCCATTTTGGAGAGTCGGCGAATGTTGCCCTCAGATCTGCGACACTAAACATCATCACCTCTAGCTTTTAGGATAAATAAACTTAAAGGATTTCTCACAACTTGCTTCTTTCAATAAATCTGCATGTCATTATATCAACCTTTTGGTGATTTCATTGACTTCATTTCATCTAGTCATTTAGTGTATCATCTGTCATGGTTTTTTATTTAGTGACAATTTCTTTGTCAAAATATGCAGATCACATAGGCATTATGACCGAGGCATATCTGGATCTATTCATTTGTCGATTCACTGTCTATATCTGAAATATACACGAAGTCACTTCGTCTCAAACCTGTCGACTGTTTTGTTTTTGACTGTCAAGTTCAGTTTTGATTCGAGTAGAATTTCACACACACTTCCCATTGACGAGCGTTAAATACTAAACAAATCTGTGTTCCTCATCGAATCATCAATTGGATGAGATTGTAAACCTGATATTTATTTTATGAAACATCACGTCGACACTGTTATTTATCTTGAAAGAATTATACGACAAATACAAATTACTTTTGACGCTTGTCAATAATGTCATCTGTTAATTATTTATTTCTTATTTACAAAATCATTGAACAAAAACAATAATATTTTCACATATTAATTTATAACATAATATTCTAGACACTACACACAAGGATATAGATCGTAAGTGTCCCATAATGTTTATTATTCAAAAAAAAATTTTAAATGTGAACATCTTACTTTCAAAACGAATTGCTGCACATTATGCAGCTGAAGATTTCAGTTCAAATAAACTTATAAATCCAATATCTTGATTTCATATTGTTGCATATCTCAACTTTGAGGGGAATGTAGTATTATCGTTTCGTATAATCTGATGTGCGCTATGTCAAATCGATATTTGATAACTTCAACTACTGGATACATGAGTGAGTGAGTGTGCAAATATACAGTTTTCCTATTTTTGAAAATGGACGTTTAACTTGATATTTATCCCTCCTTATGGATATTTCTGAGGATCAACAAACCGACGTCTAATAAGGCCGATGATAATTGATCTTCCATATCATTTCTCCATTGAACAAGACTCATCAGAGAATTGAGAAATTTATGTGGCATAATCGGTACATTCAGTTAATCTTTAAATACTGCAGCGATTAATGTTATGTTTCAACCATATGCCTATTATCATAGGTCAATATTTGTTGCTTTATCTGCATCGATGTTGCTGAAAATTGTTCCCTCTATATTTACGTAACTGAATTTTGCAACTGAAGTTCAACCAGATTATCTCTCTAAATAACTTACGAATTGTAATTCAGATCGTTCGTGAAATGTATTTATACATTTCTTAGTTAAGTCTTCCAGTTCTCTTTGTAAATTTCTAATCTAATGTCGCACGAACAAGTCAAAGTTAAAACATTTCAGTCGAATACTTAAAACCAAAATAGCGTAATTATTGCTCGGGATGACTTGAAAACTAGTTATGTTCTTTTGATGAAATTAAAAAGTGATCATCAACATTTCACTTAGTGTGCATGTTTTAAGTCGGAACTTTCATACTACTGACATTTTTAAACAACGTAGTACGTGATAATTTATTTCTAACATAATGAATTTGAAAAAAGATTTATGGAAATGGTTATATGATTTTATCTCCAGCGGATCATTGGAGTGAGTTACTCAACCGTTGTTTCATATTTACACTAAAAAACATTGAATTGAAAAATATTCTTGAAATTTTATGTTAATAAATTACTCGCATGTCAAAACTGTGACTTATGAAATATGGGATACTTTGTCTACTTCATACTTCACACGAATATTGAATGAAATTCAGTGAATAACAGTGTAACCAACCAATCTCAAACTTCTGGCTACAATATGAGAGTTTCCAGACTTTATATACTCTCTCAAATATACTGATTTTGATAGTAGCATAGATTGACAGTTGTGCATTAAAACTTTGTCAATGTGTGTAACGTTTATTTGTTTGCGATTTTTCTAAAGATATCACACGTAATGGTAAGTTATTCTATGAATGTTGAGATGATTGAAAAGGTATTTCACATCAAATGGTATGTGGATGCATTTAAAATTAATTGATCCGTGCACCATGGATTGTTGTGTCACATTCACTCAAATCAGCTTTATCACTCTGATTTCAAACATGAAGGAACTTCATTTAAAATTAGTGTATGTTTTATCGTGGGTGTGGTACGGTATGAATATGGCATGAGTTAAGTTGTGCTGAAATACAATGAGACTCATAAATATAAACAAGATTATAATTACCTAATATTTCAGTCAAATATTTTGATGAACACTAAAGCTCTGTGTGCCGGATGCTATTCACAAGATGGCACATGACTAATCAACAGTGTAGCGTTAACCATAATTTGTTGACCTTAAACAATACCTGGAAACCACAATGCATGTCACGATCAGAAGGAACAGTATACAAGAAAAGATGGGAAAGAACATGGTTAGCAAGCTACTTGTATATATGTTGAAGATAAGGTATACAAACTCCATGAACAAGGAGTATCCTCTTCAAATATATATCATCCATTTGGTGTTCACTTTGCAAGTCAGAGCTGCAAAAACACATAGTCTTAAGTAAATGTAAATTGCACTTTTCAATAACGAATTCAAAATTGATTCTCAGTTACAAATTCTGTGATTATGAAAACTGGTCCATTACTTCTGAACACAGCTACACTTACTTGAATAGTCAGTCACATCAAGACATCGTAATCTATGGATATCAACCTCATTATATCAATTTTACAAACATCATTATCAAATGATGCGTGTTATCATACACTTTCATTACGAGTGTTAATCTTCACTAATGACAAGAAGTTTCAATTCATTTATTTCAGCAACCGGCTTTTATAGTAAGTAAATTACTTTCTGATGTTAATTTTTTTAAAACGTGCAAACCTTTGTATAACTATTACTTGAATGGTCAAGGCTGTGTTTATTAGTTGATATTTTTAACATATGCGATAGCATATTTTGATAACATATGAAAAGTTTCTCTACACTTTCAAATATCTTTTAATGACAGCAGTGAATAATTGTAAATGGAACCAGTGACTTTCAGAATCAAGGCGAAAATTCGTTTACATGATATAACTCACTAACAGTGGTTTTCATATCATTATGAAAACAATTGCTCGATTAACTCACTTACATTGTACACTGTGTGCGATATTCTTGAATTATTAGTTCATTCAATGCACTTATCAATAAAATGAAATCCTTTTGAACACATAAGATAATTCACAATTCTACTTATTGTCATAATAACATCAAATCATAACTGTTGTGTTTTACAGACAGTACTACAGGAGAGAAGCCTGCAAGTACGTAATTATTTAATGTTTGATAATATTTAACACGATCATGGATCAGAATTTCCTTAACAATTTGTCGAAAGAGTCAACCGCCTTTTTCATGAAATTAAACCTTATGATGTTGGCTTTCGTTTCATTGATCCATAATAGGAAATGAATTACAAGAGACTTAAATATTTCGTAAGGAAATTCTAGGCAATATAGGATATCAATAGTATTTAAACTGAACAACAACAATGAAAGTTGATTTCACTTGACTTTATCGCTACCAGTCACGATTGCACTCCGAACATTCTACAATCAAGAACTGCACTACCCAAAGGAATCAAACAAAATAAACTCTGCCGACAACTGAAAAACTTTCAAGATTAATCTAAATTATTAAAATTCGTACAGCCCCTGAATGTAGTTACATTACTTTTCAAACGATCTGACATAGACAGCAAGAACAAAGACCACACTTGTTATCATCCTGAAACATCATTCTACATGAATGAAGACATGCCAATATCTCCCGATGAGGCAGTGTACGTAGGTATGAAAAAATTGAAAAAAAATAAAGTGATGGTATTTCTGCGATCAATGAGCATCAGAGCTCTCAGGAAAATGAATATGCTTTATTCCGTAATTATCTTCATCACTGAACCTTAATACATATAACTGAGAAAGAAGACAAATAAATAAACTCACAATCACTGTTATGTGGAACGTCGATAGTTAGGGATTACCAGGGAAAGATGATGACCAGAAAACAAAACAATTGTGAATACAGCTGTTGTGCCCCATTATTTGTGCCTTGCTTTTATATATAATCCATCTCCGTTAGACACTTCCGTTTACATTACATTGGCTTTGCTGAAAAAAAGCACTTTTAATATGCACTTCATTGAGGATTCTCACGTTTCATGTCTCTTTCCAACCCTTCAAATTATAGATAGACCTGTACAAGTATTATGTGAGTTTTCTTCGCTCCTTTTTTCTGCATGAGCTTTTATCAATCCATATTCATATTACTTCACATTTGATTCCGTGTAAATTCGAGCTGATTTGCAGTATTCATTCAATGTACAATGAATACATATATCGTAAGTTAGTTTCAACGTCTTTCTTACAAATTCTCCTACACAGGGTTTAACCTCACATTGAAAAAGAATGTATCCAACAACAAAGATGAAAGAATTCAATCAATTCGACAAAAATTATCATTCACATTGATTGATAACTTGTTAAATACACAGAATGAAAAGTCACTACTCACATTCCAACAGTGATTTTCTGAAAATTTGATTGATAAAAAATGGAGTTTTTACTTAAGTAATACTTGTTTGCAATCATTTTTAGGCAACATCACCAGATGTAAGTTGAGCCAACGTTCACAGTTATACACAGATACTGTCTTTCCTTGAGATGGATTATAGTCTTTGCGAGAAGTAAATCTTTGGTGAGTTTGAGAAAGTCATTTCTCTCCTACACTTACTTTGTTATCTTTAAGTTAAAGTAGAGTATTGCAGTTTTGCTGAGTGACAATTAAAACAGTTGTAAGAATGTACCAATGAACGAAATATGATTTATTAGATAATTATTATTGGACATTTAATCAATTCAACAGAGTTGCATGTTGATTCATCCATTATATAGGGTTATTTTGCAGTTGATTTCTGATTCAATGACATAAACATTTCTGTGATATGAGGAAGTGAAAAACTTTTATATTACAATGTCCTTGAACTAACTGACTTTTGTCATTTCGAGTAACATTATTTCTGCTATAATCTATCAACTGTTCAATTCAATGACATTTCATAGGACAACTCAGTCAAAGTCCTCTGAAGCAAGTGTTTCGTCAGATTCTACTACATAGTAGCATGCATTAGTAGAGGCATTTTCCAAAGATTGAACAGAACGGAAGGAGATAGCATTTTAAATGTACATTCTTTTCAAAACAACAATTTATTCAGATCTCTTTCTTATCTCATACATTCACACACATGTTTCGCATTTTCTCTACAGATTTATTACGTACGTTTTGTGGCGTAGTATAAATTCATTGTTACTAAATGACTATTGTCACTGAACACTTTGAAGTTGAATGATGTGTTCCGGATCAAATTGATCTCAGTCCTGATTGTATGTAAAATTCCAATTGTATAATTATTGAAAATGCGCAAAAGGACTAAACATTATCTTCAATCGACATAAAATGTGACAGCTTTATAAACAATTAAAAATAAAATCAATCAAAGAACCTCATTATATGTTGTAGTGATCGCTTCATCGATGGCTTTCTTAGGATTGTCCATGGTGATCGATTCTCCAATAAATAGAAAGTCTGTAACCTCGCGGATAGGAAAAATACTAGAATCGTTCTGTTTTTCATTATCCTAAAGAAAAACATTTAGAAACTGCAATGATATTGTCGGTGCCGTTTACCTGTGCTTCCTGAGTTTCGCTTTCGTTTCGGCTAGCACCAAGTGAGTATTCCATATTACATCGGCTCCCATCTTTCTTATCACATCCTCTATTATCTTGCTGAGACGCCGATTGACGTAGATATAGTCGATTTCCATTCTGTGTGGTGTAGTTGGCTGAAATCCATGTGGTTTTCTGTTTGATTTTGTGTTGGATTATACAGCCTCCTAAAATCTGCTTGTTGGTTCCACGTTATTTTGCGAAATTGTCATCGTTTCCACCACATTCTCTCCGTACATGTTCATGGTTTCTTCATATCCCATATTGCCTACCCATTCAACTTTGTCACGTAGGTTTCGTCGATTGACTGCAGCGTCTCATACAATCGATCCTCAATTCCTCTATCATGTAGCATAGGATGACGATCATTGTATTGCCATATTAGGTTTTTTGAAAGATGCTTTGATGATCCTGGGTCCTTCAGTTTCCAACCCTGTCTGTAATTTCTGGATGTATCTGGATAGTAACAGTGCCATCGATTAGCATGTATGACATTTTCTTCTTCATGACCAGAGCACGATGGAACATCTACTGAAATGATTCTTTGTTGTTCAACCTGCGTCCAATGTATTCCACTGATTCATTTCACTATCAGGTTGTATCTTTTCTTCGGATAATTTCTCGGTCGCCTGCAACAGCTACTGAATCCCAAGCTAGTTTTATTAGTCAAAATTAGGCAGTTTTGCGAGATTCAGATTTCCAGGTTATCCGGTGGATTACTCCTTGTACAACAATATCCTTCGAACCGTGGTTCATACCGATCTACAGGCGGAAATAGCCTCATTTATTTGTGTTCTTTTTAATGAAATAAAGAATGTGGAAAGAACAAATTTCAGTAACTTTCTTAATACGCATGTAACGATGTAAACAAAGAGAATGTGATTTTGATACTGAAACACACATGTATCAGTTCTACATTACTAGTCTTTTGACTGCCTATAATTCCTAAAATCATGAATGTTCAATTTGTTAACAATGATACAGATATCGATAAAAGTGACTTCTTGAAATGTAAGTAACTTGAAAAAAATAATAGTATTATTTTTTCATTAGTATATTCAGAGATTGAAACCAGTTACCGTTTGCGCATTACGCAGTTATCTGAAAAAGTCAGTAATTTTACTGTTGACCAATAATTCAGTGTTGAATAACCATAATATTCTAACATTTATTACTGATTGTGCAAGTGTGAAACCTCCGTCATCGGAATATCAACAATATAACAAGTTTTATCAGTTCCTGTAGAGAAAAGTATTTATTATATATTGTTTTCAATGTTCATGAATGAAAATGCAAAACGTAGGTACTAAATGTCGTCATCTTTAAAAAATATAAATGTTTATAAAAAAGATTAATTTCATATAAAACTGCTGATTATGTTTTCGATATTCTTATGTTCGAAAACAAAAATCAGATCAAAAGGAGAACAATCCTGGTAAGTATCATTTTAATATCAATGTTCCTTATTGACTGTTTATTCTCTGAGAGTATTTCTCTACAAGTGGATGTAAATAAACTGACTAATACTATCAAAATAAACTATCAATTCATTTCCATTTATTTATTTACATAGCGTTTTGTTCATCAACGACAAACGTTATGTCTATAAATTCAACTGTCTATCTCATATGTTGAGAGTTATTAAGTGGAGGAAGACTAGTTAGTCGGTTCTGTCAGCCAGTTTGCTGAGTTTATTTTTTTCGGAGTCCTGAAAAAAATGGTTCATTTATAAATAACAAAAGTAATTATTGCTACTAAAAATAGAAAGAGAGTTTTCAACCATCCAGTCTCGCATTCCTGAATTGATTCAATTTAACAAGAGGTAAACCATATGACAGTATTACGAAACAAATCAGTTTGTCATTCAATAAACTCCATTTCAGTACCACTCAGATGAATGTAAAAATCAATGAGCCGCGTTGAATTTCATGATGAAGATCAGATTGGATCAAGTGATTTTTGATAGGTTACAATCGAGTCTATTAAAATGTGAAAAATTTCGTTTCTCAGTGCCTAGAAACATCTACCTAATTACAAAATTGGCTTATCAACTTTCATCATTTTAGGTAGCAGATTATTAGATTTGTGTAAGTTAAGACGTATTCTGTTCGCATCATCTGATTACATCTAGTCTCTGAGGGATCTTTTGTTAACTTGTTTAGATGTACACATACAAATTATGAATTTATTGCAGAAAGAAAAACTTTATGTTCAGTCTGACTGATTTGATTTAACAGTCATAAAATATACACTTGATATAAGTTTGAAATTTGAATCAGTTTAGTTGTGTACAGTTAGATAGTTATGAGGCAAAATAATGCTACTTTGTCTACAGACGAATACCACAATACGCACTTTGTGAGATAATAATTTTCCAATAGATGATTGTTCTTATCGATCGCTGAAGTAAAAAAATTTAGGAGTACTCAGGTCGTGAGATAAATCATAGGTTATGATTCTTCTCAAACACCTTTTGACCCTTATTTATTAGCAACAGGAAGCATTTGTTAAAAGATTTTCTGAAAACATAAATGTATAAACGTTTTTGTAAACATAAGTGAGATGTTCCAGTGAAATACGGTTACAAATACAATTATTCGCTTCCGCTGACAATGAAAAGTTTAGGTGTACTGTTATCATCAGAAACCCATTTCAAAGTTTCACCTTAAGCAATATGAGATGGGCATATTTTAAGCATATAAATAATTTAGAAGATTTGGAAAATATCCACTCATATGCATAACACAGTCAGAAATACGCTTACAGAATCAATAAAGCAAATTCAATCAGTCCTGTATCGAATGATGGATTTTTCAAATGAGAAAAGAAAAGAACAAAAGTTATAATTTTAGTTTCTTTTTTTCAAATTAGGTCTAAAATCCCTAATTTTGTTTATTGAATATGTTGCGTAAATAATCTTTGGATGTCTATAAACCAAATTTTTGATATTTGTTGTCTCTTTTTTCTCATAACTTTACAGATTATGAAAGTGATAATGCCTACGATGTACTTATTGACTGATCCATCTAACTAGTTGAAAATGTAGACAGAAACTTGCTATTTTTAGTCTTATTCTAAGTCATTAGTTTTGTGTTCTATTTTTGATTATATTTTATTAAAAATACAAAGTGATGAAAAACAGCAAGAACTGAAGACTTTTATTCCTTTGCGTTGTATCCATCAAAGTGACTCACAGCATGATTGAGATAAATTTGGTTAACAAGCTCAACATATCGAACCATTTGTCCAATTATCCGTTCATTCGGTAATGAAAAAAAACATACATTTTTTAACCGTACGTCATGAGACCTTGTAGACAATTATAGTGACTTAATTCCTGACAGAGAAAACATCTCCCATGATGATAAAATAAAAATTCATTACAGCTGGTCGTTGTGTCTAATAGTAACGAAAACCGCGCAAAATGATTTAAAACATGTGGAGTTTAAGCGTTCATGGGACGTACAGTACAAGGAATAGCTATCGCATGAGTAAGGATGACGTTACACACATAAAAACCGTTAAATATAAGATGTTTGGATGAATTTAAATCAGCGGCGTAAACGCTGACAGAAAAAAAATCGGTGCAGAGAAAGAGTTATCAGGTCAGCAAATCTAAAATTATTATCATTTCCCTTTTAACTCAATCATCTGTTCTATTAAAACGAACATTGGTACTACTGCTACTAGATACATAGAATACACAATATTACTGTAGGCATCAGAAGTACAGTGTTCGCTCTATAGGTCGAGAGTAAAAAGCTAATCGAAAACAGGAGAAACCTATGCTCCAGCGACCGTCTTAGTGTGCAGGAACCACATATACATTTATGATACTCAAACATTCTCTGCAGCCTTCATCTCACGATCTCGAAGTCACCAGAAGTATGCTGAAAATCGTTAGACAAGTTTATTCGAAGTGCTCTTCATCACATCGGATAAAGACTCGTTATTTTGTAACTTGATTGAAAGCAAACAAAATTATCAACTCATTAGAATTGTGTGCATACATATTTGAGAGTGATATTTCTAATATATTCGCCATTTTAGGTGTAGGAACAGATTCATTTAAAATACTTCAGCTTTGCTTCATATCGATTAGCTGAGAATTAGTCACTCACTTATCCTTTAGTGTTCTAGTGAGATGAGTTTTTTTAAAGTGGGTTTTGATACTAAAAAAGAAGCGACACGAATGAGGTGACACCATTTGTCTTTAGTATGTCATCTTTATGTGAGTGTTTTCTGATCAAATGTTCGTATGTTTTCTCTGATGATCAGTGATTTAATCACTAATCTAAAATGGTAATTTTTCTACATGATTAACGACCAAAACCACTGTATATATGATGGCACCGGAACGTTAGAACCTTCGCACCGTTGTAAAAGTAGAAGACGGAAGACGTTGAAGAGCTCCTATTGACGGAGTCGAAAATATACAAAAAACGTGCGTATTTATACAATTGTATATTATTGATATCTCCATGGAAGTCTTTAAACGTTTAACCTTGAACTTCATCTATCAACTGCCATTAAATATTTAAACATTTATCCGATAGGTTCATCAATCGACTATGTGCGTGGTTGGCTTCTCGATGGCTATCTCAACATCATTTTTCGCCAGTATATCATCTTCATGCATTTGTTTTCCGATTGAATGACCGTATGGTTTCACTGATGATCAGTGATTGAATCTTCAATGTAAACAATAATAAGACAGTGTGAATAGCGAGAAAATAGTATTTGTATCATAACGAAAATTGTAATAAAGTTATACGCTTGAATAAATGTTGACAGATTTTCCAGGTTATCGTAAATTATATAACCAGCAGGGTTGATCTGTAATTCAAGTTTACAATTTAAATATTTAGTTGCAAATATTGTACCTCACAGTTTTTGAAAATTCTGTTACATAACTCAATACAAAACATTAATAATTTAGTATTTGGAATAAAACGGTGACTTATTATTACTAAAATTTTATTATCAAAGAACTGAGCCAAAAACACTGAAAAATGACAATTCCCTCAATATTAAAACCGATAATCCTAACGGAAAACTGATTCATATACGTAAACAGGAAAACAAGTTCATGAAACAACACAATCTGATATAAAAATATATACCTATCTGTAAGATAAAGAGTAGCCTAAGTGCCACGAATGCCATCTATAGCCTTGCTTTGAATCAAGACTACAAGGCGATGGATGAACCCTTTTATGAAGTCACACTTTACATTTAAACGGGTTTTATGTATTTCCCTAACGTAGGCTAATTCTTAATTGAAACAAAATTAAGGAGCGACTTCGTTTGCTGATAAGAATCAAACTCTCCGAAGATACCCGCATAATAGAGGACAGTGGAGCATGCTGTAAGCTAAAATATCTGAAAGATAATTGGCACTTTAAAAAATTGCTAATAAGAAATGAAGGTTCCAGCAGTTTGCACTCACTTGCGAGAATCAAATAATGTTCGTGTAAAAGAAATATTACGTTCAAATTAGTTCGAATAATGAAAGTACAAATCAACAAGGTGATGATTGAGCCGTATTATAACAAACGTTAAAAAAAATGATTCTCCACATTCCATTTGTTCAGATCATAGTGTGGTGTGAGCTACTTATAAGTGGTATATGACGTGAGTGTCAACGTATTGTCCGGCAGCATAATATGGGGGAAGATCAAGAAAGGAAGAGTTAGAAAACGATGGAATTTGTACGAAACGCATGAACAGTGACATTGGATTGATGTTTTGCAACAGGAACAGTCCAGTTCAATATGATGAACTGATATTTTGCAAATTAACGATTTACGATATGATTTTCCAATTTTACTGAGTAACTCTGTATTTTCGCTAAATACAATTCGGTTGCCCCACTTGTGTTCTCGTTCACTTTAATAAGAGCAAAATCTGCTAAAATTATTATTTAACCAAGTCGTATTGGTAATCTATGCATTATTTTGTCTTCTTTGTGTACACGCTTGCTTGAACACCAGTAGAATGAAGTTGGGCGAGTGGGATCATAATTAGAATGGAAACACATTTTTTTGAAATAATATGGTGTTTGTTAGCTTTAGCGTCAAATAAGCCTGCAATTGAAAACGTAAAAACTTTCATTTTAAGTCAAGTGTAAGCATAACATCACAGAAAGTTAGATTTAATTGTTAACAGAAAGGGGTGAAACCGAACAAGTATTCGTTGTCCAAGAAACCTTGCTGTTCAGTGGCTTATACTTCATTCTCGGAAATATGCGAAAGTAATATAGTAGGTAAGTAAGCTTGAACAAAATTAGAGCTTTTGGGGAGTATGTAAGTATTGTCATATCGTTAAAAAGTAATTCGCTGGAAAAACGTTTCCATTAAAACTATTCTCAGAGAGTTAAAACGTCTTCATTTCTAAAATGTATGATGAGTCAGAATAGAAGCCGTTTTTCTATGTAGGTCATGTCTCGGATATTTTTTTTCACAACTATATCAATTATCATCATACGTATACGGAATATTTGTGAATAATGGAAGACTGGGAGAGTTATAGAAGTTTCGGTAGAAGCCAAAAGATACATACCACATGCAATAAGTGAAACACATTGCACATATGTTGCATAACTACGACTAGCTTCAGCAGAGCTTCTGGCATACTCTGACAATGTGGAAGATACCCTATAAACAAACAGTTACACTAGTGATATCAACGAGAAGGCCCAATATTATATTTCACATACTCTTGTAAGCTTCTGACTGATGACTATCGATGACCTCATAATCGTGAATGAATTCAGATTTATAGGCGAGAATGATAATTCTCCACATGAATTAATTCGTCGCTCATGAATCGAATCAGTTTGACGGCTGTATGGTGAGTGCTGATCCAAGATGGCCGATAAACCGAAGAAGAAAAGCTTACGGAAATAACTGATTATAAAAGCCATTTAAAGCTAACCAAATTGATCAAATTATCAGAATAATGATAAAAGTAAAATGTGCATTTTCTTTATTTTCCATGATAGAGTTATGAATAATATTAGAACCATGATTTGATCATTGAGAGATGTTCACTGCGGATGAGAACTATGCTAGTATAAAACGGCAGTCCATTGAATTTACGTTTCTATAGACGGCCAAACAACGATAGATTCATAAATGTAATTTCGTTAAATTTGGCTTATTTTTAGGTCGTAAAAATTTTCTTGTAGTCAGTCTCTTAGTGTCTTACAAACAATTTTGAACAAACAAAATGAAAAAGAGGATAAACTAGAGTTATGGGAAAAAGATATTCTGGCTTGTTAGTTGAAGTATATGAATACACAGATGAGAAAGTATACAAAAGTAAGCAGGTTGTAAAAACAGACTACATATAAACAATTAACCGATATTTCAAAAATGCTATAGAGGCAATACTCTTAACGTGATTTATTGGCAGAAACATTTCAGTTCCTAAATAATTATGTAAATTGTCATTCGTCGGTTGTTGGGAAGACTTAAAAGAGCCATATGTTGCTAACGCTTTGAGTTACTAAATAATTATAGGTAGTATGATTCCACCACCAAATATATCGCCAGGTTTCAGAAAATTATCAAGTCAAACGAAAGTAATGCATCGAAACAATCTTTAAAACAGTAGTCACTTAGTTACCGTCAAAGTTCCAACTTTTCCTGATAAGCGTGATGAATGAGAAGGGGTATTTATGATAATCTCTTTGCAAAATTAGGTATATGTATCATCCAATCAACTCGAGCAGCTTCAATAAGTATTTCGAGTATAAAAAGTAAATAATGAATGAAAAAAGCGCTGAACCAACCACAATCAAGTTATTTTTGAGATCCGCAATAACAAGAACAAATCATTTTCGTTGTTCTAGCTTATGGAACATCATTGAATTTGATCGAAATTTCCATAATAAATAATTAGTGAACGAGATCCAAATAAAAAATTAGGTCTACTGGTCAGAATCTCGACAGTAAACCTTCATCTTTTTAGGTGTAGAAGTCAGAGTTTAATATCGAATCGATAATGTCAAATCATCAAAAGGAATTGAATGTGTGTAATTTCTGCGCTACTTTTAACAACATGTAAAATAACCTTGACCAGCATCAAACAAATCATGGGTATGATTAATTATCGCTTTTCTACTGTTGTTTTTCATTTTATTATGGATTTATTAGAAACGTTTAATGGTGCACTATGGAAATGTCATTGTTACTGAATAACAACTGTCACTGAACAACTGTAATTTACTGATATGTTCCAGATACAATTGATCACAATCATCAGTGCATGTAAAATTCGAATTCTGTATTTGATGAAAATGCTCAAAAGAACGAGACATTCATAGTCATTCGTAAACTAATAGAAATAGAAACAAATTTATTGATAGATCATTGAAAGAAATTTCATAATCTTCTGGCGCCTGTTATCCTCAGTAGTGAACTATGAATTAGCCTGTACTACCCAGATTCTTTCATTCCAGTTATGCCTAATTCTTGCTCATTCTTCATATGTCTGACTATAATCCTTGGCGTACTGCATCTTTTGTCTTCCTGTATTCCGTCCTTCAAGTGAATGGTTGTCTTCTATCGTATTAGAGTGTTTCTACAATGTGCGTTATATCTACATCTAGGGCTTCTCCATGACTTCTTACTCCACTGGAATCTGATCTTTTCTCTCTCTCCCCCGGTAGACTGCTGTTGATGATGCCTGGACAACACATGTTCGTAGACAAATGGTAATTAATACCTGTATCTTTTAGATGATTAATTCTCTGTCTCATGAGGAAAAACTCTTTTGAATTCTGTATTGGTGTTGGTTGATAATTATCATGATTTTCAGAATCAGTTCAGCTGCAGAAAAGCAACCTTTGCTTTTCCGATCCGCACCTTCTCATCTGCATCAGATTCACATTGACTGTCAATGATGCTGCCCAGATACGTACGTTTTTCACCATGTTAACAAGCTGATGTCTTTAATTGCTGTTGAATCGACATAATCCGAGTTGTCCTGGAGAGCCACTTCGATGTTGGAGTTATTCATTGCAGTTAGTTGTTTTTGGTGAACGAAACTCTATGTATATAAATTCCAGAATCAATGAGATATCAGATGTGTTTCTTTGCTTGTTTGTGCTATTCTGATTTTCCTGATAAGAACTAATATGACCGACTAAAAAGACATATTGAGGCTTTGGTGTGTAACTGACATCAGTATTTTGATCTTTCTGTAGTACAAGCTGTAAACTAGATCATTATTCACAAAACTGTACTCATCGTAGAGTAATCACACTAGATATTGTGTTTTTATAAGTAGTTAGTTCAGTACATGTTAAATTTGTCATTCTGTCGTTCAGTTGCAATGAGGAAAATGAAGTAGTTCAATTATTATTCAACCCAACAAGTCATTGTCATTTCCATCATGAAACATGCTATTATTACTTGTTTATCAGTCAGATTGTTTAAATGACTTGATAGTTTATTTGGATGCTAATAATCATTTTTTCCAGATCTACTTGTGCAGAAATACTATCCGTGAATAAACAGTCAACCATGAATAATATTCAGAAAAGGATACTCACCAGTATTGTTTTCCCTTTGATTCGATTGATGTTTACAAACATAAGAATACCGAAATCATTATCGTCAGTTTTATATGCAATTAGTTGTTTTCATAAATATTTATATATTTTGAAATTGATATCAGTTAGTAAAATAATGCTTCGCATTTTCATTCATTGACATTGGAAACTAGATCTACAGGAAGAGATGAAACCCATTATATTGTTTATATCCCGATGACCGAATTTTCTCACTTACACAGTCAGTTATAAATGTTTCAAGATAGAATTATATGCTTACTGTACATTGAACTATTGATCAACAGTAAAATTACTGACTAGTCGAGATAACTACATATTGCTCAAACAGTAACCGGTTTCAATTTCTGAATATACCAATGAAAAAATTAATACTAGTAATTTAATAAAGTTACTTAGATTTTATGAATTTATATCTCGTGATACCTGTATCATTGTAAACAAATTGAACACTGACGATTTAAGGAATTGTAGGCTGGTATTGTAGAACTGATATGTATATGTGTAAAAATCTTATTCTCTTTGTTTAAAGCGTTACATGCATATTAAGAAAGTTATTAAAATTTGTTCTTTCCACATTTCCTTATGTCATTTAAAAGAACACACTTGAATTGAGCTTCTTCGCCTGGAGACCCTCTAGACTATTGCGTGTGTTAATCACGTATGGAAAGACTCTGCTATGAATGGAGTATGTGATCACATACTCTGAAAACCTGACTCTAGCCAAAAAAGTCTAACTATTAAAACTCCGCCCTCGGGTTTAGAAGCTGATTGTTAAGAAAAACAATGACATCTCATGGCAAAAAGATGGGCTTTCTTGAGCTCATGAGGCTTACCACTCTTCTACCAACCAGAGCGATCATTGATGAATGTACATGGAATGCTGATATTTTGCGGGAGACCGGATAGTTATCCAATGAAATTAAAAGATACAACTTTATAGTAAATAGAATCACAGGAAAACATTTGACGCAGGTTGGACAACAAAGATTCGATTCAGTTGCTGTTAAACTTAAGTCATCATGAATAAAATACCTACTAACGAAAATGTTTATATATTTATATTTTGATATTTAATAAATATACTACTTCCTGGTAATCCGTAAATTCTGTCATCTTCAATCATTATCGTTCAGCAGCAACTTTAACTTTATCGGAGTCAACATGTATTTGCAACATATAATTCATTTACTTGTTCTGACTGAACTTCATCAATATCTTACTAGTATGTTTACTATATCTGTTTTCGACCTGCACAGTTGTCATATAGGTTTGCTGCTTGATATCAGTCACTTACAAAAATATTTGGGTACGTGGTTATATCCGTACAAAGTGCCGTATCAAATGGTCTATTCAAAACCCCGTTGTATTAGAGACAGTGGCAGTATTACCGTCAATCAAAAGGACGAGGTTTAGGAGATATGTTTCGATAAATAGGATCTAGTGACACAATTCTACAAGAGACACGGAAGGTCGTCAGCGATTCGAATGATTGCTATTTGAGACAAGGCACAAAATGGATACGGATGCGTCGTTACAAGCAAACGTAAGACATGTAATTCAAAGTATCTAACCATAGTTTACTATTGTCTATCAAAAAACAACTAAGTAGTCTACGCAAACTTATATAAATCAGTAAATTTGTCCATTTGGTCGCCCCTCGCTTGCTTAAAACCTAATCCTACACCACAAAACATGGCTCGATGGGCTGTCGTGGTTATTCATATGTTTTACAGGACCTAACCAACACTGATGATGAAAGATTCAAGAATGCAAACACAAGAACGAGTGGCGAGGGAGGATCATTTGTAAATTTCTATAGAAGAGAATAACGTGGTGGGTGATAGAATAGAAAGAAAATTGCAAATAATGACAGTTTCAAGGTCAACGATAAGCAATCAAGATCAAGGTTAACAAAACCAGCAATAAATGCGATGCGTGAAAATTCGAATAGATCACTTCTATCGGACTTCTGTACTGATGACGTTGTTCAGTGGAATAATGAAAGCTGCTAAAACAAAACATCTAGCTCAGAGAACGTAACAACATCACATTCAGGCATCAGAGCGGTAAACGTTCTCTACCCTTTCAGAAGAAAATACGAAATTAAAGTGCATATTGCGAATCGTCAAATACGCCAACACATATGTATATTGATCAAACACGATTTAAACAAAACTGCATTATACGTGAAAACTATTTCACACAATAATATTGAAAATATTCACATTCTTTTCAACTTCCATTAGTGATGCAAACAGAGATGTAGAGATATAATCACCGATAGACATGAAATTATTCGTGAACTTTCAAAGAATATTTTACAAGGACTGTTCAATAAAAGAGAACATAATAAGAAATTCATATACAATTTTGTTCCAAATACATATCTAGATAAATATGAATCAAAGATTTGTTTAGTTGAATGTTTCAAAAACTCAATAAAACAAAAAAATGTAGAAAAGCTAAGAAGCATTTCCAAGGTGTTGACCATATATAACTTCCTGTTTAAACTAAAGAACAAGTAGTTGCAATTTTCGAAATGAGGTGTTAAATTTGGAGGATGATTCAAGGATTGGTTTAATACTGATTGAAGGACTAACCAATTTTGCGTGATATACTATTCCTGGCTTAATGCTTATTTTTCAGTCACAATCTCTCTTATTTACCGCCATTTTTAATTGACTCATATGTTATTCAATTATGTTCATCAATAGTGTGATATGGTTTAGTAGGTTTTATGTATCAAAACTATGTACGCTTGAAATATAACGAATACTGCTGAGGCTGGCTATAGAGACAAGCTCTTGAGTTGTCGATCAATAATGATTGAGAACTGACTCACGCATTGAATTGCGAGAGCATAATTACTAATGATTTTTGGCATTTTTTACATGATTTCGGTTTGTCTTCAGTCTGCTTTTCTAATGAACAATTCAAGCTTCACAGACGTTACATTCAGTTCCGAGTATGAAACTCCATCATAATTGGCTGAAATCATATTTCAATTGATAATTTCAACGAAACGTACTCACTTTCCTAACTTACATCAGCCTGTTACCCCAAACGGAGCATTGACCACAGACTAGCAAATTATTTTCTGGTTATCGTTTCTTTGTATGGGTTGGATTTCTGCGAAGCAGGAGCCGTCAACTTTATGAATAGCCATCCGAGCGAGCGACCGGCAGGTACTTCAGAAGGCCTTTATTACGAGTTATGTTACTGAAAACGTTACTAACAATACATATTAGTGTAAAATTGAATCATCAAATCGCTTCACGCTTTTAGCATCATGACAAAAAACCTGATAGTTTATCGAACATATAAAAATATACTCTTACCAAATTTACACTGGTAATGAAGAGGAAAATGCTTTACATACACAAGGAGCTGCACCGATGCTGTTCAAACATGCACAAAAGGCACTGATAGGATGGAAATCCCATGGATCGATGATCACTGAAGCATCCTTCAAAACAGAGAAAGCGGACATTACAATGAACTTCATCCAATGCTGTGCACCCACCAATGACTACAATGATGACGGTAAAGATCAATTCTACAAAAGGCTGCAGTCAGTTGTCGAAAAATCCTAACCATAGGATTTGACGATTCTTATGGAGGAACGTAATGCCAAGGTTGGCCAGAACAACACTACATATCAAGACATCATGGGACGATATTGACTGGGAGAAAGGAACAAAAACGGTGAAAGATTCGTAAATCTATGCGCTTTCAACAAACTGGTCATCGGTGGCACAATATTCCCGCACCAACGCATTCACAAATCCACATGGATTTCACCGAATCAAACTACTCAGAACCAAATTGACCATATCTGTATCAACAAAAAGTTCAGAATGACCATGGAGGATGTGAGAACAAAGAGAGGAGCTGATATAGCTTCAGATCACCACTTGCTAATCGCCAAAATGAAACTAAAGAAGGACTGGACAACGGGACAGACAACATCACACAAGTTTAATACGGCCTTTCTCCGGGATACCGTGAAACTCAACGAATTCAAGATAGGTTGCAGGATCTTCAGGATCTACTCAATGGAGAGGACGCAACATTGGAGAACAATTGGAAAGGGATTAAGGAGGCAATCACTTCAACATGTCACGAAGTTCCAGGTAACAAGAAGCACCATCACAAGGAATGCATCTCTGTTGGTACTCTTGCAAAAGTTGAAGAAAGGAGGAAAAAGAAGGCAGCAATCAATGTGAGCCGAACAAGAGCCGAGAAAGTTACCGCACAAGCTGAATACACGGAAGCAAACAGGGAAGTGAAGAAGAGCATCAGAGCTGACAGATTAAAATATGTGGAAGGTCTAGCAATGACAGCCGAAAAGGCTGCAAGAGAAGGAAACATGAGACAATTGTACGAAAAAACAAAGAAGCTCGCTGTAAACTATCGTAAACCAGAACGACCAGTGAAAAGCAAGGAAGGGAAAATAATCAGCAACACTGACGAACAGCGAAATAGGTGGGAAGAGCACTTTAAGGAACTCTTGAATCGACCAGCTCCACTGAACACACCCAACATCGAAGCAGCATCCAAGGACCTCCCAATTAATATTGGCGCACCTACGATTGAGGAGATCAGTATGGCCATCAGACAAATCAAGAACGGCAAAGCAGCAGGACCAGACAACATTCCAGCAGAGGCAATGAAAGCAGATGTAGAAGCAACTGCGAAATTATTTCACATCCTCTTCAAGAAGATTTGGGATGAGGAACCAGTAACATCAGATTGGAAAGAAGGATACCTGATCAAAATACCAAAGAAAGGCGATCTGAGCAAGTGTGAGAACTACAGAGGCATCACTCTTCTTTCAATACCAGGCAAAGTCTTCAACAGGGTGTTGTTAAACAGAATGAAGGACTTCGTAGACGCTAAACTTTGAGATCAAGAGGCCGGATTTCGTAAGGATCGATCACGTACTGACCAAATAGCTACTTTACAGATCATTGTGGAACAATCAATTGAATGGAACTCATCACTCTACATCAACTTCATCGACTACGAGAAAGCATTTGATAGCGTGGATAGGAAAACACTGTGGACGCTTCTTCGACACTACGGTGTGCCTGGGAAGATAGTTAACATCATACGGAATTCTTATGACGGATTCAACTGCAAAATCGTACACGGAGGACAGCTAACAGATTCCTTCGAGATGAAGACCGGTGTGAGGCAAGGTTGCTTAATCTCACAGTTTCGCTTTCTCCTGGTGATCGACTGGATCATGAATACGTCAACATCTGGAGAGGAGCACGGTATCGACTGGACAGTTAGGACGCAGCTGGACGACCTGGACTTCACAGTAGACTTGCCCCTTCTATCTCACACGCAACAACAAATGCCAGAGGAGACGACTAGTGTAGCAGCAACCTCTGCAGCAGTAGGTCTCAAAATACATAAAGGAAAAAGCGAAATTCTCCAATGCAACACAACATGCACCAACCAAATCACTCTTGATGGAGATGCTTTCGAGGACGTTAACACCTTTACATATCTGGGCAGCATCTCCGACGAGCAAGGTGGATCCGATGCAGATGTGAGTGCACGGATTGGCAAAGCAAGGGCTGCATTTCTACAGTTGAAAAATATCTGGAACTCCAAACAACTTCAACCAAAACCAAAATCACGATTTTCAATACAAATGTGAAGACAGTTCTACTGTATGGAGTGGAAACATGGAGAACTACCAAAGCCATCATCCAGAAGATACAAGTGTTTATTAACAGCTGTCCACGCAAAATTTTTCGTATTCGTTGCCAGACACCATCAACAACAACGAACTGTGGGAGAGAATAAACCAGATTACAGTGGGGGATGAAATCAGGAAGAAGCGGTGGAAGTGGATAGGACACACACTACGAAAAGCACCTAACTGCGTCACCAGACAAGCCCTCACATGGAACCCTGAAGGCAAAAGGAAAAGAGTAAGGCTAAGGAACACATTACGCAGAGAAATAGAGAAAGATATGAGAGGGATGAACAAACATTGGACAGAACTGGAGAGGGAAGCCCAGGACAGAGTTGATTGGAGAAAACTGGTGGGCGGGTGAGAGTAACAGGTGTAAGTAAGTAAGTGATCCAATAAACACTCTAATGATGAGTATTTGTTTCAAATAAATGTGTAAATACACAAATAGATAGATAAATAGATAGGAGAATCGATAGATGCATAAATAGATTGATCGGTAGATTTGGAAAGAGAAAGCTCGATTGTTCGATAGGGAAATCGTTAAATTGCATGATAGATGAACACCGTTACACAGCAATAAACTACTGCGATATGATCCAGAAATGCAATTTATCAGTGGTATGTTATTCCTCTAGATAAAGACGTAATCATTTAAACAATTTATTATAAAAATTTATTTTAATCGTAGATTGAATGACCAGATTGAAATTTCATTTGATTAGAGATTTAATTATGAGCAACTCATGTTATTTTATACTGAGTGACTAAGGACGTTCCTGACTTTTTATAAAAAGTTAACAAATGCCTGACACACAATTCACCATATTTCTACATACAGATCGTGAATGTACTGAAGTACTTCGTGTAAAACATAATAACGTTTGTTGTTGCGACAAACTTGACATGTTTACAAAGAATGATTTGCGAAAGTTCTATGTGAAAACGAAAATTTCACGAACCACTCTAACGACTAAGAAAAAACAAATTTACTATTCATCATTGAAGCATGAATTTTAAATCACTGTTTAAAGAGTTGCAGTAACTGAAGATCCACGTTTCTGGCATTTATACAGACAATTACACTTCCAATGGATTTACAAATTTACACGGTGCATAGCATATGTCTGAAACGAAAAAGAATATAACCTTACAAAATGAATCTGGTGGGCTTCACCTGAACACCGCGTTTAATAACATTTGAGGACATAACATCACGTTGTTAGCAGTGGTACACATTCTATGTGTCACGAATGAGGAATGTTTCTACTTCTATTGGATAAGCTTCAAAAGTACAACTGCGAAGGAACTTTGTTGAAAGATAAATAGCATCTTGTGAAAGAAATTTAAAAAAAATGTAAAGAAACCGTTTCAACATGTTTGTGACGGGTTTCTATAGATGGATATTCTACCTTATCAGTTCACTTTGTTTCCATTAGGTGAAGGCTGAACGCGCTGTCCCGAATTCGACATCAAAAACACAATAATTCTAGGAGAAAGCGGTTTATTTTCATTATAAAACGGAAATACAAACAGTTACCTAACTATTGTTACACCTTCCAGTTCACAATTACCACCATGGGTATCCGTTTCCAAAAGAATAATTGTTATCAGTTCTTACTGCTAAGGTATCAAATCCATAAGGCTGTAGTCATATGAAATATCAAATTAAAACAACTTTTATACAGTTCAGAAGCAAACATAAAAACTTCAATATAAGTACAAAATATAGAAATAATAACAATATGCAATGATAAAATCTCAAAATGGAATCAAATAATGTACCAAAATGTCAACATAAAGGGTCAGTCATATCAAAACACAAATATATATACATGGAGGGATTTTCCAAAAAACAGAACATTCAAAATCGTTTCTACATTTCTTGTACTATAATTGTCAAAGCCAATCCTGTGCACATGTCAGTTAAATGTTCATAGTCTGTCAATTAATTCTGTTCATCTATTTACTTAACGAAAAACCATCAATCCATTTGAACACAGAAATTATGTAGCACGGTGAAATCCTAACATGATAATAGTAAAACTAGAGTTGACCCATTCATCTAATTGTGTTGGCAAGATCTCGCTCTTTTAATCGTTCACGCACGTAGATATGATAAAACAGAGCGCTAAATGAGACTAAAGCGTAGTGGAGACGAGGGGCGCATCAAAGTGATATGAGGCGGGCAAGTGCTGGATGATGAGTGATTAGAAAAACTTTTATACAGCTATTTTAGTCAGTGAAATATCTCATCAACATACTATCACACACAATACCATTTCAGAAATGTATGCCACTCAATAACTGAAAGTATGTAAATTGGATCGAATGTGGTTAGTACTGCTTGGATTGTCAAAGTTGACAAAAAATAGCTCATCGAATGGTAGAATCCTTGAAATTGATTGAACTTTCCTTGTGCAATCTTGTAAACATTTATGTATGTATTTGAAAATTTCAGATTCAGCGCGTAAGTTATTTATTGCAGCTGACCGATGTCATGCGGTTCAGCTCCTGTTGAGTGCTGATGAATTCTTAACGATTAGCTAACCACGTGACCACTAATATAGATGAAAAGACGTCTCGTGAGATAACATGATGCAAGCTTAGTTATGTTAATTCAACATTGAAATTAAGTGCATAGAATAAACAGGTACAACATTCTCTTCTACTATTTTATTATTCTCTCGTTAGAATCACCTAGTTTCCTGCTTCGTGGCTAGAGTCTTCGCGTATGCCTTATTTACTTGAGAGGATAAGCCACTAAAATGGTGTGTTTCAGTTTTCACAATCCGCCCGATTACCGTACATCTTAGTCAAAACATTTTATCAAGCTGAGCCTTGTCTTTACAGTTTCAGTTTATTTATCTATATTCGTCAATGAATATTTAAGGTTTCGACAACAATATTATCATTACAACTCATGCTCTTGATCCACTTTGCCACAATTTAACCATATTTAATACATCTATTGGAAGCCATAATATTAAAATTATCATCTTGTGATAAGAAAATATTTTATGTTACACGAGATAGAAAATTAATTTACTAAATCTAGAACTCTTTGATAAGATAATCTGCATTACTTTTTACAGAAATTCAGTCTTACAGTTTATATAATTTATCAAAATTGTTTCCAACGTTTTGAATAATTATTTTTATCAGAATATAACGCAAGAGGATTGAACAGAAGTAAGTTGTATTGCGCATCGATTTAGGTAAACAGAATAATAAATAATAATACAATATTAAACATAACGTAGATAGAGAGATCATAATAACAATACAATATTCAACGTAACATAGATAGGGAAATGCAGACTTTGTGAAAAACTGTTACAGCTTATTGTAAAAACATTGCTACCCTTATATAAGAAGTTTGCTAATCATGAATATTTTAATGAATGATTCAGTGTCGTGATCTGTTTCATTCCGAAAATTTTTGTAACCTAAAAGTGAAACCTGTACTCTGAATGCCCGTTTGAGACTTACTAGTATTTTTTAGTGCTTCGTGAGCTTAAGTCTCGCTAAATAGATATTTATTGACATATGACTTTTCTCAGTTGAATCAAGGATATATTTGGTAGTGTTCGAGTAGATCAGCCCGCTTGCTTTCTTACTTTCTTGTGAACTGATGCGTTGCGTCAGTAATTTTCTGTCCCTTGACCGTGAAATAGAAGCTTGGGTGAGAAAGAAACAGAAGAGTAAATATTATGTCAGTTCATCCCCCCTGGAAAGTGACTTTATTTATGCTCCAAAGATTTGCATTCTTCCTTGAGAATATTTTCAGAAGACACGAAACAGTTTCTGCGCTTTTAACTACTTGTGGTTAGCTTACTTTATAAAATTGCTCATCTGACAAACCATATGCTTTAAAAACTACATAGAACAAGTTGATTTTCGGGATTCGCTGATTTAATTTTTCAGAGTGCTACACATTATTTGTATCATGTTTGTGACCATATTATTTACCATTTATATAATGCTTGTAAAAGATTTCATTCAGGAAAATCGTGAAAACGCAATGCAAAACATAGAAGACATCAGTTAAGGATCAGAATAAAAAGAAGTGTTCATAACATTTTAAGATCATGACTTTGGATCTTTTTGGTATTACCCAGAAGTGACTTGAATTGGATGAGCGGGTCGACCGCTTTACGTATTTCGTGAGTCTCATCATTAGTAACGACCTAAAGTCTTACTTAATCTCAGCTCAAATTGATAAGGCTCGACTGGCTTTGAAAAATGTGCGTCATCTACGGCCTTAATAAGAACAGCACATATAGGGGAACCATAGTCATCAAACTGTACTCTAATTACCATGAATATTTATATCGAAATATTCGGCCAGTCATAGAAATTTGTGTCAATAATCACAATGTATTAGATCACGGTAATTCACACAAAATGTAAAAGTACAAATCGATCTTAGGAAGACAGATGTGCTGATAGTATTGAGAGTAATGAAATGCGGTAACATGTATTTATCGGTAGTTCAACACTGGAAATAGTGGGTTAAAAGTGGATAAATAGATTTCAAATAATCAAAACAACATGAAACGGTTTGGATGTTTTGTAATGATTATTTGAAGTTTTTTTATCTCTTTTACACCTACTATTTCATTTGTTGAATAACGGAGGGACTGTTATCGTATTTTATCACTGTTACTAAAAGCAATACTCTTCGCTTCGTACTAACAACGTGTACTTTAAAATGCTATGTAAAGCGACATAATCTATAACCTTACGATTAGTGACTCAAATTGCGATGACTGGTCGAAAATGTTTATATTGATATTCATGTATATAAGGTAGAAGCCTGATGACGATGTAACTGAAAATAATATTGCCCGCTTATATGTGTTGTTCTTATTTTTATGGTGAAAACGTATGGTGAAGTCTGACCAGAGGTTTAGCCTGCCGCGCATTTGTTTACTCTGCACTAGTTTATGGATGCAAAATATGGTTAGTAAGAGTAGACTTCCGTAGGTGATCAACAGTCGATCATAAGTGTTTCCGAGGGATGGCTTGTTTATCTTTGAACTATCGAGTTAGCAATCAACACACAGGAACTATGCGAGGACGACAGATTATTGAATAACGCCCTGAAACTCAATCACTTGAGGTGTTTGAGATACAAGTTACGAATACTTATCCACTGACTGCCTCGTCAAGCTCAGATTTAAGATGAAGGAGTAGGTTGGAAGGAATCTGAGGTAGACCGAATCAATACATGGCACATATTTATAGTGTCACTGAATTAAGTCGTATTTAAACGTGTAGACTACCGGGTTGTGGTTCGCAAGATGATAGTAATTTAATGTAAGATACATTGAATGACATTGCACAGGTGTGTCCAATATTTTAATTCTTTCAAATGCTGATCTATTGTGTTCCTTATTACCTCTCTCTTCGTCTTTCTAAATTTATTTCACTGAACTTTATCTCTGAAGAAATTTATTCAATCCCTATTCTTCTCCATAATCATTATTATTTTTACTTTCTCGACTGTTGCGCGATATGAATTGACAATTGCCACTTGTTTTGTTGTATGGAAACTTGAACTGATGTACGTACTAAAATCTACATGGTAACTAGCTAACTGATTATTCACGAAACTGTGAATAGTATTATCATTGGGGAAAATCAACGCACGAAGTATATGGTGAGTTATACTACATGGTACGAGATGGGCTGCTAATTCACTGAAACCGTCAATAATTTCAAATATTCATTCATGAATTGATCATATAGAATTCAGATCATTTTATAATTGCTCAATATTTGTATTGATGTTAAATAATCATCTTCTAACCAAATAGCTATGAAATAATATTTGGGTGATGTCTGTAAGTTACGTCTTTTTTCCTGGTAAACAAATACGTTGGAAGCTTACTAACTTTCAGTGGTACAAGGTATCCTAATCGTTTTCTTGAATTATAATGACAAATAGTGACGATAACAAAATGCAGATCAAGTGATTTCATTTGAAGAAGAACATGCGATCACATTCCTAACTATGCAGATTTTTCAGAAATTGCCTTAACATCATTTTATTGCATTTTTAATCGCCTGTTACTAACAATCTGTATGGAGAAATTACAGTACTAAGTTTTATCAATAATTATTAGGCACATAAATAGTAAACCTGCCATTACTATACCTTGAATAGTTATTCTTCTCCGTGAACAAAATTTCGGTTGAAATATGAATGGTTACATGACTCATTTTTTCGACTTCCTGTAGATTAAGCAGACTTAATATCAGAATGTTTCAACGAAAATAATAATTCATATCACTTGAGAGCACGGTTGTTTTTGAGAAAAGCATATACTGAATGGCTTAAGTGATCATTCACACACGTTATATTATTACTCATTCTTGTTATGAAAATTCGAATTTCCCAAGCATGAGTACATTCTTCGTACTGAGACACTTATAAGTAATCGGTCATAAAATGAAAGACTTTCGAACACCATGACTGAGAAATTTCAATGTATTTGAAATCAGAATATCAATTTTATACAGCTGTATAGTAGGTAGATTATGGTTAAAGACTGTGATTCAAGTACCTTATTTACACGAAACACTGTTAAATGAAACGTTTTGTTACTTAAAAGTGATGTAGATTGTTGTCTTAGTCTGATCATAGCTAGACCATCATTGAAACTGTAGGAGCACTGGAAGCATGTTCAATCACAGATTAAGGCTTCTCACATTTTCACCCCCACGACCGTCTCTCTTTTCTCTTAAACAAATGAACAATGAATGGAGTTGATCAATAAATATTGAAATTCAATTATTTTATAAAACAGATGAACAATATCGTCACATGTGTAAGTATATGTTTATTATTCACCTTAAGTAATGAAATTATTTCTTGTGTAACTGGATGATTGAATGCTGATTGAAGATATCATTGAAAACACAAAGTTTAATCAGTAAATGACACATAGAATAAGAGTTGTTCGTGACGACAGTTTTACACGGAAAATTTGATATTATTGTCATATACCATTTACTTGCATTATCGTCCGCAGCCACCCCTAGAAATTCAACTAAAAATATGATTGTGGAAAGATTCGTTGTTACACACTCATCGACTGAACTGTAGGCAAAGTGAAATTTGTTAAACAGTATCTCAGCGTACCAATAACAATCCGATTCGGTGAACATGGTTCAGTGACACACAAAGTGATCTTCTGATTTATTCTTCACTGTAATCTCGTGACTCCATGTAATTTTGCATTCATGAATTACCACTAGTGTTGTGTTGAACTGCATCTTACACGTGCAACACTAAAGATCTACCCGTCGCTCGCTGTCTACTAAATATGATTCAAAAAATTTCACCAGCTGTAATTCAAACGGCAAATAAATTTCCTCAAGTATAATCTTCACGAAAAACCAATTGTGTTGATAAGCCGTCATTGTGTTTGAGATTTTACTTCCAATATACATGATTATTGCAACCAAGGACAATTTATTCATTGTTGTTTTATGCGTTTTGAATTATTATGTCCTATGAAAAATTACAAGACATGTGTCTCCGTTTGTCTGAACTCTTTCATAACTGATGTAACTGTATTTCAATCGGCAGTGAATGCATTGAAACACTTGTTAGTAACCTATGAAGGATCTTACTAAATACGTTCAGCTGTTCTATTCAATATCCTGTAAATGAAATAAATAACAGTCTGCGAAAAATGAGGTCATATGCATTTGTCTTTATTTTCTAATCCATCATATACAAACTTTACCTACGTTGAGTTGAACTAAAGGTCCCTATCATTTTAAGTTGAAGTCTTTGGTCCCTGTCATCCTCGTGTTAGCATAGAACAGCTTTTTCGACTATCATTTTGCCCTAAACGTCACTGTACGTAATCCGATTCTCAGATGGTGGAGATGAATTGTAGCTCAGGTGGATGATTGTGGTAGTGTTTTGTTGTCTCAGCTCAGTAATCCGATTCATTCGAGTTCTTTCCACTGACAGTATTCTAAGTTTGTTCACTTGAGTCACATTGATATTTGTCGATAAGTATAAATTTGATTTTTCAGTTATGTAGTTCATCAATTCTCTGCAACCATCACATTGTTTTTAGTGACTTCATACTTCTCAGTCTTATTGTATCTCTCACCAATTACTTGCACTTTCAATTTTGCCGGACGACGTTGTTGATGTTTCAATTATTATTTTTTTCTGTTCATCATTATTTCTCCGATACTGTTCATGACTTATCGTCTGTTCTCCACTTCGTAGTTAAGAAAAGATAATTCATTCTATTTAACGAATGCTGATACCGTGGTTGATGTCAAATAATTATGTGACTAACGAGGAGGTTTCTACAAAACAAAGCCTAGAATTTGCTTTCAGAAAGAAGACCGACGTGAAATCGGAATACTTGATGAAATCAGAGTATTTTGATGATTGTAAGAGATATGTGTTGCGATAACAATGAATTTTAGTTATTTTTGAATACTGATCATTACAAATCGATAAACAGTTGGATCAGTGCTGAAACACGTGAACTTATTCATACAGCTTTGCAACGTATATCGTATCGTGGAGAAAGAAAATTTGAGTGTGTCGTTTATTATTTCATTACCACATGAACAGTTTGTAGACATTTTACAAAGAAATTAAATTGCGTAACTCTGTTTTGTTCATATGCGTATACGTACAGTTGCAACGTTGACTTTTTTTCTTGAATACGTTTTCAACAATGTTAATGAATAATATTATTTCCACCCGTATTTAATAGTCCCATCAAAATGAAACAAGGTTATGGCCAGATGCTTATTCCAACTATTAGTGTTGTTCTTTGGTCAGCTAAGGAGAAAAGTGTGTCAATGGATCTGAAATATTGTCTGATCTGATCAAAACTCCAGCAAAAGGAATGATAGTAATATATCGAACAAGTTCGTATTTGATTATGAAGGATTGCATATATTAGGTGCATGGAAAAATAAACTGATGTGTAACTGTTTTCTTGTAATAAAATGAGTTATTCAGCTGTTTTTCGAAATGAAAGGACCGTTTGATGACTGTCTTTAATTCCCTAAATCTACATCTCTTCGATCGATAAATACATCACTATTCAAAAACACACTGTCAGTATATACATGTGTAATTATTGATCCATATATTTTTTAGGACAAAAGAAATTGACTTCTTTTATCGGCTTTCCATTTCGGAGAGTCAGCGCCAGTTACATTCAGATCTGAGACATAAAACAGCACATAAACTTGAAACATCCCTCATCACTTTCTTCTTTCAATAAATTTGCATATCATTCTTTCAACAACCTTTTGGTGATTTTATAGACCTTGTTTCATCTAGTCATTTAGCGTATCATCAGACGTGATCATTTATTCATCATTTATTTGTTGGTCAGACTATGCAAATCACATAGTCAGTGTGACTTAGGCATTTGTCCAGTGACTGTATATATCTGAAGTATACACGAAGTCACTTCCTCTCAAACCTGTCCAAAATGTGGATATCGCTGTCAAGCTGAATTATAATTCGATTAGAATTTTAGAGACCATTCTCATTGATGAGCCTCAAATACTAAACGAATCTGTGATCTTCCTCGAATCATTGATTGGATGAGATTGTACACGTGATATATATTATATGAAACACCACCTCGACGCTGTTAGCTTTCTTGAAAGTATTACACAACAAATTCAAATTATTCCAGATGCTGATCAATAATGTCCTCTCCTTATTATTTATTTCTTATCTTTAAAATCATCTGACAAAAACAATAAATGTTTCACATTATTATTTATAACTTGAAATTCCAGACACCACTCCAAAGAACATAGATCGTAAGTGTCCCATAATGTTTTTGCTCCAAACATAATTTTCTGAGAAATATGAACATCCTAAATTTAAAATGAATCGGTGCACATTAAGCAGCTGTAAATTTTCAGTTCAATCAAACTTCTAAATGCAATGTTTTGATTTCAGTATGTTGCATATCTTAACACTGGAAAGAATGTATTATTATCGTTTCAAATAAACTAATGTGAGCTATGTGAAATCGATATTTGATTACTTCAACTACTGGCAACATGAGTGAAAACATAAGAAGGTAAGCGATAGTCTGTTGGTACACCGAAGCATATATATATTTATATTTACATGTATATAATTATATAAACATGTAAATCAATAACTCCGCCAGTAGAACCTTTGGGGCTACCGCCGGTCCCAAGCCCGGATAAAGGAGGACGGTTGGACATGGGGTTGGTGACCCCATTCCGTCAAAAACTAACTTGCCAAAAAAACGCTAACCAGAAAAAATAATTCAAACCATTTTAACTCTGCCCTGGTAGTTGGAGGAAGAATTATGACGTCTCGTGATGAAAGCCGAGTTCCCTCGGAAGTCACGGGGCTGATGCCTCTTCTGACAACCAGAGCAACCATTATTTTAGGTACATGGAACGTTCGTACATTGTGGAAGACTGGAAGACTATTTCAAGTTGCGGCAGAAATGAAAAGATACAACCTTGAGGTGCTTGGAATCAGTGAAACACATTGGACACAAGTAGGACAACTGAGATTAGCTTCAGTGGAACTGCTGTTATACTCTGGTCATGAGGAGGAAAATGCTTCACATACGCAAGGAGTTGCATTGATGCTGTCCAAACATGCACAAAACGCACTGATGGGGTGGGAATCTCATGGACCCAGGATCATCAAGGCATCCTTCAAAACAAAGAAAGAGGACATTACAATGAACGTCATCCAATGTCATGCACCTACCAATGACTACAATGACGACGTTAAAGATCAGTTCTACGAAAGTCAATCGTCGAGAAATGTTCACCAAAGGATTTGACGATTCTTATGGGAGACCTGAATGCCAAGGTTGGAATGGACAACACTGGATATGAAGACATCATGGGACGACATGGACTAGGAGAAAGAAACGAAAATGGTGAGAGATTTGCAAACCTATGTGCCTTCAACAAACTGGTCATCGGTGGCACAATATTCCCACACAAACGCATACACAAAGCCACATGGATTTCACCGGACCACACTACTCAAAATCAGACTGATCATATCTGTATCAACAAGAAGTTCAGAAGGACTATGGAGGATGTGAGAACAAAGAGAGGAGCTGATATAGCTTCAGATCACCACTTGCTGTTCGCCAAAATGAAACTGAAGCTAATGAAGCACTGGACAACGGGGCAGACAACATCACACAAGTTTAATACGGCCTTTCTTCGGGATACTGTAAAGCTCAACGAATTCAGGATAGCCCTCACCAATAGGTCACAGGCCTTTCAGGATCTACTCAATGGAGAGGACGCAACATTGGAGAACAATTGGAAAGCGATTAAGGAGGCAATCACTTCAACATGCCAGGAGGTCCTTGGTCGCAAGAAGCACCGTCACAAGGAATGCATCTCTGTTGGTACTCTTGCAAAAGTTGAAGAAAGGAGGAACAAGAAGGCAGCAGTGAATGTCAGCCGAACAAGAGCAGAGAAAGTTACCGCACAAGCTGAATACACGGAAGCAAACAGGGAAGTGGAGAAGAGCATCAGAGCTGACAGATTAAAATATGTGGAAGATCTAGCAATGACGGCGGAAAAGGCTGCAAGAGAAGGAAACATGAGACAATTGTACGAAAAAACAAAGAAGCTGGCCGGAAACTATCGTAAACCAGAACGACCAGTGAAAAGCAAGGAAGGGAAAATAATCAGCAACACTGACGAACAGCGAAATAGGTGGGAAGAGCGCTTTAAGGAACTCTTGAATCGACCAGCTCCACTGAACACACCCAACATCGAAGCAGCATCCAAGGACCTCCCAATTAATATTGGCGCACCTACGATTGAGGAGATCAGTATGGCCATCAGACAAATCAAGAACGGCAAAGCAGCAGGACCAGACAACATTCCAGCAGAGGCAATGAAAGCAGATGTAGAAGCAACTGCGAAATTATTTCACATCCTCTTCAAGAAGATTTGGGATGAGGAACCAGTAACATCAGATTGGAAAGAAGGATACCTGATCAAAATACCAAAGAAAGGCGATCTGAGCAAGTGTGAGAACTACAGAGGCATCACTCTTCTTTCAATACCAGGCAAAGTCTTCAACAGGGTATTGTTAAACAGAATGAAGGACTTCGTAGACGCTAAACTTTGAGATCAAGAGGCCGGATTTCGTAAGGATCGATCACGTACTGACCAAATAGCTACTTTACAGATCATTGTGGAACAATCAATTGAATGGAACTCACCACTCTACATCAATTTCATCGATTACGAGAAAGCATTTGATAGCGTGGATAGGAAAACTCTGTGAAGGCTTCTTCGACACTACGGGGTGCCTGAGAAAATAGTTAACATCATACGGAATTCTTATAATGGATTCAACTGCAAAATCGTGCACGGAGGTCAGCTGACAGACTCTTTTGAGATGAAGACCGGTGTGAAGCAAGTTTGCTTACTCTCACCCTTTCTCTTTCTTCTGGTCATCGACTGGATTATGAAGACGTCGACGTCTCGAGGGAAGCACTGTATCAACTGGACAGTTAGGACGCAACTGGACGATCTGGACTTTGCGGATGACCTGGCTCTTCTATCGCACACTCAACAACAAATGCAAGAGAAGACGACCAGTGTAGCAGCAGCCTCTGCAGCAGTATGTCTCAACATAAATAAAGGATAAAGCAAAGTTCTCCGATGCAACACAACATGCACCAACCAAATCACGCTTGATGGAGATGCTTTCGAGGACGTTAACAACTTTACATATCTGGGCAGCATCATCGACGAGAATGGTGGATCGGACGCAGATGTGAGGGCGCGGATTGGCAAAGCGAGGGCTGCATTTCTACAGTTGAAAAATATCTGGAACTCCAAAAAAATATCAATCAACCACAAGATCAGTATCTTCAATACAAATGTGAAGACAGTTCTACTGTATGGAGCGGAAACATGGAGAACTACCAAAGCCATCATCCAGAAGATACAAGTGTTTATTAACAGCTGTCTACGCAAAATGCTTCAGATTCGTTGGACAGACACCATCAGCAACAACGAACTGTGGGAGAGAACAAGTCAGATTCCAGTGGAGGAGGAAGTCAGGAAGAAGCGGCGGAAGTGGATAGGACATACACTACGAAAAGCACCTAACTGCGTCACCAGACAAGCCCTAACATGGAACCCTGAAGGCAAAAGGAAAAGAGGAAGGCCAAGAACCACACTACGCCGAGAAATAGAGAAAGATATGAGAGGAATGAACAAACATTGGACAGAACTGGAGAGAGAAGCCCAGGACAGAGTTGGTTGGAGAAAACTGGTGAGCGGCCTATGCTCCATTGGGAGTAACAGGCGTAAGTAAGTAAGTAAGTTTGTAAATCAATGTATACTGAGTCGTGTACACATTTATACATTTCTCCTTGTTTTCATAATGAACGTACTACTTAATAATTGATGTTTTTTCCACCTTATAGATATTTCGAACGGTCAACAAACCGACTTCTCATATGTCAACTTATAACTGATCTGCCATATCGTTTCTCCAATGAACAAGATTTATCAGAGAATAGACAAATTTATGTGACATAATCCGTGCGTTCAGTTAAATTGAAATATTGCAGCCAATAATGTTATGTCTCAACCATATGCCTATTATCACAGGTGAATATTTGTTGATTTATCTGTTGGCTGGTGTGTTTTCTTCTATGTCGATGTTTTGATACTTGTTCCGTTTATATTTTCATAACTAGGTTTTTCAACTGAAATCCAACCATATTATCTCTCTTAATAACTTATGAATTGTAAAACAGATCGATCACTTATCGTGCATTCTTTAAGTATGAACTTTCAAGAAGATGATATCTTATTATTATTATTCTTGTCTTTTTATCAAATAACTTAGCACAAAATAATTTGTTTCTAACATAATAAATCTGACCAACGATGTATGCAAATACATAATGGTTATATGATTTTATCTACAGCGGATAATTGGAGTGAGGTACACAACCATCGTTTCATATTTAGACGCTGAAAAACATACTATTGAGAAATATTCTTGAAATTATTATGGTGACCATTTACTTGCATGTCAAACATGTGGCTTATGAAATATGAAACACCTTGTCGACTTTAGACTTCACACGAATATTGAATTAAAGTCAGTGGATAACACTGTAATTAACAAATATTGAATTTCTAGCTGCGATAAAAGAGTTTCCAGACTTTCCAGCCTCCTTCAAACATACTGATATTGATAAGAGCATAGAGTCACAGTTGTGAATAAAAAATGTCTAGATGTGTATAACGTTTCTATATTTGCTATTTTTTCTGAAGATATCACACGTAATGGTAAGTTAATCTATGAATGTTGATATGATTCAAACGGTTTCTTGCATAAAATGATAATTGTAAACATTGTAAATTTAATGATCAGTGTTGTGTTACATTCACTCAAATCGATTTTATCACTCTGAAATCAAATATGAAGTAAATACATTTGGAATCAGCGTATATTTTATCGTGGATGTGGTGTGGTATGAATATGGCATGAGTTTAGTTGTGCTGAAATACAATGAGAATCATAAATGTGAAGAAGCTTATAATTTACTGATAGTTTGGTCGATTATTTCCATAAACAATAAATCTCTGTGTGCCGGATGCCAGTCACAAGATGGCATATGATTAATGTGCAGTTTAGCGTAAACTATAATTCGCTGAAAGAAAACAAAATCTGAAAATAACAATGCATGTCATGATCAAAAGGGACAGAAAACGATAAGTTGTGTGGAAGTAGACGGCTAGAAAGCTACTGGCATAAATGTTGAAGATTATGTATACAAATTCCATAAACAAAGTGCATCCTCATCATATATCTATAATCGATTTTGTGTTCACTTCGCAAGTCAGAGCTGCACAACACATGGTCTAAAATATATGTGAATTTCATTTTTCAATAATGAATTTTAAATAGATTCTGAGTTAGAAAAATGAATATGAAACTTGATTGATTACATCTGATCAACACCTGTACGTACTCGAGTAGTCAGTCACGTGAAGTCATCGTAATCTACAGATATCAACCGCATTCTATCCATTGCTTTCGGCTATTTAGATTGATTAGACAACTAATCAGAAACACTGAGGTTGCTCTTATACGCTTCCTACGTCTGTCGTTCATGTTTCCAAAACCTTTTCCTACAAATTCACTATTGATCTCGACAAATCGCCAAAAGAACTTATTGTGCACTTTAATTATTTGTACTTTACTATTGAAGATGTGGCTGCCTTATACTGTTTCTGTCAGTGACATGGTGTAAATATGCAATCGGAAACTGACTCTTATACTTAATTTAACTGCTATAACTTTACAGTAATTGTGAAGGCATTTGTGACAATTTGATCTAGCCGGTAAACTGGTGTGACTTTTGTAACGTAGTTATTTGAGACTAAATGTATTATTATTATTATTATAAATAACACAATCAAATAATGCTTGTTATCATCACATGGACACTTTTATTACGAGTGTTATTCTTCACTAATGATGAGAATTTTCAATTTAAAAATCACAGCAACCGGAATGTATAGTAAGCGAAGTTTTTTTCAAATAGGCGTTACTTATTCCTGGAATTTCTTTTTCCTAAAACATGCAAACAAATGTATAATCTATACTTGAATGGTCAAGCCTTCTTTTATAAGTTGAAATTTTGACCATATGAGAGAGAATATTTTTGATTACATAGTAAACTTTTCACAACACTTTCAACCGCCTTAAAAGACAGCAGTGATTAATTAAAAATGGAATCAGTGATGTTGACAGTCGAGGCAAAAATACTCACTTCCAGTGATTTTTATATCATTATAGATTCAGTTGCCCGAAAAACGCACCCACATTTTACATCGTGTGATATATTTTCAAATTAACAACTAATTCAAAGCACCTATCAATAATATGATATAATTTTGAACACATAAGATAATTCATAAATCTATTTATTGTAAAAAAATCATCTAATCGTTACTGTTGTGTTTCACAGACTGTAGTACAGGAGACAAGCTTGCAAGTAATTCACCACTGTTTGATGATATTCAAAATAAACATTAAATGCCATTTACATAACACTTTTTTAACTATCTTCTTTATGAAGTTAAACCTTCTGATGTTGTATATCGCTTCATTGATACGAATAAGAAATGACTAACAAGTGACTTAAATATTTCTCTAGGAAATTCTAGCCACCATACGATTTAACTGCATGACAGCAATGAAAGTTGGTTTCATTATACTAGCTACTATTTCACTCTGAACTTTCAACAATCTGGAACCTCATCAGCCTGAGGAATCAAGCAAAATAAACTCTGCTGACAACTGAAAAACTTCGAAGATAGATCTCAATGATCAAAATTCGTAAAGCTTTTGAGTGTAGGTACTTTACTTTTCAGACGATCTGACAGAGGTAACAAGAACCACAGGCAACACTCGCAGTTATCCTGAAACATCAAACCACACGATTAAATAGAAAAAAATTAAAATGATTGTAATACTGCGATCAATGAGCATCAGAGCTCCCACGAAAATAAAAATAATTGATTGTCCTCATCTTTGAACGTGAATATATATAACTGAAAAAAAAGACAAATAAATATACTAAAAATCACTGCTATGCGACACGTCGAATGTGAGGGATCACCAGAGAAATATTATGACCAGAAAACAAACCAATTGTGCATACAGCTCTTGTGACTCAGTATTGGTGCCGTGCTTTAAAGCCTCCACTCTTTTATGATGCACTTCATTTAGGATTCTCACGCTTAATATTTCTTTTAAACTTTTTATATTATAGATAAACCTGTACAAGTATTATGTGACTTTTTCTCGCTCCTCTTTTTCAGCATGTGCTTCCTCCACTCTATCTTCATATTACTTTACATTTGAGTCTGTAAAAATGTTAGCTGATTTGTACTACTTAGTCAATGTAACATGGATTACACATATCGTAGGTTAGTTTAAACGTCTTTCGTACAAAGTTGGCTTACACACGGCTCAGTCTCCTCAAAACAGTTAACGTGTTCAACAACAATCATGAAATACTTTAAATGAAGCTAAATAATTATATTGATTTAGTTATCACTTTGACAAAAATTATCACTCACATTGAAAGTTTACTTATGAAAAATGATAAACCACTACTCATATTGCAAAAGTGATTTCTCTCTTAAGTAATACTCCTTCGCATTCACTTGTGGGCAACATCACGAGACGTAAGTTGAGCCAACTCTGATAGTGTTACACAAATACTGCATTTCCATGTATGTATAATTGACTATGCGAGAAGCAAATCTTTGATGATTTCGAGAAAGTCATTTCACGTCTGCACTTTCTTCGAAATCTTAAAATTAAAGTTAAGTATGTAGTTTTGCTAAGTGACCGTTAAAACAGATGTGCAAATGTACCAATGAACGAAATCTGATCTATTAGATAATTAATATTTGACATTTATTCTATTCAACTTAGTTGTTTAATGATGCATTCATTAAACTAGGTCATTAGTCAGTTAGTGTATCATTGAATCATATAAGTATGTAGTGCCTCCACATTTATTTGCATCCGCTTACATTTAATTTGCTTAAACCCTTTCGATTAATTTCTTTAACCAAGCCATTCGCTTAGCAACAACTTGTATGCACCATTGGTATTTTTTATTATCTGGTTTGTATGAGCTGGTATGACTAAGCATTGCTTAACGCCTACGTGCATATGCATCTGATTCGCTTTAATACTATTCTCTTAAATATCACGATGACTCAGACCTTTTTTCTTTGTATATATACGAACATTTTATTCTTATTAATTAATTCGCTCATTCGCATATTCGCTTGCTAGTGTGTGTGTTCGGTCTGTCTATGGTCTGTTATCCTTACTGTGTTGTGCTTCAATAAATGTATACGATACTTCGAATTCATCTTCTGATTTATTAACCTTCAGACGTCATTTAGATAATGTAGTCTGAACGAGCTTATTACAAAATGTTATAATACGCAGTAAATAGGCACACTACAAAATTGGTAATCCCGACGTTTTCAGGATACTTCCGGATAATGAGGAAAAATTCACGCTTCCAACAAAATTGGTAACCTCGACGCTCCCAGGAATAATTTGCTGATATCGACGACATACCAAAAACTACAACCACAAATCGTCTATCTAATTTCCTCCCCTTATTTTTGCTAATTTTTTTGCGTACTAGAAACCGTACCTTAACATGTTTTCAGTTAACGAAACAAGTCTGACACAAGTGGCGTCCGTGAGGTCACTTAATATTGCTATTCCTCTATTTAGTGTTGCCGACCCACAACTTTGGTATGTTAGACTTGAAAGTTACTTCTCAGTTAACCGTATTAGCTTACATTGCGACAAATTCGGCCATGCATGTGCATTGCTTCAGAACGAAGTAGCTGACGCGGTACGCGACGTTCTCGCCAAACCAGACACAGAAGCTCCGTACGACGTATTTAGAGCGGCTGTGATAAAGGCTGTCTCGCTAAGCGACCAACAGGCCTTAGACCGACTTCTCAACCAAGTCAAACTAGGTGAAAGGACTCCTTAACAGCTAAAAAATTATATGAGAAGCATAATCGGAGACAGGAAAATAGATAGTAGCATCTTCTATCAGCTAAGGCTTCGGCGACTTCCCCGAAATATTCAGCAGATCCTTGCATTTGGAGATGCTGATGTCGACATAGATCATATATATATATATAAATATGGATCACGCACACGGAGACGCACAGGACCTACAGTATGCTGGTATCACCAGACTTATGGCAACCAACCCAGATAGTGAAGACCGCCATGCGGTTTCAAAATAGTTCAACAGCGAAACGGTCCCGCCGGTTGCGGTAACGGCTGCGACGCTCGTTCGCATATTCGCTCGCTAGTGTGTCTGACCGGTCTGTCTGTGGTCTGCCATTCTTATTGTGGTGTGCCACAACAAACGATTACGATACTTCGAATTCATCTTCTGAATTATTAAGCGTCAGACGTCATTTGGATAAGATAGTGTGAACGAGCTTATTACAAAACGTATTAACGCGCAGTAAATCGGCACACTACAAGTATTTCAGTGATATGATCAAGCGAAAAACAGTTATATTGTAACGTCCTTGAACTGACTAACGCCCCGAATTTCAGTTACATCATTTTTGCCGACTATTTGATTCAATCACCTTTCGTTAGACAACGCATTCAAACTCCTCTTAAGCAAATGTTTCGTCAGATATATTTACATACTAGAACAACACATATAAGCGAGCGATATTGTTTTCGATTAGATCGTCATCAGGCTTTACTCTAATATACGTGAATATTTATATGAAGGAGTTCGATCTCGTCTCCTACACATTCAACCCTAATTTATGTGTTCAGAAAAAAATTCGTGACACCACTATCTCTTCCGTGGCCGGATATGACGTTACTAACGATTGACATTATGTATATGTTATTTATTTTAATTTTGTTATTTTATTGTTTTCACACATCTGCTTATTACGTAATGTTTTTGATGTTTTTTGACGATTATTTGAATTCTATTCATCCACCCTTGACCTACTTTAGTTATCATATTTTATAAATTTTCCTACTACTATCGGTTCACCTATCTTCCTGCTTTCCACTTGCACTTTTGCCTTCTTCATTTCGTTGTGATTATCACTCAAATTGCCTTGATTGGTTTAACATTTTCATATAAATATTCATGTATATTAGAGTTAAGCCTGATGACGATCTAATCGAAAACAATTGTGTACTCTTATATGTGTTGTTCTAATTTTCACAATGGGAATCTTTAATTTACATACTAGCAAGCACCGGTAGTGAAATTTATCAAAGGTTGAACAGTACGGAGGCAGATAGCATAACAAATCAATATAATTTTCAAACCAGCAATTTATTCAAATTGCTGTCAGATTCCATACCTTCACACTTGTTTTGCAATTTTATTACAGATTTATTACGTACGTTTTATGGTGTAATATGAAAAAGTCATTGTTGCTAAATAACGATTGTCACTGAACAATTATAATTGACTGGTGGGTTCCAGATCGAATTGATCTTCATCATGGTTGTATGTAGCACTGGAATTACGTATTTAATGAAAATGTTGGAAGGGACTAAACATTATGTCGGAGTGATTCAGTTCAGTTAGTCTTTTCACGAGTATTTACGGGTGCTGTACATGCGAGGACTGATGCAGGCGAGGAAGGATATGTTGTGCAAATCAGCACTCTCAGTCTGTTAACAATAACAACATTACGTTGATTACTCTATTTGCTCACCATTTCTACTTCGTGACTTACAACATTCCATCCTTCTTCCATTCCTGTTCTTGCATCCTTTGCTTACTGTTGGTACTCCATTTACTTCCTGCTTTTGATTCATTTGCTTTCCGTTTTCCTGTTCTAATAGTGAGACTTCTTCCACGTCCTTTCCCATGCTACTTATATCGTTCGTATAAGTAGCACACACCACATACACATCTGTTCCGCTGTTCTTTCATGTTGTTGATTACTTTAACTTTCTTTCTTTAAACCGATCTTTCTGGTTTACGATAATTTTCAGCGAGACTCTATGTTTTATAACAAACAATTGTCCCCTTTTTCCGTTTCCATGCTATCGTGGCTACGTCATCAAAATATTTTCGCTTATCAACAATGACACTCCTCTTCACCAGCTTATTTTCTTCTGAATCTTGATTTTCCTTGCTCCTGTTTAACTAATTTTGATAGCTGCCCTCTTGTTCCTTCGGTTTTGAATATTATCCAGAGTGTCAAAGATAATCAAACACTTGTAGTGGTGCTTTTTGTGACCAAGAACCCCATGATATGTTGAAGTGATTGCTCCATTGATCACCTTCCAAGTATTCTCGATGGTGGTTTATTCTCCATTATATGGAAAGGCTAGAATATCACGGCTTTGCCGTATGCGGAAAACGTTTAGTTTTCAAGTATCCTGAGGAAGAACATTTTGAAACTGCAGTGATATTATATGCCTCCATTTCCTGTGCTTCCTGAGTATAAATTGCGATTCAGCAAATACAAAGTGATGGTTTTATATTATATCGGCTCCCTTAATAATTTTCAGGTCCTTCACTGAAATGCTGATTGATGAAGATTTAGTCTATTGCGAGTCTGTGTAGTATAATCAGCTGAAATCAATGTAATTTTCTGTTTGAAAATGCTTTGCATTATGAAGTCGTCTACAACCAGCTTGTTGGTGATACATGGGTTCGCAAATCTCTCTAAGTTTCCGCAACTTTTTCCCAGTTGATGTCGTCTCATGGTGTCTGTAGATGTAAATAGGGAAAATAAATGTGGAAATAAAAAATATTAGATATTTTCTTTCAATGAATGCAACGCTATGAAAAAAAAGAGTGTGATTTTCACACACACATATCAGTTCTACATTAATAGTCTTTTGACTGCCTACAGTTCCCAAAACCATCAATGTTCAATTTGTTCACAATTATACAGATATCACAAAAGATGAATTCACAAAACGTAAAACTTTTCGATTAATGTATAATACTAGGTTTTTCATTGGTATATTGGGAAATCGAAATCAGTTATTAATTGAGCCTTATGTAGTTTCCCGGGCTGGTCAGAAATTTTACTGTCAGTCAATAATTCAATGTACAGTAACCATAATATTATGACTTGATACATTTTAAAAAGCAGGCTATTTGGTCCTGAGGTTATCAAAAAAATAATAGGTTTAACCAGTTCCTGTAAATAAAAGTAATTAAAATTTATTTTGATCAATGTTCACCAATAAAAATGCGAAACATAATCCCAATAACCAAAATCAATATTAAAAAATAACTGTATGAAAAATAATTTATTTCATTTGAAACTGATGAATATGCATTTATTATTCTTCTATTCGATAACTTAAATCAGATCAAAATAAACACACTCCAGGTAAGTATCTTTTCGAGATCATTGTTTGTGGTTGACTATTTATTCACTGATAGTATTTCTGCACAAGTCTGTGTGAATAAAACGACTATGGCTACATAAACAAACGATCACGTCGTCTAACCAATCTGAATAGAAAACAAGTAATTACTGCCCGTGTCATTATGAAAGTTACATTTAATTGTCAGGTTTAATAATAATAAAAATCGTAGCCAATCTTTCCCACTGCAAATGAAAAACGAAACGGCAATATAACATGTACTCAATTTATTACCTATGATAACACAATATGTGGTGTGATGACAATACGATGAGTAAACGTTTATGGAGAATGACCTGGTTTACAGTTTCTGATACACAAAGATGCAAGATCTCATGTTAGTTAACAACCATCATGACCTGTTATGTTTTTGAGACGTTGACATTAGTTGCTTGACTGAAATAATACTAGGAAAATGTGAGCAACACAGACTGTAGTGAACGAGAACACAGGTGGGGCAACGGAATTGTATTTAACGGAAATTACAGAGTTACTCAGTAAAATTGGAAAATCATATCGTTAATCGTTCATTTGCAAAAATAACAGTTCATCATATCGAACTGGACTGTTCCTGTTGCAAAACATCAATCCATTGTCACTATTCATGCGTTTCATACAAATTCCATTGTTTTCTAACTCTTCCTTTCTTGATCTTCCCCCATCTTCGGCTATCAGGAATAACGTTGACACTCACGTCATATACTACTTATAAGTAATTCACATCATAGCACCACAAAACGAGCAGGCAAACACAACATAAGCCACTCTTTGGTATTTTACTGATTTTCGAATGTACATACATTGGGTTTCGTTCATCAGCAATAACATTTATCGCATACGTTTAGTGGAAGACGACGTGTTAGTAAGCTCAGTCGGTTGTTTTGCTCAGTAAAATATTTCTTTTTCAAAGAACTGGGAAAAGATTATACACTTGTATATAATAAAAGAAATTATTGATACAGAAAACAGAAATAGAATTTTCAACCATCCAGTTTCACATCATTGAATTTATTCAATTTAACAATGAATAAATCACATGACAATATTAAGAAACATACTAGTTTGGCATTCAGTCAACTCTATTTCGGTAGCAGTCGGATAAATGGGAATGTCAAGAAATCGCATCGAATTACATAATAAAGATCAGATTGAACCAAGTGATTTTTGATAAGTTACAATCAAGTCAATTGAAACGCAATTCATATAACTAAATAATATTAGTTCTAATGACCGTTTCAATGTCTTATGTGATAACGTCCGTGTACCGAAACCTACAAACTCCTAAATAATTAAAAATGACATTAATTTTCATCATTTGAGCTCATAGATTGTATGCCTTGTGTAAGTTCCAACTTGCTCCGTTCATATCATTGATTACACAAAGTCAGTGAGCCATCTTTCACTATGCGTGTTTAGATGTACACATATAATTAATTGTTTTATTGCCGAAAAGGGAAACATTTATGTTCATTCTGATTTATTCTATCAATCACTCATAAAATATACACTTGATATAAGTTTACAAAGTGAATCAGTTTAGTTCTGTACAGTTAGATAGTTATAAGGCAAGATATTGCTAATTTGTTTACAGGCGATCAACACAATACATATTTTCTTGGAATAATAATTTTACATTCGATGATTGGTCCTTTTGATTGATGAACGCGACATAAGTAGATAAATTTAGGAGTGCTTTGTGCGTGAGATTAAATCAATTTTTATCACTCTTCTCAAACCCCTTTTAGCGCTAATTTATTAGAAACAGTAAGCATATATTAAAACAAATTTTCTGAAAACAGAATTATATAATACATTCTGTAAGCAGAAGTGGGATGTTTCAGTGAATTACGGTGACAAACTGAATAACTCGCTTCGGGTGATAATGAAAAGTTTAATTGAGCAGTCATCTTAAGAAACCTATTCTAACGTTTCATCTAAAGCTGTATGCAATGGGCATATTTCACGCATATAACTGATTTCGAAAAGTTGAATAATGTTCAATCATATAAAGGAATCAGTTAGAAGAATATTCGCAGAATCCTTTAGGCACATTCAATCAGTCCCTTATCCGATGATAGATTTTTCCGATGAGAAAACAAAGAAATGGAAGTAATTTTTTGAATACCTATTTCCGAAATTCGGTACAGATTCCTCAATTTTGTTTCATAAATTTATTGCATATATCAGTCTTCGTAAGTCAACGAAACTAAATTTATATTATTTATTGTCCCTTTTTACTCAAAACTGTACTGATTACGCTGATGGTTAGGAATACATACACTGTGGATTGTGATGGATGCATGAATTTTTGCTGCATCTAACTAGTAGAAAACGTAGTCATAAACCTGCTATTTGTAGTCTTATTCTTAGTCATTATATTTAAGTTCTATTGTTGATTATTTTTTTATTCAACATACAAACTTATTAAAAACAACAAAGACTATAAACTTGTTATTCTTTTTTTGGTATGTCTATTGAGGCGTCGAACAGCACAATTGAAATAAGTATGGTTAACAAGCAGAGTATAAACAATTAGTTGTCGAATGAACCGTTTATTCAACAATAAAAAGAACATGCATTAGGTGCAGAACTCAACACATCAGGTTCTTGGGACTAGTAGCGTGTCTAAATACCTGTAGAGAAAATATTTCCGTATGGTGATAAAGGAAATTTCATTACAGTTGGTCGTTTTGTCTAATACTAACGAGAACCGAGCAAACTGACATAAATAAAAATATTACGACACGCAGTACAGGAAATAGATATCTAAATAGCAAAGATGACGTTACACACTTAGAAACTGGTGAAGATAAGTTTAATGCTGGAAATTAATCAACAGTGTTAACGTCAACTAGGAAACAATAATGGCAGAGAATAAGAAATCAGATAAGCAAATTAACAAACCATTAGAGTTTTCTCATCAATGATATAGTGTTCATTCTATACATATTTAGGAGCGATAGATGTAAAATTTTGTGATGTTGAGTGTAGGAAAAGAATACTTAGTAACAGTTAAGCTTTCCTTCGAATTACCTTTCTTGGAATTACTGACTTACTTAAATTAGAGTGTTGTAGTGAGATGAGATTTCGAATGATAGATTTCGGTAGTGAAACCTAATTGACATGAATGAGGGGACAGTTTTCTTCGTTGGTACGTCCTTTTCATAAAGATGTTTTTGCATCGAATTTCTCAATGGTTCCACTGACAAAGAGATATATAACCGTTATTGAAATATTTAAAAGACAGTGTGAAAAGCGATAAAAAAGTGTCTTTATTATACAAAAAATTGTAATCATGTGATTCTCTTGATAGGCTGTTGGCAGCTTTTCCAGGTTTTCGTGAAATACATGGAACGTTGGGTTGCTTTGAAAATGAAGTTCACGCTTTCATTTGCAAATACTTCAACTCAGAGTTTATGAAAATTGTGTTACACAAATGCAATTAAAAGACTCTTGAAGAAAACGATGACCGATTACAAGTTCCGAATTCAAAATCCCCATCAGTCCATGATTTGTCAGTTTTTGTCATCACAGGATTGAGCCAAAATGAAAGGAAATATACAAATCACCTAATTAGCATAACTGATTAACCTATCTCGAAACTGATCCAGGAACTTGGAGAGGAAAACGAGTTGATAAAACGACACAGTCTACTAGAACAATATATAATTGTTTGCAAAATATATAAAGGCCTATGAACTAGAAAGTTGTGGCGGTTGCGACTGCAATTGACAGTACTGGTTAGAATCAGGACAACATGACTATTGATTTGCGATTTCAAGAAGTCACACACTAAACTGAAACAGGTTTCTTTTAATTGGCTTACGTGGCACGGTTTCTCAATGAAACAATATGAAAGCTATTTTGGATATGTTTGCTGATTATAATTAGGCCGCTTCGAGATACTCATATATGCAGGAATGAAAGCACTTAAACTTTTGCAAACGCAAAATTATTTACCTTAATTTTATTCACGCCACAGGTAAATCTTACTTTAGATTTATGAGTTCTGTTCACCTACAGTGTATCATGAGTTTTATAAATTATTAGATCTAATTGTTATACTTACTAACTGCGCCGGGAGCCCCTCAAACATTAACTGCAGTTTTAAGCCAGGATGAGGAAGGAAGGTGAAGCATGCCGTTTTCGCGAACGTATCTCAGAGAAAACTAGCTCTTTAAAAACCGCTAACAAGAAATGAAAACTCCGACCGTTTATACTCCCTTCAAAAAACTAAAAGATGTCCGTATAAAAGAAATATGACGTCTCAAGCTAAAGTCACGAGACCGATGGGACTTCTCATGTCTGCAGCTATCAACAAAAGTACAAAAAAAGTTCAAACAATGTAGGCGACTGGGATAGTCATCTCTGTTGCAGCAGAAATGAAACAATACAAACTTGAGTTACTAGGAATCAGTCTGACAACAATGACTAACGTCAGCAGAACTGCTGTTATCATCAAGAGTAACATACCTCCTACCTAAAATGTTTATATATTTATATTTTGATATATTATATTTATACTGCTTTCTAGTAATCAGTAACTTATGTCATGTTCAATCATTTTCGTTCAGTAGGGAATTGTACTTTAAAGGGATTCACAAGTATATGCAACATTTTATTCATTTCATTCATTGTTCTGACTGAACAGCATCAATGTTTTACTAGAATATTTACAATATAAATTTTTGATCTGCACAGCTGTCATGTACGTTTGCTTCTTCAAATCAGTCAGCCCATAAATTACAACAAAGATTTGGGTATGTGGTTATATCATTACAAGTTGCCGAACCAAATTTTTAATTCAAACACCGTTGTAGCAGAGACAGTAGCAGTAATAACGCTGATCAAAAAGATTAGGTTTCGTAGATGTTTTTCGATAAGTAGCATCCAGTTACATAATTCTAAAAGTGACACGGAAGCTCATCAGCTATTGCAATGATTGGAATTTCAGACAAGACACAGAATGGATTCAGATGCGTCTTCAGACACTTAATTCAAAGTCTCTTACCACGGGTTACTATTATTCATGAAATAAAAATCAGGTGATCTATGCGAACTAACGATTTGGCCGCATCTAGCTTGCTTTCAAAAGATGGCTCGACAGGGCAGTCGTGGTTCTGCATACGTTTCACATGTCTAAACCAACACTGATGATAATTACAAGAATGCAAACACAAGAACGAGTGATGAGACAGGATCAATTATAAATTTCTACAGAAGAGAATAATGCAGTGGGTGATAGAATAGAAAGAAAATTGCAAACAATGACAGGTTTAAAGCCAACAAAAAGCAATTAATATCAACGTTAGCAAAACTGTTTTACACAATAATATTGAAAATACACACATTCTTTTCAAATACATTTAATGACTCAAACGTAGATATAGAGATATAATCATCAAGAAACATGAAATTATTAGTGAATTTTTAAAGAATATTATACAAGAAATGTTCAATAAAAAAACAACATAAGAAATTCATTTACAATTTTGTTCCTGATGCATATCTAGATAATCCGAAGAGTTATTTAGTTGAATGTTTCAAATACTCAGTGAAAAAAAAAACTAAAAAAGCTAAGGAGCATTTTCAAGGTGTTCATCAATATACGATTTCTTGTTAAAAATAAAGAACAAGCAGTTGAAATGAGGTGTTAAATCTGGAGAACGATTCAAGTAATTATTTACCAATGATTGAAGCTCTTACTTATTTTGTATTACATGCTGTTCTTAGTCTAATGGTAATTTTTCAGTCAAAATCTCTCTTATTCACCACCATTTTTAACTGACTCATGTGTTATTCAATCATGTCAATCTGTAGTGTGATATGGTTTAGTATGTTTTATGTATAAAAACTATGTATGCTTGAAATATAAGGAATTCTGTTGATGCTGGCTTCGGAGAGATGCTGTTGAGTTGTTGGTCAATAATGATTTGAAATTGACTCATGCTTTGTGTTGTGACAGCATAATTCTTAATGATTTTTGGTATTTGTACATGATATTGGTTTGTGTTATGATACTGTTTAAAAGAACAACTCAAACTCTACAGACGTTACATCTAATTCAGTGTATGAAACGCCATCACAATTGACTGAAATCATACTCAAATTGATAATTTCATCGAAACGTACCTACTTTCCTAACTTACTTCAGCCTGTTATCCCAAACAGAGCTTGTACCAATGACTAGCAAATTATTTTTCTAGTTACCGTTTTTTTGTATGAGTTGGATTTCTGCGAGGCAGGTGCCGACAACTTTATGACCAACCATCCGAGCTAGGGACCGGCAGTAACTGCAGAAGAGCTGCATGACGAGTTTTGTTACTAAAATCGTTAATAACATTAATTTTTAGGGTAAAATAGAATCGTCAAAATGCTTTACATTTCACGCATTCTTACAAAAACCTGATTTTTGTCGAACAAATATAAATATACTATTACCGAATTAATTTTATGCCTAATTCTAAGCTTGACTATTATTCGTAAACATGTAAAAGAAGACATTATACTGTTTAGTAATAAATATGTAAACATTATTGATAATACACTGAATTCAAATTCTTTGTTATTACCCCTTCAAATATATATTATTATTCACTTTCATATATATGGATAAAGAAGAAAAAGGTAACGATAACAGTTGTTCGAAATGAACGGCTGACATTATCATAAAAATATGCTCAATGCATTGAACTCTGCATAATTGAATTTCGTCACCAGGTGGTTTGAAAAGACGCGTCAAGTGTTCCATCACCTTCATTTATGACATGATGCAGATGCCCGTCCACAATACTGTTGACAGTTTCACAAAGAAAGGGTGTATATCACTAAACATTTACTTGTCAAAGCATTTGAATGCTTAAAGAAGTGACCATTACATAGGAAACCTATGGTGGCTACTATGTTACACAATGCAGTTGCATTTGAGGTCATAACCTACTTCTAGCTATAAGTCTTTTTGTTACTTCACACGTAATAGTAATGTACCGTTGTCATACTGGTATGCAAGTAACTAATGCCCTTTCCAATGTTAGTAAGCATGTTTTGACCTGAATTGTTTATTCTAAGCAATAAAAATGGAACCTTTGCAATAAGTCGTTCAGATCAGCCCAAAGATGACATCTTCAGCAAATAAATGTCGACAAAGCGAAACACCTCGGTAATCCATTGACTTTGAGGAGAAACTATAGTGGGTCTAATAGGCTTCATTACGGACACCATGTTTGAACAGTTTTCAAACGGGTAGCGTCCCATTTACTCTCAATCCCTGTCTTTGGCCTCGGAAGATGTTTTGGATGGTGGACAAAATTTGTAGCTCAGGTGGATCTCAGCAATTTATTTTGTAGATGATCTATCGTTTCAATTCCTTTCTTTTCGATCAATTGTGCAGTGCATTTGCTACATCTAAGCTTGACAGCTTCTACAAAAGCTGTAAATTAGAAATCTAATCAATATGATTGGTCGTTATGTGTTGGATATTATGTAAACAGACAACCCGTTATCTATATCAGCTGTAATTTTATCTCCCACAACCGGATGTTAGGCAGATTTGAGTGCGTATTCTGAAATCCGTGCTGATAAGAAAGAAGAAAATTGTATAAATTTATTTGACAATAAACTTTTTCGAAAACGTTTACAAGTCACTTGACTATTATGCTGGTTAGACTAATAGTTCAGTAACTAGACACGTCTGACCTCTTGTCATATGTTATTATAGTGATCATTAGAGCATCTTTTCAATATATAAGGAGATTAGCCAAGGAACGCAAAATGCCAAACTGCATCGTGAGTGGTAAAGGAGGTGGTTACTGCTATACTAAACAAAACTGGCTGAAATGATATTCTTTTCGGTTACTTACCAGTATTGAAATTTAAAATATGCATCAGTCCCAAAACAACTGACTCATTGTAAATGTCAGTGTGTCTGTAACATCCGTTAACTTGATATATAATTATGTAATAAGCGTCCATTCGTTTTAAACCGTAGCTCTTACATTTGTGTGATGTTCAGGCTTGCGGATTGTGATGACAAAGAACAAAACTTTATTGTCTAATTCATATATTCCTTCGAGTCTTATCATCCCAGGCAGGTCCTTTGGAAATTAATAACACTAAAAGCTAGTACTCAACGTCTGAATGCGAAGTCGTGCTGTCGACTGTTGAGAGGCGTGAGAGTAGTAGGGTATTTTCCTCGGACAACCAACTTCCGCAGCGATGCTGCCTTTCTAAATAGGAAGCAGGGAGCTAGAGAAGGTTGACCGTTCAAATGTCACACCTTGACTTACCCCACTAATTTCCCTCCTCGATGGTAAGTTCTTTTATAAAGCGGAGCATATTCAATAGTCAACGTCCAATTACTTAGAATGAACACTACAAAATTGAGTGAACACGCTAAGTAGTAAGTAAAAAATAACAACTTATTTTCAATAATCAATCAGTGCAAATAAAACAACATTCCACTCACATTGTTCAAAATAAAGAAATTCAATGTCTGGTTACAAAATTACAGTATATTTATGTATTTGTATTTATGTGTATGTATTAATTTTATGTTTGCTTTTATTTCTCATGAATCCACACATCTGTTCACCCGTATTGTTTATTAACACGACGAAAATTATTTCTGACGTTGTGTAGTACAGTGAGATTTTCAACACCTATATTGACACTTACAAGCTTATTATCTACATTATCATCATTACTGAGGTCCAATACGCAGAAAGCAACCATCTTCAAGAAAATAAACATAGTGAATAAGACACAGCAGAATTAAAACACATTGATATTTTCATCACCTACATTTTATTACGTAAACCGCATACAAATATCTTTATAGATATTGAAAAAAGAATTAACAATTCAATTTAATTAAACCTGAATGAATGCTGTTAATTTATGTTCTTGTTTATCAAAACAAAATCTCAAATTATAAATAATACGCTCCTCTCTGGATATTCGTACACTGTGATGAGTCCACCTTAGTCGAATAACGAGATGAAACAATGATCCTCAGACCATAGATATCATCGAGAAGTCTTTAAAGAGTGTAAAATTTGTTTTCTTCAATCACCCAGCCATCACACTATGAATGCAAGCACTGAACTCGCGTTTTTTTCCTCTATAGAGACGTCCTTGAAACAGTCACAATAAAGTATACTAAAAAGGAAACAGTGCGAAATCATAGCCAAGTAGTTTCTTAGTAGGAAACGTGATCTCAATGTCAACCGATCGGTACATGAAATAAATTCAAAATAAGAATACTTATCAAATGAGTGCTGCGGATTTAAAATCCTCAACACTACTCCCTAATTTAATATCATGTGCTCCTGAGGACAACTTGCTTCTTGACTGTCGTTCGAAACTGTCGGAAGGGAATACCAACGGGAACGGAGATAAGCTTCCTCTCGTGATGGGCTGCTGATTGGTTCAAGGTATCAAGGAGCATGTCAAATGGAAGATTTTTTCTCTTAAAGGACGATGTGAAAATAGCTGTTTCCGTATCTGGTTTTGATGAAGTGACCACCTTTCGACCTGACCTTTACTTCGTAAATATGCCTCCCGATTCTTTTGATCACACAGGCTTATACCTGGGGATCATGATTTGTTCATTAGTCATGGGCAAACACAGTGAATTCCACGTCGTTAAAGGATTGCATTGCGGCTTTGTCTCCACTGTTGTTGGTGGATTAGTCGGATGCATCAGGCTTTGGATCGTTTTCAGTCTTCTTACCATCACGTCTTATGTCCACTGTACTTGTTATCTGGTAAAGAATTGGCTCCGGTAAAAACTCATTTGATGTTCTTAGATAGACGTAGAAGAAATCGTGTGATGCGACAGCTGGCTTCCCCTGCTCCTTTGACCTAATCGATGCTCTTTTAAACGTTTCTACAAACCTTATTGCTTGCATACAAGATTGCGGGTGGTATGGTGGCGAGCGTAGGTGCCTAATGTCTAGCCGTTTGCAGAAGGTGTATTGCAACCCATTGTCAGATATGATCACTTCTGGTATGCTATTTCGCGAGAAAAATCCAGTGATTAGATGTATTGTCTCAGTTGTTGTGAACGTTATTACGGGGTCGATTTATTGCCGTTTTGAAAAAACGTGGACCACAAATCAATACGTAGTTCCGTTCATTGGGCTTGCGAAGTCAACACCTGTCCTGGGACAGGGATATAAAAGTTTGGACGATGATATTCATCTTTGATACTTATCTTTTGCCGACTGCTGACACCGCATGCACTGTTTTACCATCTCTGTAATATGTTGATCCTTGAGAGGCAAGAACAAAAAACTCATGGCTATTGAGTTCATCCGCTTAACCCCAGGATGACCTAGATAGAACTGTCCCGACACATTTACTCGAAGAGATTTTAGCACTACTATTCTATCATCAAACATGACACAATATATAATTGTGCAAAGTGAATTCCACCACTGACGCGGCTGCTTTATGTCACGATCAAACGTCTGCGAAAGGCAACCGTTAGTGACATACTTCATGGTCATTTTAATGACTGGAACGTTGCTAGAAGCAATTGTATGTCTGTGCAGACACCCGTAATGCCCGTATTGCGATTGTCAGATAACATTATGCGTTGTCTTTCACTGACAGAGTTGTGGTAACAAAATTTTCCTCAGTCGCCACTTGATCTAAAATGAGTTGTGACAAAAGCGTCTTCCTGACAGAACTGTAGTGTGCATTGATATTGGACTTCGAAATCATAACCCAAAAGTATGAAGGCCCATTGCTGTGAACGATTTGCAGAATAGGATAAAATCCTACATTTAGAATACTGCTTGTGTGGTAATAACAATTTGGAGCTTCTTATGGACTTGAGTTTACCAAAAGCCGCGTCACGCTCTTTGGTCCGAATCCATGTGCTGTTCTTCTTAAACAGGCAATTCAATAAAGGGCGAATATTTTGCATCAAAAGAATGAAAGCTGAATAATTACTGAATAATTCAAGAAACGTTCGTAATGCCGAGACATGTGGGATAGGGCATTAGTTCGATAGCTTGGATGTCCTCACGATCCGGTCTGCGTCTGGCGGCAGCAAAGATGAATCCCAAATACTTTGTCGACTTTAGTAGTAACTGGCATTTTCCTGGGCGTAACCGGAAATCATTGTCACTGATGCATTGTAATACCAATGTTAAGCGTTTCCGTAGCTGTTCCAAATTCTTCACAACAATTCAGTTTTCATCGAGATAGGCTGCAACCTCTGAGATATCTGATAGTATAGTATCCATTAGTTGTTGCAAGATAGATGGGTCAGTCTTAACTCCAAAAGGCAGACGGTTGTACTGTGAAAAAACACGATAAGTATTGATTGTGCGCAAATCTTTTAATGCTCCATCAAACTTTATTTGCAAATAAGCATCTGCCAGACCGAACTTCGAAAAAAACCTTCCGTTATTCAGCCAAGTTAACAGATCTTCTGGGACCAGGAAAGTATAATGGTGCTGTTCCAGCGCAACGTTTATACCTGTAGAGTAGTCAGCTCATTCATTTGACCTTCTTGATAACAACAATAGATACTGCTCAAATATGTAAGAAACGGAAGTAATAACTCATTGTCCTTGATGAGGATCAATTTCTTCATCTACTGTTGCTAATGTTGCTTAAGGTACGAATTTCGTTGGAAGGAAAGCAGGCTTAGCTACCGGTTTCAAGTGAAGTGTTGCTTTCATGGCACAGCATCAACGTTATGCAGGTTATAAATGGTTGAAATCTCCGTATTCGTCTTCTTCGTATCTGATTCAGGGTCATTTGGTTGTGATACCAGATGACATATGGTATTCAAAGAGAACTCAGTCAATTTTAGCTGACCGAAGCAATCTAAACCGAGTAAAATTAGATCAGCTAGCATCATATATCATACCTCGGAAGGAAACTTACCCTCTCTGTTTTCCTAACAGAAGAAGGTTTTAACCACATGCTGTCCGAAGCTTCTGTGTTGTATGCCTCAGGCTTTGGCCGTCCTCTTCGATGAATATTTTGCGTGTGTGGGTGGTGACATCCGATGCAGTATCCGTTTGCAATCTAAACGGATGCTCGTAATATGAGGAGTAATCAATTTACTGTCACGTGATGATTAGCTTTGACATGAGGATTTTGGGATAATTGCGTTGGTAACGGATCTAGGAACACACAGCTTGATACTTCTGGAAAGGCTTTGTGTTGTTTTCAGGCAAAAACCATCTTCATGGCCAATAACCTTGCAATTTCTGCATTGATGTTGCCGAAATGAGCAGTTTCTTGGTGCCATGGGTCGACGCGCCAGGAATCAGCAATAGTTTCGTTTCGTTTTCCGGGCTGAGCTTGACCAGATAAATATAATTGAGACCATTCAAACTCCGCTGATAGAGTTGAAAGGTCTTCATTTCTAAAATTTATAACGCCTCAGAACAAAAGTCGAGATTTTACATAAGTCTTGGAACCGATGTCCTTTTTTTAAAACTAGAGCAGCTTTTATTTAACGAACGAGAGTTTTCCAAGTTGAAGGAGAAATGAAAAGGTACAATTTGTTGGTGCATGAATCTAGTGAAACTCTTTGCACGCAAGTTGACGATCTATGATTTTCTTCAAGAAGACTGCTTCATATTCTGGCTAAGTAGAAGAAGATGCTGCACTCTTAAGAATTGTATTAGTGCTGTGCACGAGTAGAAGTAGTAGTAGTAGTAGTAGCAGTAGCAGTAGACTATCGACTACATCACAAACTTGATTGAGAATGATAATTTTCTACTAAAATAATTGGTTTTTTATGAGTTGAACTACATCCCTGCCTAGATGGCGAGTGTAAGTTTCTAATGTTTTCAATGCTTGTCCAGTTATAATTGGTCAAATTGATGTTACCTTAACTATTTTCTTCACATAAATCACAAAAATGAATTGACTAGGTTCCTTTTCTTATCGATGAAGTATAACTTTATGTTTGACTGAAATAATTTCATTGGTTGAATCTTTTACGAGACATTTGCATTATATTAGCTTCTCCGGAATTCCCACATTGAGTAAACATCAAAATTTAAATCTACTTTGAATATCAGATGTGTATTAAGAAAAAAACAGTAATCATTTCAAAAACACAGATTGCAAAATGAAAGAAAAATGTAACTGTTGAAATAATTTCTCTAAAAATAGTATTACGTTTTCAATCAAACGTTTGATGTATAAATTTTACTCACTTAATTTTAGCTATTGATGAGTTGATAAATTTGCCAGTAGAACCTTCGGAGCTACTGCTGGTCACGGATATTGGAGGAGAGGTGAAACATAGGGTTGTTGCCTCCATCTCACCAAAAAACTAAGTTGTAAACAAAACGCGAACCAGAAAGAATAGGTCACACCGTTTCAAGTTTCCCCAGGCAGTTGAAAGAAGAATTATGACGTCACGAAGAAGAAAAAGATGTCATGGGACGGAATGAAAATCCATGTACCTTCAACAAACTGGTCATTGGCGGCCCAACATTCCCTGAAAAGCGCATTCACAAAGCCTTATGGATTTTCCCGCATTACAGTACTCAGGACCATATCTGTATCAATAAAACTTTCAAACGGACCATGAAGGGTGTGAGAAACAAGAGTGGAGCTGACAAAGCCTTATATCACTACTTGCTGTGAGCTCAAATATGAACTGAAACTCAAAAAACACTGGATAAAGAGGCAGACAACATCACACAAGTTAATTACAGCCTTCTTTGGAGATGCCGTAAAACTCAACGAATTCAAGATGGCCCTCTCCAATAGGTTCTAGGTCATGCACGATCTACTGAATGAAGAGGAAGCAACATTTGAGAACGAGTGGAAAAGTTTCAATCACCTCAACATGTCATGATGTTCTTACTCACAGGAAACATCATCTCAACGAATGGATCTCTGTTGATACTCTTGCAAAAGTTGAAGAAAGGAAGAACAAGAAGGCAGCAAACATTGTAAGCTGAACAAGATCGGAGAAAGTTAGGGCATAAGCTTCTAACACTGAAGAAGAACATCAGAATTGAGAAACGATAAAATGTGGAAGATCCAGCAATGACGACGGAAAGGGCTGCAAGAGAAGGAAACTTGAGACAGTTGTACGGTACAACAAAGAAGCTCGCTGGAAACTATCGTGAAGCAAAATGACCATTAAAAAGCAAGGAAAGCAAATAATCAGCAACACTTAAAAATAGCGAAATATATGAGTAGAGCACTTTAAGGAACTCTTGAATCTACCAGCTTCACTGAACACACAAGAATCAAAGCAGCACATACGGACCCCCCAAATGATGTTGGCCAACCTACAATTGAATAGATCGACATAATCATCTGACAAATCAAGAGCGGCAAATCAGCATTTTACAACAACATTCTGGCAGAACCACTGAAAGCAGACGTGGAAGCAACTGCAAAAATACTTCATATTCTCTTTAATGAGACTTGTGATGATGGACAATGGACTTCATAGTAGAAAGCAGGATACCTCAATAAAATACCGAAGAAAGGAAATCTCAGAAAAAGTGCAAACTACAGAGACGTCACTCTTCTTTCAATATCAAGGAAAGTTTTCAATAGCGTATTGTATATCAAAAAGAAGCATTTCGTAGGGCTAGATTTTGACATATGAGAAATATGTAGAACTCCCAACAACTTTACAACCAAAACCAGAATCAGCATTTTGAATACAAATGGCAAGAAAGTGACACTGTAGGGAGTGGAAATTTGGAGAAATAAGAAAACCATAATTCAGAACATACAACTGTTTATAAACAGACGTCTACGCAAAATACTTTGAATTCGTTGACCAGATATGATCAGCAACAACGTACTTTGAGAGAAAAGAAACCTGATTTCAGCGAAGAAGTGAATGAGGAAGAAGCGGAGGAAGTTGATAGAAAATACAGTGGGGAAACCAATGAATTGCGTCGGAAGACAAGCCCTCACTCGTATACCTCAAGCTCAGAGGAACTTAGAAGACCAAGGAACGCTTATGAGAAGTGATGAAATGGGAAAAAAATATTTCCGACGCAGAGTTTACGTTAAATGTTACGTCATAAAATTTTATCGGCATTATGAAATAGTGGCAAAAATATTTTTCTTATCTTCTTCGCCTATATTTCAAGAATTTTATCACAAATCAAACAGAAATGAACGAATATTAAGTTCATAAAATTGATCAGCTTGTTGAAAAAAAATTTGTGTTTACTTAATTTTTTATGAAAAGTTATGAAGAATAATAAAATCATGATGCGATAACTGTCATTTGTTCACATATATTAGGATGAAACAGCAATCCACTGATTTAAGTTTTCTATAGGTGATAAAACAATGATCGAATCATAATTTCAATTAAATTTTATTTTGCTGCATTTTTTTGAAGCAAATTTGTTTCTGTAAACGGGTGGTCATTGTCTTGAAAACTATGTTGAACAACCTAAATGGAAAGATTATAAAAGAGAGCTGTGGTGAACGATACTGGGAAATATGAGATGAAGCTGTTCATCATCGTTGATGTTATGCAGTTAATCGAAATATTTTTCAAAATAAGGTTGTCAGTCAGTAGGCATCACAGAATCGAACTTTTTCGATTCACTTCACAAATGAAAGAGGTATTCTATATAATTTTAATAAAAAATAAACAAACACGTCACTCAATATATTCAGCTTTAATGAGTGATGCTTGTACTATAATTGCCTATGACCCAGTAAATGAGCTTAAACTAATTTATTCAGGGTCTGTGATTATATTTGCATGCTAGCAAACCGGTTATACCAATTCTTATCCATTTTCTTAGTACCGTAATCAGTACACCTTTATCTCGAGGTTAGGAATAGTAGAACTGCATGCACACATCTATATACACACTGACAAATCTTCTTCATGTTTCGTGTCATTTAACTAACACCACTTGATACCGAAATCCTTGCTTTGGTTTATAGTTTACATAAAAGTTTGATATATTTTTTGGTTATCGTCTCCGTTTATTCCATCAACCTCGTTGATTTAATTCCATGTTCATACCAGTAATTAAATGGATTTTATGGAAATATCATTGCCTGAAAAAAACATTATTGCACGCATCCGTTTTCAAATTCGCATTACAACATATCACACAATTCAGTTGAATAAGACGTTGATCAAAACTAAAATTCATTGATTCTATGAGGTGATATTGATAGATAATTTGTTATCGCATAATATCGTTGGTACTAATACTGATACACCTGTCTTTCTGCCATCATTTTAAGTGACGCAACACATGTCATTATTATTACTGACACAAATCATTGTGACCTTTATGGGATTTTAATACAAATAATAATAAATATAAGCGGAAAGTCTGGTGACGATCTAATCGAACATGATATCGTTCCCTTATATACGTTCTTCTACTTTTCAAAGTACGTCGTGTTAACATTGACAAAAATAGGAAAGATGAGAAATATTCATAATCATGCCATCAAATATGAGGAGGAATTCAGTGTGATCAGTAACATGGATTTTGATTCAGATCAGATAAAACAATGAGACTCTGTGTGGTTCAGTTTATTCACACAATTCAATCAACTTACGAAACATCTGAAGTTGCTTAAATGCGAATTTTTATCTTCAGACAGATTGCGATGAATTGCCTCAACATTTTTCAATCGGTGACGCACATAACTCGTTTCCACTCACAACCTGTACATCAATCAACTACGTGTTCATGTGCTAACTAATGACATTTTTTGTGGCGTAGATCAGTTACAGGCATGTTTAAATTATTTCTTGTCTTAACAGGTCTATGCGAGCATAGTACAAATGTTGGTACTTATAAAAGGCTAGTCAGGTCCATTATATAGCGTTATTTTGATTCACGGCGTAGTTTGATATTTGACTTACTAGAAAAATTACTAAAAAATAGTTTAAAGCGTGTTCCTGTGATAAATAGTAAAAGAAATTCATCTCTACTGGTTAAAAATGCAAGAACAATGGTTTCAAATCCGTGTTTTGTTGACCAATATTAAATGTGTAATCATATGTTATTCAGAGCAGTTCGTGATCTAATGATTTTCAGATTGAATCAGTGTAGATGAATTTTCTACCGTAGCAGTTCACTTAGATTCCAGTAGGTGTAGATCGAACGCGCTATCCCCCAGTCCGATATCAAAACACAATAATTCAAAGAGAAAGCGGTCAATTTTTATAATAAAAATGGAAATACAAACAGTTAACTGACAATTAATACACCTTGCAAGTCCAAAATTACCCTGATGGGTATCCGAATCCAAAGGAATAAGTGATACTAGTATTAACTGCCTCGGTATGAAATACAAATATGGCTGTAGCCATACTATATATCAAATTTAAACAACATGTGTACAGTTCAGAAGCAGACATAAAAACTTCAATATAAGTACAAGATATAGAAATAATAACAATATACAATGATAAAATCTCAAAATGGAATCAAATAGACTACCAAAATGTTAATAGAAAGAGACAGTCATATCATAACACAAATATATATACATGGAGGGATTTTCTAAAAACAAAACATTCAAAAAAGATTCTACACCGGCCCGCAAAATCCCTGCAAAGTCAAAAACAAGCGCTTACTGACACTTCAAGTTAAGGTTCACTCTCTTCCCCTAATCCACACCGGAAGAAGGAGTAGGACTTACAGCAGTAGGCCTACCGATCTTCAACATGGATATGACCCATTGAGCTACCTTGGTGCCTATACCTTTCCATCAGGCCCTTAATTCTCCTATCTATCGTAGCATGACCTAACGGTAGTCTAACCCTTATCCAATTAACCCATATGGACATGTATAACACGTCGTAAAGCTGGTCATATCCTATCCGGGAATTACATTCCATATCATGCGGACGAGTCGTCAATCCACCACCACTTGCTCCGAACGGCAGATACAATGAATTCCGTGATGCTGATATATCAACAGAAGTTTTTGACCGATAGATAATAAGCAACCGTGAGATTTCGAATTTTGATATTTCCTCGTGTCCCGAAGACTTTAAGTGGCATAACATAGGAACAATATTTATCTCTCCATCTCCTGATACAGAGGAAGTTTGGTCAGCATTCGTCATCGTCGGCAACTCATTTGTCACATCAGTGACATCCAGATTATTATCATCGTCATCATGATTCCGTTCTGTCAGACAAGTCCTGTCGTTTCGGTCTGCACCAGCATCCGTAGAAAGAAACTCTGCCATTGTTGTATAACTCATCTCTCTACATGAAAGAACAGCATTAGTGTCACAATTCGAGACCGATAAATTCTCTTGTTGTTCTTCATGTTCCGTTTCAGAGACACAAGACATATGCACGTCCATAGCATTGTTATCATGCAACACTGTAGACTGACTGTTACCATCAGACGCTTCCTTCTCATCATCACTCGACTGACAGTCAACCGAAGTAGGAACAGTTACATTTACACAACCTTGTGAATCCTCAATCAACTTAACATTCGCGGCAGGGTCCGATGACGTCAAAACACTAGAAGGCTCATTCGATGAAGTTGAACGACTAGTCACTAACAATGAATTGCTTACACTTTCCGTCTCTTTACTATCGCTGTCACTAGTAAGATTCTGATGATTACTACTTCCATTGCTAGTCATAGCATCCGAAAGAGAACGAAGTTTACGCTTCTTAATAATAGTAGCATCATGTTGTTTCCTATGTTTCTTAGCTTGAGTAGCAGTATGTGAGCGTAACGTACGATCATTTTCGCGACGATGTGTGTCTTTTAACTTCCATCGATCACTATGACTCGCAAGAGTTTCATCAATGCTATTATCGTTTGTAGCCGCATCTGTACTAGTAGGCGTACGCTTCTCATTACATCCAGTCGACCCATGCACAGTGTCAAACTTTACTCGATCAACATTGTTTTTCTTACCAGGAATGCTCTTAGCCTCTTCTATCTTATCACTGCTGGTAGTGCTCATCCCGAAGCTCTTAGTACAAGTTAATGATGGTGTAGTGCAACAGGTGGACAATTCCCTGCTCGATTCCTCATGCTGCATATTCAACACAACAGCATGTCCATAAAACTTAGATGACTCCTCATTGCACATAGGGTACTGAATGTTAGCCCTTACTGTACTGCCATCACTGTGGCTAAAGCTATTGCCACCGTCGCCTACATTCTTCACGCACAAACATTCAATTTCGTGTTGATCGGAAGTACTCAAAGAAGCTACATCAGCAACATCATCCGAAGAAACAGCACCACCTATATTGATTCCACTCTCGTTACCATCACGTTTATTATTCACATCAACTACGCTAATAATACATACATAGGGTTTCAGGTCCACCATGACGTTATTGTTGTCCACAATGATGTTCCGACCATTCACAGTTAATGACAAGTTGCGAGAAGGTGTGAAGGTGTGGTGCCTCTACATTTATTTTCATCCGCTTGCATTTAATTTGCTTAAGCCCTTTCGATCAATTCCTTCAACCAAGCCATTCGCTTAGCAACAACTTGTATGTACCATTGGTATTTTTTATTACCTGGTTTGTATGAGCTGGTAAGACTGAGCATCACTGAACGCCTACGCGTAAATGCATCCTATTCGCTTTAATATTATTCTCTTAAATACCACGATGACTCAGACATTTTTCTTTTTATATATACGAACATTTTAATCTTATTAATTAATTCGCTCGTTCGCATATTCGCTCGCTAGTGTGTCTGCCCGGTCCGTCTGTGGTCTGCTATTCTTATTGTGGTGTGCCACAACAAACGTATACGATACTTCGAATTCATCTTCTGATTTATTAAGCGTCAGACGTCATTTGGATAAGATAGTGTGAACGAGCTTATTACGAAACGTAAGAACACGCAGCAAATGGGCACACTACAAAATTGGTAATCCCGACGTTCTCAGGATATTTCCGGATACTGACGAAAAATCGACGCTTTCAACAAAATTGGTAACCTCGACGCTCCCAGGAATAATTTGCTGATATCGACGACAGATCAAATACTACTACCAAGAATCGAACGCGTCCGCAATATTACCGACAATCACTATTTCGATACGAATTACTACTGTGGATTAAATAAACATTTTGGATTATTATCATTATCATAACGTAATTGCATAACAGTTATTTCACAAGCATTGTTTGACATATTTTGACAATATTACCAATTACGCACTACGTCATTATACATATAACTGTTTTACTGCTGCACTTCAGTAAGTCTGTTCCGTGTTATAACCTTTTATTAATTGTTGTTAACATTATTATCGTCTCTCTAATTTCCTCCCCTCATTTTTGTTAATTTATTTGCGTACTAGAAACCATACCTTAACATGTCTTCAGTTAACGAAACAAGTCTGACACAAGTGGTGTCCGTGAGGTCACTTAATATTGCTATTCCTCTATTTAGTGTTGCCGACCCACAACTTTGGTTTGTTAGATTTGAAAGTTACTTCTCAGTTAACCGTATAAGCTTACATTGCGACAAATTCGGCTATGCATGTGCATTGCTTCGGAACGAAGTAGCTGACGCGGTACGCAACGTTCTCGCCAAACCAGACACAGAAGCTCCGTACGACGTATTTAGAGCGGCTGTGATAAAGGCTGTCTCGCTAAGCAACCAACACGCCCTAGATCGACTTCTCAACCAAGTCAAACTAGGTGAAAAGGACTCCTTAACAGCTAAAAAATTATATGAGAAACATAATCGGAGACAGGAAAATAGATAGTAGCATCTTCTATCAGCTGAGGCTCCGGCGACTTCCCCGAAATATTCAGCAGATCCTTGCATTTGGAGATGCTGATGTCGACATAGATCATAAAGCAGAGATAGCCGATAGGATTCAGGAAAGATCCAGAATACCGAGCCCACAAATACAAAACACCTCGCCTTGTTCCGAAATCGAAGAGTTATGAAAAAAGATCAATAATTTATCTCAAATCTTTAGATTTCAGGTAAAACATTTAATTTCAATGGGAAATTGTGATAGCAGACGTATCCGTACCTACAATCGGTATTGATTTCTTGAAGAATTTCGACTTATTAATAGATTCAAGATGAAATCTGCTCTTGAACACAGACCGTACGGTAGTGATAAGAGGAATAATCGCTGACCACGAATCTATGAATTTAGTAGTGTCAGGAGACAAAAACGATCCATATAAATCACTACTAAACGAATACCCTGACCTGACAAAAGTGTCTTACGACAACACTGATCTCAAGCATACAGTGCAACATTATATTGTAACGAAAGGTGCACCCTGTAATGCGAGACCACGACGCCTGCACTCGAAAAGGTTAAACGTTGCAAAACAAGAATTCGACAAAATGATGAAACTTGGCATAATACGGCCTTATAGTAGCCCATGGGCATCTTCGTTACACATGGTACAAAATAAGAACGGAGAGTACAGACCATGTGGAGATTACAGAGCATTCAATAAACAAACTGCGGCAGATAGATATCTAGTGCCACATATCCACGACATGACTAACAACATGGAAGGTGCTACTATCTTTTCGAAAATCCACCTTGGTAAAGCTTATTACAATATTCCCGTGGTGCATGAGGATAAACCGAAAATGGCTGTAATCACTCCATTCGGATAATTCGAATTTATGCGAATGCCATTCGGATTAACTAATGCCGCTCAAACCTTCCAGAGATTCATCCACCAAGTTGTTAGATGTTTGTTAGGCGTATATCTATACATCGACGATATACTTGTAGCTAGTGCCACACCGGAACAACATCTACAACAACTAAGGCAGTTGTTCAATAAACTTCAAGAACACGATATCGCCTACAACGTTAAGAAATGTGAATTTGGTAAAAAATCACTGCAATTTCTAGGACACATAATAAATTCTCAAGGTATCACACCAGTCCCATCGGAAGTTGCAGCTATTCGTGACTATCCGTTGCCGGAAAAAAAAAGAAGAAATTACGACGATTTCTCGGACTAATTAACTACTTTAGACGATTCATTCCGAACGGCGCGGCAATATTGCAACTATTAACAGACGCTTTGCGTGGACGTGCCCGAATATTTCACTTGTCACCAAACGCCATACAGGCATTCGAGAACGCGAAACGCGGACTAAATGAAAAGACGATGCTCCATTAGCTGTCATGACTGACACGGCGAACATCGCTGTTGAAGCCGTGTTATAGCAGTTAGTAAACGACACATGGGAACCGATTTCATTCTTTTCTAAAAGATGAAGTCCCACGCAAACGAGATACAGCACGTTCGGAGGATAACTGCCAGCAATTTATTTGGCAATAAAGCACTTTCGACATTTGCTTGAGGGTACCATTTTCACAGAGTACACAGATCATAAACCCCTCACGAAAGCATTACAAGCCAAGCTTGACAACTATTTGCCGAGGGAAATTCGACAATTGGAGTTTATTTCCCAATTTACGTCTAGCATTCAATATATTAAAGGTCATGACAACGAAGTAGCAGATGCATTGTCAAGATCGATGATTACTGCTCTCATCCATTCCGACATTGATTAGCACAAACTAGCAGCGTTGCAAAATATGAACGTAGAGCTAAATAGGCTAAGATCATCCAATACAACTTACTCAGAACTCCGAGAAACTCCATTCGGCAAAGTAAACATAATGTGTGATATTTCTACAGGCAGACCACGACCGTTTATTCCGAAGCCATTTAGACGAAAAGTTTTTGAAACTATGCTAAATATATCACATCCTGGAATTAGGGCAACGATCAGCCTGATTAGCGACCGTTTCGTATGGCAAAATATGAACCGAGATGTTTGCAACTGGACAAAGGCATGTATTAAATGCCAGAAAGTTAAAGTTCATCGTCACACACGTTCCGCAGTAGGTTCATTCCGTCACCCAGACAGCCGATTCGAGCACATACATTTCGACATTGTGGAACCACTGCCAATTTCGAATGGCTTCAGTCATATTTTTACCTGCATAGACAGATTCACGCGATAGCCTGTAGCCGTGCCCGTAAAAGATATTTCAGCAGAGATTAAGCTAAATCCTTAGTTGAACATAAGATCTCATATTAAGGAGTCCCTGCTCATATCGCGACCGATAGATAAGCCCAATTTGAAAGTCACCTCTTTCAAAAACTCACAGAGCTCCTCGACATTAAACATATACGCACAACCTCCTACCACCCGATGGAAAATGGTATGGTAGAGGGATTACATCGACAACTGAAAGCATCTCTTAGAGCTGTTATTAACAACAATGACTGGGCCAACAAGCTTCCATCAGTCATGTTGAGTTTAGGATCGACAGTTAAAATGGAGGAATAGGATGTTGCCCTGCAGAGTTACTTTACGGAACTACAATACGTCTACCAGGAGAGTTGTTCATCTCAGGTAAGATCGTTCCAACTGATAAAAGTAACTATGTACGACGTCTAAAAGAACACATGAGCGATCTAAGAATAACGCTTCCGCAGGAGTATCAACATCGAGTATATAGTCCGAAGCAACTAAGCGATACCACCTATGTATTTATCAGGAGAGATTTTGTGCGACGTCCCTTACAACCGACTTACGATGATCCTTTCAAAGTTATCGACAGAAACGATCAAACTATCACCGTAGATAAAGCTGGAAAAACGGACGTAGTCAGCATCGACAAAGTCAAATCAGCTTTCATCGAAGGAGAAGAACAGCCAATAAACGCAAACCCATCGAAAGCCATTGTATCACCGAAAAGCGAGCTTAAATCCTCTGAAGCAGCAACAGTGAAAAGCGAAGGAAGCCCACCAACGACCAGATATGGACGAAGAGTCAGGTGGCCGCAAAAATATATGGCTACGATTTTGAACTGATAATTCTTCTCACCATTTCTAACGCATATATTTTTGGCTTCGCATCTGTACGTCCAAAATTCTAATTTATCTATTATTGCCTTCGATACATTTAGTGTAATTCGAAATTGAAATGTAACATAGAATCATTGCTAATATTTTGTTTGAACTTCAGTTCCTTTGCGACCTCACGAACGTATGCAAATATGATAACTTTAACTTCCGAAACTTTTGATATTTTCCGACAATTTTGATTTCTTGTTCGCAAACAAAGACATTTTCGTAACCCTGTTTGCTGGAAGGAGGCTATTGTAGAGCCTCCACATTTTTCGCATCCGCTTACATTTAATTTGCTTAAGCCCTTTCGATCAATTCCTTCAACCAAGCCATTCGCTTAGCAACAACTTGTATGTACCATTGGTATTTTTTATTACCTGGTTTGTATGAGCTGGTAAGACTGAGCATCACTGAACGCCTACGCGTAAATGCATCCTATTCGCTTTAATATTATTCTCTTAAATACCACGATGACTCAGACATTTTCCTTTTTATATATACGAACATTTTAATCTTATTAATTAATTCGCTCGTTCGCATATTCGCTCGCTAGTGTGTCTGCCCGGTCCGTCTGTGGTCTGCTATTCTTATTGTGGTGTGCCACAACAAACGTATACGATACTTCGAATTCATCTTCTGATTTATTAAGCGTCAGACGTCATTTGGATAAGAGAGTCTGAATGAGCTTATTACGAAACGTAAGAACACGCGGTAAATCGGCATACCATAATGGTTTCCGAACGTAAGCTTTATTCCATCCAGCCGAACCTGTTTCGTCTTTATTTTTATTCACTGTTCTCACTAACCTCTGTTTGCTAAAATCCAAATAACGGTTGCTTGCTTTTCCAGTAGTTTTAGCGGCTTTTACCATCACACACCTCGGATCCATCTTTATGCCTACCGTTTTCGCCTTTTTCTTTCTTTTCCATACTCAAAAAAGCCATCTTATTTGCTACACAATCTGGCTTCTCACTAGGATACGCATCAAGATGTTTTAAACCATCAGGGTGACATACTCGTTCTTCAAGAGGGTATACCTTTCTAATACAAAACTTGTTCCTTAGTGCCTTCTAAGGGCGACTTACAATAATAAGTATCAAACATAACATCATTCTTATTGGAGAGTGTACCCATTAAACATGAAGCATCGTTAACGACTTGCCTCGCATTTCGGGATTCTTCATGCTCTTCCACCCGTCTTCGCGTTTGTTTTCTTTCGAGAGCTCATAATAAATTGAATTTCAACGGAAGATAAATAACAATTACGAAATATAAAGTTTCCACCGGTAAATCTTCGTCAATAAAAATCCAAAGAGATCAGAAGATCGTTTTCCAAAATACAGTTCGATCAAAAAAAAGATAAGTGATTCAAAGTTCCTCTTCCAAAAAATTTAATATTGTAAACGATTAAAATTCCAAATGTTTCCTTGTTCTTCCTAATAGTTAGACTGTAGTTGGCTTGTTCTTCGTAATAGTCAGACTGTAGCTGACTTGTTATTATTAATTGTCAGACTTTAGATGAATTTTCTACCGTAGCAGTACACTTAGATTCCAGTAGGTGTAGATCGAACGCGCTATCCCCCAGTCCGATATCAAAACACAATAATTCAAAGAGAAAGCGGTCAATTTTTATAATAAAAATGGAAATACAAACAGTTAACTGGCAATTAATACACCTTGCAAGTCCAAAATTACCCTGATGGGTATCCGAATCCAAAAGAATAAGTGATACTAGTATTAACTGCCTCGGTATGAAATCCAAATATGGCTGTAGCCATACTATATATCAAATTTAAACAACATGTGTACAGTTCAGAAGCAGACATAAAAACTTCAATATAAGTACAAGATATAGAAATAATAACAATATACAATGATAAAATCTCAAAATGGAATCAAATAGACTACCAAAATGTTAATAGAAAGAGACAGTCATATCATAACACAAATATATATACATGGAGGGATTTTACAAAAGCAAAACATTCATAAAAATTTCTACAATCAGTGCAAACTAATAATAGTAATCACGTCGCTTTAGTGGAATAAACGAACGTTCACCTAATGATAGGCACCAGCCTTCCTACTAATGTCAGCATCTGTCACTTGTATTAAAGTGAATTGTGCAAACAAGTGTAACACAGATAAACTTGTCTTGACATTGGGAAAATCAGAAATATTTGCGTCATATGTTCATTATAGCTTGATTGATAATTATTTATACAAAATAAGAATGAAAAAGCGAATTGCCATTCAATCAGCAATGAAATCAGTGGATTTGCTAAACCGTTATCATAATGAAGTTGTTCAGTAGACACTCCATGTTAAATGCGATGAAAACGCGCAATAACTCATTTTGTTCAAATAACTAAATTTGCCTAATATGCAGTAAGATTCTGTAGATCAGTCGCACTTCAGCAACATATCATGGTAACAAATTGATGATAAGCATCATTCATCTTTCAATCTATTGATCGAACAATCAAACAATCAAACATTTGTCAAGCTACCCACCTGAATATATTTTGAAAGTACAGTGCTTCTTACATACGTAGCCTATTATTCAGTAGTATGTATTTGGTTTTTCAACTCATGTCATATGAAAACGAGAGCGGACAAGCAAGATACCGGCTGAGGTAAAATAAGAAAAGCGCTGGCCCTGAACAGGTCACATCAAATCACGCAAATGTCTCACTGAACAACCCTAAAGGCCAAAGGAAAATCGGTATACAAGATAACAGTCTACGTCGAGAATTGCAGACAGCAAAATGTTTGTGAATAGCACTTTGATACAACAGGTTGAGATTTTCGAAGACAGAAGTGGTTGAAAGACTGTACACTGCGGCCCGAATTACGTAAGTGGTAATAGGTATTAGAAAGTAGGCAACTGCATTAGTAGGTATGTATTATATCTTGCAAGCTGTCGTTATTGTGGACGGGAGGATAAATTCGAGCTGACCAAAAATGATAAAGCTTTAAAAATATTCCCATCATGCCTCACCAATACATAGAGACAATCTTCGAATAAACATTCAACAGCGAAACAGACAGAACTGTGTCTCTTTGCTTGAAAATATGTTGAATACTAACTGTCCTCAAACACAGCGCAAGAACAAAACATCAGTGGTCACCTGTTAGAAATTCTTAACTGTTTTTCAGACATTCTTTTGTGCACTGACAAAACCAGAAATTATCACATCAGTTAGTGGTAAATAACATTTGTAAATACGTAAGCCAAAAGTATATCTTAGTAGGCTAGACTTAATCAATAATCTAACAGTGAAATTGTGTGAGATAAGTAAACTGATTCATCGACAGCCTTTGATGCAACGAGTATTTGAGCTTCAAAATCTAATTATTGTACTTTAAAATGCATAAACAATGTTTGTGAAAAAGTGATTATAATACATGGATTTTATTTCATATTCACTAACACTTTATTCATCGCTCTGACCCATCATCAAAGTAACCAATTCGATTATTTCAGTTGATTGTGTACAAGTGTTAGGAATTAGTATAATTTCCTTCAAATACACGTGTTTAGCGCGCACTTACGTTTCGTTTATCAACCAATTATTAGATCCCTTTCTGAGTTTGTTCGTTCAGAAACGGAGTATATAAGTGATGAAAAAGTTGTTGAAGCGTCATTTGTGTTGCAATATGCAAATGTCGTTAGTCAAATTTTTGTTGAAACTAAGTGTAGTGCAATTGTTCAGTATACTTCCTTTTGGTAAGTTTTCATGCTGAATGCGTTTTTTGGTAATAACTATCATCTCGTTGAGGAATACCATAACATCCTGAATTTTGATGATATGCGAATGAAAAAGAACAACAGTAGACGGATGACAGAATGGTTATAGCTACTTCGGAAGTTTAATTTTAAAAACTAATGAAATATATTTTTTCAATTAGTCTGGTAACATGACTTTGTCAACTGGTGTTGAACATCAATATTGAAGCCAAGTCCATTAATAAGTGATATTCTTGCACCATCCTGCGAACAAACATGGACATATGTTCTGTATTGATAACATTAGCTTTAGGTTCCAGGATCTTCTGCTTTTACGGAAGGTTAAGCTCTAATTATTCGATTAGCGACTGAGAAATTGTTTCTTCTCTCATGAATTTCACTTTAGTGAATCGATAATACAGTGCTTTCAGGTCACGTGGAGGTGAAGTAAATAGTCAGTTTGTGTTCCATGGCACTACAAATGTTATTCACTAACGAAATAATCAGGGAAAAGAAATTCATGTCAATTTGTCCAAATAAATGTCAGAGGAAATAAGCAAATTTTCATCTCCAGTGGATTCAGTTTATTTTACTGGCACATTGAAAGTCCTTTAGATCCACGGCCTAATTTGATCCTAATCTGATTATATATCACTGACCATACTGAATTCCGCCTTATATCGACGTATGACAAATAATATATCTTACCTGTTAAACATTTCCTAATGTAAGATACCTTTCTGTATCAAGTTAATTGTGATTCCTTTTACACTCATCTAATGATTGTTTATTTGACGTTTTTGTCACAGGTGTACAACAGAAGGAAGGCTGTAAGTACCTATCAAACTCTATACATTACTAACATTTATCAGTTGCGTATCCTATTCAAATATTGCTCACATGAACATGATGTTGATCAAATCAAAAAATTCATACTGTTTTTACCGTCGTTTTATTTCCACATGGCATCCAATAAACAGTCTAATGGTATTTTTTTTAAATAAATATGTAGATACACAAATAGATAGATAAATATGTAGGGGAATAGACGGATACATCAATAAATTGATAGGTAGATTTGGAAAGAGAAAGCTCGATTGATCGATAGGGAAATCGTTAGATTGCAAGAAAGATGAACAACGTTACACAGAAATACACTACCACGTTATGATCCCGAAATGCAGTTCATCAGTGGTAGATAAAGACGTAATCACTTAAACAATTTATTATAAGAATTTATTTTTATATGAGTGATTTCATCCCAAATCGTGAATTGAAAGACCAGATTGAAATTTCTTTTAATTAAAGATTTTATTATATTCAGCTCATATTATTTTATACTGAGTGGCTAAGGACGTTTCTCCGTTTTAAAATAGGTTCACAAATATCTAACATATAATTCACCATATTTCTACATCCAGATCCTGAACGCACTAAATTATCTAATGCATAACCTAATAACGTTTGCTGATGCGACAAACTTGACATGTTTACTAAGAATGATTGGCGAAAGTTCCATCTGAAAACGAAAATTTCACGAACCACTTTGTAGACTACGACGAAATAAATCTATTATTGATCAACGAAGCATGAATGTCATATCACTGTTGATAGAGTCACAGCACCAAGAGATCCCTATTTTAGGCATTTATATATACACCAATACACTTCAAATTGTTTCACAACTTTAGTCACGGAGCATAGCATGTTTCCGAATAGAGTAAGAAAATAACTTCACATAATGAAACTGACAACCTTCTCTTGAACTCATCATTTCTTTATGTAGAAGAAGAAGACATCACCTCGTGGGCAGTAGTACACTGGCTCTGGATCACGAAAGACTAACATTTGCAGTTTTGTTGGATAAGCTTTGCAAAGACAACTGCGTAGGACGTTTTGAAAGGTTGATTAGCATTTTGTGAAAGAAATTTAAGAATAACGTTAAGAAACTTTTTCAACATGTTTGTAAGTAGTTTCTTCGACATTGATTCTCTGATCCAATCATATGCACACGTAAGTCGATCGTTCGTAGTTTGTCAATTTATTCCGTTTATCTCTTTTTAAATTAAAACCTGTCAATCCATTGAAACACAGAAAATATGTGGCACAGTGAAATTCGAAAACACTTATAATAAAACCAGAGTTGATTGAGTCATCTAAATCTGTTGGCAAGATCCCACTCTTTTAATAGTTCACACACGTAGATACGAAAAACAGAGAGCCCTAAATGAAACTGGATAGTAGTGGAGAAATACAGTTGGACTACATAATGTTAACAAGCACGTCTCTGAAATAACGAATTGGGTCTCAATTTAGTTAATAAATTTTAGTGAAACAACAAGATTTTCGACATGTTTTATGTTGACCATTTCATACTTATTTTTTATATTCACAGATTCAAACCACACAGACAGTAAGTGAAATCATCAAGAGAATAAATTTAATGCATATCTGTCGTTCATTGCCTAATAATGATGATTTCAGGGTGAACTGTTTCTCATAAAAAAAATGTTTTTTTTCAATATCTTTTATTTCACAGATCTTACCTGTACTCGTATGTCGACATTTACATATCACAAACTATATACTCTTTTCGTGTTATTTATTTTGAAAAGCATTCGTGAATTGCTTAAGAATATATTACTGAATCTCGAAAACCATCAGTGTTAGAGAAATATTACATAGTGAAAAGCACTGTACGGTCGTTTTGTTTCAGTATAGGACTATTCAGCAGGGTGCATCCGCAATCCTGCGTCGCGGGAATCATGATTGTCATTTGTGCGATCTTATCTTTTACAAGGTGATTACTGTTTCAGTTTCTCAGAAGATCAATTTCTAGGTCAGATCAACCGACCACTTCGTAACTCTATTATTAAGACCTACACATGGACTTCTGGGTGTAAAAATGTCTCCAAGAATGTCTAAATGGGAAGCAATATAACATGTAGAGAATGTTATCGTTTGTATAGAAAATAAACAATAATAAAATTAGGAATTTTTTATAAATATTCGAAAAACGGTTGTTTGTTGAGTTATCGAAAAAATGTTACCCTATAAAATCCTTTAAGTGATACAAGTTGAACAAGATTATTTGGTACATTACATTTTTTGCGAACCCCCACTTTATTAAGAACGATCTGACTCAAAACTGCGGTCGACAGTAATAGATATGTTTCTGATGAGACCCGTGAAAGGATGGTTTTAATAATTCAGAAACATTGTAACTGCAGTTTGTGTACTAGAGTGTTTATGTGCTTATTTTTAGATGCACTAAAATGATCAATAATCTTGAACACATTTCATTGGCAAGTTCTGTTTTCCCACTTAACACTTCAAAGAACATGTTTGTTGTAGTAAGCGTTCTTGGTATCGTAATAAATCTTCACTGTTTTGATGAAATCCGTTTGCATAGGCCACAGTCAATATTCGTTATTATTAGTAAGTCTATTGACAGGATTCCTGAATTCGAGTTTTGCAAATTCAGGAAACAGTAAAGTAATTACGTTTCTTAACGCTTTGACACTTTCGTGTCAGTAACTGCTGTTAGATGAGAGTGACACGTCTACAAAGAAGAAAATTGTACTAGACATTCGATCTAATCTAAGAAAGATTCATATGGAAAACTGCATTTAGCGTAAGTTCAAAAAATCAGTAACAAGCAACATGTAGATTTGATTGTGAAGCCTTGTATTTTTGAAATTGTTTGTATACGTTTGAAAGATTTTGACAAACTACTTATTTGATTCTCATGTCAACATAAGACGTTTGTACGATATTTTTGATAAATTGCATTGAACACGTTGACGAAAATAGCAGGTTATGAAAATTGTCGTTTCTGTTAAAGTTGGTACGGCTTCAAAGTCACTTATTTGATTCTATGCAGAACTGAACTGAAAATCCTTGTACCCGAAAAGAAACGGGATTTTAGACTTGTATTCAATGTATTTGAAAATGTTCTCCGTATTACACTTTTTCACCATTATTACAGATCCGAAGCGTAATAATCTCATCTGTAATGAAATTTAATCAGACACCCTTCAATCATTTCCCAATGTGGAGTCGATGCATTTTTCTATTGATTCGATGAAAGCATTTATGCTGCATTAAGCAACAGGGAAAACAAAGGACTGTAGAAATTGTGATTGAGCGTGAATATGTCAAGCTGCTAATCGACAGACGGTAAATATATGAAGTTCAAAGTATTTGTAATTAACAATACAAGTTTTATATTTTGTTTTTTTTTACTGAGCGAAACAAAAATGAGGAGTGGCAATTAAAACACCGACAGAATTAATCTCAAACGCTATATGAGTAATGTTCTATTACGTTTCATTGATTTTTAGGCGTTAAAAAACCGTGTACTTTGTTATTTTGATTGATGATGATTTATCCCAGGCACAAGGAACTGTTGATTGAATAATGAATAAGATTTACCTTTGCGTTTACAGGCGTGTGCAGTAAATTACACCGATCAAAGATGTGCAAGTTCCTATCCTTCTATCTTTTAGACTTGTTGTATACAGATAAAAATGTAAACTGTTGTGGAAGCATATTCTGATCATATGTCAATCACATTCGTATTCAGTCATTTTAGTTTGTTAAGGCAAATTTATCACATTCCAAATGATTCGATGACAGTATTTGTGCTGCATTAGGCAACACGATAATTCAGAAAGTAAATATTGTGAATATGAGTGATCATAGGTAAACTGATATTTTGTTTTCCTGTTATGAAAGCAAATCTGACCATTACCACTTCAGTCACCTACAGTTTATTTCCCTATTTCTATTCAACTCAATCAATATACCTTTTCTGTCGATTCGCAGCGCGTCGTGGAAGTATGTTGTTTATTTGAATTATTTTCAATATCGTAGAATAATATTGCATGGTCAATAATTGTGGAAAAAAATTTTCTCTTTGTGGTGGAAGGTTGCCGTAGTAAGTTGTCTTGAATTTGATATGTCAGTTTTTGTTTATGTTTTGAGAATGCTAACGCACTCTTATTTGACAGTTCTGAAAATGCATTTCAAGTGATATTCATTTAGGTCTGTAGCGAAATCTCATCCTAATCGCATCTGCTGTATTGTGTGAATTTTTAGTGATTTTCATTGTGTTTGACAGTCGTATTCTCCATATAAAACTTTATTATTCCTCATTCCTAGCTCTCAGTCACGAGATTATTATAACAAGTATCACCCATGCTCATTCACAGCTAATAAAACTAAAGGTTAGTATGCTTCCCTAATTAGGAAACATTTGATTATTGTCTGCCATAAGGAATGGAGATTCACAAAATTGTTATGTGACATTTGAAGAAACACATGGTTTATTTTATTGATTTATTAATTTTATTTTCCAATGCTGTAGAATTGTACAGATGTTAGAACAAGTTTAAAAATTTTATATAAAATCATGACCACAGTGAGTATAACCGAAAATGTTTGTTCATTTTTCAAAGTTCTATGTTGTGAGTAAATCTAACTGATTTCATTAGCGACCTTTTCTTGTGACAGAGATTCAACTAATTCCGACTGAGTTTATTCATGATGATATGATATATGCTCCTTTTCAACAATGAGTATCGTTTTTCAACCTCGTTTATTTATCGCGCTTGATATTTGAAATTACTGGGTTTTCAATGAATAAACTGATCATGTATTCACAAAGCGTCCATTATTCCTGAAATTTTAAAAATTTTCGAAGAAAGAACAATCGCTGTTAGTTGGTGCTAGTAGGAACTGTAATTATCCCTATTTATATTGCATTCGTTTCCTTTAGAAATATTGAAAAGTTAAAAGGGAATGAGTAGGGCACAACGGAGGCTATGCACTGCTATGAAAGTCTCTAAATAACGAGTTTTACTAATTTAGATAAGGCGACAACAAATAGTACTAGTTTCACCCTAATAATTTGTTCTAGTCAAATAAAAATCTTTTCACCAATACAGTTTTGAAATGTTTATAAATCACATAAATGACGACTGAGTCATTGCCTCAATCTAAATCAGTGTTTTTCTTAATTAACTATTTCTCAAGTCTTTGATGCTAGGGAAACATTCAAACAGTTGAAGAAAAACAAAGGTGGGCGTGATTAGATGTTAGTCATTGAGAGACGGTGATTACAAGAATGTGATTTACCCTAGCAGTCTGAATTATATTCGAATGATTGATTTGCAAAGAGTGGTAGAGAGATTGGTGTATGCCTGAATTACGATTCACACCTCAGCGTTAACTCTGTTTTTTCTCTTATTAATTTCACTAACACAAGCCTCGTCTCAACAGCTCAAATAACAGACCTCTCTGATCATAGACTTGAAGTGTGTCCAATTTGACGTGTTCTTACGTTTCGTAATAAGCTCATTCAGACTCTCTTATCCAAATGACGTCTGACGCTTAATAAATTAGAAGATGAATTCGAAGTATCGTATACGTTTGTTGTGGCACACCACAATAAGAATAGCAGACCACAGACGGACCGGGCAGACACACTAGCGAGCGAATATGCGAACGAGCGAATTAATTAATAAGATTAAAATGTTCGTATATATAAAAAGGAAAATGTCTGAGTCATCGTGGTATTTAAGAGAATAATATTAAAGCGAATAGGATGCATTTACGCGTAGGCGTTCAGTGATGCTCAGTCTTACCAGCTCATACAAACCAGGTAATAAAAAATACCAATGGTACATACAAGTTGTTGCTAAGCGAATGGCTTGGTTGAAGGAATTGATCGAAAGGGCTTAAGCAAATTAAATGTAAGCGGATGCAAAAAATGTGGAGGCTCTACAATAGCCTCCTTCCAGCAAACAGGGTTACGAAAATGTCTTTGTTTGCGAACAAAAAATCAAAATTGTCGGAAAATATCAAAAGTTTCGGAAGTTAAAGTTATCCTATTCGCATTCGTTCGTGAGGTCGCAAAGGAACTGAAGTTCAAACAAAATATTAGCAATGATTCTATGTTACATTTCAATTTCGAATTACACTAAATGTATCGAAGGCAATAATAGATAAATTAGAATTTTGGACGTACAGATGCGAAGCAAAAAACAAATATGCGTTGGAAATGGTAAGAAGAATTATCAGTTCAAATTCGCAGCCATATATTTTTGCGGCCACCTGACTCTTCGTCCATATCTGGTCGTTGGTGGGCTTCCTTCGCTTTTCACTGTTGCTGCTTCAGAGGATTTAAGCTCGCTTTTCGGTGATACAATGGCTTTCGATGGGTTTGCGTTTATTGGCTGTTCTTCTCCTTCGATGAAAGCTGATTTGACTCTGCCGATGCTGACTACGTCCGTTTTCCAGCTTTATCTACGGTGATAGTTTGATCCTTTCTGTCGATAACTTTGAAAGGATCATCGTAAGTCGGTTGTAGGGGACGTCGCACAAAATCTCTCCTGATAAATACATAGGTGGTATCGCTTTGTTGCTTCGGAATATATACTCGATGTTGATACTCCTGCGGAAGCGTTATTCTTGGATCGCTCATGTGTTCTTTTAGACGACGTACGGAGTTAGTTATATCAGATGGAACAATCTTACCTGAGATGAATAACTCTCCTGGTAGACGTATTGTAGTTCCGTAAAGTAACTCTGCAGGGCAACATCCTATTCCTCCATTTTAACTGTCGATCCTAAACTCAACATGACTGATGGAAGCTTGTTGGCCCAATCATTGTTGTTTATAACAGCTTTAAGAGATGCTTTCAGTTGTCGATGTAATCCCTCTACCATACCATTTTCCATCGGGTGGTAGGAGGTTGTGCGTATATGTTTAATGTCGAGGAGCTCTGTGAGTTTTTGAAAGAGGTGACTTTCAAATTGGGCTTATCTATCGGTCGCGATATGAGCAGGGACTCCTTAATATGAGATCTTATGTTCAACTAAGGATTTAGCTTAATCTCTGCTGAAATATCTTTTACGGGCACGGCTACAGGCTATCGCGTGAATCTGTCTATGCAGGTAAAAATATGACTGAAGCCATTCGAAATTGGCAGTGGTTCCACAATGTCGAAATGTATGTGCTCGAATCGGCTGTCTGGGTGACGGAATGAACCTACTGCGGAACGTGTGTGACGATGAACTTTAACTTTCTGGCATTTAATACATGCCTTTGTCCAGTTGCAAACATCTCGGTTCATATTTTGCCATACGAAACGGTCGCTAATCAGGCTGATCGTTGCCCTAATTCCAGGATGTGATATATTTAGCATAGTTTCAAAAACTTTTCGTCTAAATGGCTTCGGAATAAACGGTCGTGGTCTGCCTGTAGAAATATCACACATTATGTTTACTTTGCCGAATGGAGTTTCTCGGAGTTCTAAGTAAGTTGTATTGGATGATCTTAGCCTATTTAGCTCTACGTTCATATTTTGCAACGCTGCTAGTTTGTGCTAATCAATGTCGGAATGGATGAGAGCAGTAATCATCGTTCTTGACAATGCATCTGCTACTTCGTTGTCATGACCTTTAATATATTGAATGCTAGACGTAAATTGGGAAATAAACTCCAATTGTCGAATTTCCCTCGGCAAATAGTTGTCAAGCTTGGCTTGTAATGCTTTCGTGAGGGGTTTATGATCTGTGTACTCTGTGAAAATGGTACCCTCAAGCAAATGTCGAAAGTGCTTTATTGCCAAATAAATTGCTAGCAGTTCTCTTACGAACGTGCTGTATCTCGTTTGCATGGGACCTAATCTTTTAGAAAAGAATGAAATCGGTTCCCATGCGTCGTTTACGAACTGCTGTACTACGGCTTCAACAGCGATGTTCACCGCGTCATTCTTGACGGCTAATGGAGCATCGTCTTTTCATTTAGTCCGCGTTTCGCGTTCTCGAATGCCTGTATGGCGTTTGGTGACAAGTGAAATATTCGGGCACGTCCACGCAAAGCGTCTGTTAATAGTTGCAATATTGCCGCGCCGTTCGGATTGAATCGTCTAAAGCAGTTAATTAGTCCGAGAAATCATCGTAATTTCTTCTTTGTTTCCTGCAACGGATAGTCACGAATAGCTGCAACTTCCGATGGGACTGGTGTGATACCTTAAGAATTTATAATGTGTCCTAGAAATCGCAGTGATTTTTTACCAAATTCACATTTCTTAACGTTGTAGGCGATATTGTGTTCTTGAAGTTTATTGAACAACTGCCTTAGTTGTTGTACATGTTGTTCCGGTGTAGCACTAGCTACAAGTATATCGTCGATGTATAGATATACGCCTAACAAACATCTAACAACTTGGTGGATGAATCTCTGGAAGGTTTGAGCGGCATTAGTTAATCCGAATGGCATTCGCATAAATTCGAATTATCCGAATGGAGTGATTACAGCCGTTTTCGGTTTATCCTCATGCACCACGGGAATATTGTAATAAGCTTTACCAAGGTGGATTTTCGAAAAGATAGTAGCACCTTCCATGTTGTTAGTCATGTCGTGGAAATGTGGCACTGTATATCCATCTGCCGCAGTTTGTTTATTAAATGCTCTGTAATCTCGACATGGTCTGTACTCTCCGATCTTCTTTTTTGCCATGTGTAACGGAGATGCCATTACCGGCAACCGGCGGGACCGTTCCCCTGTTGAATTATTTTGAAACCGGATGGCGGTCTTCACTATCTGGGTTGGTTGCCATAAGCCTGGTGATACCAGCATATTGTAGGCCCTGTGCGTCTCCGTGTGCGTGATCGATATTTATCACGTGACCTACTTCACGATCGTCTTTTCGGTCTCTCGTTCGGATACAGCCCGGAAAGCTTTTGAGATAAATTTTTGATCTCTTTTCGTTACTCTTCGATTTCGGAATAAAGCGAGGTGTGTTGTATTTGTGGGCTCGGGATTCTGGATCTTCCTGAATCCTATCGACTATCTCTGCTATATGATCTATGTCGACATAAAGCGAGGTGTGTTGTATTTGTGGGCTCGGGATTCTGGATCTTCCTGAATCCTATCGACTATCTCTGCTATATGATCTATGTCGACATCAGCATCTCCAAATGCAAGGATCTGCTGAATATTTCGGGGAAGTCGCCGGAGCCTCAGCTGATAGAAGATGCTACTATCTATTTTCCTGTCTCCGATTATGCTTCTCATATAATTTTTTAGCTGTTAAGGAGTCCTCTTCACCTAGTTTGACTTGGTTGAGAAGTCGGTCTAAGGCCTGTTGGTCGCTTAGCGAGACAGCCTTTATCACAGCCGCTCTAAACACGTCGTACGGAGCTTCTGTATCTGGTTTGGCAAGAACGTTGCGTACCGCGTCAGCTACTTCGTTCCGAAGCAATGCACATGCATGGCCGAATTTGTCGCAATGTAAGCTAATACGGTTAACTGAGAAGTACTTTTCAAGTCTAATAAACCAAAGTTGTGGGTCGGCAACACTAAACGGAGTAATAGCAATAATAAGTGACCTCACGGACGCCACTTGTGTCAGACTTATTTCCTTAACTGAAGACATGTTAATGTACGGTTTCTAGTACGCAAATAAATTAACAAAAATGAGGGGAGGAAATTAGAGAGACGATAATAATGTTAACAACAATTAATAAAAGGTTATAACACGGAACAGACATTTTGTGTACTACAAGAAGGCATTGTTTTTCGTGTTAGAAATCAAATGCGAATACATTAGCATTTGGAGTTTCTTAATTTTTCATGATATTGTTATTCATAATAATGAAATCATTATTCGATCATTGTAATATGTTGACTGCTGATGAGACCTTTATTAGGATAAAACAGCAATTTAATGACTTAGGGTTTCTGTAGTGGTAAAACAATCTTAGATTCATAATTTAAATTACGTTAAATTTGGCTAATTTTGAGGTAGTAAATATTTTACTGTAGACGGTTTCTGAGTGACTAACAACCTATTATGAACAAACGAAATTAATAAAAACTATAAAACACAATTATAAGTAAACGATATTTAGGCAGGTTATTTGAAGTTTATGATTAAACTGATGAGAAAATATGCAAAACTGAACAGTTTGTGAAAACAGACCATACGTAGAAAATAAGTCGATACTTCGAATATTTTATTGAGACACTTTTCAAAACGTGATTTTTAGGCAGAAAAACTTCAGCTTGTGAATAATTTTATGAACTGTTATTTGTCATATGTCAGGAATTAGGGTTGAATAGACGTATTCTTATGGCTTCTGCAATGTGTAGGAGACGTCTCCTACACATTGGTATATGTCAGTATATACTGAATTTACCATTTGGTGCTAACGCACAGTAATTTATTACAGATCTTTGAATGACTGAATAATTGAAAGTATTATAATTCTCAACCAGGTTTCAATCATTTTTCAAGTAAGGCAAAAGTTATCCCTCGAAACATCAATCAAAATGGTAGTCACCTTGTAACCATCGAAGTTCCACCTTTTCCTGATTAACTTCATGAACGAGAGGAGTATGTATGATGATTCCGTTGCACGAATTAGTATGTGTATCATTCACCTTACGTGAGCAGGTCCAATAAGTATTTCAAGATTTCAGTATCCAAATTATAATTTAGGAATATCAGTCAGATCCCTAACAGTAAACTTCATATTTTAGTGTGTAGATGTCATTGTTTAGTGTAAAATTGACAAATTCTTACCATCAAAAAGACTTTTCAATCAGTAGGCTTGTACAACATTTAGGATGGAATTTAAATAATTAGATTTGAAGAGATACGAAGAGATCATTTAATTTATTGTCCTTTAAAATCTCGTCACTTAGTGTCTTCCTACATTTCCGAATCCCTATTGATATTTTGTATAGTTGTCTTTCACCCGTCCAATAACAAAATTGTACGCGTCTCTCTCAGCCTACCAAATTTGAATGCGCAAATATCATCAGCTATCATTCGAACAGCAAATAAATTTTTTAAGTATATTCTAAGAAAATAACCAACTGTGTTGATTAGGCGTCATTGTGTTTGATAGTTTACATTCAATGTACATAAATATTGCAACCACAGACTGTTCACTCATTTGTTTTTTTTTCTGAAGTAAGAATAGTAACTGAAATGAAAGATTCCCATTCTGTGTTCCTATTTTGTATGCTCACCAATGTAGTGTTTCTCAGAACAGAAAGCGTGATGACATTGACATGATATTAACTGAAAAAAAACCTCGAAACAGGTGATGAAATAACTTTACTTTTTTTGAACGTATTTTGTAAAACACACAGTTACTTTAATAAATAAAATATGTGAGTAGTGATTTGTTATTATCAAACATATTTTCAATAATTCTATTATTTTCACTGAAAAGCAATGAATAATAAAAAACTAATTTCACTTGAAATCATTTCAAACGTTTATGGGAGAGTAGACTTATAATGTATTCGTTGTTTTTCTCATATATCAATACCACTTTCAAAGGCAACATGTGGAATTGCAAGTCGTTTTTCTTCCGCTTTTCACTTGAGAAGAAATATTGTTTTATGCGTTTTGAATTATTATGTCCTATGAAAAATTACAAGACATGTTTCTCCGTTTGTGTGGTATCTTTTGAACGCCTTCATAACTGAAGTAACTGTAATAAAATGGGCAGTGAATGCATTGGAAAACTTGTCAGTTATCTATAAATGGTCTTAATAATTATTATCAGCTGTTCTATTCAATAACGTGTAAACGAAATCAATAACAGTCTGCGAAAAATGAGGTTGTATGAATTTGTGATGGTGGAGAAAACTTGTAGCTCAGGTGGATGATTGTGGTGGTGTTTCGTTCTCTGAGCTGGTTCTTTGTCCTACCCCTACCCAGTATTTCCACGTTGTTCCAATCAAATTTGTGTCCATAATTGTCGGTGTGTATTAATATAAGCGATGCGTTGTCGTGGCGTTGGACTGCTAATTGACGTTCACGTAAACGGAGCTGAAGAGGTCGTCCACTTTGTCCTATGTAGTGTAGTGTACTGGGTAGGGGAGGACAAAGAACACTAGAGAATTTTTAGAAGCTTGACACTCAGGTCAATTAGCAATCAACAAACACATCGACATTGACCCAATTTATCAACCAATCAGGCAAATCATAGGTGACACTAGATCAAGAAACAGATCAAAAGAGGGGGGCAATCAAAACATAGTTGCAAACAACGACAGGTCAAAGGTCAACAACAACCAATCAAGATCGAGGTTAGCAGAACAAGCTACAGATCAAACGTGGAGAAATTCTAATGCTTCACTTCTATCTGAAGTTCGTGCTGATGATGTTGTTCAGAAGAACAATGAAAGCTCCACAACCAAAACAACCAGCTCAGTGTATGAATTTGTCTTCATTTTTTACTCACTCATACACAAACTTCAACTACATTGAATTTAACTTCAGATCTCCATCATTTTTATTTGTAGTCTTTCGTCCTTGTCATTCTCGTTTTAGCATAGTACGGTTTTTTGACTATCACTTCACCCTAAAAGTCATTTTACTTAATCTGATTCATTCGAGTTCTTTCCACTAACACTATTCTAAGTATGTTCGCTTTGACATCTGTTGATAAGTATAATTATCATTTCTCAGTTGCGTAGTTCATCCATTCTCTGCAACCATAACGTTATAATCAGTGAATTTATACTTCTCAGTCTAATTGTATCTCTCACCAATTACTTGTACTGTCAATTTTGCCTGACGACGACGATGATTTTTCACTTAATAATTTTTTCTGTTTATTATCACTTCTCGGATACTGTTCATGACTTAACGTCAGTTCTCTACTTCGTAAATTAGAAACGATAATCCATTCTACTTAACGTACGACTAGCAGAATGTATTCTGCCTACCAAAGATATGAAGTTGCTTTCAGAGAGATGACCGACATGAAATCCGAATACTTGATGAAATCAGATTATTTTGAAGACCAAAATAGATGTGTAATGTGATAACAATCAATTTTAGTTTACTAGTAAGTATAGATCAATGCAAATCGATAAACAGCTGGATCAGTGCTGATACACTTAAACTTATTCATATAGCTTTGCAATTTATATCGTGTCGGAGTGAATGATAATTTGAGTGTGTCATTTATTATTTCATTACCACGTAAACAGTATGTAGACATTTTACCAATAAATTTAATTGCGTAGTTCTGCTTTTTTCATATTTGTATGCATACAGTTGCAATGTTGACGTTTCATTCCTAAACATGTTTAAAAGAATGCTAATGAAGAATATTATTTCTACCTGTATATAATTGTTCCATCAGTTTGAATTATGATTATCTTCAGATAAATGTTTCAACTATGAGTGTTGTTTTTTGATTAACCAAGGACAAAATTATGTCGATGGATCTAAAATATAGTGTGATCTCACCGTAAATCCATTCAAAACTGCTACAACAGGAACGATAGCGATAAATAAAACAATTTATTCTTCGATTATGTTAATTTGCATGGAATGATAAAGTCATGTGTGAACGTTTCCCCGTATTAAAATGAGCAAATCAGCCGTTTTCCTAAATTGTAGTCTTATTCTGTTAGCTTTCCCAATCTGGAGAGTCAGCACCTGCTACTTTCAGATTTACGACCGAAGCTGCAACCTTGACGTGGTGGTCGGGCTTGCCTATCGTGATGACCCAATCGAGCTATACTGGCTGGAACATATGTTCTTGCAGGTCCTACCATGCCAGACTGGTCGACTGGAGAACGATGAAACTGAAAGCGGCTATTAAAGGTCTGAGGGCGAAGTCGTACTGCTGACTGCAGAGGGGTGTGACAGCAGTAAGGTTTTTATCTCGATTAACCAGCATCTGCAGCGATGCTGCCTTTTCACAAGAAAGGATGGGTTGGAACTCGTCGACCCTAAAAATGTCACACCTCCCCTAACTCACGGATTTCCGTCTCCGGCGGTAAAGGTGCCCACTTAGTGCCTTTAAGAACGGAGCTAATCCTCAAAATACCTTATATAAAAAGGTCTGGCGTGACCGGCCTCAAGCATTTGTCCCCTGGGCTCTGCGGTCACGTACCCAGGTCTCTAAGACCAACACTAATCTATTTTCTTTTTCAGGCTCCTCAAGAAACATCCTTCCACGGTGTGGGCTGCCGGGAAGTGACAACCGCCCTCATACACATAACTGCACGCGAGGCGAAATCGGTCAAAATCAAATCCTTCCTACCTCGCCTAGTACCTCTCTTATCTCCACGACCAACTCTTCTCACATTCACTTATCACAGTGCACAGCTAATGCAAACGACACGAGCGCGCGAAACGACGTTCCTGGTCTGAATAAACCTCGCTCTAGACTACATGTTGGAGCACTTAATGTACGGACATTATGTCAAATAGGGCAACAGGCATCATTAGCTAGGACTTTGGAATCTCGTGCCATCGAATCATGCTGCGTCTCGGAAACGCGCATACAGGATCCTAGTAAATTTATTAATCTGATTTCTATTTTCAAAATAAATAAGCAGCTCGATTTACTCTTCGTGTATCCGGTAGCCCTGATGCTGCTTTCAGGGGTCTTGGTGGCGTAGACAGGATCCCAGTAGATAGTTGTTTGTGCGCTGTCCGACTAAACGGGACAGTCAGGATTCGGAAAGATAGGGTCAGTCGCCGTTGCCTCTTCATCGTATCTGCCTATGCCCTCACTGACTGCAGTTCAGACGAGGTTAAAGATGAGTTTTACAGAAAGCTTTTGAACCTCCTCCAAAAAGCTAGGCTCTCTGATATAGTAATAATGGCTGGTGACTTTAATGCTCAAGTAGGTAGACTAAGTGAAAATGAAAGACACCTAGGTGGATGTTATGGTGTCGTGGCTCGGAAAACAGACATTGGTAACCGTTTGTCGCAAGTACACTCAGACAGCCGCCTATTCTTAGCAAACATTAACTTTAGGCATAAGGAAAAGCATATGTTGACCTGGCGACCTCCGAAGTAGTCTCAACGTTGGACGCAACTGGATCACATCCCCATCAGCCGCTGATGGAGCGGTTCCATAGAAGACTGTCGCTCGTTCTGAGGCACATGTTCGGATTCAAACCATGCTCTAGTGGGAGCTCGTATTTGTTTGAAGCTTACTGGGCTTAGGAAAGACACCGTAAGAAAGCCTCTTAGGATTTTAATTGATTATAATAATGCGAGATATATATTTCAGAGAGAACTAGAAAGAGAGTTAGGCGACCATTTAAGCGATTCTCTTCCGGAGGCAGGTTGGAGTGATATCGTAAAGGCTGTGGAAACAGCAGTGATATCCGTTAGTAAGGTTGACTATAAGGCTAGAATGAAGCCATGGATCTCTGGAGCATCCACCGATCTGATGGATGCGCGAAAGCTCATCCCACCTGGCTCTGAAAATGATGAAGAACGAAGTCAACTTGGCCGCAGACTCATAAAAAGCCTACATAACGACCGTGAACAGTGGTGAGTGGCGAAAGCAAAAGTGATGGAAAAGGCAGCGGCGATCGGCAACAGTGGACAACTTTTCCGACTTATGAAGCAAACTGGTATTAGGAATACTAGTTTAAATGAAACTATCTCGGAAAATGACGGGACTATTATTTATTCTCAATCCAGGAGACTAAATCGATGTGCAGAACACTTTAGGGATCAGTTCAACTTGCTTCGAGCCACTTTTTGGTTACCCACGATCTCCAGTCATCCTGAATGGCAAATCGACCTGAGTCCCCCTAGTCTTAATGACGTTGAAAAAGCGTTAGGGAATCTGAAGCGAGGGCGAGCTGCAGGTCCTGATAGACTGACCTTTGATATATTTAAGGATGGTGGCTCAGCTTAAGCAACTAGGTTGACCGAGATCTTAGGTAGAATCTTGAAACTGGAACTAATCCCATCCGACTGGTCTCAATCACTGATTGTCGCAATCTGTAAGAAGGGAGAAAAGTCTTCTTGTGACAATCACAGGGGAATAAGTCTAACTAATATAGTATCTAAAATATTGGCCTCAGTAATACTTCGACGCTTAACGAAAGCTCGTGAAGAGCAAACTCGAGAAAACCAATCTGGTTTTCGACCTGGACGTGGTTGTATAGACCACATTTTCACATTCAGACAGGTCCTGGAACACAGACACACATTTAGGCGTCCTAAAAAAAATTGTTTTCCTGGACCTAAGGGCGGCATTCGACTTGGTGGGTCGTGAGGTTCTGTGTCTGTCATTGAAACGTGTACTAAAGAAGTACATTATTCTTATACAAGCTCTTTACTCGAACACCACTGGTCGAGTGAGAGCTTATGGCGAACTGTCAACGGAATTCTTCACTTCAAGTGGTGTCCGTCAGGGATGTCCACTTTCTCCGTTTTTGTATAATTTTATCACTGACATGCTCCTAGAAATAACCTTATCCTCGTCTGAATTTTCAGAAGTAGACCTTTACCAGGTGGCTCGCTTATTGACTTAGAGTATGCCGATGACAAAGTCCTACTTAGTGAAGACGCTGACAAAATGCAGAGTCTTCTGACTACCCTAAGCAACAAAGCAAGCATGTTCATTATGCAGTTTTGCCCCTCGAAACGCAAAATGTTGCTTCAAGATTGGGTTTCATCGACACCCGAACTAGTGTTAGGGAGTGAAGTAGTTGAACGTGTAGACCGCTTCACTTATCTACGGAGTCTCATCAGTGCCGATGGCCTGGTGACTGACGAAATCTCAGCACGGATACAGAAGGCTGGATTGCTTTTACCAGCCTGTGTTGCTTATGGCGTAGGCGAGATATCCGTTTGCTGACTAAAGGACGAGTGTACTGCGCAGTGGTTCGCTCCGTCTTACTTTATGGCTTTGAAACATGGCCAGTGAGAGTAGAAGATATTCGTAGGTTACTGGTTTTCGATCATAGGTGTCTTCCAAGCATTGCTCGTATATCGTGGGACACCCGAGTGATCAACGCTGTTATTAGGAATCGGGTGTTATGTAAGAATGGCAGATCAATAGATGAAGTGGTGAAACTTCATCAGTTGAGGTGGCTGGAGCATGTGTTGCGTCTGCCCAAACACCGACTGCCTCGTCGAGCTTTGTTTTGTAGTGTACGAATAGGTTGGAAGAAAGTTAGTGGCGACCAAACCATGAATTCATTGACGAGTGGACTAAGCCATGTCGGTAATTGTCGACTACCCGGCTGGGGTCCGCGAGATGATAATAATCGATGATTAGAGTCCTTGAATGACATAGGTCAAAATCGTTCGCAATGACGTCGGTGCATTTTTTTTGTTTTCTCTGAAATCCTAATCTTCTGGATTATTCAACACTTCTAGTTTTGACTTTCTAAAATTTTATCTCACTGAATCATACTTCTTGAATAATTTCTCCAAATCTGGACCTCTCGGATTATTTCTAATACCTTTACTACCTCTTCTACTTTTTGATTTGAATTGACAATTACATCTCTGTGCTGATGTGGTATGACGACATGAACTGATGTACTAACGTTCAAGGTTCTACGTTGCAACTGAGTGACTGACTGAATTTCAGAACTGGATAACGCAACGTCATCACATCTAGCTCTCAAGATAAATAAACTTAAACAATCCCTCATCACTTCCTTATTTCAATAAATTTGCATATCAATATATCAACCTTTTGCTGATTTCATTGACCTCGCTTCATCTAGTCATTTAGTGTATCATCAGTCAGGATTATATATCAAGCAATAATAATTAGGTTAGGCTATGCAGATCATATAAACACTATCACGAAGGCATATCTGTGTCTCTTCATTTGTCGATTCATTGTATATATCTGAAATATACCCAAAGTCACTTACTGTAAAACCTGTCGACTATTTTGTATTTGACTGTTAGGTTTAGTTATGGATAATAAGTTCAGACACACTTCTCATCGATGAAAGGTAAATATTCAACGAAACTTTAGTCCTCCTCGAATCATCAGTTGGATGAGATTGTCCACGTGATATATATTAAATGAAACATCACCTCGACACTGTTAGTTATCTTGACAGTGTCATACAACAAATACAAATTATTCATGATGCTGGTAAAAATGTCATCATCATCTCTGTTTTTAAAAATCACTGAATAAAAACCATAAATTATCTAACATAACTATATATCAAATGAAATTCTAGACACCACTCACAAAAAAACAGATCGTAAGTGTCCAATAATGTTTATTCTTCAAACATATTTTTCTGAGATATATGAACATTTTACCATGAGAAATAAATTGCTGCACATTAGGCAGCTGTACATTTTCAGTTCAATTAAACTTCTGAAAGCATTATTTTGATTTCGTTATGTTGCATATCTCAACATTGAGAAGAATATATTATTATTGTTTCGTATAAGTTGATGTTCGCTATCTGAAATCGTTATTTGATAGTTTCAACCACTGGCTACATGAGCGAGAACATAAGAAGAGAAGCGATAGTCTGTTTGTTCACATATATATATACTCAGTAGTATATATATATGTATATATATATATATATATATATATATATATTTCTTCTAGTTTTGAAAATGAAAGTCTTACATGATAATTGATATTTATTCTTCTTTATGGATATTTCTGACGGTTAACAAACTAACTTCTCATATGGCAACTAATAGCGGATCTGCCACATCATTTCCCCATTGTACAAGACTTTTCAGAGAATCGACATTCAGTTAATCTTGGAATATTGCTGCGAATATTGTTACGTCTGAACTATATGCCTATTATCACAAGTCAATATTTGTTGATTTATCTGTTGGCTGGTGTGTTTTCTTCTGTGTCGACGTTGCTGAATAATAATACATTTATATTTTGCTAACTGCGTTTTACAACTGAAATCCACACAGATTATCTCTCTCAATAACTTATGTATCGCAAAACAGATCGGTCATAAAATAGGTTTACGCATTTTCCAGTACCGTGTTACAATTATCTTTGTAAATTTGTTGTCTAATAGCTCACGTACAAACCAAACGGAAAACATTTCAATAGTATACCTGAACCAAAAAATTACGCAATTACCGAACGGGAATACTTGGAAACTATTCATGTTCTACTGAATAATTTGATAAAGTGATCATCAACTTTTCACTTAGTGTGCCTTTTTCAAGTATGAACTTTCAAGGAAATGATTTCTTATAATTAATATGTTGTCTTATATTTAAATAACGTAGCACGTGACAATTTATTTCTGAAATAATACATTTGATCAACATTTCATGCAAATACACAAAAGTTATATGATTTTATTTACAGCAGATCAATGGAGTGAGTTACACAACTACTGTGACATATTCGGACACTAAAAAAACATACTCATGAGAAATATTCTTGATGTTATGATGGTTATCAGTTTCTCGCATGTGAAACATGTGACCTATGAAATATAAGACACCTTGTCCACTTTAGACTTTATACGATCTTGAAACAAAGTCAGTGGATAACACTGTATCCAACAAATATTGAATTTCTAGCTACTATACTAGTTTCCAAACGACATACTATTAATTTGCAGTGAAGCTTAAAAAGTAATTCGCTGACGCCAAACAAACGTTTCATTCAAATTCCGAGACATACAAACTCACAACCAACTGCCAACTGACTAGAATTAGACAGTCGAGTGGCTAGACCTCCATCCATTGGACATTACCGAACACCTGGAACCGTACCGAAAGAACAAGAATCGAGCGCGAAGAAATCAAATTGGTTTACACTAGCTCGTGAAAACGATATTGGATATTGAATATCTGGAAATCAAAAAACATGTCACGTTTTGGAGGAACAGAAAACGAGAAATGATATGGAGGTAGACGTCTAGCAAGCTACTTGCTTGTATGTTGAAGATTAGGTGTACAAACTCCATAAACAAAATGTGTCCCTTTCAAATATCTATCATCGATTTGGTGTTCTTTTCGCAAGTCGAAGCTGCACAAAATATCGTCCAAAACATATGTGAATTGCATTTTCCAATAACCCATTTCAGAAAAATACTGAGCTCCGAATTCTGTGAATATGAAACTTGATGGATTACATCTGAACAACACCTGTACTTACTCGAATAGTCAATCACGTCAAGCCATCATAATTTATGGATCGCAACCTCATTCTATCCATTTTATAAATAATACATTCAAATGATACTTCTTATAATCACATAGACAATTTCATTACGAGTATTTATCTTCACAAATGACGTGAATTTTCAATTTATTAATCACAGCAACCGGATTTTATAGTAAGCGAAATTCTTTTTCAAATAGCCGTTACTTATTTCTGGTGTTTATTTACTTTAAAACGTGCAAACCTATGTATTATCTATACTTGAATGGTTTGGGCTTCTTATATTAGTTGAAATTTTTACCTTATGCGTGAGAATATTTTTGATAACATGAAAAATTTTCAACATATTTTCAAATAACTTTTAATGAGAGCAGTGAATAAATCTAAATCGAATGATTGATGTTTAGTAAGAAGGTGACTTCTTTCACTAACAGTTATTTTCATATCATTAGGAATTCAGTTACCCGAATAACTTACTTGCGTTGTACATTGTGTGAGATATTCTTGAGTAAGCAGTTCGCTCAATGCACTGATAGCTGAAATCAAATCATTTTCAACACAAGATAATTTGCAATTCTACTCATTGTAATAATAACATCAAATCGTTACTGTCCTGTTTTACAGACAGCAATACAGGAAAAAAGCCTGAATGTAAGTAATTCTTTACTGATTTATATTATTAACAAATATTACTGAATACAATTTCCATAACAGTTGATCGAAAGAGTCAACTATCTTCCTTATGAAATTAAACCTTCTGAAATTGACTTTCGCTTCATTGATCTGAATTAAGAAATGAGTGACAAATGACCTCAATACCTCTTCAGGAAATTCTAGCCACTATAAGATTTGACTGTTTTAACAGCAATGAAAGTTGATTTCCTTTTACTTTAAAGCTACCAGTTACTGGATCACTCTGAACTTTCTTCAATCAGGAATCTCATCCGGTAAAGGAACCAAACAAAATAAATTCTGCTGACAACTTAGGAAATTTGAACATCGATCTCAATTGTCTAAATTTGCAGAGCTCTTGAGTGTAGGTACTTTACTTTTCAGACGATCTGACACAGGCAACAAGAACCAAAGACCACACTCGTATTTATCCTGAAACATCATCCTACACGACTAAATACATGAAAATTAAAATGATGGTAATACTGTGATCATTGGGCAGTAGAGCCTTACGAAAACGAAAATATATGATTCTAAAATTATTTTCATCCTTAAACCTGAATACATATAACTGAAAAAGAAGACAAATAAATATCACTGCTATGTGACGCGTCGAAAGTTAGGGATCACTTGACAAAGCGGACTTCCGTTTTCACTAACTAGGTTAGGCTGAAGGAAGCACGTTTAGTATGCGCTTCAATAAGAACTCTCAAGTTATATATTTCTTTTTAAATTTTTATACTATAGATAGACCTGTACAAGTATTATGTGAGTTTGTCCCGCTCCATTTTATCTGCATGCGCATTTTTCGTGCATTCCTTTATATTTGATTCTGGGGAAATGTGAGCTCATTTGTAGTATTCAGTCAATGTAACACCGACTACACATATCCTTGCTGAGTTTAAACGTCTTTCTTACAAAGTTGTCTTGCACACAACCCAGCCTCCTTTAAACAGGGAACGTGTTCAACAACAATCATGAACGACTGAAAATGAAGATAAATATTTATATTGATTTGGTTATCAATTTGACGAAAGATCATTCACATTGTTTGGTAATTTATATTTGACAAAATAATAAACCGCTACTCACACTGCAATGGTGAATTTCTGAAAATCTGATCAATAACAGACTGATTTTTTACTTAAGCAATACTTGTTTTTATTCATTTATAGGCAACATCAAGAGATGTAAGTTGAGCCATTTTTGACAGTTTTACGCATATAATGCTTTTTCATAAGATGTATTATTGTCTATAAGCGAACAAAATTTTTAATGAATTTCAGATAGTCATTTCTCTCCTGCACTTTGGTTGATATCATGAAATGGAAGAAGACTATGTATTTTTGCTGAGTGACCGTTTAAACACATACGAATGTAACTGTGGACGAAATGTGATTTATTAGATAAAAGATATTGAATATTCAATCAATTCAACTGAGTTGTATAGAGATTCATTGTGATGCTAAGAAAATCATTACAACAGGTAATTTTTCATTTGGTGTCTCATTTTATAACATAATAATTTCAGTTATATGAGCAGGTGAAAAACAATTAATAAGTAATATCCCTGAATTGACTAACGGTTCTTACTGCTATAATTAATCAACTACTTCATTCACTCATGTTTTATAGAAAAACTTAACCAAACTCTTATGAAGCAAATGTCTCATCAGATTTATCAACCTATAACAAAGCACTAGTATTTAGGTTTATCAAAGGTTGAACAGGAGGGAAAGTAACAGCTTAACAAATGTATATGGTTTTGGACATTTCATTTAAGGTTCTTCCAATTCTTACGCTTTTCTACTGTTATTTTGCATTTCATTATAGATTTGATAGGTACGTTTATTGGTGTAGTATGAGAATGTCATCGTCAGTGAATAACGATTGTCACTGATCAATTGCAATTGACTGATATGTTCCAGATCAAATTGATCTCGATAATAGATTTAAGTAAAATTCGAATTCTGTATATACTGAAACAGACTTGACAATATCTTATTTATACATTTATTAATGTAACAGTTGCATAAAGAAATACAAACTGAAGCAATTTTATTGCTAGATCAACCAAAGAACCTGACTTACCTACTGGTGCCTGTTTACCTCAATGGAGCACTAGTGAACAACCTGTTCTATCTTCGGTCTTTCCTTCCCGTTTTGTTCATTGTTTGCTCACGCTTCTCAAGTCTGACTACAATCCTAAGCCTATTCCATCTCTCAGTCTTCATCTGATCCGCTCTTCACGTGAATGCTTGTCTTCCGACGTATAATGGCTCACTTTGAAATGTGCATTCCAACCACTTCTAGAGCTTCTCTATGACTTCTTACCCCACTGGAATCTGATTTTCTCTCTCTCACAGTAGGCTGATGTTGATGATGTATGTGTGTAGATAAATGATAATAAATACTTGTTTTTTTTATTTAGATGATGATTTTGGTCGTTCTTCTATTTTCTGTCCCACCAAATAGAACTGTGTTGATGTCTGTACTGAAAATTGTGACTTTGATGTTGGTTGATATTTAACTTAAGTTCCAGAATTAGTTCAGCTGTAGAAATGCAAGCCTTGCTTTGCCGATCCGCGCCTTCACAACTGCATCAGATCCAATTTGATTGTCAGTGATGGTGCACAGACACGTAGATGTTTCCCCATGTTCACAAGCTGAGTTCTTTAATTTCTTGCGGATTACCATAATGTAAGCTGTCCAAAAGTGTTACTTCGAGTATTTCCGATTGCTTCAAACACCTGTTCTGCTGCTCCCCGATGCTGTTGATTTACTTAACATTTTTGCTTCAAACTATTCTTTCGGCTTTTCGGAAATTTCTAGTTAGATTCTTTGTTATGTACAACAATTCTCTCTTTTTTATTTTGAAAGATGCTTTGATGATTCTGGGTTCATGAGTTTCCTACCATTCAGTGCTTTTTAGACGTATTTGTATAGCATCAGTACAACCGGTATGTGGAACCTTTTCTTCTTCATGGCAGGAGTACGATATAATCTCTCCTGAATTGAATCTCTGTTATCGAACCTACGTTAAATGAATTCCACTAATTCTATTCACTAACAGGTTGTGTCGTTTCATTTCATTGGATAATATCCCGGTCTCTTGCAATATATTACCATTCCATGTATATTTATCAATAATTGCTGTGGTTAGTAGAATGGTCTTCAGCCTCCTGAGCTTCAGGAAAGCCTATCTTTTATCATGAGATGTCATAGTTTTTCTAAGCGAACACTTTCTAAATCTCATGACCTGGATCTAATAGTTAGAATTTTTCGCGACAGTCAGGTTTCCACAGTATGTGATTGAATGCTTCATGCTCAACGCTGTCATTTGATCTAGGATTCAGAGCGGAGGAAATCCAAGCAGGTCCAGAGGTGTCAACAGCTCACTATTTGTGTTCTTTTTATTTCAATAAGGAAATAAGGAGAGCAAAAATTCCCACAACTTTCTTCAATGCATGCAAACCCTATGAACAAAGAGAGTATGATTTCGACCCACACATTTCAGTTCTACATTACTAGTCTTTTGACTCCCAACGATTCCTTAAACTAACAATGTTCAATTTATTCACAATGATACAGAAATGTCGAAAGATGATTTCACAAAATGTAAGTAAATTTGACTAATTAATAATATTAGTTTTTATAAATGATATGTTCGGAAATCAAAACCAATTTTTTATGGAGCCGTATGACGTTATCTCGACTAGTCAGTAATTCAATGTACAATAACCATAATATTATGACTTCATACATTTATTACCTATTGTACAAAGCAGATTATTTGGTCCTCAGGATATCGAAAAAATAATAGGTTTTGCCAGTTCTTGTAGATATAAGTAATTAAAAAATATTTTGATCAATGTTCACGAATGAAAATGTGAAACATAATGCCAATAACCAAAATCAATATTGAAAAATAATTGTATAAAAAATAATTTATTTCATTTGAAACTGTTTAATATGCATTCATTATTCTTCTATTCGATAACTTAAATCAGATCAAAAGATACACACTCCAGGTAAGTATCCTTTTGACATCATTGTTTGTGGTTGACTATTTATTTACTGATAGTATTTCTGCACAAGTCTGTGTGAATAAAATAACTATGGCTACATAAATAAACGATCACGTCGTCTAACCCATCTTAATAGAAAATGACTGCCTGATTCATTACGAAACTTATATTATATTGTCAGTTTGAATAATAATAAAAGTAGTCATTTTTTCTCACTGCAAATGAAAGACAAACGCCCTCATATCCGTATAAGCACACGAAGTTGAATAGTTCGAAACCAAAACCTTCCTACACCAACACACACCTCTCGTCTCTCCACAACTAACTCTACTCACAGTCCGTTTACTCACTGCACTGCTAACGCAGACGAAGTAAGTTCACAAAACGTCATTTCTGTTCTCCTGAAACCCCGTTGTAGACTACGTGTTGGAGCATTTAATGTACGTACATTATGCCAAATAGGGCAACAGGCTTCCTTAGCTAGAACATTCGAATCTCGCGCTACAGATGTATGCTGCATCTCAGAAACGCGCATACAGGATCCTAGTAAAGGCAATAATTTAATTTCGCCTTGTCAAAACAAAAAAGCATCCTGATTTACTATTCGTGTATCCGGTAGCCTTGTCTGTCTGTCTGTCTGCATGAACACTCAAATAGGAAGTTTGAATTGATATAAAAAAATAATAATGGAGAAAATAAAGATGATTTCATATTTTTGTCGAATGAATCATATCATCTTTAGCATGATAATTCAACTGTCTGCATTTGAAACTTCGGATTCACAATTTATAATTTAATTATTATTTTCACTAAATACTGATCGACTTATGATAACACAATATCTAGTGTGATGAAACTACGATAAGGAAACGTCTATGGAGAATGAACCAGTTTACTGTTTTGAATACACAAAGATGAAAGATCTCATGTCAGTTAACAACAATCATGACCTGTTATATTTTTGAGACTATGACATTAGTTGCCTAAGTGAAATATAATTAGGAAAATCGAAGCAACACAAAGGAGCAGGCAAACACAACATTTGCCATTCGTAAGTATTTCACTGATTTTCGAACATATATACACAAATTATCATACATCAACAATTGCATTCATCGCATAAGTTGACAGCCATTCAGTGAAAGTCGACATTTCAGTCAGCTGAGTTGGTTGTTTCGCTCAGTATAACTTTTTCAAGGACCAGAAAAATAGGATTTATTTGTATATAGTGAAAGAAATTATTGATACAGCAAACAGAAATAGAATTTTCAACCATCTAGTTTCGCATTATTGAATAAATTCAATTTGACAATAAATCAACCATATGACAATAATATGAAACATAATAGTTTGACATTTAGTGAACTCAATTTAGGTAGCAGTCGGATGAATGTGGATGTCAATAAGCTGCATTGAATTGCATAATAAATATCAGATTGGATCAAGTGATTCCTGATAAGTTACAATCGAGTCAGTTGAAATGTGATTCATACAGGAAAATATCATTTGTTCAGATGACTGTTTCAATGTCTAATATGATAACTTACGTGTACCTACATAATTACAAAAATTGCTTGTCAAATTTTTTCGCTTTAGCTGGCAGATTATAAAGACTATGTAAGTCTCAATTGAATCTGTTCGAATCATCCGATTACATCTTGTCACGGAAGGAATTTTTTCCTTTTCTTGTTTAGATGTAGACATATAAATAATGGTTTTATTGCAGTCAAAAGATACTATATGTTCAGTTTCGTTGATTCGGTGTTACATTTTCATTCATCAAATATACAATAATATCGGTTAAAAGTGTGAATCAGCTCAGTTTCGTACAATAAAATATTCATATTGCAACATAAAGATATTTGTTTACAGACGATTACCACCGTACACATTTTTCTGGAATAATAATTTTTTATTCGAAGCTTCGTCTTATGGATTGCTGAAAACAACTGAAAGGAATAAATTAAGAAGTTGTCAGTGCTTGAGATAAATCAATTTTTATCACTGTTCTCAGACGCTTATGGGCCCTTCTTTATTAGCGATAGAAAGCATATCTTAAGAAATTTTCTGAAAACATAAATATTTGAGTGTTCTTTTTAACAAAAGTGGGATAATCAAGTGAATTACGGCGAAAAATATAATTACTGGCTTCTGCTGAGAATAAAAAGTTGAAGTGTGCAGTGATCATGATAAAACTCTCACAACGTTTCATTGAAAGCAGAATGCACAAGGCATATTGTAAGCGTATAATTAGTCTTATGGAGAAGACAGTAAAAACATACTTGCAGAATCCTTAGAACCAATTCATTCAGTCCGTAATCGAATGGATGATGTGAAAAGAAAAGAAATGTTTGATTGGCTATATGAAAAAGTTTGTCCGTCATTCTTAAATTTGTTTAATAAATATGTTGCACATAATAATCTTCGAATATGTATGAAACTAAATTAATATTATTTATTGTCCCTTTTTACTCAACACTATACAGATCACGGTGAGTAGTACTAACACTGAGGAATCTGATGGATGCAGGAATTTTTGATGCATCTAACTGGTAGAAAATGTAGTCAGAAGCCTACTATTTTCAATCTTATTCCTACTGAATAATTTTATGTTCAGTTATTGTTTATATTTTATTCAAAATACAAACTGATGAAAAACAATAAGCACTGAACATTTGTTATTACTTTGTGGTATGTTTGTCCAAGCGCGTAAAATAACAGTTGAGGCATAAGCAGTTATTCGTCTGATAAACCGTTCAATCAATAATAAAAAGAACTATCAATAAGTGCAGACCCCTAACTCATCATGTAGCTCGCACAAGTTGCGAGTCTAAATACCTGCAGAGAAATCATCTACCTATGGTGATAAAATAAAAATTCATCACAGCTGGTCGCTACTTTCAATACTAACGAAAACCGAGCAAACAAACATTCGTGGGACGTACAATCCAGGTGATTGCTGTCCCGAGAGTTGAGATGACATAACACAATAAGAAATTGTTACAGATAAGATTATTTGCTGTATGTAAACTAGCGGCATGAACGCTAATCGAGAAAATAAAACGAGCGGAGAAAGAGTAATCAGGTCAGCAAATGAAAAATAATTACCATTCGACTTTTAACTCAATCATCATGTCATATTAAAATAAGATTGTTACTACTGTAACTAAATAAAGTGAATGCATAATATTACTGTAAGCACCAGACCTACATTATTCGCCTTTTAGGTCGCAAATAAAACGCCAATGGAAAACAGAAGAAGCCTTTACTTCAGTTACTGTCTTAGTGTACAGGAACACCACATACATTATTGATACGCAAACATTCTCTGCAGCCTTCATCGCTCGTTCTCGTAATCACTCGAAGCATAATCAAAAACTTGACACAAGTTTATTCGATGTGCTCTTCAACACATAGTGTAAAGATTCGTTATTTTGAAATCTGATTGAAGGAAACAATTTATCAAACCATTCGAATTGTCTGCAGATCAGCATGCTATTCAGGTTTTACATATATGAGAGTGACATTTTCAATATTTTTGCTACGTTAAGTGTAGGAAAAGATTCATTCGAAACAAATCAGATTTGCTTCATATCACTTTACTGGGAATTACTAGATCACTTACTTTTAAGTATTATAGTGAGATGATACTTCGAAAAATGGGTTTTGATAATGAAACATAATTTTTCTTTAGTATGTCATCTTTATTTAGGTGTTTTCTCATCGAATATCCGTTTGGTTTCACTGATTGTTACGTCCAATGTTTTGCTCCTTGCTTATTAAAAGTACGGTGTGTCGACCTATTTGCAATTCACGAACCCAAATTTATATCAGAACGAAACTCCAAAGTAGGTATCAAAGTTTATTCTTAATTCACAATAATCGACCAAAATGTCGTTCGTTTATTACAATTAGACGACCAATATCGTTCTAACAACAATATTTATAATAATTACAATTACTTTTAATTTTGTAGGTTCTTGGAGCAAAAAACTGCAAACAAGAAACCAAGACAAACAGGAGTTCAAAAATAATAATAATTCAAACAAGTTCATAAGTTAAGTAAAACAAATGTACTTAAAAAACAAGATGAAATTAAAGATATTTATGTAAAGGTTTATTCAGTCAAATGTCTTCATTTCTCCCGTAACACTGATGATCAGTGATTTCATCTTTAATGTTTTCTGTTACGTTCTTTACTTGAGTAATGTTCAAAAGCACTATATACATGACGACACACGAACGTTAGATCCTCCACACCGTTGTAACATAAAATTGAGAAAGACCCTGGAGATCACTTATTGACGGAATCAGTAACATACAAGTAAACATTCGTATTTATATAATTACATATATAATCTTTATTCCCACGGATGTCTAAAAATTTATTCGATAAGTTCATCAATCGACCATGTGCGTAGGTTGCTTCTCGATGGCTATTCAAACATCATTTTTCGTGAGTATGTCATCTTTATGTAAGTGTATTCTCTTCGAATTTCTGCATAGTTTTACTGATGATCAGTGATTCCATCTTCATTGTAAACGTTTATAAGAAAATTGTAATAAATTTGTTTCTTCTAATATGTGTTCGAGGTTTTCGAATATTATATACCAGGAGAGGTTGATCTTAGCTTCCAGTTTACACTTTCGATAGTTATTTGCAAATACTTCAAGTCAGTGTTTATGAAAATTCTTTTAGATAACTGGATAAAAACTATTGAGTTTGTCCTTTGAAGAAAAACATGACTGAAAAATACTTCCAAATTAGAAATCTGTATCGATTCATGATTTATCAGCTTCTATTATTATAGAATCGGAAAAAAAATTGGCTCAATAAAAATCGCTAATAAGAAATGAAGATTGCAACTCTTTCCACACAATTGTGAGAATTAAATGATGTTCCTGTAAAAAAAATATTGTGCTGACCAAGTATCTGCGTGTTCTTATGTTCGGTAATAAGCTCGTCCAGAAAATCGTTACTGAATAGCGTCTGACGGTTTATAAATCAAATGGTAAACTCGAAGTGTTGAATGCGTTTATTTTGGCACACCACAAATAGGATAGCAGACCACAAGCAGATCGGTCAGACAAGCGAATGTGCGAGTGTATTAATAAGATTGAAATGTTCGTATATATACATAGGAATATGTCTGAGTCATAGTGATATTTCATAGATCCATATTGAAGCGAATAGGATGCATATGTGCGTAGGCGTTAGGCAAAGCTCAGTAATACCACCCCATACAAACCATACAATAATAAACGCCAATGGTACAGATTAAAGTTATTGTTATACAAATGGTTAGGGTAAATAAATAAACCGAAAGGCTTGACCGAATTAAATGTAAGCAAACTCAAATATACGTGTAGGCACTGAAATATTAGGTTTCCTTATAAAATGAAATTTTTTTGACATTTAAATGTCCGGTGGCATCTCTCACGCATGCATTAATCATTACAGATATACATTAGACGTTTGCACTATTTCGAGGACAGAGAGTCATCTACGTTAAATCGCGCGAACTCTGAAACTGATAACTTTTTTCACATGGTATAGTGTTTTTCGGAAATTCAGCATTCGTATGGTATAACACTTATTTAGTAAAATTTATCTATTGTAACCGGTGCACTTTGCTTCTAGTTAAGACACACTTGTCTTTTGATAACAATTTTACCTTCTGAATAAACTAGTTTAAGCCTACTTATTGACTTACAGTGACTCTTACACTTCATAACTAAACCTTAAAATCCCTCATTGATCTTAAGTATTAACACAGTTAGTACACAATAAGTTATACCCTTCGATATTTGAGTCAATTAGACAAGCAATTATCTCACAAAATTTCCCATTATGACAAATAATTCGAGTAAAAGAGAAATGTCTCCAACTTTTAAACCACCCAAAAGATCAAAATCTGCAAACCTGATGTCGGATGAATCTTCACTAAGTATTCCAATAGTGAAACTCGTAGATATGAGAGATACTATGCCCAAATATACCGAAACGTCTACACAGAAAAAACTTCACCATAATCTTGTAAAGCCTAAATCTGGAAATTCACAAACCAAGGAGTTGAATGCTCCATCCGAAACCCTTAATAGTAGTAATAACAACGGCAGCTAGATACGACAGTTAAAAAACTCACTTGCCAAAATTAACGATAAGCTTAACCTGTTAGCACCACTAATTCACTTGTGCGCCCCGAATAATGATAGGAATCCGTGAGAATTAGCCAAAGCGGAATATATCCTAGATTTTGTAACTGAGGAAGTTACGAAAAGAATAATGTCTTCCTGCAATGCGATTACATATAACCTTCTCGGCCGCACATCCTTGAATTCGCTAAAGGATACCTGTCTAAAAGCGTGTGATATGGCAAACGTCAGCTGTCAAGTCACTCGCCTCAGAAAAAAATCGGACAAATCAACTTGCCCTCTCCTTTTCAAATTCGGCTGCTGCAACGACGCCAAACAATTTATCCGTTTGAGCAAAAATATTAGCTCATCAACCTTATGCAAAGAAGTAAAAGTTACCCCTGATCTAACGCCTTGTCAACGTCATGTAAAAGCAAGAGAGGCGACTAGATCACATTATGGTGTTGCAGTAGACAATCTACAGAAAACAACCCTTAATGTCATGAAAGTAAATAAACAAATAAACCACCATGTAGGTCTTGATGGAATATATTGCACGAGAGAATACGATAGAAACTGACGTGTTTTTGAAAAACACGTCCAGAGGACTAAAACATTCTCCATTTCTCAATAAGAATAGTAAACTGAATAAATCTTGAGTCTCAAGTAAAAAAATAGGTAGGAATCAAAAACGATAGCTACCTACTCTCTCAACTACGATGAACAAGTTCACTCCTTTGATGTCATGTGATGTGCCCCTGGCCTCTCCAAGTTATAAGACTGATATTATTAAGAACATGTCAGACCAACATCTGATCATGCCCACAAATAATTATTATCCAAGAGCTAGGTGCACTGCCCAAACACTTCATCATAGAATTATTAGTGAAAATGGAAATAGAAGATTTTTCACCCCCCTCCCTATCCTAAATAACCTTGGTTTTATTCTCAAAAACGCTGAGAATGAAAACTCTATGCATCCTGCTCTACCAAGCCAGCTGGTAAACATGACCCTCAAATTTAGAAACGGCCATAATAACTGGCACTCGTATATGGCTAACCCTCCCGAAGTTTAAACCATTCCATATACATTTAACCTTAGCAACGAGCTGTGTCATCAAGACATTACTAGAAACGGTGGTGAACTGCAATGCTAGCCGAATCAACATTTTTTCGGGATGGAGACACTTGTGGTACCTTTTGCGCGACATAAAGCTCAAGTCATTTTATACCTTATACAGAATATAAAAGCACGCTCCTCGCACAATCTCAAACAAACAACATTCTCCCTCTTTCCCCCGGGCTAACAAACCCTCCTGTAAATTTCAGTAATTTACTGAACATGTCTCCCCGAACTCATCATACCACACTCACTTAGATCATAGTAACTCCTTTACTCAAGATACCCTAAACTATTTTAGCTTAGCGGGACATCTGTTTAATATATGTCTTATTAATGCTCGTTCAATCTGTATTCAAAAGACAGATCTAGTCATATTTGGTACTATCTGCCAACCATCACTTATTATGTTAACTGAGGCATGGACCTGTAGTAATATTTCTGATCTTACTATATCTCTTGAAAACTATGATTTGTTTCGAAGTGATAGGTTAAAAGGAAGAATTGGGGGATGCCTCATATATGCCCACTCTAGCCTAAGCTCGCTTATATGTGATATATCGGAACTAAATAGATTGCCAGACTCTGTGTGGATCGTTCTGAAACCGTCAAATGTCGTTTCCTCACAGTTCGGCTGTGTCTACCGACAGCCTAATGCATCAACAGGAGATCTAGCATTACTGTCAGAAGTATTCACGTTTATTTTATCCATACCGTTCACAAGCAAAACTATTTGTGCGGACTTCAACATACCTGAAATCTTCTGGTTACCAATCAAGGCACCTAGACGATCACAACATAGATAGCATTTTCAACAAATTGGCACCTTTAGAATCCTGGAGACCCAGAATTCCTAAAGACTTATATATGCCAGGTCATATACGAAAACGTCTCCGAAGACATGCTTCCAGATTTCATAACTGTAAAGATTTCTCCTCATTAGTCACGATGACTGAAATATGTGTCGTGTCAAAAATAACACGTACTTAAAAGGCGATAGCACACGAAAAGCGCGATGTTCAGCTGAACAATGAATTCTCTGAACTCATGAAACTCCTTCGGAGTAAATTCAAATGCTTCAAAGTGAAAGAAGGTAGCATATTTATTAAGGACAGTCAAGCATATGAAGACCCTAAAAGTAACGCAGAGTTGTTTAGCGAACATTTTTGTGCTACATTAACAAACAAAAACTGAAGAAATGAGTCACACCTGACCCGAAATTCTTCCTGTGAAATCGCCAGTGTTGAAGTTAGTGTTCAGAACATTTCTAAGGCGATTAGTACACTGAAGGACCATATGGCATCCCAGCCAGCATGCTGAAAAATGGTAGCAATGATGTGTGTTTTTCTTCTCAAACTGTTTACTGTAACACTCTCCACAGAGTGTTACCCTAGTAACCGGAAGACTAGACATATCATCCCCACAATAAAATCTGGGCCTACAGCCAACGTTGAAAATTACCGACCTATAAACATAACTTTGGTAGTATTTCGGGTTATGGAGAAAATAGTTAAGGGAGAGTTACTACAACATCTACTTAGTAACAATCTGATATCGACCCCACGGCATGAGTTATTGAGGTCCAGGTCGTATGATACATGTCTGTTAGATTATTTCAACGATCTCATGCATAAAAAAGACAAAGGGCGTCTGGTATCATTCCTTTTCTTCGATTGGTAAAAGGGCTTTTGATAAAGTCCCACAAAAAGGTTTCTACTTAAACTAAAGTCATTCAGAATCATCAACCCACTACCTAAATGGTCGACAACAAATGATAAAGTACAATGACTGTCTTTCATCACCAAGACCAATAACCAGTGGGGTTATCGAGGGAGGTGTCTTTGGTCCACTCTTCTTTCTAATGTACATCAATGATATATGTAATACTATAAAATTTGGAAGAGCATACATATATGCTGATGACCTGAGAATAGTATACAGCTTTAAGCCTGAAGATCTGGACGAAAAATATAGATTCAGAGTGATCTTGATAACTTAACTACCAGGAGTGAGACATGCCAACTGCCGTTTAACCACAACAAATGTGGCATAATGCATTTTAGCAAGCGTCACCTTGATACACCACTCGACGTACAAAAATGTAGGGTTCAGACACTCACATCAGCGCGTGACATTGGTATTAGTTACACTAAAAGCCTAAAATTCGAAAAACATGCCTCAAATATTATCTCTAAATCTAGACGACTAATTGGGTTTATAAAGAAGAACTTCTTAGCAAGTGGGGCTAAGCTTACTCTCTTCAAAATCTGTATAAGGCCCACACTTGAATATTGTTCACTCATCTTTTCAAACATGAATATCATGGACAAAATGCGAGTAGAAAATGTCCAAAGAAGCTTCACCCGGCGACTGTTCGGATTCAGCCATAACCTCGACTACACAGAATGATGCAAGCATCTTTCCCTAGAACCTCTATGGCGCCGTCGTCTCAAAAACAACCTAATGCTCCTCTATAAACTAATACATGGTATTTCGTTCATAAAATACCGCCTAAATATGAACCACGACACTGCTTACAGACTTAGAAACAACGCATATACACTATATACGGCAAAACAAGAAATTATTGCGTTATAATTTCTTTGTAATACGATACAGTCCACTGTGGAACAGGTTACCAATTACTATCCGTATTTGTGACACAATCACTAAGTTCAAGAAACTAGTCATGCTGTTGCTAGACTCTAAAGAGTTATATCGACTATTCCCGGAACTCACACCAAGTCCCCAGGCACTCTTTTATGGTCCATCAAATATTTAGATAAACCTCAGAAACAAATTATAGACTATGAACACATTGTGTTCTCATTACCACCCATTCAGGTATCACGAAATGATAGACAAATCTCCCTGCTCCTACTAACAGTAATAGGTTACGCCTTTGAGGTAGTACCCGTGACTTTACTCTTAATTTAAATTCCGACCATTATTTTCATATCTTCAAAGCAGGTTTAGTTTTTATTTCTAGTAGACAGACAAATTAAAAAACCTGTAGATGCTGATTAACTACTGTCAATTACAAGAAACTCAAACACCGTGTATCATTGTGAGTATCTTCTTATTAACTAACAGCTTAACAAATTTTTATTTCCCCAATTCAATAACATCCAAACACTTTGCCTACGTAACAACTTATCGCTTTACTCATTTATTTTTAACATTATTTCAACTCTTTTTTTCTCTCTTTCTTCTCGTTCCAGCTCCCTGTCTTCCTTTTTCCAAACTACCTATTAACTGACTCATCTTTGAAATTATAACATTCGTATACTTAAAATCAGCGTGACATGCTACGTGGATATTATGTCTGGCAAAGTTGTCTTGATTGCTTGTAATATGGAGCTAGTAGAGAAAGTTAATTCCGATAAGTTGTACAACAAAAAAAATTGGGAGTAGACTAGAGACCATTATTTTCAGTCAACCATTAAACGTAACAGAGCCTAACATCACAAAAAAAGAGGGTGGTGTATCTATCCAGCATTCATGTCGGTGGGGCGATAACCTCAATCTACTCATGTCTGTGTGGCAAAACATTTCGTTTCTTTAGGGCTCCTTACCACATAGCAGGATGTAACATATCAGTGATATTGATGTTACTTTTCCTTAATAAACTCGTCTATAACTCATGTCTGTAACCTTGCACTGCTATTTGCTTCCTACTGAGAAATCCTATTACAAGCTGGTCAGGATAACTATACTAAAAAAGAACTCAATCATAACTTCTTGAGCCGCAGAATAAAAATAAAATAATAAATAAAGTAAAAAAATTATATCACTGAGCCTCCTTAGTATATTTTGTAAATCAACATTAATACTAACAACTTGGTACTTCTGAATTTCCTCTATTCATTCGACTAACTTCCCATTAGTTATCTCACTACTGAATTGTCTTCATCAACCTTCATAATTGCAGGTGTACAGTTTGACTTATGGTATTGAAAAAAGTCTGAGTAATTATACCTTAGTTTTATCCATAAACGTATGTGCGAAGCAGTTGTTTGGCTTTGAACAAGAATATTTTTTGTTCCGCTACTCATGCCGTTTTCTTTATTTCACTTTTTTCAGAACCTTATTCCAATCCTCATATATTATTCTGGATATTTGCAGTAGACTTGGTTACCCTACCCAAGAACATGTGAAATCATTAGCTGATGAATATCAACCGGACCTCTGTACGTTTAAGGCATCAATTCTTGTTATATGGAATCCTATCTCTACCATGAATCATTTCTCAGTTCATAAGATGATTGTCGTAACGCAACTTTAGTAATTTGCGCCAATTATTGGCATTGTACATTGCATTCTATCAACTTTTTGGTGATTTCATTGATCTCATTTTATCTAGTCATTTAGTGTATCATCAGTCAGGATTATTTATTAAGCGTTTGTTTGTTGGACAGACTTGACAGATCACACAGACAGTGTGGCTAAGGCATATCTGAGTCTCTACACTTGTCAATTTATTGTATATATCTGAAATATATACTGTCACTTCCTCTCAAACCTGTCGACTATTTGATATTTGACTGGTAAGTTAAGTTAGGATTCGGTTAGATTTTCAGACACACTTCCCATTGATGAGCCTGAAATTCTATACGAATCTCCAGTCCTCCTCGAATCATCAAACGGATGAAATTGTATACGTGATATACATTATACGAAACATCACCTCAACAATGTAAGTTATCTCGAAAGTATTACACAACAAATCAAAATTATTCCTGATGCTGTTCATAATTGTCATCACCTAATTATTTATTTCTAATTTTAAAAGTCACTGAACAAAAATCAATAACTGCCTCACATAATTATTTATAACATGGAATTCTAGACACCGCTCCGAAGAATACAGATCGTAAGAGTTCCATACTGTTTATTCCTCAAATATCTTTTTGTGAGGTCTATGATCTTTTTACATTTAAAATAAATTGGTGCACAATATGAAGCTAGAAAGTTTCAGTTCAACTAATTTTTCAAATGCAATGTTTTGATTTCATATTGTTGCATATTTCAACATTGGTAAGAATGTATTATTATTGGTTCTTATAAGCTGATGTGCGCTCTCTGATATCGATATATGATAACTTCAACTACTGGCTACATGAGTGAAAAAAATTAGAAGCGAAGCAGTAGTCGGTTTGCACACAGAAGAATTTTTACTTATTAACATTTATGCTGAGCCGTGTACATATATATACATTTCTACTAATTTTGAAAATGTACGTCTTATTTGATAATTGATATTTCTTTCTCATAATTATTTATGACGGTCAACAAACCGACTTCTCATATGGCCGATCATAAATGATCTGCCAAATCATTTCTCCATTGAACAAGAATTATTAGTGCAATGACAAATTTATTTGACATAATCAGTACATTCATTTGACCTTAAAATATAGCTATCGATATTAGGTCTCAACCATATACCTATTATCACAAGTTAACGTTTATTGATTTATTTGTTGATTGGTGCATGTTCTTCTATATCGATGTTTCTGAAAATTGTTACCTTTATATTTTCATGACTACTCACGCAATCACTGATCGAGAAGCCTTAAAAACTAGTAATGTTTTATTGATTATTTGATAACCTGATCATAAAGGTTTCAGTAGGAACTTTCAAGGAAATGCTATCTTATTACTATTATTGTTGTCTTGTTTTTAAATAACAACAAATATTGAGTTTCCAGCTACAATATCAGAGTATTCACACTTTCTAGCCTCTCTCAAATATACTGATTTTCATAGAAGCAGAGATAGAAAATTGTGCATCAGAATTGTGTCGATGTGCGTAACGTTTCTTTATTTGCAACTTTCCTGAAGATAATGGTCAGTTATTCTACGAATTTTGAGACGTTTCAAAAGGTTTCTTTCATCAAATGGTAATTGGAGACATTGTCAATTTAATGATCAGTTTAACGTTGCGTCACATTCACTTGAATGGATGTTATCAATCTAATTTCAAATATGAGGGAGAATCATTTGGGATAACTGTATATTTTATCGTGGCTGTGGTATGGTATGAATATGGCATGAGTTTAGGTGTGCTGAAATACAGCAGATAAACAGATAAACAATAAACCTTTGCATGCCGTCGACTATTTACAAGATAGCATATGACTAATGTGCAGTGTAGCTTAAAGTATAATTATCTGACACGAAACAATATCTGGAAAACACAATGCATGTCACGATCTAAGGGAAGCAAAAACGCGAAGGGATGTGGGAGAAGACGGTTGGAGAGCAACGTGCATGTATGTTGAAGCGTAGGTATGCAAACTCAATAAACAAAGTGAATCCTCCTCAAATATCTATCACTTCGCAAGTCAGAGCTGTACAACACATGGTCCAAAGTATATGTGAAGTACATTTTTCAATAACGAATTTCGAAAAGATTCTGAGTTACAATTTCTGTGAATATGAAATTGATTTATTACATCTGAACAAAGCCTGCATTTAGTTGAATAGTCAGTCACGTCCAGCCATCGTAATCTATAGATTTCAACCTCATTCTATCCGTTTTATAAACAATACAATACAATGATGCTTGTTATCATCACATATTGGAGATGTCATGACAAACGTATTTTGTAAATAGTTTATGACGCTATTTGTATAGCAACAACCTATATGTACCATTGGTATATTTGTTGACGGAGCCTCATCGTCAAATTAGTTATTTACCCGAAACTGTTGTGAACATTATTGATTCCTGGACGCGCCTAGGGGTGGCCTTGGCCTCGTCCTCGAGGTTCTGAGTTGCTGACTTTCTCCTATGTGTCGTCTTGTCCATAGTTTGTCTCGAAGTCCTCGAAAACTTTTGAATTGAAATCGGTCTGCTAATACAGTGTTATTGCAGGGTAAGCAACTGTATTAACAACATCGGAGCTACAGGAACCGGTGGTTGAACAGAAACGCCATTCTTAGCAACACCTCTTCCTATCCGGGGTTCGCCTCGACCGCGGAAGGGGAGCTGCATTTGAGGTGTAGCAAAGGAAACTTGAGGCGGTGGGCCACGTAACGGGGGGCGTATGAATCTCACAGGAACATTTCTCCCAGCCACGGGTAGAGGCTGATTTTGCTGAACCCACTGTTGAGTTGTGGATTCTGTTTGTTCTGGTAGCATGATCTTCCGTACTTCCGCTAGTGCATGGGCTAACCGGTAACACGATTCGGAGGGTGGTCCTTAACTATCAACTTGTAAGTGCAGTTTCTGTTTGAGGTGCTGATACTTCAGATCACCATTCGAAAGTAGCTGCTTTTCCTTGGCGTCATCTCTCAAACTGCCAGCACCTAAGATCGCCATTTTAGGTTTGGTAGTTTCTTGCGATGCTCTTAACGTCTGACCGCCTGGGCCAAGAAGTTTTCCAACACAATTAACCGTAGAATATTGCGACTGCGGTATCTCTATTTTTGCCCTTACTTTTACTGGTTTGTCACTGACCAAGTTGAATGAGTCCGCAATGCCGCCACGCAGACGGAACAGCTCATTTCCGCCAAATAGTACAAAGCAGGGTATGCGTTGCTATCTAAGTTCTGTAGTTCATGTACTAAAGCTTCAACTGTAGCGAGATCGTCGTTCATGTCATTCGCCGATTCGCTCGCTCGATTCATTCGTCCATACGTCTTCACAGAAGATCAGTAAACTGTCACAACATAATTTGATGATTCCGATGAGTAATCGAATATAAACAACCAGTTGGTAATTTCGAAAACAAATCGAACAGAACCCTCAACTGAAAATCTGCACGCCATACATCGACGAAGCAGCTCAAGAAGTTAATGAATTCGCTGAACGAATCAACGAACAAGACTCGATATACAACACAGACAACGGACTCTCACGTGGGACGAAAGTAGTAAACCCACTTCAGCGGTTCTATGCACAAACAAAAATCGTATTATTTTATTATCATTTCGATTACGTATCAACTCGCTGCGTGAATCTACTTCTCGTATTATACAGTTATCGTTATCATTATCGTACTAATCTGGAAGTACTATTATTCTGATTCATGATGATATTATATTATGACGGTAATGGAGTTATCTTAACCGCTTACCGAATCATATTACGAATATTGTATCGAATCGCAACTCGCGCAATTATTTGACTTCTTTCGATACCACGAACGACGTTCATGATTAAGGTGAGTTCGTTCCATTTATTTTGCCGTATCACATTATTATGTTTCGAATCGCTGATCAAAGCAATGGCTCAACGACAACTATCGTCCATTAATATTTCCGTGGCTACACGATTACCGCATTCGAAACATCCTCTATGTACTCATCAGCTGCTCGTACTCACAAATTTTGCAACCTGTTAAGTAAATTGGTGGTATGATCTTACGCACATGCACACGAAGCAGCAGTTCAAGCAGTCAAGCGAACCTCCTGCACGCTGATATACGCATGTTTTCGACTACCCCAACGCTGGCAACGGTTTGCAACGCTATCATATACATAAGTTTGGAGTGGTATACTCAATCGAAGTAACTTATGTTCTCGATATGCATTTAATGTTCAAGCATCGCATCTGTATGCAGCTTTATTCTCCAAATTTTTTCCACGATAATCTGGACCGCAGTTTCTTCACCTATGTGCAGCCACTCGATTTATCGATGAACCTTACCGTAATGTCTATGCGATTTTCGAATTCCGTCCTGTCATGTCTAAAAGATATTAAATATTTTGCAGCATTTGTATTAAATTTTTGTATCGTACACCGTACTCCTCTATTTTTTTTAATATAACCAGTGTTACCTCCGGACACTTTGGGGGGAGCTATGTGGAGATGGCATGACAAACGTATTTTGCAATTAGTTTTTGACGCTATTTTTATAGCAACAACCTCAATGTACCATTAGTATTTTTTATTGTGTGGTTTGTATGAGCTGATACGACTGAGCGTTGCATACGCCTACGCGCTAACTCATCGTTCTCGCTTTAACGTTAATCTCTTAATACCCCTATGAACTCACATGACTCGTCCCGCTAACCTTTGACCTTGTCAGTCATTCGTCGCTTTTATTCATGTCTGTGCACGCCTATTTCACTTGTCATATGTCTGTCTTATTTTTGTTTGACTATATATTTTTAGTCATACTCTATCTCTTTGAGTTGGCTCTTAGCCTTCTCCAATGCGGTTTATCCATTCGTTCGCATTGTAATCCTAGGAGTTGGCTCAAAAGCCTTCTCCAGTTCAGGTCGCTTCATTTGTTTTATTCACTGCTTCTCCACTTCGTTTTGTGGTGTGTCTTGAATAAACGTATTCATCACTACGAGTTTATGTTCTGATTTATAAACCGAGCTAAAGAACACGCAGTAAATCGACACACTTCAACATAGACACTTTCATTTTGATTGGTAATCTTCACTTGTGACAAGAATTTTGAACTTATTGATCACAGCAACGAGCTTAAATAGTGAGCGAAGTTTGGTTTCAGTTAGAAGTGATTATTTCCCGATGTTTATGTTTTCAAAACATACAAACTTTCGTGTAACCTATATTGCAATTATTTAGTCTAGTTTTGGTGGTTGAAAATTTCACCATATGCGAGTAGATATTTTGATAATATAGAATAATTTTCTCAATATTTTCAAATATCTTTTAATGACAGCAGTGATTAGTTGTAAGTGGAATCAGCGATGTTGAGGATGAAGGTGGAAATTCGAATACATGATTTAATCCATTACCTGTGATTTTCACATCATTATGTATTCAGTTGCTCTAATAACTCACATAGATTGTACACTGTGTAAGAAATACTTGAATTACCAATTCACTAAATGCATACTTGCTTCTTACCTGCTTACGCCTCTTACCACCAATGGAGGAGAGGCCGCTCAACAGTTTTCTCAAACCAACTCTGTCCTGTGCTTCCTTCGCCAGTTCTGTCCAAACTTTGTTCATTCCACTCAAAATGTTCTCTATTTCCTGGCGTATTGTGTACCTTAGCCTTCCTCTATTCCTATTGCTTTCAGGGTTTCACGTGAAGGCCTGTCTCGTGATGCAGTCAGGCGTTTACTTAGTGTGTTTCCCATCCACTTCCACCGCTTCTTCTCGAACTTCCTCCTCCACTGGGATCTAGTTTGTTCTCTCCCACAGTAGGTTGTTGCTGATCGCGTCTGGCCAACGGATCCAAAGCATTCTGCTGCTCAGATATGTACAGGTGTTAAGGTCCTCCAAGGCATCTTCATCAAGAGTGATTTGGTGTATGCATGTAGTTTTGCATCGGAGAATTTTGCTATTTCCTTTATGTATGTGGAGACCTACTGCTGCAGAGTCTGCTGCTACACTCGTCGTCTTCTCTTGCATTTGTTGTTGAGTGTGCGATAGAAAAGCCAGGTCGTCTGCGAATTCTAGATCGTCCAACTGCGTCCAGTTGATTCCGTGCTTCCCTCCAGTTGTCGGCACCTTTATAATCCAGTCGATCACCAGGAGAAAGAGAAAGGGTGAGAGTTAGCAACCTTGCCTGACACCGGTCTTCATCTCGAAAGAGTTTGTTAGCTGTCCTCCGAGCACGATTTTGCAGTTGAATCCGTCATAAGAATTCAGTATGATGTTAACTGTTTTATCAGTCACACTGTAGTGTCGAAGAAGCCTCCACAGTAATTTCCTATCCACGCTATCGAGTGCTTTCCCGTAGTCGATGAAGTTGATGTAGAGTGGTGAGATCCATTCAATCGACTGTTTCACAATGATCCGTAATTTAGCGATTTGGTCAGTACATGATCGATCCTTACGAAATCTGGCCTGTTGATTTCGAAGTTGAGCGTCTACGAGGTCCTTCATTCTGTTTAACAATACCCTGTTGAAGAGTTTGCCTGGTATTGAAAGAAGAGTAATGCCGCTGTGGTTCTCACACTTGCTGAGATCGCCTTTCTTTGGTATTCTGATCAGGTATCCTTCTTTCCAATTTGATGGTACTTGATCCTCATCCCAAATCTTCTTGAAGAGGTTGTGCAAAATTTCCGCAGTTGCTTACACGTCTGCTTCTATTGCTTCTGCTGGATTGTTGTCTTGTCCTGCTGCTTTGCCGCTCTTGATTTGTCTGATGGCCATACTGATCTCTTCAATTGTGGGTGCGCCAATATTAATTGGGACGTTCGTGGATGATCCTTCTGTTTTCGGTGGGTTCAGTGGAGCTAGTCGATTCAATAGTTCCTTAAAGTGCTCTGCCAACCTATTTCGCTCTTCTTCCGTGTTGCTGAATACATTGCTTTCCTTGCTTTTCACTGGGCGTTCTGGTTTACGATAGTTCCCGGCCAGCTTCTTTGTTGTTTCGTACAATTTTATCAAGCTTCCGTCTCTTGCAGTCTTTCCTCAGGTCATTGATGTAAGCATATGTCAGCTCTTCTATTGGTTCGCACATCCTCCATCAACTTTCTGAACATTTCGTTGATACAGATATTGTCAATTTGGTTTTGAGTAGTGTGGTCCCGTGAAATCCATGCGGCATTGTATATGCGTTTGTGCTGGAATATTGTGCAACCGAAGACCAGTTTGTTGAAGGCACATAGGTTAGCAAATCTCTCACCGTTTTCATTCGTTTCCCCACATCCTTGTCGTTCCATGATGTCTTCATATCCAGTGTTGTCCGTCACAATATTGACATTCACGTCTCCCACAAGAATCGTCAAATCTTTTGGTGAACATTTCTCGACGATTGGTTGCAGCCTTTCGTAGAACTGATCTTTAACGTCGTCATTGTAGTCATTGGTAGGTGCATACCATTGGATGACGTTCATTGAAATGTCCTGTTTCATAGTTCTGAATGGTGCTTTATTGATCCTGGGTCCATGTGATTCCCATCATATCAGTGCCTCTTGTGCATGTTTGGACAGCATCAGTGCAAGTCCTTGTGTATGTGATGCATTTTTCTATTCATGATCAAAGAGTAAAACAACAATTCCCCTGAAACTAGTCTCAGTTGTGCTACCTGTGTTCAAGGAGTTTCACTGATGCCGAGCACCTAGACGTTGTATCTTTTCATTTCCGCAGCAACTTGACAAATCTTCCAGTCTCGTACAATGTTCGAACGTTCAATGCACCTAAAAGTATAGTTGATCTGCTTGTCAGAAGAAACATCGGCCTCGTGGCTTCCGAGGGATATCGGCTTCTTTTTATACTCCTAGTGCACAGTTAAAATGATTTGAATTAGTTTTTCTGGTCATCGTATTTTTGGCAAGTTAGTTTTGGACGAAATGGGGTCGTCAACCCTATGTCCAACCCCCTTTTTTTATCCAGGCTTGGGACCGGCAGTAAACACAAAGGTTCTATTGGCGGAATTTTACTCAATGCACTTATCAATAAAATGAAATCATTCTGAACACATAAGATAACTGACAACACCACTTATTGTAATAATAACATCAAATCGTTACTGTTGTGTTTTACAGGCAGTAGTACAGGAAAAACATCTGGAAGTAAGTGATTCTTTACTCTTTGATAATATTTACAAAAATCATTGAATACTATTTCCATAACGATGTTGGCTTTAGCTTCATTGATCTGAATTAGGAAACGAATGAAAAGTGACTTTCATATTTCTTCAGGATACTCTAGTCACCAGTCGATATAAATCGAATTGTAACTGCACAACAATTAAAGTTGATTTCACCATACTTGAACGCTCCGGTTACTACTGCACGTGTACCTACCTAATTACAAATATGGCTGGTCAGTTTGTTTCGTTTTAACTGGCAGATTATATCGACTATGTAACTTCCAACGTATGCCATTCTAATCGTCTGATTATATCTAGTCACAGTAAGGATCTTTTACTGTTCTTGTTTACATGAAGACATATAAATAATAGTTTCACTGGAGTCAAAAGAAAACTTCAAGTTCAGTTTGGTTGGTTCGAAGTAAAGTTTTAATTCATAAAATATACACTTGATATAAGTGAAAAAATGTGAATCAGTTCAGTTTTTTACATTAAAATATTTATAAGGCAATATAATAATATTTGTTTACAGACAATTACAACCGTGCAAATTTTTCTGGAATAATCGTTTTCCAGTCACTGCTTGGTCTTATCAATATAAATAAATTAAGAAGTGCTCAGTGCGTGAGATGAATCAGTTTCTGTCAGTCTTCTCAAACACATTTTGGCCTTTATTTACTAACAAAAGGAAGCAGATCTTAAGAGATTTTCTGAAAACATAAATATTTGAGCGTTTTTGTTAACAAAAGTGGGATGCTCAAGTTAATTACGGTGACGAATATAATTATTCACTTCTGTTGGCAATGAAAAGTTGAAGTGTGTAGTTATCATGAGAATACTGTTTCAACGTTCAATCTAAAGCAGTATGCAATGGGCATATTTCTATCAAATGAATAATTTCAAAGAGTTAAACGATAAGCACTCTTATGCAGAAGATAGTAAGAAACATACTTGCAGAATCAAGGAAACAACTTCCATCAGTCCCGTATTGAATGACTGATATTTCAGATGAGAAAAGAAAAGAATAAAAGTTATATTTTGAGTAGCTATTTCTCGAATTTAGCCTACAATCTTTAACTTTGTTTATTAAATATGTTGCATATAATTATATTCAAATGTCTTTAAATCAAATTTTTTGATTATTTATTGTCCCATTTTTCTCATAACTATACAGATTTTGGTGGTGATGATGAGGAGGAATACTAACACTGTGAAATATGATGGATGCATGAATTTTTGATTTATCTTACTAGTAGAAAATGGGTTACCAAGCGCAGCATAAAAACCATTTGTCTAACGAATCGTTCATCCATTAATAAAAAAATAATACTTTTGTAAGACCGCACCTCATGAGACATTTTAGGCGATTCGAATGTCTGAATTCCTGACAGTGAAAACATCTCCAGATGATAATGAAATAAAAAATGCATTACAGCTGGTCGTTGTGTCTACTGGAAATGATAAACAAGCAAACTGACATAAAACATGTCGAATTTAAACAAAACTCCAAAATAGTACAACAACAGTACAACAATAAACATCCCATGAGCTAGAATGACGTGACACACGTAGAAACTGTTAAATATAAGATGTTTGGCTAAATATGAATCAGTGGCATAAACACTGATCGGGAAAAAAATGGAGGCAGAGAAAGAGTAAGCAGGTTAGCAAATGTAAAATAATTACCATTTGACTTTTAACTCTATCATTATGTTTGAATAAAATAACACTGTTACTACCGTTACTAGATAAAGTGAATACACATTATTACTGCAACTTTCTTAGTGTACATGAACACTACACACATTAATGATACTCAAACATTCTCTGCAGCCTTCATTGCACGCTCTCGGAGTCACTAGAAATATGCTCAAAATCTTAAGACTAGTTTTTTCGACGTGCTCTTCATCACGTCCGATAAAGACTCGTTATTTCGTACTTTGATTGAAAGTAAAAATTATCAAACCAAAACAACTGTCTGCTGTTCAGGTTATACATATTTGAGAGTGAACGTTGCAATATTTTTGCGATGTTAAGTGTAGGAAAAGATTCATTTGAAACACTTCAGCTTTGCTTCACATTACTTTACAGGGAATTACTCACTCACTTACCCTCAAGTGTTCTATTGAAATGAGACTCATAAAAATGGGTTTGATACTAAAACAGGAGCGACACGTATGCGATGACACTATTTGTCATTAGTATGTCATCTTTATGTGAAGGTTTTCTCATCGAATGACCGTATGTTTCCACTGATCAGCAGTGATATAAATTTTATTGTAAACAATTACAAGACAGTCTGAAAAGCATGAAAATATTGTCTGTTTCATAACGAAAATTTTAATAAAGTAATTCCCTTGATTAAAAATCCGATAGATTTTCCAGGTTTTCGTAAATAATATAACAAGATGAGTGGATCCTAACTTCAAGTTTAAACTTTTGATATTCGGTTACCAATACTGTAGCTCAGAGGTTCTGAAAATTCTGTTACATAACCAGATATAAAACATTATTGATTTAGTATTTTGCTGAAAAATGTGACTGAATAATACTCAGTTTTTATTTTTGTAGAATCGGGTTGAAAACATTGAAAAAGTAAATAACTTAAATATCAAAACCGATAATCCTAACTGGAAACTGATTCAGTTACGTGAACAGGAAACCAAGTTCACAATACAACACGATCTGATAGAAAACGTTTTAACTGTCTGTTAGATATAAAGTCGCCTAAGTGTTACGATGATGTGGTGGTTGCGATTTACACCTGTGGTCCTGTTTTGAATCCAGACTACAAGTTGATGGATGTGTCACATACTACACTTAAAAATGCTTCCTGTTATTCCTTAAAGTAGGCGAGTTATTCACTGAAACTAAATTTAAGAGCTACTTACAAAATGTTTGCTGATGAAAATGAAACTCTTTGGAGATACCCATGTGCGCAAGGATGATATCACTTAAATTTTGTCAACACAAAATGATTTATCGTACTCTTATTCACACTTCAGGTTATTCATTCTTAAAATATCTAAGTCGTACGCTCTTTCCGTGCTTCATGAGTTTTATAAATTTTGATCTGGTTGGCATACTACGTAAATGCGCTTCAAGCTATTCTAAGGTTACTGCCAGATTTCAGTCCGGATAAACGAGATCAATGGAGCATGTGATTAGCAAACGCATGTGGAAGAAAACTGGCACAATAAAAAATCGCTTTTAAGAAATGAAGATTCCAGCAGTTTACGTTCTTTTGCGAGAATTAAAAGATGTTCTTGTGAAAGAAATATAACGTTTCTTCATTTTCTCAGAGTTGGTTTGAAAGTTCAGTGGCCTATGGCAACTCTCACGCCTACAGTAATCATTATCAAATATACGTTAGACGTTCGCACTATATCGGAGACAAAGAGTCATCTACATTGCTGCAGAAATGAAAAGAAACAACCTGCAGTGACTGGAAACCCGTCTGAAGAGTTGATCTTATGCTTTAGCCATTACGAATAAAAAGCCTCACATACACAGAGCGTTTCAGATGTTTATATATTCTGATACATATGAGTAATACTACTTTCTAATAATCGGTCACTTTCGTCATCATCATTCATTTTGTTCAGTTGCAACTTGCACTCTCAAGGAACATACATGTACTCGTAACAATTTCATCATTTTCTTATTGTGACTGAAATTCACCAATATTTTACTGGTATGTTTACAATATCTATTTTTCATCAGCTCATTGGTCATATACATCAGTCAGTCAGTCACTTGGTAGGCAGTTGTACCGGTGCAAGTTGCCGTATTTAATTGTAAATTCAAATGCCGTTGTAGCAGAGACAGTAGCACTAATCATGGTAATCGAAAAGGTGAGATTTCGAAGATGTGTGTCTAGTGGTAGTATCCAGTGACAAAAATGCAAAAGTGAAACAAACGGTCTTGAGCAATTCAGAAGATGGAAATGTGAAATAAGACACAAAATGAAAGCACTTGTGTCATTACAGTGATTTCGAAAAACGTCATTCGAAGTCTGTCACCGTCGTTTACTGTTATCTAACAAACAAGAACCAAGTTGTCTACTTTATCAATTATGAATCAGTCAGCTTGCCGAAGACTTTATGGATAAGTGCCATGTTTCAATCTGACCACCCGTAGCTTTCTTTCAGTCTACCACTACGCTACAAAACAAAGCTTTTCTGGGCAGTCGAGGTCGTGTATTAGTTACACATGCCTTAACAAAGACTGCTGGTCTTAGATACAATAACGAACGAAGTAACTGAATCATTTGTATATTTGTACAGAAGAGAATAATGTGGTGGGTGTTCGAATAGAAAGATAGTTGCAAACGATGAAAGGTTCAAGGTAAACATCAACCAATCAACACCAAGGTTAACAAACCCTGATGGATGCGAAGAAATGAGGTGGCGTTTGACTGCAAATTGCTGTTCACGTTAAAACGGCCTGATGGGACATCCACCGTCTCCGATGTAGTGTTTTTCTAAACCTGAGGAATCTATATTGTGGATGATATTTCATTTCTCATCATTCGTTTTTATGCACTTGTCCAGTGCGCCTTTTACGTCAAAAATCGAGAGCTTCTGCAAAATGATTGGTCGATATTTGATGGATAATACGTCAACAGACAACCAGTTATCTTGAGCTGCTATACTTTTCTCTCCTGCAAACGGACTGTATAGAGGTGTGAGAGCACTCCGGTGTTTCCCTCGAACAACCAGCTTCTACCGAGATTCCGCCTTCTCACAGGGGAGCTGGGAGTTTTGAGAAAGTCAAATAATAATATGCGACTCCTCACCTAACCACACGGATTCTCATCCTCGACGGCAAAGTCTTTTTTAGACCACAGCTGACGTTTTCAAAGGAAATTAGGAAAATATCATGCGTGACCGGCCTTAAACATTTGTCCATCGTGCTTCCCAGTCACGGACTCGGATCGCTAAAACAAACACTAATCTAATAACCTTTTCAGGATTTTCAGGAAGAACGCCTTCCATGGTGCTGTCAGGCGATAAGTGACATGAACATTCGTGCCAATAACAGTGATTGATTCTTTCATTCACTCAACGAAGTAGATAGTACATCATCTTGCTAACAAATACAAAACATGTGTAGAGTCTACCATTTACAGTTTAGGAATATTGAATAATCAGTGTTCAACTCATCATTTCATAGACTATAGAATTCATTGAACACACTCACTACTAAAAGTATAGTGGTACATGGAATAAGTAAATCACATTGCAAACAGGTTACATAACTACGACTAGCTTCAGGAGAGGTGCTGTTATACTCTGACTATGCAGAAGAGGATACCTAACACACGAAGAATTTTACTAGAGATATCAGATTTCGCTGCCATTCCATCCTCTTGCAAGCTACTCATTTATGACAATCGATAACCTCATACCAACGGTTGAATTCAGAACTCGCAGATTTATTGACGAGAATGATGATTCCCCACTAACAAACATTTATTCCTCATGAATCGAATTAAAGTGTCGGCTAGATGGTGAGTGCTGATCCCAGATGGCCTATAAACCGAAAAAGAACAATTTTCCAATGACATTTAGCTTTCAGTATTTGTGATGTGATGTTACATAAACTATTTTATTCACTGATATCACTAAAATGAATAGACTGGTTTTATTTTCTTCCTGAGCAAATACAACTTTCAATTTAATTTATTTAATTTCATTGGTTAAATGAAGAATTCTTTTCTTTTATAGAACGTTTTCGTTTAATTAGCTTGATAGGAACTTGCACTTTGTGGAATAGTTAAAAGTTTATTCAACCTTTGAATATAAGAGGTGCATTAAGAAAAAAAATATTATTTCGAATTCTTCGCACATTTTCAAAAGCAGAGATTTTATTGTGAATGAAAGAGAAATGAATCCATTGAAAAATTTTTCTTAAAAATTGATGTTTGATTTTAAATATTTGATTGACAGGCGATACAATTGAGGTCGTCAACTTGTAGCTACTAACAAATTGGTGAAGTGATAAGAACAACATGTTTTGCAGACATAAGTTTCGGGAAGTTACATGTCAAACTCTTTGATTGACATCAAATATTACTGGAAAAAATTTCCCATTATTCATGTGACCAGTATTAAGCTAGCCTGAATACATTACAGGCAGAAAGCTAACAGAAATAAATGAATAAAAAAGTCCTTAAAGTTACCAAAATTGATCAGATTGCCAGAATCATGATAGAAGAAACATTTGTATTTTCTTAATTTTTCATGGTATAGTTATGAATAATATTAGAACAGTGATTTAATCATTGTTCACTGGGGATGAGACCTTCAATAGGATGAAACAGCAGTCAAATGAATTTCGGTTTCTGTTGATGGTCAAACAATCATAGATTCTTAATTTCAATTTCCTTATATATGGCTGATTTAGTAGGAAGGTAAACGTTTTCTGTCCAAAATCTCTCTGTGTCCTACAAACTACTTTGAACAAAAGAGATGAAAAGAGGATAAAACAGATTTATAGAAAAACGATATTGTGTCATTTGTATTGAAAGACATGAATACACTGATGAGAAAATATTCAAAATGGAACATGCAAAAACAGACCACATAAACATAGGCCGATATATAAAAAATTTATAAAAGCACTGCTCTAAACGTTAATAATGGCAGAAACATTTCGGTTCCTCAGTAATTATATAAACTGCAATTAGTCGGTTGTAAAAAGTCCATAAATTACTAACAGCAAAAAACACACGTTAATTTATTGGAGTGCTTCAAGCTATTACATAAATGTAGGTAGTATAACATCCAACAAGGCTTAAACCATTATTCAAGTTGAGCAAAAGTATTTCACCGAAACATTTATAGAAATAGTGGTTACCTTTTGTTCGTTGAGGGTTCAACTTTTCCTGACCAATATTACGAAACAAATAGGAACTATAAAAAAAAGAACACATGAAAACGTTTTGGATTCGATTTTCCTTATAAGCAGGATATACGTTCAGTAGGAAATTAGATAATTAGTTACATAAAGGTGTATATTAGATGCTAGATAAGTGCACTTATCAATGAAGAAATTCATGCACCACCACTCACACTGAACATCGTTCATGATGCATAATGAAATACTTCGCTGACACAGGTGCTTCATGTCACCATCAAACTTCCTCGATGGACAATCTTTAGTGACATATTTGATCGCCATCTTGATGATGAGGTCGCTTATAGAAGCATTTTGTATGTCTGTTGCGAACACCGTTAATGCGCGAACTGCGGTTGTCAGATAACATTCTGCGTGGTCTTCTGCCGACAGAGATGCGGTCAACATGTTTAACTCAGCCGCCACTTGATCAATAATGAGTCGTGACAAATCGTCTGCGTGACCAAATTCTAGAGTGCGTTGATATTGGATTTAGAAATCATACCCCTAGAGTAGCAAGTCCCTTCGCTGAATACGATTTGCAGAATGGGGGAGAATGCCAGATTTACAACCGAATACTGCTAACAGAGGCTTGTGACCTTTGAGTGGCGTGATTCTACAACCGTACAGAAACTTTTGGAAACGGCGAACAGCAAACACAAGAGCAAGAGCCCCATTGTCTAATTGGCTGTACATCTTTTCTGCAGCAGTCATAACGGCTTTTTGAGACGCGTATGGAAACTAATGTGAAATAACAGCACTTAAGCAAAATGATCTTGTTACGATCGTAGTGTGGTAATAATAATCCTGAATAAATTTTGAACTACAGTTCACCAAACGCCGCGTCACACACTTTAGTCCTATTTCAAATGTTATTCTACTGCAATAAACAATTCAATGGAGCGTGAACATCATGCATCGAAGGAATAAACGCTAAATAACAACTGAATAATCCGATAAAAGATCACAATTCTGAGACAATAGTGTGAGTGGACATCAGTTTGATAGCTTGGATGTTCCCGGAATCCTAAATACTTTATCGTCTTTACTTGAAACCGCTATTTTTCTGGGCGTCACCGAAATTCGTTGTTCTGGATGCATTATGATAACAATGTGATGCGTTTCAGTAGCTGTTCTAACGTCTTCGCAACCATTAGGATATCATCGAGATGAGCTACTATCCCTGAAGTATCTGATAGGAAAACATCCATTAGTTGCTAGAAGATATATTGGGCAGTCTTTGCTCCAAAAGGCAGACGGTTGTACAGGAACAAACCACGATGGGTATTATTTCTAAGAAGCTCTTTTGATGTTTCATCAACTTCCTTTTGCAAATAAGCACCAGCTAGATCGAGCTTTTCGAAAACCTTTCCCTTATTCAGCTAAGTGAACAGATCTGCGGGGACGGGCAGAGGATGATGAAGCTGTATCAGAGCTGCGTTTAGACCTGTAGAGAAGTCAGCACTTATACTTACAGTGATGTTGGCCTTCCGCATAATAATAATTGGTGCTGCTGAAGTAGAGTAAGAAATTAGTGTAATAACTTTTTTGTTGTTGAAGCCGCTTCAACTCTTTATCTACCGTTGATTATGTTGCATAACGCACGGGTCTCTTTCAACGGAAAGCAAGCTTAGCTTCAGGTTTCAACTAAAGTGTTTCTTTCATGTGACACAATCAAGGTTGAAAAATGGTTAGAAACGGCATTAACGATTCCTCCTATATGCTTTAGTGTCTTGTGGTCGTAATACCTGGTGGCATATGATATTTAAAGCGACAACAGCCAAATTTAGCTTATCTAACCAATCTCAACCAGGTAAATGTAGATCAGCGGGCGTTATCTAACATATACCAGAAAATGACGAGTCTCGCGGGGGGGGGCGATATTTTTATTTCAATTGTACAAACAGTTGAAGGTTATTATTGCGAAGCTTCTGTGTTTTGTGCTGCAAGATGGTGCTGCCTGTATGGTCTAACTTTTGCTTGAGAGAATGATAACATCACATGAGCTATCTACTTTCAATTTAAACCAATGCTTGGTTACCTTAAGAGTGATGAATTTTCTCTCACTCAATGATGAGCTTTGACAGTAAAACAGTAGGCTCAGTGAATTTGTACCAGATTTAGGAACAGATTTCTTGACACTTCTGGATCGGTTCGGCTTTCTCTTTAGGGAAAAGCCATCGTTATGACCGACGACTTAACATTGCATTGATATTGTCTAAATGAGCAGTTTCGTTTATAGTGTCATGAGCAGCATTGCCAGAAATCATTAGAAGTTTTGTTTTCGTCTTCTCGGCTGAGTTCGATTGTGATGAATAGAGGGTGATAAGGCCACCCTTATTCTGTTCAGGAAGCCGCTGTACCAAGTGTACTTCAGATCGCCTCGACCTATTGCAATGCACTATACTTATGTCTCGTCTTAAATTATTAAGACGTTGGTATTTCTTAGCCATATCGTTAAGGTTGAGCTTCGGGTCTAGCTCCAACCCCCAAATTAGCCTTGTTCTGGTGTCACTGAAAGTTTGCCACTGAGAGCCAAAAATGCGTATGAAGGCTTTAAACTGTTCTTCAGACAAAGACTTCATCTAACAGCGTTTGCATTCACGGTTGACCATAACCACGGGCGTAAAAAATCATCGACTCACGAATACCTAACTCTTATTCAACAGTGACGAACTGTGGCTAGTGTGTTTTTTTCAGTGTCTGAACTCTCTGTCACTAATGCTTCATGCCATAGGTAAAACAACTGAATATGATCGCATATTAACTCAGCTGTCTCTACAACACTTTGACGAAATTTATTATGGTTTCACTAGTTACTAGCTTCGTAAGAATATCTCCTCAAATTCTCGTGTGAAATCAACACCGGTGGAGCCCAACTACATTCGTATTTAAGTAGTGCTTTTCAAATGCAGTGGATGAGGTTGCGCAAAGAAATAGATTGTTTGGAATAAGAAATTACCAATGCTGGATGGCTGCTCAGTAGTCTGCAGGTGTGAACAAAGGTCTTATCTTCTATTCCAGCTAGTAAAATTCAATTACGTTTTCCAGCTAGTAAAAATCAATTACGTTTTGACTGAACAGTATCATAACAAACGTTCTATGAAATGATTCGTTATATTCATATTGTTTACATTAAAGAAGTGACGTTTGCTAAAATTGATAATCAAACAAGTTTTATTAGCAATCTATGCATCAGTCTGTCTTCTTGGTGCACAGGCTGGCTTTTGAACAATTGGAAAAATTTAAGTGCAGTTGGATGATAACATAAATTGAAAAACGTTTTACAAATTAGGCTAGTATTTGTTAGCTTAAAGGTCCAATTAGGCTACAGTGAAAAGTGAAAAAAAACTTTCATCATCTCGCAGGTGTAAACATAACGCCATGGAAGGCCAGATTCATTTGGTTAACAGAAAATAACAGAACAAAATGTGTATTGGTTGTCCTCAATACAGCGCTGATCTGCGGCTTATGCTGCGTTAGGGGCTATTAAGTAAGTGGGCTTGAATAAATATAGAAAAATTGAGGTAGTAGTAGTAGTTCGCTCAAAAACGTTAACCAGATGAATATTAATCAAACCATTCAATCTCCGCTGAGATAGATAAACATCTTTACTTCTAACATTTATGAACCTGAATTTCTACAAACTTCATGTAATCAATGCCTTTATTTAACAACAAGAGTAATTTTTATTTAACGACCACAATGGAAGACTGTGATAATTGTCCAGGTTATAGGAGAAATGAAAATATACGATTTGATGGTACATGGATTCACTGAAACTCTTTGCAAACTGGTTGCTTAGCTATGACTAGCTTCAGGAGAGCTGCTGTTATACTCTGACCTTTCAGAAGATGATGCTGCTCATACAACGAATTTCTCTGATGCTGTCCACTAGTAGTCCCTCAATCATTCCATCCTCTAGCGAGCTTCATAATAATGACTATCGATAACCTCACACACTTGATCAAGAATGATAATTTTACACTAAAAATAACAGACATTTTATGAGTCCAACTATATTCTCGTCTAGATAATCAGTGCTCTTGGTTTCAATGATTGTCTTGTTAAAAAATGCTCAAGTCGATGTTACCCTAACTATTTTGTTCACTGAAATGACTAAACTGAATTGACCAGGTTCATTTTCTCATCGTTGAATTATAACTTTATTTCAATTTAAATAATTTTACAGGGTGAATGTAGAAATCTTTTATGTGACGTTTCCATTTAATCAGCTTGTTAGGAATTTTCACATTGAGTTAACATCAAATTTTAAATCAACTTTGAACATAAGAGATGCCTTTTCAAAAAAAACAATAATTTGGAGGTTTTCTACCATAGATTATAAAATAAATGAAAAATGTAACTGCTGAAATAATTTACAGTGTTAAAACTTTTGTCATTTAATTTAAACTACTGATGAGTTGGTAAATCCGCCAGCTGTTGCCGGATAAAGAAGGAGGGTCAAACATGGGGTTGGCGAACCAATCCCTTCGAAAACGAACATGCCGAACAAACGCTAACCAGAAAAATTAAATCAAACTCTGCCTTAGGAGATGGAAGAATGAATATGGTGTCGCCTGTTGACAGCCGAGTACCCTTGGATGTCACAGGGTCGACGCTTCTCCTATATCAACCAGAGTAACCACTCTTTTAGGTACACGGAACGTTCGCACATTGTGGGAGACTCGAAGACTATTTCAAGTTGCAGAAGAAATAAGAAGATACAACTTCCAGGTGCTCGAGATCAGTGGAACGCATTGGACACAGGTAGGAAATACTGAGACTAGCTTCAGGGAAACTGCTGTCATACTGTGGTCATGAAGAGGAAAATGCTTCACATACACAAGGATTTGCACTAATGCTGTCCAAACATGCACAAAAGGCACTTATGAAATGGGAATCTCATCGACACAGGATCATCAAAGCATTCTATAAGACAAAGAAAAAGGACGTGATCCAATGTAATGCGCTCACCAATGACTACAATGACGACGTTTAAGATCAATTCTGCGATAGGCTGTGGTCAATCGTCGAGAAGTGCTCACCAAAGTATTTGACGATTCTAATGGAAGACCTGAAAGAAAGGAGAAACAGTAAGGCAGCTATCATTATCAGCTGAACAAGAGCAGAAAATCGGAACGACCGGTGATAAGCAAAAAAGTCAAAGCAATATGCTTAACTGAAGAACGGCGAAACATGTGTGTAGATCAATTTAAAGAACTCTTGAATCCTCCAGCTCCATGGAACCCACTCAAAACGTAGCAGCATCTACGGACCTACCGATGGATTATGGCGCTTTTACATTTGCAAAGATCAATATCTTTCAGAAAAATCAAGAGCGTAAATGCAGCACATTACGATAAGATTCTAACAGAGTCAATGAAAGCAGACGTCGAAACAATTGCAAAATACTTCACATTCTCTTAAACGAGATTTCAGATGATGGAAATAAGTATACATGATCAAAATACCGAAAATAAGCAATCTCAGCAAGTGGGAGATCTACAGAGGCATCAATCTTCTCTCAATACCAGGCAGAGTCCTCAACAGGGCATTGTTAAACAGGATGAATGATTTGGTAGACGCTTATCTTCAGGATCAACAGGCAGCATTTCGTATATCAGCAACAGAACGGATCATTGTGGAGCAATCAATATAATGGACCTCATCAGTCTACATCACCTTCATCTACTACGAGAAACCATTCGATAGCGTGGATAGAAAAAGTCCATGTAAGCTTCCCCCACAGTACAGCGTGTTTAAGAAGAGAATAAACATCACGCACAATTCTTGTGTTGGATAAAACTACGAATTCGTTCAAGGTGGACAGCTGACAGACTGAAATGAGGTGAAGACCGGTGTCAGGCAAAGGGGCTTACTCTTACCTTTTCTATTTCTCCTGGTGATCGACTGGATTTTGAAGTCATCAATATCATGAAAGGAGCACGGTATTCATTATGCAGCTACAATGCAGCTGGACGATCTGAACTTCGCAGATGCCTCGATTCTCACACGCAACAACAAATGCAAAAGAAGATAACCAGTGAATCAGTAGCCTCTGCAGCATTAGGTCTCAACATTCATAAAGAAAAAAGTACGATTCTAAAATAAAACACAATATGCGTCAAAAAAATTCTCTGGAGGACTTTGACTGTTTATATATCTGAGCTGTGTCATCTATAAACCAAGAGGATACGATGAAGATGTGAGGGCGCAAATTGGCAAGGCAAGGGCTGCATTTTTACAAATGAAAAATATCCGGAATTGCAAACATGTATCAATCAACAGCAAAATCGATATTATGAGTACGACTGTCAAGACAGTTCTACTGTATGGAGAATCACGAAAGCCATCATCCAGAAGATATAAGTATTTATTAACAGTTGTCTACGCAAAATACGTCGGGTTCCTTTGCCAGACACTATCAGCGACAGCGCACTGTAGGAGAGAACGAACCAGTTTCCAGCGGAGTCGGATATCAGGAAGAAGCGGTGGAAGTGGATACGACACATATTAAGCAAAGCACTCGAATGCGTCACAAGACGAGACTTTACTTGGAACCCTCAAGTTCAAATGAAAGAGGAAAGTCAAGGAAAACATGATTTTAAGATTCTTTAGGTGATCAAACAATGATCGAATCGTAATTTCAATTTCACTATATCTGGCTGAATTTCAAGGAAGTAAACTTTTTTCTGTGGACAGGCGCCCATTTCCTTACAGACTATTTTGAACAAACCGAAGAAAAAGAGGATGAAAGAGAGCTGTGAAACAACGATATTGAGGCATATGAGAAGAAGTATTGAAATACACTGAAAAGAAAGTATACAGGTTGTAAAAAACAGACAACATATAAAAAATTAATGGATATATCAAGAAAGTTGAAGAAGCATTGTTCAAATTTCGATTTATTCGTCGGAACATTTCAGTTTTTGCATATCTGTATAAACTGTTTACAGTCAGTTTTTAGGAAGTCATTAAATTAGCATTTGTTATTATCGCTCGATAATTTGATGTATTACTTTGAGGTACCAAACGTTTGTAAGTAGCCTTATTTTATATTCGAATATATTTCCAGGTTAAAATAATTTATCATGTCGAGCAATCGAATGTATCGCGACTTTCCAAAAATTTATCATGTCGAACAAAGTAATGGATAGAAACATTTTTCAATAAATTAAAATGACTTGTATGGTTCCATCTAAGATATTAGAATGGTCCCAATGTCGAACTACACATTCCTTCTCTTTAACTTATCAGCAAGATCCAAATTACAGAATGGGGCTACTGGTCAGAACCCCAAAATAAACCTTCATAGTTTTGAGTGTATCAGCAGCAGTAGTGTTGGTAGTAGTTATAGTCGTAAATTGACTCCATATAGTCTGATCAGCAGTAATAATTGAATGCGTGTAATTTGCAGATAACTTTTGAATACAAGTAAAATAACCTTGGTCAGCTTCAGAAAACTATGGGAGTCAAATAATGGAAACGATTATTTATCTTCAGTTAATATCATGTGTGTATTACAGATTACATAATTAGTGAAGCGAACTCTGTTGATGTGTTTTGATCTAGGAGTAGATGATCGTTCAATTGTTTGAGGTTTATTATGAGGGTCTAACATTGATCGAATCGTGATTTAAGTAAAACTCAATATTTACCATTCCTCTATAATGCAAATCATGAAATAAAGTTAGAGTTCTGATATTAAAGTCTGCAGAAATTGTCTGTTAGCCAAACAGAAATGGTGTATCTTTTGTCAAAACAATGGAAATATCGACAGAAATCTGATTCGCCATCCCACCGATTATAATTCCAGAACAACTATTCGTAAAGATTACTGTCAGTTCATGGGGGTATTGGAATTAACCAGGTTACATGGCTTGGAAATTTAGAGTAATATATTGAATTACTGCTCGTTTGTTAGTAGTATAACGTTTTTATTAAATATTTTGTGACGTTTTATCTGTTCACCATCGTTGATGTAATGCTGTTTTTTCGAAATATTTCTGAAAATAAAGTCAATTAATAGGGAACAAATAATCACATATTGTCCATTTATTTCACAAATATAGGTGCGAATTCAAGATAACTCCGTTGAATAATAACCAAAAACGTCACTCAACATATTCAGCCCAATGAGTAATGATAGTATAAAATTTGACGATGACCAGGCAAACGATCTTTACCTTGTTTATTCAGTATCTGTGACTATACTTGCATGCTTGCAAAACATTCATCGATTATATGAAATAATGTTCATATATATCTTTTTATCGCATAATATCATCGGTACCCTCGTCTTCCTACTATCATGTCAAGTGACGCAACCCATGTCATTGATATTATTGACACATATCACCGTGACCGTTATAAAATTTTCATATGAATAATAATGCATATTAGCGGTAAGCCTGGTAGCGATATGATTGAACATAATATCGTTGAATTACATGCAGTCTTCTAGTTTTCATAATACAACGTGTTAAAATTAACAAAACTGAGAAAGATGAGAAATTTGCATGATCATGCAAACAAATTCATATAAGGAGGAATTCAGTCTGATGAGTAACATGCAGTCAGATTCAGATCAAATAAGACGATCAGACGATGTGAGATTCGGTTTATTTAAACCATTCGCTCACTCATTCATGAAACATCTTAACTTCCTTATATCCCACAATATATATTCACGTAGACTGCGTTCAGGTAACTTGATATTTTTCAGTCATTGTCACACGTAACTCGAATCTATTCACGACCTGTACACCAATGATGTAATACCTAGTGATTGTGAAGTAGACCGGTCACAAAAATGTTGAATTAGTTTATTTTCTTGGCTAGTCCCTGCGAGTAAGGATTAAGCAGGTTATCCTTGTTAAAATCATGATGTGATATTATCACATATAATGAAATGATACTTTCAAAAGAAAGCTGTCAGGTACATTAGGCAAGGTTATTGTTGTTATAAAATAAGAATAAGGTAGGTCGAAGGTCAGTCAATCAAAAGAAAATCAGTGGATTTGTGAATTCTTTATGATAATGAAGTTGTTCTGTAGACACTTCATATTGAATGTGGAATATATGCTTTCATGATGAGAAACGCACATGAACTCATTTGTCCAAATAATTAGATTTGCTCAATAAAGAGTACGATTGTGCAGATGATTTGCATTTGAGCATCAGATCATTGTATTTGATTGAAGCGAAACGGTTTGCATCTATTGATTGATTAATCGATCAATCGGACATTCAATCAATCAAGCTTTTGTCCAGCTACTCACCTGAATATACGTTTCGAAAGAATAACAATAAAATATCCTTATGACTTTTTGTCAGGTGTGTATGCGAACAATCCAGCACAATCTACAATTTGTTCGTGAAAGTCAAAATTTAATAGAACATTCAAGTAAAAATGCCTTGTGATGAGTGAACAATAATGAAAACACCCCATCAAATGAACGCTTTCAAATTTACAATACACGTTTATTTACCAAATTTTCCCCTGAGTCTGAATCGCAGCTTATTTTATTTGTAACATCACACTTTTCGGAACAACACAATTTAGTTTTCAATTAGGTACTTAATTAGTCCTTACTCCTACGTACATGATAATGCCTTGAAATCAATAGACAATACGTTTGACATACTTTGAATCAGCGGTTTCACATAAACGATAACAAATCTAATCAATAGTATTCTGCTGTTTGAAACGAAAGATAATTTTGTTTGTAAAGAAGACACTTTGGAAGAACACATTTTAGTGAACACCATTGCTTTCATTTAGGATTTTCACTAGGCCTCACTCGAATAAGCATGAATGTTCGTATGAAAATGCTCATACAATCTATGCAAAATATCGGGCAACTTAGACAACGATTCAGTGAACATCTGACCATATGTTTTAAGAAGTGCCAAATAAAATCAATACGCAATTTCATTTTGGTACATCCGATTGATAGGGAGTCATGATGCAAATAAATCATTACCACCTACTTATCTCGTATACCATCATCATTGTCGTTTCTCAACACGGTTTTATCCCGTCTTCTACATATATACTCGAATTCGTCGAAATTCTCGCCGCACTGTTTCATCATTTCTTTTGATAGTTTCCCTTCCTTTCTACTATTGTACTTTTTTTACAGTAATGATATGTAAATTAATTTTTTTCACCTGATGTATTCATCATTATATTTTTCCGTCTTTTTCTGTTTCCATTTTCCTGTGTACTTTTCTTTCTCTGATAACTCTTTGTTTTTTAATTTATCTACTCTTCTGTTATCATGCGAAAAGACAATACATAGTGTGAGAGTAAAAGTTTATGTTTTTGCCACACTTCTAAAAAAATATCAACAAACGTAGTACAGATATTATGAACACAATTTTATTGAATTATTTCAGGTAATCTTTCGGATTACACCCACCAAAATCTGAATACTCAAAATGTTAATGAAAGTTGGTTACATTTTGCCACACAGATGATTCTTCGACCAACTGCTCATAAACTTTATTCTCAGTTTTTGAACGAACTGGCACTTGACAGAACAAATGATCCATAGATCGACGAGAGTTGACATTGTGCATAGCACATTTGTGTGCAGAGAAAATCATATAAAATGTTGAAGCTTATTCAAAAGACCAGTGATGTTTTCAAAATTGCTTACTTAATGTACAGCGTGATAAACTTGTACGCTGATGAGACTGAGCTATTCAGTTCAACCAATGTTGTTGAAACATATGTAAACCAATGATTAAAACATTTTCCTTCGCATAAATTCGAGCAAACAATTCGACATAATGTACTTACTTACTTACTTATGCCTGTTACCCCTGATGGAGCATAGGCCGCCTACCAGTTTTCTCCATCCAACTATGTCCTGGGTTTCCGTCCCCAGTTCTGTCCAATGTTTGTTCATTCCTCTCATATCTTTCTCTATTTCTCGGCGTAATGCATTCTTGGGCCTTCCTCTTTTCCTTTTGCCTTGAGGGTTCCATGTGACGGCTTGTCTCGTGAAGCAGTTTGGTGCTTTTCGTAGTGTGTGTCATATACACTTCCATCGCTTCTTCCTGATTTCCTTCTCCACTGGAATCTGGTTTGTTCTCTCCCACAGTTCGTTGTTGGTGATCGTTTCTGGCCAACGAATACGAAGTATTCTGCGTAGACAGCTGTTAATAAACACTTGTATCTTATGGTGATGGCTTTGGTAGTTCTCCATGTTTCTGCTCCATACAGTAGAACTGTTTTGACATTTGTATTGAAAATCCTTATTTTGGTGTTGATTGATATCCGTTTGGAGTTCCAGATATTTTTCAACTGTAGAAATGCAGCCCTTGCTTTGCCAATCCGCGCCCTCATATCTGCATCGGATCCACCTTGATTGTCGATGATGCTGCCAAGATAAGTAAAGGTGTTAATGTCCTCCAAGGCATCTCCATCAAGAGTGATTTGGTTGGTGCATGTTGTGTTGCATCGGAGAATTTTGCTCTTTCCTTTATGTACGTTGAGACCTACTGCTGCAGAGGCTGCTGCTACACTCGTCGTCTTCTCTTGCATTTGTTGTTGAGTGTGCGATAGAAGAGCCAGATCATCTGCGAAGTTAATATCGTCCAGCTGCGTCCTAACTGTCCAGCTTCCCTCCAGCTGTTGACGTTTTCATAATCCAGTCGATCACCAGGAGAAAGAGAAAGGGTGAAAGTAAGCAACCTTGCCTGACACCGGTCTTTACCTCGAAAGAGTCGGTTAGCTGTCCTCCGTGCAAGATTTTGCAGTTGAATCCATCATAAGAATTCCGTATGATGTTGACTATTTTCTCAGGCACCCCGTAGTGTCGAAGAAGAGTCCACAGTGTTTTCCTATCCACGCTATCAAATGCTTCTTCGAAGTCGATGAAGTTGATGTAGAGTGGTGAGTTCCATACAATTGGTTGTTCCACAATGACCCGTAATGCAGCAATTTGGTCAGTACACGATCGATCCTTACTAAATCCGGCCTGTTGGTCGGATTAGAATTCTGACTGATCATTTCATCCCATGAGACGCACCTGGATTCCACTGCTGTTTCACACAGTGAGACTAGTCTGTGCAATGGATTGATGAGTAATTCATTTGTATTGATTTCTTGAGTAATCGTATTGATTTTCGGGACTGCAATTGGTTCTGTTACACAATAATTATATATTATTTTTCAGATGTATCGGATAATGGGGTAATCTTGTTTAATGTAATCTTGTTTACCATAAGCCTATTATCAGAAGTCAGTATATGTTGATTTATCTGTTGGCTGGTGTGTTTTATTCTGTGTCGATGTTGCTGAAACTTATTCTCTTCATATTTCCCTAACTGCGTAATAAAACTGAAATCCAACCAGATTATTTCTATCAATAACTTATGAATCTTAAAACAGATCGTTCATGAAATGTTTTTAAACATTTGTTAGTGCCACGGTTCACTTCTATCGTAATATTATGTTCTAATGTCGTACGTACAAACCAAACGGTAAACATTTCAATAATATATTCGAATCGAAAATTCACGTAATTACCAATCGGGAACACGTGAAAACTAGTGAAGTTCTATTGAGTAATTTGATAAAGTGATCAACATCTTTTCAGTTATCGTGCATTATTAAGGTACGAACTTTCAAGTGAATGCTATCCTAATGCTAATATTGTTGTCTTATTATTACGTTACTTGGCATATGATAATTTATTTCTGATATAATAAATCTGACCCACGTTTGACGCAACTACACATTATTTACATGATTTTATCAACAGAGGATCACTGGAGTGAGTTACACAATCATTGTCCCATATGTAGACGTTGAGAAAAATAAAATTGAGCAATATTCTTGAAATCATTGTGATAATCAGTCACTCGCACGTCAAACATTTGACTTATGAAATATTGGACACCTAGATCACTTCATATTTCACAGGAATATTGAATTGAGCTCGAAAGACTACACTGTAATCAGCAAATAATGAATTTTTAGCTCCAATATCAGAATTTTTAGACTTTCTAGCCTTTCAGTAATATAATGATTTATTGGGAGCAGAGATTGCAGATTGTGCATCAAGATTGTGTCGATGTCTGTACCGTTTCTTCATTTGCAATTTTTCTAAAGATATCACACGCAATGGTAAGTTATTCTTTGAATGTGGAGATGATTCAATAGGTCACTCTGATTCCAAATATGAAGGAAATTCATTTGTAATTAGAGTATATTTTATTGTGGATGTGGTCTGGTGTGAATATGGCATGCGTTTGGGTGTGCTGAAATACAATATAATTCATAGATATGTAGAACATTATGATGACCTGATATTTTAGTCAAATATTTTGATAAACAATAAAGATCTGTGTGCTGAATGCTATTCACAAGATGGCATATGACTAATATGCAGTGTGGCATAAAATATAATACATTGGCATGAGACAATATCTGTAGATAACAATGCATGTCACGATCAGAACAAACAGAAAACGAGAAGGGATGAGGGAGAAAGCGATTAGAAACGTACTTGCATGTATGTCGAAGTTTCGGTACTCAAACTCCTTAAAAATGTGTATCCTCTTCCAATATCTATCATCGCTTCGGTGTTCACTTCGTAAGTCAGAGCTGTACAACAGCTAGTCAAAAGTAAATGTAAATTGTACTTTTCAATGATGAACTTCGAATAAATACTGAGTTACCAATTTAGTGAATATGAAACTTGATTGATTACATCTGAACACTGCCTACACTTACTCAAATGGTCAGTCAGGTAAAGTCATCGTAATCCTTGAATTTCAACTTCGTTTTATCCATTCTATAAACATCAGTTTTAACCTTCACTTATGACAAGAATTTTCAATTTATTAATCACAGCAACCGGTTTTTATAGTAAGCAACTTTTGTTTTCGAAAAAAGTTACTGTAGATGCACATTTTGTATAATTTGTATTTGAATGTAATAGCCTGCGTTTATTAGTTGAAATCTTTACCGTTATTTCCGATTACATAATTACTGATAAGAGAAATTTCTAAACACTTTCGAATATTCACTACTGATAGCACTTACTAATTCCAAATAGAATCAGTCATTTTCAGAATCAAGATGAAAATTCGTTTACATGACATTATTCATTACCAGTGATTTTCATGTCATTATGGATTCAATTACTCCATAACTCAATTACATTATACATAATATGAGATATTTTTCAGAAGACAGTTCACTCAATGCGCTCACAACTGAAATCAGACCATTTTGAACATATTACATAGTTCACACTTCTACTTAATGTAATAATAACATCTAATCATTACTGTTGTGTTTTACGGACAGTATGAGAGGGAACAAGTCTGACAGTAAGTAATTCTTTACTGTTTGATAATATTTACAACAATCAATAAATACAAATTCCATGATATTTTTTCAGCAGAGTCAACTATCTATTTAGAGTAATTAAACATTTTGAAATTCACTTTTGTTTCATTGATCCGAATCGCGAAATGAATGACAAGTGTCATACAAACTTCCTGAGAATTTCTGGCCACCATACGATATTACCATTAAAGCGAGAACGATGGGTAAGCGCGTAGGCGTAAACAATGCTCAGTCGTACAAGGTCATACAAACCAGATAACAAAAAATACCAGTGGTGAATATGAGTTACTGCTATACAAATAGCTTGGTTACATGAATTAATCAAAAGGCTCAATCAAATTAAATATGAGCGAACTGGAATATACATATGGAGGCACTAAAAATCAATGACTGCATCACACAAAGAAGCCGAACAAAATAGATTGTTCTGTCAACTTAGGAACTTTACAGATCAGTTTAAAAGATTGACGTTGGTGAGGCCTTTAAATGCAGTTCCAAAACGTTTCAAATGATCTGACACATGCAGGACGAACTAAAGAGCACACTTGTAAATAACCTGAATCATCCTCTCACACGATTAAAGACATGCCGATATTTTCAGTTGAGGTAATCTATGTAGGTAAGATAAAAAATAGAAAAGAAGTTAAAATGGTGGTAATAACGTGATCTATGAGCATCAGAGCTTACACGTAGATGAAAGTGTTCGATACCGTTATTGTCCTAATCTTCGAACCTGTGAACATATAACTGAAAATGAAGACAAATAAATAAACTTAGAATCACTGTTATGTGTCATGTCAATAGTGAGGGATAACCAGAGTAAGATTATGACCAGAAAACAAAATAATTGTGGATACAGCTGTTGTGCCCCAGTATTTATGCCTTGCTCTCGTATATAATCCATCTCCTCTAGGGACTTCCGTCTTCATCAACTACGTTAGGCTGAAAGAAGAGCGTTTACTATGCGCTTCGTTTAGGATTCTCACGATTTACGTTTCTTTTAAACCTTTATATTATAGATAGACCTGTTCAAGTATTATATGAGTTATTCTCACTCTCTTGTTTCTGCAAGAGCTTTTTTTACGCTGTGTTTACATTTCTTCACATTTGATTCCCGGAAAATGTGAGCTGACTTGTAGTATTTAGTCAATGTAACACTTAATACACATATCGTAGGTTAGTTTCAACGACTTGCTTACAAATTTCTCCTACACAGGGTTCAACCTTTTTGAAAAGACAAATGAATTCAATCGATTTGACATAAAATATTCACATTGATTAGTAAATTCTTATATACACTACTCAAATTCCAACAGTGATTTTCCTAAAATGTAATCGGTAACGAATTGATTTTTTACTCAAGTAATATCTGTTCGCAATTATTGATAGGCAACATCACCAGACGTGAGTTGAGACAACTTTCACAGTTTTACACAGATACTGCTTTTCCAAAAGATGGATTATTTTCTATGCGAGAAGTAAATCTTTGGTGAATTTGAGAAAGTCGTTTCTATTTTGCGCTAACTTTGTTATCTTAAAGCTAAAGTAAAGTATGCAGTTTTGCTAAGTGACCGTTGAAACAGTTGTAAGAATGTACCAATGAACGAATAGTGAATAATTAGATAAATAGTATTGGAAATTTAATCAATTCATCTGAGTTGTATGATGATTAATTCATTATATAAGGTTATTTTCCAGTTGATGTTCCATTGAATCACATAATTATTTAAGTGAAATGAGGACGTGAAAAAAAGTTATATTGTAATGTCCTTGAACTGACTGAATTTTCTTAATTTGAGTAACATTATTTCTGAGGCAATCAACCAACTTTTTCATTCAGTGACATTTTATAGGACAAACGCAATCAAATCCTATGTAGCAAATGTTTCGATAAATTGATCAGCATACGAGCAGCTACTATTAGAGAAGTTTTCCAAAGATTGAACACGACGGCAAGACATAGCATAACAAATGTACATACTTTTCAAACCAGCAATTTATTCAGATCGCCTTCATATCTCATATTTTTGACACATGTTTTGCATTTTCATTACAGTTTTATTACGTACGTTTTATTACGTAGTATGTATGTGTCATTCTTAACTCCGCCAGTAGAACCTTCGGGGCTACTGCCGGTCCCAAGCCCGGGTAAAGGAGGAGGGTTGGACATGGGGTTGGCGACCCCATTCCGTCAAAAACTAACTTGCCAAAAAAACGCTAACCAGAAAAAATAATTCAAACCATTTTAACTCTGCCCTGGGAGTTGGAGGAAGAATTATGACGTCGCGTGATGAAAGCCGAGTTCCCTCGGAAGTCACGGGGCTGATGCCTCTTCTGACAACCAGAGCAACCATTATTTTAGGTACATGGAACGTTCGTACATTGTGGGAGACTGGAAGACTATTTCAAGTTGCGGCAGAAATGAGAAGATACAACCTCGAGGTGCTTGGAATCTGTGAAACACATTGGACACAAGTAGGACAACTGAGACTAGCTTCAGGGGAACTGCTGTTATACTCTGGTCATGAAGGGGAAAATGCTTCACATACACAAGGAGTTGCACTGATGCTGTCCAAACATGCACAAAAGGCACTAATAGGATGGGAATCTCATGGGCCGAGGATCATCAAAGCATCCTTCAAAACAAAGAAAGAGGACATTACAATGAACGTCATCCAATGTTATGCACCTACCAACGACTACAATGACGACGACAAAGATCAATTCTACGAAAGGCTGCAGTCAATCGTCGCGAAATGTTCACCAAAAGATTTGACGATTCTTATGGGAGACCTGAATGCCAACGTTGGAATGGACAACACTGGATATGAAGACATCATGGGACGACATGGACTGGGAGAAAGAAACGAAAACGGTGAGAGATTTGCAAACCTATGTGCCTTCAACAAACTGGTCATCGGTGGCACAATATTCCCGCACAAACGCATTCACAAGGCCACATGGATTTCACCGGATCATACTACTCAAAACCAGATTGATCATATCTGTATCAACAAAACGTTCAGAAGGACTATGGAGGATGTGAGAACCAGGAGAGGAGCTGATGTAGCCTCAGATCACCATTTACTAATCGCCAAAATGAAACTGAAACTAAAGAAGCACTGGACAACGGGACAGACAACATCACACAAGTTTAATACGGCCTTTCTTCGGGATACTGTAAAGCTCAACGAATTCAAGATAGCCCTCACCAATAGGTTCCAGGCCTTACAGGATCTACTCAATGGAGAGGAAGCAACATTGGAGAACAATTGGAAAGCGATTAAGGAGGCAATCACTTCAACATGTCAGGAGGTCCTTGGTCGCAAGAAGCAGCATCATAAGGAATGGATCTCTGTTGATACTCTCGCAAAAATTGAAGAAAGGAGGAACAAAAAGGCAGCAATCAATGTGAGCCGAACAAGAGCGGAGAAAGTTACCGCACAAGCTGCATACACAGAAGCAAACAGTAAAGTGAAGAAGAGCATCAGAGCTGACAAACGAAAATACGTGGAAGATCTAGCAATGACGGCGGAAAAGGCTGCAAGAGACGGAAACTTGAGATAATTGTATGAAACTACAAGGAAGCTCGCCGGGAACTATCGTAAACCAGAACGACCAGTGAAAAACAAGGAAGGCAAAGTAATCAGCAACACTGAACAACAGCGAAATAGGTGGGTAGAGCACTTTAAGGAACTCCTAAATCGACCAGCTCCTCTGAAGACACCCAACATCGAAGCAGCATCCACGGACCTCCCAATTAATATTGGCGCACCTACGATTGAGGAGATCAGTATGGCCATCAGACAAATCGAGAACGGCAAAGCAGCAGGACCAGACAACATTCCAGCAGAGGCAATGAGAGCAGATGTAGAAGCAACCGCGAAAATATTTCACGTCCTCGTCAAGAAGATTTGGGATGAGGAACAAGTACCATCAGACTGGAAAGAAGGATACCTCATCAAAATACCAAAGAAAGGCGACCTGAGCAAGTGTGAGAACTACAGAGGCATCACTCTTCTTTCAATACCAGGCTAAGTCTTCAACAGGGTATTGTTAAACAGAATGAAGGACTTCGTAGACGCCCAACTTCGAGATCAACAGGCCGGATTTAGTAAGGATCGATCGTGTACTGACCAAATTGCTGGACAGTTAGGACGCAGCTGGACGATATTAACTTCGCAGATGATCTGGCTCTTCTATCGCACACTCAACAACAAATGCAAGAGAAGACGACGAGTGTAGCAGCAGCCTCTGCAGCAGTAGGTCTCAACATACATAAAGGAAAGAGCAAAATTCTCCGATGCAACACAACATGCACCAACCAAATCACTCTTGATGGAGATGCCTTGGAGGACATTAACACCTTTACTTATCTTGGCAGCATCATCGACAATCAAGGTGGATCCGATGCAGATGTGAGGGCACGGATTGGCAAAGCAAGGGCTGCATTTCTACAGTTGAAAAATATCTGGAACTCCAAACGGATATCAATCAACACCAAAATAAGGATTTTCAATACAAATGTCAAAACAGTTCTACTGTATGGAGCGGAAACATGGAGAACTACCAAAGCCATCATCTAGAGGATACAAGTGTTTATTAACAGCTGTCTACGCAGAATACTTCGTATTCGTTGGCCAGACACCATCAGCAACAACGAACTGTGGGAGAGAACAAGTCAGATTCCAGTGGAAGAGGAAATCAGGAAGAAGCGATGGAAGTGGATAGGACATACTCTACGGAAAGCACCAAACTGCGTCACGAGACAAGCCCTCACATGGAACCCTCAAGGCAAAAGGAAAAGAGGAAGGCCAAAGAATACATTACGCCGAGAAATAGAGAAAGATATGAGAGGAATGAACAAACATTGGACAGAACTGGAGGAAGAAGCCCAGGACATAGTTGGTTGGAGAAAACTGGTGGGCGGCCAATGCTCCATTTGGAGTAACAGGCGAAAGTAAATAAGTAAGTAATGTGTCATTCTTACTGAACAATGGTTGTCACTGAACAGTTGTAAATGACTGTGTTTAAGATCAAATGCATCTGAATCACGACTGTATGCAAAATTCCAATTTTATATTTAATGAAAATGCTCACATGGATTACATGTTATCTTAAATAAACATTTTGTTTGACAGTTTCATAAACAATTACAAATAGAAACACATTTATTGCTAGATCAGTCAAAGACGTTTGATAACCTACTGTTGCTTTTTACCCTGAATGGAGCACTAGACGCCAAACTGCTTTATCTTAGAACTTTCCTTCCAGTTATGCCCATTGTTTGCCTTTTCTTTTCATGTCTGACTACAATCCTAGGCGTAATGCATTTGATAGTCTTCCTTGATTCCGTTCTTCAAGTGAATGCTTGTCTTTTGACGTATTAGAGTGCTTTCTGCAATGCGAGTCCTATCCATTTCTAGTGCTTCTGCATGATTTCTTCCTCCGCTGAAATCCATTTTTTTCTCTCTAACGGTAAGCTGCTCGAAAACTTAGGCGTATTATTTTGCTAAGACATATTTCAATCAATACCTGTTGCTTTTAGTTAACAACTTCGTTCTCCCAATCCCTGCCTCATGAGGTAGAACTGTGTTGACATGCGTATTGACAATTGTGACTTTGGTATTGGTTGATAGTTAATTTAAGTTCCTGAATTTGTTCAGCTGTAGAAATACAACCCTTGCTTTCCATATCCTTGCCTTCACTTCGATTGTCAGTGACGCTGCGCAGATACGTAAGTGTTTTCACCTGTTCATAAGCCGAGTTCTTTAATTTCTGATGGATCGACATAATTTAAGCTGTCCGAAGGTGAGACTTCGATGTTTGAGTTATTCACTGCTGTTAGCATTTTTAAATGCTCTACACACCTCTTCCTCTATTCTTCAATGTTGTTGATTACTTTAAATTTCTCGATTCACACTGATTTTTCTGATTTACGACACATTGTAGCGGGATTCTTTGTAATTTTGAATAATCACCTCATATTTCCCTATTTCAGTTTTCATGCTGTCATGACTACGTCATCAACATATTTCCGTTTATCAACATTGATTTTCCTCTTCAGTTGCTGGATTTCTTTTGAAACTTGACTCTCTCTGCTACTGTTTGGCTGAAGTTGATTGCTGCCTTCTTCTTTCTCTTGTTTTGAATATTATCCAAAGTGTCCAGAGTAATCAAATCCTTTTGATGCTCCGTCCTGTGGTCAAGAACTGCATAATATGTTGAAGTGACTGCTTCATTGATCGCTTTCCAAGTATTCTTCATGGTCATTTGTTCTCTATTATATGGAAACGCTTGAATCTCACGGCTATGCGGTCCGTCTTATTCACTGAGATCTTGAGCTTCCTGAAGAAAGACTTCATGAAAATGCAGTGATATTGTTGGCCTCGTTTTTATTTCGTTTCGGCAAACATCAAGTAATGATATAATGCCTAATGTTTATTTTGAATTATGTCTCGATGTTCGTGGATCCATGAGTTTCCGACCATTTCAATCATTTCTGGATGTATTTGAGTAGCATAGGTGCAACCAATTAGTATGTAGGACATTTTCTTTTTCATGACCAGAGTACTATAGATTCTCTCCTGAATTGAATCTTTGTTGTCCAAACTTCATCTAATATATTCCTTTCATTCTATTCACTATCAGGTTGCATCTTTTCGTTTCATCGGATAATTTATCAGTCTCTCGCAACACCCCACAAATCCCAGGGCACAGTGTTTTTAGTGAAATTTTTTTTACATATTAGGCCATTTTGCGAGAGTTGGATTTCCAGGCTATCTGATCGATTACTTCATACGCAACAGTGTCCTTTGTTCCGTGGTTCAAACCGGTGATAATCCCAGAAAGTCTACACGCGGCAATAGATTAATTCAAGTGTGCTCTTTTTATTGAAATACGGAAATGTGAAGTGAGTGACTTTGATAAATTATTAGTATTAATTTTTTCAACGATATATTCAGTAATTGAAACTAGTTGTAATCTCAGTCTTTTGTATTTATCTCAACTAGTCAGTAAGTTTATTATCGATCAATAATTCATTGTACAATAACTATAATATTCTAACTTATTACATTTATTACTGATTGTACAAATGAGACTATTTGGTCATTGAGGTATCAACAATACAACAGGCTTTATCAGTTCCCGTAGATAAAAGTAACCAATAAATATTGTATTCATGAATAACAATGCGAAACATAATTTTGCTAACCAACATCAATTTCAGAAAAATCTGATTGTCTGTAACAACAATTTATTTCATAACAAACTGCTGATTATGTTTTTGGTAATCTTATTTTCGAAAACAATATTCAGTTCAAAGATGAATAAGCGAGGTAGGTATTCTTTTAAGATCATTGTTTATGGTTGAGTGTTTATTCGTTGATAGTATTTCTGCACAAGTGGATTTAAATAAAATAACTATTACCAATCAGATTATTTATCAGCTCACCTAAACAATATGAATGGTAAACAAGTAATGATCGCATGTTTCATAGATGAAATAACAATAACTTGTTACGTTGAATAATAATCAAACAACCACATTTTCGTCTTTGTTACTAAACGATGAAATGACAAATTTAACATGTACTCAAATATCTCCCGACCGAAGCTGCTACCTTGACGTGGTGGTCGGGCTTGCCTATCGTGATGACCCAACCGAGCTATACTGGCTGGAACATATGTTCCTGAAGGTCCTACCATGCCAGACTGGTCGATTGGAGAACGATGAGACTAAAAGTAGCTACCCAAGATCTGAGGGCGAAGTCGTACTGCTGACTGCAGAGGGGTGTGACAGCAGTAAGGTGTTTCCCTCGGACAACCAGCATCTGCAGCGATGCTGCCTTCTCACAAGGAAGGAAGGGTTAGAAAAGGTCGGCCCTAAAAATGTCACACCTCCCCTAACTCACGGATTTCCGTCTCCTTGGGTAAGGGTGCCCACTAAGGGCCTTTAAGAACGGAGCTAATCCTCAAAAAACATTTCATAAAAAGGCCGTGCGTGACCGGCCTGAAGCAGTTGTCCCTTGGACTCTGCGGTCACGCACCAACACTAATCCATCTTCCTTTTCAGGTCCCTCAAGAAACAACCTTCCACGGTGTGGGCAGCCGGGAAGTGACAACCGCCCTCATACCCGTACCAGCACGCGAGACCAAATTGGTCAAAATCAAATCCTTCCTACACCCCCTCATGTCTCTCTTATCTCTACGACTAACTGTACTCACACTCACTTTTCTCACTGCACCGCTAATGCAGACGAAGAGAGATCACGAAACGTCGTTCCTGGTCTCTTGAAACCCCGTCCTAGACTACATATTGGAGCTTTTAATGTACGGACATTGTGTCAAATAGGGCAACAGGCATCATTAGCTAGGACTTTAGAAACTCGTGCCATCGATGTATGCTGCGTCTCGGAAACGCGCATACAGGATCCTAGTAAAGTCATTAACCTGATTCCACCTTGTCAAAACGAAGAAGCAGCTCGATTTACTCTTCGGGTATCCGGTAGCCCTGATGCTGCTTCCAGGGGTCTTGCTGGCGTAGGCATAGCGTTGAGTCCTAGGGCAGAATTATCTCTCCTAGACTGGATCCCAGTAGATAGTCGTTTGTGCGCTGTCCGACTAAACGGGACAGTAAGGACTCGTAAGGATAGGGACACTCGCCGTTGCCTCTTCGTCATATCTGCCTATGCCCCCACTGACTGCAGTGCAGACGAGGTTAAAGATGAGTTTTACAGAAAGCTTTCGGACCTCCTCCAAAAAGCTAGGCGCTCTGATATAGTAATAATGGCTGGTGACTTTAATGCTCAAGTAGGTAGACTAGATGAAAAGGGAAGATATCTTGGTGGATGTTATAGTGTAGCGACTGAGAGATTAGACAATGGTGACCGTCTGTTGCAACTATGCTCAGATAACCGCCTATTCTTAGCGAACACCAACTTTAGGCATAAGGAAAAGCATCTGTTGACCTGGCGACCTCCAAAGTTGTCTCGACGTTGGACTCAACTAGATCACATCGCCATCAGCCACCGATGGAGGGGTTCGATAGAAGACTGTCGCTCGTTCTGGAGCACATGTTTGGATTCAGATCATGCTCTAGTGCGAGCTCGTATCTGTTTAAGGCTTACTGGACGTAGGAAAGACACCGTAAGAAAGCCTCTCAGGGTTTTACTTAATGATAATCAAACCAAGAAAATATTTCAGGAGCAACTAGAAAGAGAGTTAAGCAACCATGCAAGCGATTCCCATCCAGAAGCAGGTTGGTATGATATCAAAAAGGCTGTGGAAACAGCAGTGATATCTGCTAGGAAGGTAAACCATGAGGCTAGGATGAAGCCGTGGATTTCAGTCGCATCCACCGAACTGATGGATGCTCGAAAATGCATCCCACCTGACTCTGAACATGATGAAGAGCGTAGTCAGCTTAGGTTCAGACTTATAAAAAGCCTACGTAACGACCGTGAACAGAGGTGGTTGGCGAAAGCAAAAGCGATGGAAAAGGCAGCGGCGATCGGCAACACTAGACAACTTTTCCGACTTATTAAAGAAACTGGTATTAGGAATCCTAGTGTAAGTGAGACTATCTCAGAAAATGACGGGACTATTATCTATTCTCAATCCAGGAGACTGGATCGATGGGCAGAACACTTTAGGGATCAGTTCAACTGGCCACGAGCCACTCTTCGGTTACCCACGATCTCCAGTCATCCTGAATGGCAAATCGACGTAAGTCCCCCTAGTCTTAATGACGTTGAGAAAGCGTTAGGAAATCTGAAACGAGGACGAGCTGCAGGTCCTGATAGACTGACCCCTGAGATATTTAAAGATGGTGGTCCAGTTTCAGCAGCTAGGTTGACTGAGATCTTAGGTAGAATCTGGGAACTGGACGTAATCCCATCCGACTGGTCTCAATCCTTGATTGTCCCAATCTATAAGAAAGGACAAAAGTCTTCTTGTGACAATCACAGGGGAATAAGTCTAACTAATATAATATCTAAAATACTGGCCTCAGTAATACTTCGAAGCTTAACGAAAGCTCGTGAAGATCAGACTCGAGAAAAGCAGTCTGGTTTTCGACCTGGACCTGGTTGTATAGACCACGTCTTCACACTCAGACAGGTCCTGGAACATAGTCACACATTTAGGCGTCCTACAATAGTTGTTTTCCTAGACCTTAAGGCGGCATTTGACTCTGTTGATCGTAAGGTTCTGTGGCAGTGTCTGTCATTGAAAGGTGTACCAAACAAGTACATTAACCTTATACAAGCTCTTTACTCGAACAACACTGGTCGAGTGAGAGCTTATGGCGAACTGTAACCGGAATTCTCTACATCAAGTGGTGTCCGTCAGAGATGTCCACCCTCTCCATTCTTGTTTAATTTTATCATAGACATGCTCCTAGACATAACATTATCCTCGTCCGAATTTTCAGGAGTAGACCTTCTACCAGGTGGCTCGCTTATTGACTTAGAATATGCCGATGACATTGTCCTACTTGGTGAAGACGCTGACAAAATGCAGAGTCTTCAGACTACCCTAAGCAACAATGCAAGCATGTTCGGGATGCGGTTTTCCCCCTCGAAATGCAAAATGTTGCTTCAAAACTGGGTTGCATCGGCACCTGAACTAATGATAGGGAGTGAAGTAGTCGAACGTGTAGACCGCTTCACTTATCTGGGGAATCTCATCAGTGCCGATGGCCTGGTGACTGACGAAATCTCAGCACGGATACAGAAGGCTCGATTGGCTTTTGCCAATTTACGCCGTTTATGGCGCAGGCGAGATATCCGTTTGCTGACTAAAGGACGAGTGTACTGCGCAGTAGTTCGCTTCGACTTACTTTATGGCTGTGAAACATGGCCAGTGAGAGTAGAAGATATTCGTAGGTTACTGGTTTTCGATCATAGGTGTCTTCGAAGCATTGCTCGTATATCGTGGGACAACCGAATGAGCAACGCTGTTATTAGGAAATGGGTGCTAGGTAAGAATGGCAGATCAATCGACGAAGTATTGAAACTTCACCAGTTGAGGTGGTTGGGACATGTGTTGCGTATGCCCAACCAACGGCTGCCTCGTCGAGCCTTGTTTTGTAGTGTAGGAATAGGTTGGAAGAAAGTTAGGGGCAGCCAAACCAAAACATGGCAAAAATTAATGAAGTCATTGACTAGTGGACTGAGCCATGTCGGTAATTGTCGACTACCTGGTTGGGGTCCGCGAGATGATAATAATCGATGGTTAGAGACCTTGAATGACATGGCTCAAAATCGTTCGCAATGGCGCCGGTGCATTTATTCTCTGTGTTCTCTCAAATGCTAATCTTCTGGATTCTTCGACACCTTTAGTTTCGACTCTCTAAACTTTTCTCACTGAATCATACTTCTTGAATAGTATCTTCTAATCCTAACCTCCGATTATTTCTAATTCCCTTACTACCTCTTCTACTATTGGATTTGAATTGACGATTACTTCTCTGTGCTGATGTGGTATGGCAACATGAACTGATGTACTTATGTACAAAGTTCTACGTTGCATCTGACTGACTGACTGACTCAAATATCTACTTATGAAAACACAAAATCTAGTTTACAGTTTGTACTAAACAAAGATCAAAATCCTCATCTCAGTTACACACTGAAGACTGAATATGGCTTTTTAGTCAGTCAATCAGTTGTTATCAGGAAAACCATATCAGCACAAATGAGCAAAGAAACACTACATTTGTGGTTCATTGATATCTCATTGATTTTTTAATTTATTGAAAAAGCTTTTCTTTCACCAACAACGAAAATTTTGTCAAGAAATTCAACCGTCTCTCTCATAAGTTGACTGCCATTTAGTAGACGACTTGTTAGTCGGTTGAGTCAGTCGTTTCGCTCAGTAGATTTGTGTTCATAGTCCAAAGGAAAATGATTCATTTGTATTTATTAAAAGAAATTATTGATTTGAAAAATAGAAATAGAATTTTTAACCATCCTGGTTCGCATTACTGAATTCGTTCAGTTTAACAATGAATAAAACATATGACAACATTACAGTACATACTAGTTTGTCATTCAATCAACTCTATTTCGGTAACAGTCAGATAAATGTGAATTTCAATAAGCTGCATTGAATTTCATAAAAAAGGTCAGATTTGTTCAAATGTTTTTTTATAAGTTACATTCGAGTCGACTGAAATGCAATTCTTATGAGAAATCATTATTAGCTTGGAAGAATGTTTCAATGTCTAATGCATAACTTACGTGAGCCTACCTAGTTACAAAAATGACCTGTATAATATTTTTCGTTTTAGAACACAGATTATATCAGTTATGTGAGTTTTAACTTACTCTGTTCGAATCATCTGATAATATCTAGTCACTAAAGTGATAATAATCTGGTTTAGATGTAGACATATAAATAATGGTTTGACTGGCGTCAAAAGAAGACCTTCGGTTCAGTTTGATTGATTCTATGTAACATTTTCATTCAAAAAATATACAATTGGTATAGGTTGAAAATGTGAATCAGTTCACTTTTGTATATCAAAATATTTTAAAAGCAAGATAATTATACCTTGTTTACGGACGATTACCACAATACATATATTTCTAGAATAATCACTTTTCCATTGATGATTAGTTTTATGGATTGCTGAAAACGACAAAAGTAAAAAAAGTTAAGAGTTCTCAGTGCGTGAGATAGATCGACCTTTATCACTTTTCTCAAACACGTTTTGGCCCATATTTATTTTTTTAATAAATATTTGTTTATTGAATATGTTGCATATAATAATCCTCGAATTATCCATAGACCTAATTTATTATTATTCATTGTTGCTTTTTTCTCATAACTATACAGATTTCGATGATAATTAATAACACTAAAACGTGATGGATGCACACCTTTTTGATTTATCTAACTAGTAGAAAATGTAGTCAGAAACCTGCAATTTTTATTCCTATTCTTGGTTATTAGATTGATTTTCTATTTTTGATTCGATTTTATTCAAAATACAAAGTGAATAAAAACAACAAGAACTGAAGTCATTTATTTCTTTTGTGGTGTATCTATCAAAGCGTCTAACAGCACGATTGAGATATTTTGGGTTAACAAGCCCAAACTAATCAACCTTTTGTCCAATTAACTATTCATTCGGTAATGAATACGAACATGAATTATGTAAGACCGCACCGCATGAGATTTATTAGACGACTAGTGTCTAAATTCCTGCAGAAAAAACATATCTCTATGAAATCAAAATGAAAATTCATTACAGCTGGTCGATGTTTTTAATAGTGACGAAAACCGAGCAGACTGATATAAAACGTGTCGAGTGTAAACTGAAACGCTTGCGACGTTCAGTACAATGAATAGCCATACCATGAGTTAGGATTACGTTACACAAGTAAAAACCGTTAAATATAAGATTTTTGTCTGAATATAAATCAGGGGCATAAACGCTACTGGGAAAAAAAATAGTGGCGGAGAAAGAGTAATGAGGTCAGCAAATGTAAAATAATTACCATTTGAATTTACCTCAATCATCATGTTCTTTTAAAATAACATAAATCATTCTAAGTGATCTTCACCACATGGGAAAAAGACTAGTTATTTAGCAAAAACGCCATTTTATGTGTAGTAAAAGATTATTCCGAAACAGTTCAGCTTTATATCACTGTACTTGCGAATTACTCACTCACTCACCCTTTAGTGTTGTGTGGAGATGTGACTTCCAAAAATGTGTTTTGATACAGAAACAGAATAGACGTGAATGAGCTGATATCATTTTTTGTTAGTACGTCATCATTATATCAGTGATTCGCCATTGAATGAATGTATGGTTACACTGATGAACAGCGATAAATTCTTCAAGATGAACATTTACAAGACAGCGTGAAAAGCGAGAAAATAATGTCTGTATCACAACGGAAATTGTAATTAGGAAATTTCCTTGATGAAATGCTGACAAATATTACAGGTTCTCGTAATTTATATAAAACTAAGGGTTGAGCTAAACTTAAAGATTACTCTTTTGATATTTAGTTGCAAATACAGTAACTCAGAGTTTATAGAAATTCTGTTACATAACTAGATAGAAAACATTATTGTTTTAGCCTTTTGAAGAAAGCGATGACTGACTACTACTTCCAAATTAGAAATCTGTATCAGTCCATTATTCTTCAGTTATACTTATTATAGGATTGACCCAATAGGAAAACCCATAATCCTAACTCAAAACTGATTCAGTTTCATGAACAGGAAACCAAGTTCAGTAGACAACACAGTCTGATAGAAAAAATATATTACTGTCTGTAAAATATAAAGAAGCCTAAGTGCTCCGATGATAGGGTGGTAAAGATTGCCATCTATGGTCATGCTTTGAATTAAGACCACAAGGCGATGCATGTGCCGGATAAAGTAGGATGATGAAGCAAGCGATTAGCGAACGCATATGAAAGCAAACTAGCTCAATGAAAAATCGTTTATAAGAAATGAAGTTTATAACAGTTTACGCTCTCTTGCGAGAATCAAAAGACGTTCGTGTGGAAGAAATATTACGTTTGATGATAAAATAAGAGTTTGTTTGAAAGTCACGAGGACGACGATACCTCTCACGACTTCAGTTATCGTTAAAAATATACATTAGACGTTTGCACAATGTTGGAGACAGAGAGTCATCTTCGTTGCTTCAGACTGGAAACCAGTTTGACATCAAAGACTAATTTCAGAAGAGTTGCTGTTCTGCTTTGGTCATGAAGAAGAAAAAGCCTTTCATACGCACAGAGTTTGACATATATTTGTATTCTGATATATAAGTGTTACTACTTCCTAATAATCGGTAACTTTCGTCATCATCATTCATCTTATTCGGCTGCAACTGGCACTCTCAAACAACATACATTCACTGGTAAACATTTCATCATTTTCTTATTGTGGCTGAAATTCACCAATATTTAACTAGCATACTTACAATATCTGTGTTTGATCAGCACATTTGTCATAAACATCAGTCAGTCACTTACAAGATAGATCTTTGTGAGCAGTTACACAGGTACAAGTTCTCTTCCCGATTCATAAATTCAAATCTCGTTTTAGCAGAGACAGTAGCAGTAATTACGGTAATCGAAAAGGTGAGGTTTCAATGATATGTGTTTAGAAGTAGTATCCAGTGACATAAATCTAAAAGTCAAACGAACGGTCATGAGCGATTCGCAAAATTGGAATTAGACATGAGACACAAAATTTACGCACTTGCATTATTACAAGTGATTTTGAGACATGTAGGTCGAAGTCTCTCCCCGTCGTGTGCTGTTCATTACCAAATAAGAACTAGGTAGTCTACCCCATATAATAAGAATCAGTCAACTTGTCAAAGACTTCATGAATGTGTGCCATGTTTCGTTTGGCCATTACTAGCTTTCTTTCAATCAACTACTTCACCACAGAACATAGCCTTTCGAGGCAGTCGGAGCTGTGTATAGGTTACCCATGTCTTAACCAGGACTGCTGTTGATAGAAACGAAAATGAGTGAAGTTATTGAATCATTAATAAATTCGTATAGAAAAAATAGTGTGATGACTGATAGAATTGGAAGACTGATGCAAACGATGAAGGTTTAGGGTAAATATAAACCAACAAAAATCAAAGTTAACAAATCTTGGCTTTTGACCGCTAACTGCTGTTTACGTAATCGAGCATAAAGAGGACTTCCACTTTCTCCGATGTAGTGTTTTTTCAAATCTGAGCAATTTATTTTGTGTATGATATTTAATATTTTATCCTTCATTTTTATCCACTTTCACAGTGCACATTTAACGTCAGGGATGAAGAGCTTCTACAAAAGCCTTGAATGAGAAAACGCATCAAAATGATTGGTTGATGTTTGATGGATCTTACGTCAACAGACAACATGTTATATTGAGCAGCTGTACTGTTCACTTTCGCCAACGTACTGTAGAGAGGTGTAAGAGCAGTCAGGTGTTTCCTCCGGACAAACAGCTGCTGCTGAGATGCTGCCTTCTCACAGTCAGTTTCAGAAGGTAAACTAATAAATTTTCACACCTCATTTAACCACACCGATTTCCGTTCTCGGTGGAAAGGTCTTCTTTCAAGCAGAGCAGATGTTTTCAAAGCGAAACATGAAAAGGCCGTGTGTGACCTGTCCGTCGTGGTTCTCAGACAAACACCCAGATCAATAAAACCAACACTAATCAAATTTCCTTTGATGATTCATCACGATAAAGCCTTCCTTGGTGTTGTAAACCGAGAGTGGACATGCACATTCATTCTCATAACAGTGTCTGTCATCCGTTCATTTTTTGAATGAAATAAATAGTATATCAATTACTTAACAAATAAAAACATGTGTATGGTCTTGTACCATTTCAATTCTACCATTCACAGTTAAAGAACATTTATCAACCAATGTTCACCTCATTGCATTATAGACATTACAATTCATGAACAAACTTTCCATTGAGCGTATAATACAAACTAACAACCTAACTAATTTTCAGTGACCAACCAGTGCAAGTAAACAAATATTCCATTTCAATTGTCCAAAATAATGAAATTTTTTGTCTTCTGAGAAGATCACGTATATTTATGTATTTTCAATAATATGTGTATCTTTGAATCGTACATTTGTTCTTTCTCTTCTTAATCGACACATGTGTTTACTGGTATTGTTTATTATGAAGAAAAAAATATTTCACATGTTAGTAAGTTTACTGAAAATATCCAAACGTATAAACTTTGGACTTCGGCCGATGGGAATTTGTGACAGCAAACGTACCTGTACTTATAATCCGTATTGATTTCTTATTATTATTAGTAGGTTTGCGACAAAACCAGCTTTTGAGCAGAGACCGTTGGTTGCCGGTAAGAGGAATAATCACCGAACACGTTTTGATGAATTAGGTGGTCTCAAAAGTCAAAAGTAACGAAGAAACAGATGGATCATCAAGAGCAATCATTCACGCTTTCATCCACTCCGCAATCGATCATCACAAAATAGTCTCATCTCAAAATATGGACGATGAGATGAGCAGACTGAGTTCTACTAACGCGACCTCTTGGGTATTCAAAGAAATTTGACGCAAAAAATTATTATAACGTGCGATTTTTCTACTGGTCGACCAATAGCATTTATATAGAAGCCGTTCAGACGAAAATTTTTGAACCAAAACAATATATCACATCCGGAAATAAAGGCCACGATCGATCAGATCAGCGAGCACTTTGCATAGCCAAGCATGAACCGAGATGTTCGCAACTGGAAACAGGCCTGTATAAAATGTCAGAAAGTTTTAGTATATCGTCAAAAAAACGCATGAGTGATTTTAGATTAACGCTACCAAAGAAAAATCGGCATCGAGTCTATATTCTGAAGCGACTAAACGACAGCAGCCATGTGTATATCAGTAGGGATTTCGTGTAAAGTGATATAGAAAAACGATAAAACTAACGCAACAGACAAAGTAGGAAAATTGGATGTAATAAGTATAGACAGAATCAAACCAGCTTTCATCAAAGGCGCCGAACAGTCAATAAGCGCAAACCCTTCAAAAGTCATTGATTCCCCGAAATGCGAGCTCAAACCATCCGAAGCAAGAAAGCAGAAGGAAGCCAGATATGAACGAAGAGTAAGGTGGCCGCATCGACGACGTTGAACTGATAATTCCTCCCGCCATTTCGAACACAAATTTCTTTTGCTTCGCATCTGTGAGTCAAAAATCTAACCTATTTTCGCCTTCGATAATAATTTAGGTATTTCGAAATTGAGATGAACCCAGAAAGCTTTTCCACTTTTTTCGATCGTCTGTTGTTACACGACCTCGCAAACGTACTGTAACGGAATAACTTTGACTTTCGGAACTTTTGATGCTTTTTGACAATCTAGACTTGTTTGCGCAAAGATAGACACTTTTGTATTCTTGTTTGCTGAAAAGAGGCTATTATTGCGCCTCCACATATATTTGAGTTTCGTTATATTTAATTTGATTCGGCCTTTCGATTAAACTAAGTAACCAAGCTATTTGTATAGCAACAACTCATTTGTACTAATGCTATTGTTAATTGTGTGGTTTGCATGAGCTTCGACTGGGCAATGCTTAAGCACAAGCGCTCACTCATCCTTGTCACCTTAATGTTAATCTCCTAAATACCTCGATGACTTATACATCTTCCTACGTATATTTTATTTTATTCTTATTTGTTCATTCGCACATCCGCCCTTTCACACATGCGCTCGCTAGTGTACCTACTCGGTCTGCTTGTGGTCTGTTATCCCATTTTGTGATTTGCCAAAATAATCGTATTCAACGCTTCAAGTTAACCTTCTGATTTTTAAACCGTCGGACGCTATTTAGTAACGATTGTCTGGACGAGCCAACTACGAAGATTAAAGACACGCCGTTGAAATAGGCCACCACACTGGAATGAATTGAGAGTTCTAGATTTTATTGTTGGTCACCTTCGCACTTACTTCTTTTTCACTTTTACGCCTTTTAGTGTATATAAACTCACTAATAATCTGTGATAAGGATGCTTGTAAGCTTAAACCGATGTAATAGAATATGGTTACAAATTAATTCAACCGCGTCTACAATCCTACGGCGAAATTTTTCATGTGATCACCAGCGTCGAGCTACGTGAAAACGTTTTGCTAATTCTTGTATTAAATCGACTACGGTGAGGTTCAACCACATCGGGTGAGAAGAAGTGCTCTCCGGAGGCAGTCAACGATCTTTCGTCAAAAATGGATTGATTGGAGTTAGACATAAGAACCGTTTGATGCCATTACAGTGGTCCAGAGATGTTACTCAGGGACTTAAGTTCGAATACTTCGAGTTTCAATCAGTACAGTGTTGATTGAGCCGTATCATAACAAACTTTAATTAAAATGACTCTTCATATTCCATTTGTTCGGATTAAAGAAGTGAAGTCTGCTAAAATTATTATTCAACTACATTGTGTTGGTGATCTATGCATTATTCTGTCTTCTTTGTGTACACGCCTGCTTGAATACAAATGTAATGGGGTCAGTAGAGTAGAATCATAACATGAATCGAAACACATATTTACAAAATTTTATTGGATTTGTTAGCTTAACCTTCGAATTAGCCTGCTATCGAATGTGTAAAAACTTTCATCTCTCAGGTGTAAGCATAAAACCACAGAAGACTAGATTTATTTTGTTAACAGAAATAACGAAACTGAACAAATATTGTTTGTCCAACATACCTTGCTGATCAGTGGCCTTTGCTTCATTTCTGGTAATAGGCGAAAGTAAGAAAGTAAGTACGCTTGCACAAATAAATAACTGCTGGGGTGTGGGCAAGTATTCTCATATCGCTGAAAAGTAGTTCGCTAAGAACCGTTTCGCGGAAAAATACAATTCTAACAATTGAAACTCCGTTCTGAGAGTTAAAACGTCTTCACTTCTAAAATATGTGATGCTTCAGAATGGAAGCCAAGTTTCCAAGGAAGTCATGAGACCGATAATTTTTTCACAACTAGAGCAACTACTGTTTTACGTACATGGAATGTTCTTAAAAAATGAAAGACCGGAGGAGTTATCGAATTTGCAGCAGAAATGAATAGATACATGGTGCATGGAATCAATGAAACACAATGCACACGGGCTGCATAACTAGGATTGGCTTCAGGAGAGCTTCTGTTATACTCTGCATTCGAAGAAAAAGAACTGAAGAATTTCAACAGTGATTTCTGGGAGGTAGACCGAGGTCAGATTTAACATCCTCGTGTAAGATTCTTATAAATGACTTTAGACAACTTCATACTCGTGATCGAATTCCGAACCCGCAGATTTTTAGACGAGAATAATAATTCTACATTAATAATGATTTGCTCCTCATGTCGGCTAGATGGTGAGTTATGATCCCAGATGACCTTAAAATCGGAAAACAACAAGCTTTATTTACCTCTGGCCTTCCATGATTGTCCTGTCAAAAATCGGTCAATTTGATATTACCTAAACTAATTTGTTCACTGATATCACTAAACCGAATCGACTGGGATTCTTTTCTTCCTAAGCAAAGATTACTTTAAATTTAATTGAAATAAATTCATTGGGTGAATGGATAATTCTCTTTGTTTAAAGAATGTTTTCGTTTAAAAAGCTGGAAATGAACTTGCACTTGGTATAATTCTTAGACGTTTATTCAACTTTTGAATATAATGTGGTGGACCAATCAATATATTATTTGAAAATATTAACGTTATCGAATATCAGTAAATGTATATTGAAATATATCAGTTTATGCGATAAATACATTAAAAATGTAAGGACGTTAATATATATGGCTGCTTGTGCGTGTTCGGTTGTTATTGGTACCATAAAACCACAATTATAGAAATGTTAGTAATACAATAAATGTATATATCCGTAAGGTAGCATATACGTATGACTGCTGTCTATAAATGTAGACAATATACTTATAAGAATCCAATTAGCGTATTAATGAACAAATGAGAACATACGTTGTGTGTATAAAGTGTATTTCATAGGCTCAGGCATTGAGTGCCGTGCTATGTGTACAACAGAACGGAAAAAACGAGTAGTCAACGTTACTTGTATCCAAGGTAACACACTTAAACAATATGTACAATCATTTTATATTAAGTGTACAAGCAGCCGACAATTAACAGAATAAATACAAAATACGTTTGTTATACCATCTTCAGAATAAGAGGTGCATTAGGAATAAAATATTATATTGAATTCCTTCACATTTTTAAACGCACATAATAAATGACTGAAAATGAAACCGATGAAACAATTTCTTTTAAAATTATGTTATACTTTAGATCATTCGGTTGACGGGGTATGAAATTTTAGTCATTTGCTTGTAGCTTTTAATAACTATGTGAAGTGATACGAATGAAATTTTTCATAGGCAAAAGTTTCGGTAATTATATGTTAGTGGTTTTGATTGACATTCAAAATGACTAATAACAAACAAAATGGAAAGAGGATAAAATAGAGATATGAGAAAACGTTATTGCGCCGTGTTAGTTAAAGAATATCAATACAATCAGGTTGTAACAACAGACCACATATAAAGAATTACGGAATATTTCAATAAATTTATAGAGGCACCGTTAGAAACGTGATTTATTTGCAGAAACATTTCTGTTCTTGAATGTATATATGACATGTAAGCAATTAAAATTATCATTTCTTGTTAACCCTTGTTAATTTTATTGCAGTGCTTTGAGCTACCAAATGTTTGTAAATTTTATAATCCGCTTAAGAACTTTACCGACACGTTTCAGCCTTTTATTTGGTCGAGCAAACTGCATCGAAAAACTGATCAAAATGATAGTCACTTTGTAACCATTACAGTTTCAACTTTCTCTGATTTACTTCGCGAATGAGATAATTTCAATGAAGAAGTTAGTGTTTGTATTAGTCACTCTACATGAGCAGCTCCAATAAATATTACAAGTATGAAGAGCAACGAACCAGTGAAGAAAGCGCTGAACCGACCACAATAAAGCAGTTTCTCAGATGATCAATAACAACAACAAATTATATTCGATTTACTGGAATTCAAAACAATCGTTGATTTTATTCCCCATCGCCATAATAATTTCATGACAAAAATAAAGAATTTCTTGCACTAATGGATAGAATTCAGACCATGTTTTCAAAATTACGTCTTTAGGAGACGTACAATCGGCATGGCATTTGAAAATTTATTCAGATGACCTTGATCAGCATCAAACAACTATGGGTTTCAAATCATGGTTATGATTTATGATCGTCAGTTATTATAACAAATTAGGTTTAAAATTGAGGTTACATAATTAGATGGACAAACACTGTTTACGTGTCCCTATCAATGACGAAATGGCCGTTCACTTGTTTGAGTGTTTGCACAATAACAGATACATGATTTCGGTAAAACTCATTATTCTTCATTCTTCTACAATAAAATTTATCCATTATTATTTGAGTTCTCATCAGATAGTTCAAAGTAATTTTATTTTAACCAAACAGAAGTAATATACTTCTCGTCAAAACTATAGAAGTATTGACAGAAATCTGATTTGCCAACGCACCATTCGTAATTCCAGCTCAACTATATGGACTGACCACAGTTTATTCATGATGGGTCGACAGAATTTTTGTGTGACCATTGAACAACAACAAATGGTTTTTTACCTGAGCAAACGTTCCTAGCAGACATTCTGATGTGAAGAAGACTGAAAATTATCCAAAGCCCAGTGTTTCCGACAAATGAACCAATATCGATAGAGACGAAGCAACAAAGGCAATCCCATTACGAAGTGCGATGCACTGTGTTCCCCCGTTACTACAGAACAAATCATGGTCACAGCATCAAAGCGCCAGTGATCAAAAGAGTTGTTTCAGTTATGTAAGATGAAGAGGTAGCAGGCGAAAAGTGGTCACGACATCGAAACCAGATACAACAACGGCTAGCCTCAGATCGTTCAAAAAGAGCAGCGAATCTTTCTATTGACATCCGACTTGATACCATCAACCCATCAGCATCGCCCGTACAAGAAGAAACTCAGGTACAAGCTGATCTTAGTTCCCGAAGGTGCCCCCTCAGACAGCGGTGAACAACAGTCAAGATGCAAGTAGACACCAGGAGCGCAGTTAACTGAAATTCGGAGGAATGTTGAGGATGTTAGGTCCTCAGAACTCAGTTGAAAAATATCTTTATTTTTGATCTATTTAATAAACCGATCAGTTGACTTTGAGATCACATTTCCAACCAGAATAATCCTCAGATGTGATTTGTCTCTGTGTGGTTTTAGCCTGCTATTTTTGTGAATGTCATAAGGACGTCTCTAAAGAGTATAAATAAACGGAATTTGAGTGCTTGAATTAATTGTCTGCTTGCTTGATGTTTGTTGGATACACTTTATACTCTATATCAAAACTTCTTGCTTGTAAAATGTGGTCAAGCGATTCCAGTTACCAACCTCGACGCTGGTTAAAAGTTTTGTTATCTATATTCTACTGAGGTGAAGCTGTGATATTTAAGGCATTTCTAAAGATGAGCTTTACACAAAATCATAATTATCATCAACAACAACAGCAAGAGCAACTTATATTCGTTTTCCTAGGACAAAATACAAGATTCGATTGAATCAAAATTTCCATAATAATTTCCTCACTTAACAAAAAATTGTCGCACTAGCTGGAAAGCATTCTGAAAATAAGCACGTTAAACGCAACTGAAGACAACGAATGATTTGAAAATCGTTGCAAATAATTTGAATGACTGCAATCAAATTATGATGATAACTATTTTGCACTACAAGTTCATTCTATTTACCAGTCTACAAACATCGAATCATAGATTAACCAGTTCATACGGCATGGAACTTAAGTGAACCGCTTTCAGGTAGTAAAACGGTAATACAAATTCATATCACTTTTCCTAGTACAGTAAGCAAGTATCCTTTATCCCGGTGACATAAACAGTGAAACTAAAAGCACACATCTATATTTACTCTGATCAATCTACTTCACGTGATATAACTAACACCAGTTGGTACCAAAATTCTTGCAATAATTAAGAGATTTCATTGAAGTTTAATTCTAGTTGTCTAACAATGACTGATTCGTGATTTCAGTAAAACTCAATATTCGCCATGAATATATTAGGAAACTCACTCATTATAGTTGGAGTTCTCATCAAAATGTCTATCAAAACTGTATTTTACCCAAACAGAAGTAAAGTATCTTTAACCAAAACAAGCGAAAAATGTCAATACATCATTCGAACTATGCAGCATTATCAAGTGATGTTAGTAGAAAAATGGTCTATGACCCAGAAAATGATCTCAACCTTGATTGTTCAGCGTCTGTGATTATGCCTCATGCTAGCAAAACCGGTAATAAAAATAATTACACTTCTTCTAAGTTCAGTAAGCAAATTTATTTTATACCGGTGTTAATAATAATAGTGGAACTGAAAGTACGCATCTTTACTTATACTGGCAAATCTTCTGTACGTTCTCTGTAATTAAACTAACACCACCTAGCACCGAAATTCTTGCTTCGGTGTACTGCTCTCATCAAAGTTTATTATAAATTTTGAGGTAATCGTTTATTTTTATTCCATCAGTTTCTCTTATTTATTTCAATTTTTATAGCACTACCAACTTGAATTTTATAGAATCAACATTGCTACAATACAACATTATTGCACACATCTATTTGAAATTCTCATTACAACAAATCACACAATTCATTTGAAGAAGATGTTGATGGAAATCAAATCACAAAGATTCTATCAAATAGTAATTCACTGTTCTAAATCCTATTGAAATTTCCTTCAAACTTAGAATTATTCAGTAATATTCACCTGTTGAAAAGCTTGAAGTATTATTCAAGAAGTGCATGCGCCACTGGATGTCAAGAACTCTTTATGAACCGGCACGTCATCCGCATAATAACCGTGTTCAAATTACCAGTTAAATATCATGCGTTTAAATTTTTTTTAAGAATGATTATTTGTAGCTGAATGATGACCTCTATTTGGAACTAGTGATCATTTTTTTGTTCTCTGCATTCTGTTATAGTAAGCAACTATTATGCCGACCTGCAGTGCATTAGTCAATCAAAGATCATCACTACGTATTGACCAGTCAGAGAACAGAATCAGTTCAATAGGCGAAATATATACCTTTATATCACTCGGCTCACATCTGTTGTATATGAAACAGAATACAGTAGGAGATTCGTTCAGTATTTCCGATTTAATCGATAAAACCCACATGGTAACACCGTTGGCTGTCGATTGATGTCAGCTAAACCGATAGAGAGAACAGCAAATGGCTGAACGTAAATTGCGTCCGTGTATGTTACGTCTGAGAAGTGGACATCCTTGGCAGAGAATAAGGAGGATGACTCCTGGAAAGTCAACACATAGAGTCCGACTTCAAGTTATTTATTTCAATTAGTGGACAATAAATCGTAAACATCGTTACACCAAAGTAAAATGAACTGGATAAAAAACTGAGAATCATCAAATCACATCAAAAAAGCTGATTATTTTAATACAGCTGAAGTCCAAACTTTCGACTATTTAAGTAAAATAACTCCGTATTTTTTAGCAATCTGTGACTATAATAACTAAAAATTTTGAAATCAACGTTCGTTTCTGTTTATTTAAACAAGCTGTTTGGGCTTACCCATCTACATTTATGCGCATAGCTGATTAGTCTGCATAGCACAAATTCATACTGTACGGATTGTTACAGCATTGACCATAGTTTAATGACATTGTTGCTGTCCGAAACATTATAAGAAATATTGAAACAAATAATAAAATAAATTGAACTTAATTAACGAAACACTGGTTATTTGTGCAAGGTTAATATGTGGATGACGTGCAGATTCATAAAAAGTTCTTGACATCCAATGGTGCATACAATTCCTGATATATACCTCAAAGATTTCAACTGTATCTTAGTTTCAAGGAAATTTCAATAGGATTTAGAACAGTGAATTACTATTTGATAGAATCTTTGTGATTTGATTTCCATCAACATCTTCTTCAAATGAATTGTGTGATTTGTTGTAATGAGAATTTCAAATAGATGTGTGCAATGATGTTGTATTGTAGCAATGTTGATTCTATAAAATTCAAGTTGGTAGTGCTATAAAAATCGAAATAAATAAGAGAAACTGATGGAATAAAAATAAAAGATTACCTCAAAATTTATAATAAACTTTGATGAAAGCAATAAACCGAAGCTAATATTTAAGTAACAAGTGAAATGCCGGTCTTACGAGAATGCAAGTAAACAATCTATGGACTTCAAACATTCGTCAAAGCTGAATACGTTTCCTGATATATTTGCTTATTTTTGCATTGAAATTACATAAAGTACTCCTCTAATTTGTCAAGTAAATCGACAAAACGCGATTCTGTGATGCCTACCAATCGACAGTATGATTTTGAAAAATATGTCTTTCAACTGCATTACATCAACGATGATGGAATACTGCAACGTCACAAAATATTGAGTGATGCAAAATATACTAATAACAAGAGTTAAGTAATTCATAGGGCTAAAGTAAATTTCCGAGCAGTATAAACTGTTTGATTTCAAGACTTCACATGAAATGTCTGTAATCGGTTCATATGGTTTGTTTGAAATTGTTAAACGTGGGTTCGCAAATCAGATTTAGTTTAATAATTCCATAGATTTGAAGAAAATTACTTTACTTCTGTTAAAATACAGTTTCCGTAGACCTTTTTGATAAGAACTCAAACTATAATAAATGATTTTCCTCATACGTTCATGGTGAATATTGAGTTTCACTGAAATCGCGAATCGGTCACTGTTAGACAACTACCATTAACATCAATCAACTGAACGGTCACGTCGTCTCAGGTCGAGACATCAACAGTTTCAGTTGACTGTAATCACGAGACGGTCACTCAATGATAAACTCATCACATAGACCGATCAACAGTGTTCGTCCTTCAAATTATGTAATTTGAATACTAGACTTCATTCATAATATTAACTAACGAGAATAAATCTAAGCTATAATTTTAAACTCATAGTTATTCGAAGCTGATCAAGATTATTTTGCATTTATTTAAAAGTAGCACATAAATTGCACACATTCAATTCTCATTGATAATCAGACTTTGTCAACTTGATAAAAGACTTTTCTTCTGTCACAGATTCTGTTGATACTCTCACAAATATGAAGGTTTTCATTAAAGCTTGATATGAATATGAAAACAATCGTTCAGCCTATTTTTCCTTGGGAATCCTTTGCACTATAATTTATTTTTCAATGCACTCAGTATATGCAATTTATTCCCAGCTAAAACTTAATTAATTACAACGATTTCTGTTGCAGAAATTTTGAATGGATTTCTTACGAGATCACATTATATTTCTCACTCAGTTTTGTTTTTAGCTGACTGAAGATCATTACTGATATTTGGAATAAACTCTTAGCGATTATCTTGCTACACCTTGATGAGGGTGTTAAATGCAGGTGTAACTAATATTGTTCATTACCACTGTTTAAAACTTGTTTAAGAAGGAAATGTTGATGTTGTTATTGCACATTTACGAATATAAACAAAACAGAGCTAAACAATATAATTTCATTATATAATGTCCACATACTGTTTATGTTTCAATGTAATAATACACGACATATTCAAGTTTTCTGACTCAATGACATGATAAAGTTGCAAAACGATAAGAATAAGGTCAAGTGTTTCAGCGCTGATTCAACTGTATGTTGATTTGTATTGATCTGTCTTTACTTATGAACTTGAATTCATCATCACATCTCTCATAACTTTAAGTTTTCAAAATACTCTGATTTCATCACGTTTTCGGATTTCTCGTCAGTTTGTAGTGAATGAGAACACAGGTGGGGCAACCAAATTGTATTTAACGAAAATTACAGAGTTACTCAGTAAAATCGGACAACTATATCGTAAATCGTTCATTTGCAAAAGATCAGTTCATCCTATGGAACTGGTCTGTTCCTGTTGCAAAACATCAATCCATTGTCACTATTCATGCGTTTCATACAAGTTCCATTGTTTTCTAACTCTTCCTTTCTTGATCTTCCCCACATATTATGCTTCCAGACTTTGCGTTGACACTCACGTTATATACTTATAAGTAGTTCGCACCACAGCACCACAAGTTCACTCTATGAAAGTAACTTTAAGTTACACGGAATCCATCTTGTTAGTCACCTTAGTGTGTAGCAACAACCAGAGTGACAGAATCTGTTAGGTAGAAGGAAATATTCTTTCTGAATTACGAAATCGAGAACGAGCGTCAAGTTATTAGCAGTATCAAAAAAGATGATGATAAAAAGAAGCTTATAATTAATGAAACACTGTCATTGTCATCAGGCAAAACGGAAAGTACAAGTATTTGGTGAGACACACAATAATACTGAGGAGTAAAAAGTCACTGAATACAATGTGATGGTTGCAGTGAACTGGTGAATTTCACCCATAATAAGTGATATTCATATTTTTTCACAGATATTTATGTAACTCAAGTGAACATACTAAGAATATTGTCAGTGGAAAGAATTCCAATATCTTAAATTAAGAACAGTGACCTTTAGTGTGAAATGAGAGTCGAAAAATCATAGTACGCTAAAACGAGGATGACACGGACGAATACATATCTGGTAGGCTGAGAGAGACGGGTACACTTTTATTGTTGTCCATGTAAAAGGCAACTATACAAAATGTCAATGGTGATTCAGGAATACCCAAATACACAGTGTCTTGTCAAGTGATAACTTCGTATTTCTTCAAATCAAATTGATCAATTTGGAATGTCAATTTTGTACAAGCCTAACAAATCTCACTTTGTCACCCATTCAATTGATAGGTATGTGACAACAAATCTTTCCACAATCATCATTTTCAGTAAACCTCTGGGTGGCGGCTGCAAACTATGTGATATAGAACTCAAACAATAATAAATAATTTTCATTGTAGAATAAAGGCGAATATTGAGTTTTTCCTAGAAATCTCGTAACAGTCATTGTTTAAACACTATAATCCACCTCGAACAATCGAACGGACATTTGGTTTTTAATTGCGACACGTCAACAGTGTTCGCCAGTCTAATTACGTAATCTAGAATGAATTAAACTATGACTTCTACAACCAAAAATATGAAGGTTTGCTGTTGAGGATCTGACTAGTAATCCTAATTTATAATTTGGGTCTTGTTGACTAGTTAAAGAAAAGTAATGAGTAGTTCAAAATGATTACGCTTCTCAACAAACGAATGAACGGTATATAATGACAATGATGAATACGTGGAATTATGAGACCACTCAACCATCGATCCATGCACCTATCTTTTTCTCGATGTATCCACATATATGCGTATAGAGGACCTACCTGTTAAAAATCTGAAAATACGTCTATATCCGATTCAGTCAATCAATCAATAATCTAGGCGTCTATCCGTATATTCAACTGAGAATATGTCTAGAAACATATCAATAGATGTAGATTTGGTTTTTTGAAAAGGAATGTCGATACCTCTAACTGCCGCCATATATGTATATATGTATATTATTATACATATATATATATGCATATGTATATAAATAAACAAATATATATATATATATAGATATATTTATCTCACTAATCTGGTATCTAATATACACCTATCTGAAACGAAATATCAAATTTCCTAATAAACTTATATCCTTCTCAGAAAGAAATCCAAATCCATGAGTATAACTTTGTGTCAATTCGAACAATCAAGCACAATCTAAAATTTGTATGTGATAGTCAAAATCGAAAGGAATATTTTAGTAAAAATGCTTTGTAAATAAAACATAACTAAATATAAATACATTGAGTGAATGATTTCAAATTTACGATAACATTACCAAGGAAGGTGTATCTGCAGTGATCAAAACCAATGACAACAAAATTGACACGCAATAATTTTCGGTTGAGTAACATGAAATCATATTCAGAAGAAATTAGACCATCAGACTCATGGAGGTTCAGTTTATTTACACTATTCAATAAATTCATGAAACATCTAAACTTGCTTATATTCCGAAACATATCTTCAAATAGATTGTGTTCCAAATACTTGATATTTTTCAGTCGTTGACACACGTAACTCGAGACTATTCACGACCTGTACACCAATCACTTACGTGTACATGTGAAACCTTGTGACATTTATTGTGAAGTAGATAAGTTTAAAACATGTTGAAGTGCGAATCAACAACTATAAACATCATGATGTGAATAATCACATAAAATCAAATAATGCGTTCAAGAGAAAACTGTTAGGTTCATTATGAAGGGTTATTTTCACTCTTGGCATAAACTTGATCTGTATCTTACAAGACATAATACTCCGAAATATTTCAAAGTGTGTTCGTGTGAAATAGTGTGAAAGAAATTCATCTCTACTCATTACAACTTTAGGAACCATGTTTTCGAATTCGTGTTTCGTTTATCAATAGTCAATGAGTAATCATATGTTATTCAGATCAGTTCGTGACTTAACCATTCTCAGATTGAATCGGTGCAAACTATTATTTAAATCACGTCTCCTCATTCGAATAAACGAACGTTCACCCGTAAAAAGACACCAGCATAATAACTTATATCAGCATCTGTCATTTGTACTACAGTGAATTGTGCAAACTAGTGTAACACAGATAAACTTGTCTTTACATCGGCAAAAACAGTATATATTTGCGTCGGATGTTTATTATAGCTTGATTGATAACTGTTCATACAAAATAAAAGTGCGAAATGGCGAAGGTCATTTAATCAAAAGAAAATCAGTGGATTTGTTAAGCCTTAATCACAATTAAGTAAATCTGTGAACGATCAAGGTTCAGTGTGGCATACATGCATTCATGATGAATAACGCACAATAACTCATTTGCCTGAATAATAGGATTTGCCTGGAACTGAGTAAAGTTGTACAGATGAATTGCGTTTGAGCATCAGATCATTGTAATTGATTGACGTGAAACATTTTCCATCTATCAGTCTATTGATCGAACAATCGAATAATCAACTAAGCATCTGTCTAGCTACCCACCCAATATTACGTCTACAAATATATAAATAAATATATAATTTCACCCACTTTCCTGTTTATCTATCAGCCTATCTATCGAATCAGTCTTATATCTTTCCTCCACATATCTGAAATGAATAATAAGAACATTTTGTTAGATTGCGGTTATTTAGATTGATGAGGTGACTAATCAGTAACACTGAGGTCGCTCGTATACTTCTAAGGTTTATATTTCCAAAACTATGCTGAGGTCGCTATTCTGTCGAGACACCAGTAACATGCTTACTCAGGCGATTACAGTATGACTTAAAGGTTGGCATTTGAAAATAATAACAATAATAAAAAAACAGTTAGACAGTGAGAACTTTTATTCATCAATGTTTTCTTTTTATAAACTCTACTCTTTTCACTGAAATTTTGAAGTCAACGTACATAAATCCAGCTTCTAACTTCAACTTTTCTTCTATCCACATGACACTCGACAACTCATCCTTCTTCTTTGTTGCACTCCTTTATCTCTGTGTTATATTCTTATATTCCCATAATTTATTTAATTTTATTGGTAAGTATCAATTTTATCTTGACTTACTACTGTATTGACTACTTCAACATGTCAGGTTAAGTAGTGCTTTGGTTATATATATACACTTGCCACACTGCTGCATATTTCTCTCTCTTTTCTCCCTTTTCAGAACCCCATTCATGGTGGAAAATCCTTGATGCCTCAACGGAACTTCCCCCTATGCACATGACTGTTTGGATCACAGCTCGTACCAGGCGCGTTCCATTTGACCTTTCTCAACATATTCACTACTGAACTCGGCAAACTGCCAAAAGAACATATTGTGCACCTTCCTTATTTGTACTCTACTATTGAAAATGTGGCTGTATTATACTGTTTGTGTCAGTGACATGGTGTGCTATCAGAAACCTAATTTAACTGCTATAACCTTCACAGAAAATCTGAAAGCATTTATGACAATTTGATCCAGCCTGTAAACTGGAATGACTTATGTAACGTAGTTATTTGAGAACAAATATCCTTTAGAACTTATATCATTTTTGGAAATAAAAACGATTAAATCCGTACGCACTGTGTCACGAATCAATGCTAAAAATCCAGCATAATCAACTGTTTGTTCGTGAAAGTCGAAATTTGAGTGAATATTCAAGCGTAAATGCTTTGAGATGGGTGACCAATAATGAAGACACACCTGACATGAACGCTTTCAAATTTAGGGTAACACGTTTGATTATCAATCTTCCTCGGAGTCTGAAACAGAGCCCATTTGGTTCCTATTATTTTTCGTAACAAAACGTTTTAGTGAACGTCATTGCTTTCAATTTCGATCTTTATTAGGCCTCATTCTTATGTGCATGATAATGAGTTGTAATTATTATACAATACAATATATATACTTTGAACCACCGGTTTTACAATAAAGTTAACAAATTCATTCAGCAATATTCCCTAGTACAGATATGATGAACACATTTTTTATTATATTACTGTAAGTAATTTTACGGAACACACGCGCCAAAATTCGAATCTTCAAAATGTTTATGATAGTTAGTTGCGTACTGCTACTCAGAGGATCCTTCGACCAATTCCTCATAAACTTTAATCTCAGTTTTTGAAAAAATTGACACATAACAGAACAATTGATCCACAGATCGACGACAGTTGACATTGTGCATAGCACATTTGTGTGCAGAGAAAATCATATAAAATGTTGAAGCTTATTCAAAAGACTGTAGTGATTTTTTCAATACGGCTTGATGAACTTGTACGCTGATGAGACTGAGCTATTCAGTTCAACCAATGTTGTTGAAACAAACATAAACCAAATTGTTAAACTTTTTTCTTCGCACAAATTCAAGCAAACGATTTGATATGTTGTGATAGGTGTTTATTACGAAAGCAGTCTTAAGTAATAGTTACTAGGAAAGGAAATTCATGTATTATAGTTATTATTTTTCTGATACTATGAAAACGATATAATTGATGAGTAACTAGATTATCAAGCTTAGATTTTTTTCGCATAATAAGATTGTCATCTATTCATAATCTATTATCACAGGATTAACCATTGCAATTTCATTACAAGGTTTTTAATTATTCCACGCTTACTCACAGATACATTTGGCCCACCCGTTTACATTTGTTATTTTGCAGTAATTGGTGTGATGTGGTCAGGTTATTTATGTATACAAACGAATGTCTGCAAAATAATAATCAATTTTTCTAATGATCTGAATGATTTGTCTGTGAACAACAACCTCAACAGAAACTTTGGCTTTAAGTACAGTTTTCAAAATTTTACACATATGGCTGTAACATTACCATCGTTTAATTTTCCTGAACAGTGCTTTCCAAATATGGAGCACATTATTCTGTTCTATGGTTTTTCAACTTTTGCCATGTCAAAACAAGAGAAAACAAACCTGATTGCGACTGAGGTAAAATTAGAAAAAGCGCTGACAGTGGACATGATATACACAGGAATCCCTCGAATGGATCACTGAGAGACCCGCAAGGTCGAAAGAAAAGCGGTATACCAGATAAACTCTGCGTCGAGAGTTGCAGACAGAAAAAGGTGAGTGAATAGTAGATTCGTACAACTGATTACGAATTCCAAGGACAGAAGTGGTTGAAAGACAATACACAGCTGCCTGTGTTTAATAAGCGGTAACTGGAATTACAAAATAGTCAAGTACTTCATTAGGTAATTATTAGGGTTAATGACTTATCAATATTTCAGGACGGAAAGATGTTGTGAGGCTTACGAATAAAGACAAAGTTTTGAAAAATATTGACATCATGCATGACCAGTACACAAAGATAACCTTTGAATAAAAATTCAACAGCGAAACGGACAGAGCTAGGTCTTTATGCTTGACGATTGTGTAAATACCTACTGTCCTTAAAAGCAGAGCAGTAACAGAACACCAGTGGTCACCTTTCGAAAATTCGTAACTGCTTTTCAGACGTTTTACTGTGCATAACCCGACGTAACCAGAAAAACATCACACCAATACGTGAAAAATAACATTTGTAAATACGTAAGCTAAAAGTTTATCTTAGTAGACTTTATCAATAATCACACGGTTAAACTACAATGTTTAATCGTGTGATAACAGGCTATGATGCAAAGAGTATTTTTTCTTCAAAATCTAATTACTCTACTTTCAAATTAATTCACAGTATTAGAGAAAATATTATTATAATCCATGAATTTTCTTTCGTGGTCGCTCACACGTTATCCATTCCTCTGACCCATCACCAAAGTAACTAACTCGTTTATTTTAGCTGAATTTGTACGAGCGTATATAATTAGTATAATTTTCTTCACGTGTTCAGCACGCACACACGTTACGTTGATCAACCAATTATCAGTTCCTTTCGTGAGTTGCTTCGTTCAAAAACGGAGTATATAATTGATGAGAAAGTTGTTGAAGCATCATTTGTGCTGCAATATGCAATTATCGGTTGTCAAATTTTTGTTGATACTAAGTGTAGTGCAGTTGTTCACTATACTTACTTTTGGTAAGCTTTCATGCTGAATGCATTTTTGTTTGTCAACAACTATCATCCTCATGAGGATTGTATGACTTCTGAAATTTTTGAGAGACCATGGAATCTTGAAATTAATGATTTGTGAATAAAAAAACACCAGTAGACAGATGACAGAATGGTCATTGCTTTTTTTGAAGTTTATTTTTGAATACTGATGAAATATATTTTTATTCAGTCTGTTAACATGACTTTGTGCATTGGTGTTGAACATCAATATTGAAGCTCAATCCATTATTAAGTGACATTCTCACACCATCCTCCGATGAATCATTGACGCCTGATATGTACTGATATTATTAGCTTTAGGTGACAGGATCTTCTGCAGTTACGTAAGATCGAGCTCTAATTATTGGACTAGTAACTGAAAATGTTATTGTAAGAATTTTCCTTCCCACATGACATTCATTTTACGGAATTGGAAATACATTGTTTTCAGGTAGGTTGGAAGTGAAATACGTAGTCAATTCGTGTTCCATGGCATTACTTATGTTATTCACTAACGAAATAATAAGTGAATGGAAATATTTGTAAATATATCCAAATGAATGTCAAAGACTATACGCAAATTTTGATCTACAATCGATTCAGTTTACTGTACAGGCACATGGAACGTCACAAAGCTCCATGGCTTAATTTGATACTAATCTGATTACAGATCACTGATCATACCGAATTTAACCTTTTATCGATTCATGAAAAATAATATTTCTTAACTGTCCTACATTTTTTAATGTTAGAAACCTTCCTGTACCGAGTTAAGTTTGGTTATTTTCAATTGATGGTTTATTGGACCGTTTTGTCCCAGGTGTAAATCATTTGAAACACAGTAAGTAAATTTACATTTTTATGCATTACAAACATTTATCACTTTATTGTTTTTTTGAAATTTCGCTTCTGTGAACATATTGTAAATCAATCAACTTTACTTGTGACACAATTTCATACTGCTTTTATCGTTTTATTATTTTCAAATAGCGACTGAAATACCTTCAAATGGTGAGTATTTGTTTCAAATAAATCCCTAGATAAACGAATCAAAATATAAATAGATAGGGGAATCGATAGATGCATAAACAGAGTGATAAGTAGATTGAGATATTCTTTTCAAAGATTGCTTTCATAAACATAATTGTTGATCAATAAAATTTACTTGTGACACAATTTCATACCGATTTTATCGTTTTGTGATTTTAAAATAGAGACTGAAAAACCTTCGAATGGTGAGTATTTGTTTCAATTAAATTTATAGATGCACAAGTAGATAGATAAAAAGATAGAGCAATCGATAGATGCATAAATAGATTGATAGGTAGATTTGTAAAGAGAAAACTAGTTTGATCGATAGAGAAATAGGTAGATAGCAAGATAGATGATCACCATTACACAGCAATAAACTATCACGATATGATGCTGAAATGCAATTCCTCGGTGATATGTTATTCCTCTAGGAAAACACGTAATCAGTCAAACAATTTGTTGTGAGAATTTATTTTGATATAAGTGATTTCATCCCACATCTTATAATGAATGTCCTGATTTGAAATTCATGACATCAACAAATATTATTTTATAATGGGTGACTAACAAAGTTTTTCCTTTTTATCATAAGTTTTCAAATGACTGACACACAATTCACCATATTTCCACGTCCAGATCGTGAACACGCTAAATTATTCAATGCATAACAACGTTTGCTGATGAGACAAACTTGACATGTTTACAAAGAATGATTTGCGAAAGCTCCATCTGAAAACGAAAACTTCATGAACCAATCTAAAGAATACGACAAACCGTATTTATTATTCATCAAAGAAGTATGAATTTTAAATCCAATTTGATAGAGTCACAGTAACAAGATATCCATATTTCTGCTATTTATACACAAGATTAAACTTCAAATCGTTTCACAACTTAAGTCACGGTACAAAGCATATTTCCAAAAAGTGAAAGAAAACAACTCTACATAATGAAGCTGATCACCTTCACTTAAACTCATTCTTTCATTGTGTATGAGAGTATTGAATCACGTTGTCAGCAGTGGTATACTTACTATTCATCAGGAAAGACTAACATTTGTATTTCTATTGGATAAGCTTTGCAAAGACAATTGAGTAGGAAATTTTGAAAGAGTAATTGGTATTTAGTCAAAGGAATGTGCGTATAATGTAAAGAATCCGTTGCAACATGTTGGAACTGCTTTCTTTTACAATGATTTTCAGCATCGATCATATGCACATGTAAGTGAAATTTTCATGGTTTGTCAATTTATTCTGTTTATCTCTTTACTAAAATAAAAAATATCAATCAACTGGAACGCAGAAAATATGTAGCACAGTGAAATTCGAACACACTTATATTGAAACTAGAGTTCATTCAGTCATCTAATTCTATTGGCAAGAGCTAACTCTTCCAAACCTTCACGCATGTAGATACGATAACACAATGAGACTGGAGCGTAGTGTAACGTCCAGTGGGCCTACACAATGTGATCAAGCAGGACTCTGAAATAACGGAATGTGTTTCAATTTAGTTCCCTTATTTTATTGGAAAAACAAGATTGTAGGCATGTTTTCTGTTGACCATTTCATACTTATGTTTATATTTTCAGATTCAAATCACACAGGCAGTAAGTGAAATCGTCAAATCATTACATTCAATGCATATCTGTCGTTCACCGCCTAATAATGATGATTTAAAGGAGAATTGTTTCTCTGAAGTAAAATGTTTCTTTTCGATATCTTTTATTTCACAGATCTTACTTGTGAACGTATGTCGACATTTAAGTATCCTAAACTAGATACTTTTTTCGTATCATTGATTTTGAAAAGCATTTGTGAATAGCTTAAGTACGTATTACCAGTGCTCAAAAAACATCAGTGTTAGAGAAATATTTCATAGTGAAATGCACTGTACGGTCGCATAATTTCAGTATAGGACCATTCAGCAGGGTGCATCTCCGATCCCGCGATGTGGTAATCATGAATGTCATTTGCGCGGTCTAATCTTTTTCTAGGTGGACACTGGGTCGATTTCTCAGAAGGTCAATTTCAAAGTCAAATCAACCGATCATTTCGTATGTCCGTCGTCCATCTCACAAACGGACTTCTGCATGTAGAAAATGTCTCCAGGAATATATAGATGTGTGGCAATATTACATGTAGAGGATGCTATCTTTTGCATGATAAATAAACAATAATTAAAACACTTGTTTGTTAAGTTATCGAAAAAATATTGCTCCATTTTATGTGATGCAAGTGAAACAAGATTGTTTTGTACGTAACATATTTCGGAAACGCCCCCTTTATGAAGGGTGATATGACTCGAAACGACAATGAACAATGATAGATACTTTTCTGATGAGACCCGTAAAAAGATGTTCTGAATAATTCAGAAATATCGTAACTGTAGTTTGTGTATTAGAGAGTTTATCTGCCTACTTTTAGTTGCACTTATACGATCAAGAGGCTTGAACACATCTCATAATCTTATTCTGTTTTCACATTTCCCATTTCACAGAACATGTTTGTTGTCGTAAGTGTTTGTGTTTTCGCTATGATTCCTCACTGTTTTTATGAAATCTGCTTGCATAAGACACATTGAATATTCGTTATTTTATGTCAGTCTGCTGAGACGGTTTCCTGACTCGAATTTCGCAAATTCAGTAAATCGTCAACTATTAGAATTCATTCTCGCCTTCACACTTTTGCATCAGTAAATACTGTCAGCTGTGAGCGACACTAATACAAGGAAGACGATTGTTAAAGATATTGGAACTAATCTCGCACAAAGGAGATCTAGAAGACTGTATTAAGTACAAGTCAGTAAAATCAGTAGCAATCAACATCAAGTCTAGAGTTATGGACTTTGTTTGTGTACATTTGGAAGATTTTGAAGAATCGCGTATTTGATCCTCATGTCAATATAAAACGTTTTCTGTGACGTCATAAATAGACTTCATTGAATACATTTGTGACATTTATAGGTTATGATGTTTGTAGTTTCTCTTGAAGCCACATTCATAGCCTCAATACATTGTATACGGCTTCCTAGCAGCTAATTGTTAAACAGAATGAAGGTCTTCGTAGACGCCCAACTTCGAGATCAATAGGCTCGATTTCGTAAGGATCGATTGTGTAGCGACCTAATTGCTAAATTACGGATCATTGTGAACAATCAGTTGAATGGAACTCCCCACTCTACATCAACTTCATCGACTACGAGAAGGCATTCGATAGAGTGGATAGGAAAACACTGTGGAGGCTTCTTCGACACCACGGTGTGCCTGGGAAAATAGTCAACATCATACGGAATTCTTATGATGGATTCAACTGCAAAATCGTACACGAAGGACAGTTAACAGACTCTTTCGAGGTGAAGACCGGTGTCAGGCAAGTTTGCTTACTCTCACCCTTTCTCTTTCTCCTGGTCATCGACTGGATTATGAAGACGTCAACATCTGGAATGAAGCACGGTATTCAGTGGAGAGTTAGGACGCGGCTGGATGATCTGGACTTCGCAGATGACCTGGCTCTTCTATCGCACACGCAACAACAAATGCCAGAGAAGACGACCAGTGTAGCAGCAGCCTCTGCAGCAGTATGTCTCACTATACATACAAATGTGAAGACAGTTCTACTGTATGGAGCGGAAACCGGGAGAACTACTAAAGTCATCATCCAGGAGATACAAGTGTTTATGAACAGTTGTCTACGCAAAATACTTCGTATTCGTTGGCCAGACACCATCAGCAACAACGAACTGTGGGAGAAAACAAACCAGATTCCAGTGAAGGAGGAAATCAGAAAGAAGCGGTGGATGTAGATAGGACACACACTTAGAAAAGCACCTAACCGCGTCACCAGACAAGCCTTCACATGGAATTCTGAAGGCAAAAGTAGGAGAGGAAAGCCAAGGAACACATTACGCCAAGAAATAGAGATAGATATGAAAGTAATGAACAAACTTTGGACAGAACTGGAGAGGGATGCTCAGGACCGATTTGGTTGGAGAAAACTGATGAGAGGCCTATGTTCCATTAGGGGTAACAGGCGTAAGTAAATAAATAAGTAAGTAAGTATTAAATGTGTTTGAAAATCTTCTCCGTAATACACTTTCTCAACATCATTAAACGTTTGAAGCTTAACTTGAAGTGTATTGAAATTCAACGAAAGTCATTCATTTACTATTCGTTTCTAAGTGAGAACTCGTTACGATTTCAATGTTTCGATGATAAAATTCATGCTACCATAGCTAGCAGGGCAAATAAGGAAAGTATAAATAATGACAGACGGCAAATAAATGAAGCTCAAAATATTTGTAATTGATATTAAAAAGTTTGACATTCGGTTTTTTATTAAGAGACAAAATCTTAGTAGCTACAATTTTTTTAAACAGTGAAAGAATTTTTCTCAAATGCTATCCGAGTCGAACTATATTTCTTTTTATTGGTTTGCAGAGGGTAATAAACCAGGTACGTTGTGTATTAGATTCCCAATGATTTCCCTTGTGCAGAAGGAACATTTGATTGAGTATTGAATAAAATTTACATTTTTATTTTAAGACGAGTGCAGTAAGTTACACTTATCACAGATGTACAAGTTTCTATCTTTTGATCTTTATGATTTATTGTATACAGATAAAGAAAAAAACATATATAGTAGAGTATTTGGATCACCTGAGAATCACCAATGTATTCAGTTATATTTGTTTGACAATGAGAATTTGTTACATTCATAATGATTTGATGACGGTATTTGTACTGCATTAAACAGCACAGCTAATTCAGAAAATAAAAATTGTGATTGTGGGTGATAATAGGAAAATTTATATTTAGTTTTCTTTTGATAGAACAAAAATCTGAGTAATAACACGTCACTTACCAGCAGATTGTTCTACGATCACTATTTAACATAATGTACATTTATTTTTTGTCGATTCGCAGCGCGTGTAAGAGAAAGTATGTTGTTAATCTGATTCTTTACAATGTCTTATTATCCTCTTGAACAGCTTTATTAATGCTGATAAAAATGTTTTCTGTATAAAGGCTGCTGTAGTAAGTTATCTTGAATGTGATGTGCAAATTTTTCTTTACGGTTTGCTCTTCAAATTATCGCACTAATCGCATTCCCTTGATTCATGGTGAGAATGCTCACGCACATATTGACACAGAGGTTAGAGTTGAGTGAATTCATTTTAAATGCTGTTCATTTAAGGTCGTATAGAAATTTCATCTAAATCTCATCTTGAATTCAAAACACTATTATTTTAATTAACACTCATATTCTTCATATAAAAACATTATTATTCATTATTCATAACTCTTAATCACAAGCTTATTAAAACAAGTATTGTGTTTTCTCACTGACAGCTAATGAGACTAAAGGTTAGTATTCTTTATTCATTATGTAACATTTGATTATTTTCTGCCATGATGATGAATGAATATTCTCAAAACTGGTAATTGACATTTAGAGGAATCCATTTGCTCTGACGTTTTCTGACGTTGTACGATTGTAAAGACGTATTTGAACTAGCGTAATTTCATCAATGTTAACTCAAGATCACAGTTAGCATCACCTAGACTTTTTATTTATTTTATAAAGTCCAATGTGGTAAGTAAATGTGACTGATTTCATAAGCGACTTCTCCTTGTGACAGAGATTATCGAATTCCAATTGAGTTTATTGATGACGATATAAAATATGATTCTTACCTACACCAAGTATCCCTAATAAAGTATGATATTTTATCATCTTTTTTATCTAAATTAACAGTTGAAGTCATTGTTTCTTTTTCAATGAATAAGCTGGTCATTTATTCATCGAGAATATGTGTCACACGGTTCTTCAATACACATTATTCGTGATTTTTTTGAACCAATAAAGAAAACAAAATCGCTGTAATTTTTTGCTAAAAAACAACTATAAAATTAAATGTAATAAAATTGCACTCTTTCTTGAACATTTTCTGAGTCTTTCAGGCTTAGTACACATTCACAAAATTGTGGAACAGAGGTAAAATATGTGAATTAGCCAGTGACAGAGGTTGATGATGGCTTTGTGAGTTACCGTTGGAGTCAGCAGCCTTATCGCGTCATCAATGTATAATGAGTGGTAGAGAGATAGATCTATCCCAATTTACACGTCGGCTGTATCCATGCTTTTTCTTCTTTCAATTTAACAAACAAACGTCCTGTGTGAATAATTCAGTTAACAGAACTCTCTCGACAAAAACTATTCGCTCTCGATTATATGAGAAAACAAATATCCTCACTTTTCAACGTATCAGAGCACGTTAGTTCTTGCTTAGCATACCACTTACTTATCAAACGAATGCTTAACACGCAACGAATTCATCAGATCAGTCAACTTAAACATAATTGCATATTATGGATTATTTACAATATTTATTTTTGTATTTTGAAGTTGAATAGTATTTTGTATGTTCTCCCCTCAGTGTCTACACCAGATGGTCTACATTTGTGTTCAAGTACGTTTATTGAAGCTAATCCATATTATTCTCTCGTCTGTTATTCTTCAATTTCCGATCATTCTATGATGTTCTATTCAACGTTGAACAAATACATGATTGTTATTATTTAGCTAAATTTTATATAATATCTTGAATACAAATGTTGATTGCTTGTCAATTGCTGACTACTACGTCTATGAAATTGAATAATCACTGAAAGGTTTCCTGCACAGATGTAAAAGTGAATGAATTTATTTGATCAATAAATTGAAAATTGGATGAATTACATTATTTGTAGAGTGAGTTGTTATTACATACTGATTGAAGAGTGGTGTATTGACTGCAGACTACAGACATGTATGACGGGTTGCTTCACAAACGAAATCAAAATCGATTAGTGATAGCTCTACTGAAAAGTATTGGGTTAAGGCTATTGCATGTTGAACAATTTGAAAATGTGTGATTAATGACATTGTATCAAGAATAATTCCAGTCTCAATAGTTGATGAAATGAATGATGTCAGTTGCTTGGTGAGATAAATACCAGAAGAACTTTTTACGATGAAATGTAAAATATAAACTTTAAGAGTATTGAAAATATTTGCTTCTCTGTTACTTATCACAACAGGATAGATGAGCTTTAACCGCTGATTTGCTTAAGTTTCTCTTCCATCCAATTAAATTTATTCAAAAACTTAATTCGTTTTGTATCTATGAAGGTTCAGGCAGTTGGTGTACGGACGCAGTAAAGTGTGAGTTTCTTCAAGCATTATTTCTGTGTTTGTATATATGCCTGTCTGACAGACTAATTCAGGATACTTCTTTCATACTGGTTAGTGGACCGTATTATTTTTTGCGAATTATCATATCAGAGGAGTTGACAATTGTGGTTGTCCAACAAATCTGTCAGCGTGAATTTCTACAAGGTGCGCAATAAACTTATATGAGGCGGACAAGTACTAGATGACAAGTTATTATGAAAATTTTTTGTCCAGCTATTTTCAGTCGGTGAAATAGCTCATTAACAACTGAGCACGAACTATACGATTTCAGTCATGAATACCACACAATAATAGAAAATATGGAAATCGGAAAGATTGTGGTGAGTTAGCAAAAATAAATCTTATCTAATGGTTAAGTCTTAGATATTGATTAAATTGTGTTGTACCATCCTATGTTAACACTAATGTATGTACTTGTAAATTACAGATGCATCGCGTAAGTTAGTTATTGCAACTGGTCGATCAATATGTAAAGAAGAACGTCGTGTATGTCAGGTGATGATGAATGCTGATGAATTTTCCATGATTAGTTTACCACTTGAATCGAGCACGTACCAGATAACATGATGCAAACATAATTATGTTTAATCACTATTGGAGTTAAGTGCACAGAATAAGTTGGTACAACAGTCTATCCTGTCATTCTATTATTCTCTCCTAAGAATGACCCCTTTTCTTCCTAATGACCCTTGGCTTCTGAATGCCTTCTTTCCTGAAGATGATTGTCAACTGAAACGATGTGTTTTCGTTTCTGTGATCCGCCTGATCATCATTCATCTCAGCGTAAAAATTTTTCTCGTCGAGCTTTCTCATCCCAGTTTTACTTTGTCTAATAATATTCAGAGAATAATATTCAAAGTCTCAACAACAATATTATTATTACCACTAATCTCCTGGATCCTATTCACCTCAAATTGACCATGTTTACTACATCATTTGGAAGCCATTATATTATAATTATCACCTTGGGATGAGAAAATGCATATTATTAAAAAACAGAATAGAAAATAAAATTACAGAATCTAGAACTCCTCTATGTACTAATCTTTTTTTGTTATATAATACATATTAGTTTTGACGAAAATTCAGTTTTACAGTTTATTCTTTTTAACATAAATGTTTACAACTTTTTGAATTGTTACTTTTATTAGAGTATCATTTATTAGGGTCCAATAAATGTAAGTTATATTGTGCAATCGTTTGAGTAAACAGAACAATAAATGGATATTATAATATTAAAACTAACGTAAATGATTAGAATAGGGTAAGAAAGATATTGTGAAAAGCTGCGAAAGCTTATCGCAGGAACAATGCTACTCTAATTCCCGAAGTGTGCTAAACACTAATATTTTGATGAAAGATATACTGTCATTGTTGTAAACAAAAAGAAAAAAACCTATACTCTAAATTCCCTTTTAAGTCATAATCTTATTTTTGTACCCGTTTGTGGGTTTTCGACTTGCTAAATAGATAGGTATTTATGTGAGGCTTTTCTTAATTTATTCACGGATTATTTGAATAGTGTTCGAGATGATCAGGAGTTATCTTCTCCTTTAAAGCAAATTAAAAACTGAGTGAGAAAAGAAGAACGGAATAGTAACTAATATGTTAATTCATCTACTTGGAAAGCGAAATTATTTGTGCATTGAGCATTTAAATGACTCTCTAAAGACATGTCATAGTTCCCGTTTATTTATTCACCTTTATTTATCTTTCTTTATCAATTTGCTCTTCTGAAAATCTACATACTATCAAAACTACACTAAATAAGTTACTTTTCAGAATTCACTGATATAAATTTTAGAGTATTGCAAATTTCTGTGATGATGTTTGTGACTTAAATATGTACTAGTTATTCAATGTTTGTATAAGAAAACATTCATCGAAATCGAGAAAACTCAATGAGAAACGGAAAAGGCATCAGTTTGTTATTAAAATAATGGAGAGTGTTCGTAACCTATGAAAATCATGAATACGGATCTCTTTGGTTTCACTCAGAAGTGACTTGCATTCGATGAGCAGGTCGACCGCCCATCCTATTTCTTAAGTATCTTCAGTAGTGGTGACCTGGTGCCATACGATATTTCATCACGGATAAATAGGGCTCCATTGTTCTTCACAAATTGGCGTCATCTATGGCCGAAATCAGAACAACAAAAATAGGTGAACTATGTTATGTTCTTCAAACTGTTCTCTTGTTGAAATTTTATTCGATCATTACAAGGAAATAGAATATGTCACTACAAATAATAGGTCACAGTAAAATTTGGTATTAGGGAGACATTTACTGACAGTATTGAGAGTAATGAAATACGGTAATATGGATAGTTCAACGTTCGAAATAACGGGTTAAAACTGTATCAATAGGCTTCAACTAGTCATTACAACAAGGAATGGTTTGAATGTTTTATAACAATTAGTTGAAGTTTATTTATCTGCGCTGCAGTTCACTCCGACCTAGTTTATGGATGTAAAACAGCACTAGCAAGAGCAGAATATTTGTACCCCATCATAGGTGTTTGCAAACAATACAGTTACAATTCAGGAAACACGTATTAGGTAGAGATCGCAGATGACTGACTGACGTTATGAAACCTAATCAGTTGAGGTGTTTGAGACAGAACTTATGAATACCCATCCACCGCCTGCCTCGTCAAGCTCAGTTATAAGGTGTTGCAGAAGTTTGTAAGGAATCTGAGGTAGGCCAAATAAACACATGGCACGTATTCATGATGTCACAGAACTGATTCATATTTATAAGTAAAGACTACAGAGTAGAGGTCTAATGTAACAGACCTTAAATGACATGGCACAGGTGTAACCTCAATTTTTATTCTTTCAAGTGCAATCTACTGGATTACTCATCACCTTTATCTTCGTCTTTCTTAATTTATTTCACTGAACTTTATCTTTGAAATAATTTATTCCATCTCTATTCCTCTCCATAATCACTAATATTTCTACTATCTCTACCACTACGAGATGCGAATCGCCACTATGTGCGATTGTTGTTATGAAACTTGAACTGATGTGCGTACTAAAATCTACATGGTAGCCGACTAAATGATTATTTAACGAACTGTGATTAGTAAAGCCATTTCAGAGTATAAATTCACGAAGTCTACTAAGGATAATACTATATGGCACTAGATGGGCTGCTAAATAACTGAAAAAATTTTCAGGAATCGGTCATTTACAATTCAAATCATCTTATTATTTTTCGATATTTGTATCGACGTTAAATAATCATCTTCTAACCGATTAGCTCTGAATACATATTTGGAATCGGTCTGTAAGTTGGATATGTTTTCCTGATGAAGCAATCCTTATCGAAACCAACTAAATATCAGTATTATTGTCTATCCTATTCGCTTTCTTGAATTAGAACACTAAATGATCTTAACAGAACACAGATCAATTGACTTCATTTGAAAAACTTGCGATCACATTCCCAACTATGCAAATTTATTAGATATTGATTTAATCGAAATCCATACCTTGCATTTTAAATCTTCAGCTAATAGTAGTCTGTATGATGACATTACAAGTATCATTTTTATCAATAACTAAAAAATACATGAATAATAAAAAATTTACAGTATCTGTACCTTGATTAGTTTTTCTTCTATGTACTGAAAATATCGGTTGAACTATGAATGGTTACATGACTCATTTTTTCGATTTCGTGTAAACTGGGCAGTGCTAATATTAGTATTATTCAAAGAAACTAATAATTCTTATCACTTGAGGGCACAGTTATATTTGAGAAAAGCACCTAATCAATATCAAAAAAGATCAGTCACACACGTAATACTATCACTCATTTTGATGATAGAAATTCGAAATATTCAGGGACAGGTAAAGCTTCTGTACTGCCTCACAACAATTAAATGCTTACGTTTTAAGAAATCGATCATCGAATGAAGGACTTTTGAACACCATAACTCGGAAATTCCAGTGTATTTGGAATCATGACATCAATTTAACACAGCTGTGTATTAAGCAGAATAGGGTTGAAGACCGTGATTCAAGTACCGTATATATACGGAACACTGTTAAATGAAATATGTTTACACCAAAGAGTAACGTAGACACTTTTTTTAAAATGAGCACCGCTAAACCGTCATTGAAACTGTAGGAGCACCGGACACCTGTTTAATCGTAGATTGAGGCTTTTCAGAGTTTCACACCCATGGCCGTCGCCTTTTTCTCATGAACAAGTAAACGTTGAAAAGAGTTAATCAACATGGAAATTCATCTTGTTTTTATATATTTTCTTGTCCATTACCAGATAACCAGCAACGTAACATGTGTAGGTATTTGATTATTATTTACCTTAAGTAATGAAATTATTCCTTATGTCACACTAGATAATTGAATTCTGATCCTAGATGTCATTGACGTTATTTAAGAAATAAAATGTAACTGATCCTATCAGATTGTGTGATGAAACCATCTGATGGAGATTGAGAGGTAGTAGTATAACTTGCAAAATAATAACTCGGTCTAGAGACACATCAGGTTACTGCACGTCCCAAGCACAGATTGAGGAAGTGGGTTGATTACGGATTTAGCCATCGCATTTCTAAATAAAACAACTGGCAGAATAAAATTATCATACACGGTGGTTGGAAAGAAATTCAAAACATAAAATGTAATCTGCAAATAATATAAGAAATAAGAACTGCTCATGTTGATTGTTTGACACAAAATATGCTACATAATCGGCATGTACAACTTAGTTGGGATTTTATTCACAGAGTTCTTTCAAGAGTTTCACTCAAAAGATGATCGTATATACATGCAACATTTGCAATCTGATTCGGTGAATTCGATTCAGTAACATACGAAGTGATTACTTGATTCATTCCTCCTTGAAATCTCGCGACTCCGTGTACTTGCGCATTCATGGATCACCACGGATGTGTTATGGTGCATCTTACACGTACAAAATTAAACATCTACCTATCCCTCTCAGTCTATCATCTGTAAAAGCGAAAACACCTCCAACAGTAATTTAAACTAAAATTAAATTTCCCCGCGTATACTCTTCGAAAATAAACAGTTGTGTTGAATAATGTTCATTGAGTTCGAGAGTTTACTTTCTATATACATAGTTATTCCAACCAAGGACATTTTAATCATTCGTTCATTGTCTGAAGTATAAATCATAATCAAAACGAGAGACACTCATTCACTCTTCTTATTTTGTAGGCTAAAAAATGCATTGTTTGTCATTTAAGGAATGGATTCTGAATACAATAGCATACTTAGAAACATTGGCTTAATTTTAACTGAGAATAGAACACCAAAACATTTTACGTGAAGACTTTACTTCTGTCGAACTTTTCTTCTAAAACACACAGATACTTTATTAAATGAAACATGTGAGTAGTGATTAGTTATTATCAAAAATATATACATCGATTTTATCATTTTCAATGAATAGCGATGAACAAAAATACATTATTTCACGTGAAATTATTTTAAACTGACTGTCGATAAAGTTTGTTGCGAGAAGATATACATAATGTTTTTATTGTTCTTCCTATACAATAATACCATATTCATAGGCAACATGTGGAATGGTAAGTCAATTCGGTTTCGCTTTTCATTTCATACTTATAAAGAAATATTTTTTCATGTTTTTTGATTTATCATCTCAGATGACTAATTACCAGACATTTGTCTCCGTTTGTGTGATATCTTTCGAATTTCTTCATAACTGATACATCTGTATTACAGTGTGCAGTGTATGAACTGAAATACTTGTCAGTTATCTATAAAGTCACTTAATAAATAATATCAGCTGTTCTATTCAATGTCATGTAAACGAAATCAATAACAGCCTGCAAAATATTTGGTTATAAAAGTTTGTCTTTATTGTTAACTCAAACATACACAAACTTCACCTACATTGAATGGAACTACAGGTCATTTTTACTTCCGGTCATATGTACCTGCTATTCTCATTTTAGCATAGAACGATTTTTTGACTTTCATTTTGCACCAAAAATCATTGTACCTAATTCACTTCATTAGAATTCGTTCCGTCCACACTATACTAAACATGTTTACTCGCGTTACATCTAAAACTGTCGATAAATCTGATCATCATTTATCAGGTGTGTAATTCCTGCATTCACCGCAACCATCAAACTGTAATCAGTAACTTTTTACTTCTAAGTCTATATGTATCTCTCACCAATTACCTGAAATTCAGTTTTGCTCGATGACGATGATGATGAATCATTTCTTCTTTTTTGCTATTCGTCATCACTTCTCCAATACTGTTCATGACTAATCGTCCGTGCTCCACTGCGTAATTTAGAAAAAATAATTCATTCTACCTAACGGATGCTGATACCGTGATTGATGTCACATAAAAATGTGATCAACGGAATGGATTCCGCGTAACAAAGCCTTGAAGTTGCTTTCAGAGAGAAGATGGACGTGAAATCCAAATACTTGATGAAATCAGAGCATTTTGAAGGATTAAAGAGATGTGTGATGTGATAACAATGAATTTTAGTTAATTGGTAAATATAGATCATTACAAATCGATAAACAGTTGGATCAGTACTGAAACATCTGAAATTATTCATATAGCTTTGCAACTTCAATCGTGTCGTGGTGAAAAAAAATTTGAGTGTGTCGTTCATTATTTTATCAACACATAAACAGCATGTGAACATTTTACAAAGAAATTAAATTGCGTAACTGTTTTTGTTTCTCAAACACCTTTTAAACAATGTCAATGAACAATATTATTTCAACCCGTATTAATTAATCCCATCAAGATGAAACAAGATTATCACTAGATGTTCATTCCAATTATCAGTATTCTTCTTTGGTAAACTCAGGACAAATGTGTGTCAGTGGATCTGAAATATTATCTGATCTCACCAAAAATCCTGCAACAGGAATGATAGTAATATTTTGAACAATTTAGTATTTGTTTATGAAAATTTGCATATATTGAGTGTATGGAATAAAAAACTGATTTGTAAATGTTTCCTCATATTAAAATGAGCTGATCAGTCGTTTCCTAAAATGAGAGGACTATATAATGGATTCCTAATTCTCTTAAATGAAGAGTCAAAATCTCTTTGATCGAGAAAAACATCGGTGTCTAAAGACACATTATCAGTACAAACATGTGTAATTATTGATCCACATGATTTTTATGAGTAAAGAAATTGTCTTTTTTATCAGTTTCCCGAATTTGGATAGTCAGCAGCTGTTACTTTCAGGTCTGAGACAGTGAACATCATCACATTTAGCTTTTAAGATAAAACAACGTAAAAAATCCCTCATCACTTGCTCCTGACAAATTTGCATATAATTCTATCAACATTTCGGTGATTTCATTGACCTCATTGCATCTAGTCATTCAGTGTATGAACAGTCAACATTTATTTGTTGGTCAAAATATGCAGATCGCAAAGACAATTTGACTAAGGTATTTGTCGATTGACTGTATATATCTGAAATATACAAAAAGTCACTTCCTCTCAAACCTGTCGAAAATTTAGTATTTGACTGTCAAGTTTAGTTAATACTCCATCAGAATTTCGGACACATCTCTCATTGATGAGCCTCAAATACTAAACAAATCTGTGGTCCTCCTTGAATCATCAATTGAATAGGCTTGTAAAGGTGATATATATTATATGAAACATCACCTCGACACTGTTAGTTACCCTGAAAGTAATATACAACAAATCCAAATTACTCCTGATGCTGGTCAATACTGTCAACTCTTAATTATTTATTTCCAATTTAGAAAATCACTAAACAAAAACTATAATTTTCCCACATCATTATGTTTAACATGAAATTCTAGACACCACTCAAAAGAATACAGATCGTAAGTGTCCCATAACGTTTATTCTTCAAACATATTTTTCTGAGATAAACGAATATCTTACCATTTAAAATGAATTGCTTCACATTATGTTGCTGGGAATTTTCAGTTCAATCAAGCTTGTGAATGCAATATTTCCATTACGTTGTGTTGCATATCTCAACATTGAGAAGGAGGTATTATTACTCTTACGTATAAGCTGATGTGCGCTATCTGAAATCGGTATTTGATAACTTCAACTACATGAGTGAGAACATAAGAAGGGAAGCGATATTCTGTTCGTAAACAGATGCATATACATATATATAAATATATATATGTATATATATATATATATAAGTATACTGAGTCACGTACACATATATACATTTCTCCTACATTTGAAAATGAACGTCTTACATGATAATTGATATTTCTTCCTCCTTATGGATATTTCTGACGGTCAACAAACCGACTTCTCATGTGGAACCTCGTAATTGGTCAGTCGTATCATTTCTCCATTGAACAAGACTTATCAGAGAATCGACAAATTTATGTGACATAATCCGTACATTCGGTCAATCTTTAAATATTGCAGCGATTTATGTTATGACTCTACCATATGCCTATTATCTCAGGTCAATATTTGTTGATTTATCCGTTAGTTACTGTGTTTTCTTCTATGTCAATGTTGCTGAAAATCAAACGGAAAACATTTCAGCAGAATACCTGATTCAAAAAATCAGATAATTACCGGGGGGAAGGCTTGAAAACTAGTCATGTTATATTGATTGATTTGATAATGTGATCATCAACTTTTCAATTGTGCATTCTTTAACTAGGAACTTTCAAGGAAATGCTATCTTAATAATAATATTCGTGTCTTATTATTAACTTACTTGACACATGATAATTTATTTCTAACATAATGAGTGTAATCAAAAATTTATGCAAATACACAGTGGTTATATGCTTTTATCTACAGCGGATCATTGGAGTGAGTTACACAACCATCCTTTCATATTTAGACTCTGAAAAACATACTATTGAGAAATATTCTTGAAATTATTATGGTAATCAGTTACTCGCATATCAAACATGTGACTTATGAAATATTGGACACCTTGTCCACTTCAAAATTCTTTCGCACATTGAATCAAAGTCAGTGGATAACACTGTATTCAACAAATATTGAATTTCTAGCTACTACATCATAGTTTCCAAACTTTCTGGCCCCTCTCAAATATAGTGATTTTGATTACAGCATAGATTGAAAGTTGTGCATCACAATTGTGAATATGTGTCTTGTTTCTTTATTTGCAATTTTTCTACAGATATCACACGTAATGGTAAGTTATTCTATGAATGTTGAGATGATTCAAAAGTTTTTTTTCATCGAATGGTGACTGGATACCTTGTAAATTTGATGATCAGTTATCTATGGTGTATTTTGTTACATTCATTCAAATCGATGTTATCACTCTGATTTCAAATATGAAGGAAATTCATTTGTAATTAGAGTATATTTTATCGTGGATGTGGTGTGCTGTGAATATTGCATGAGTTTAGGTGTGCTGAAATACAAAGAGACTCTTAAATATGGAGATTATAATTAACTGATATTTTACTCAAATATTTTGATAAACAATAAAGCTCTGTGTGCTGGATGCTATTCAGAAGATGGCATATGACTAATGCGCATTGTAGCGTTAACTATAATTCGCTGACAAAATCAATATCTAGAAATCACAATGCATGTCACGATAAGAAGGAACAGAAAACGAGAAAAGATGTAGGAGAAGACTGTTAGAAAGCTACCTGCATGTGTGTTGAAAATTAGGTTTACAAACTCCATTAACAAAGTGTATCCTCTACAAATATCTATCATCGTTTCGGTGTTCACTTCGCAAGTCAGAGCTTTACAACAGTTAGTCTCAAGTAAATGTGAATCGCACTTTTCAATAATGATTCTAACTTACGAAGTTAGTGAATATAAAACTTGATTGATAGCATCTGAACACCGCCTACACTTACTTGAATAGTAGTCAGTCACGTCAGGTCATCGTAATCTATGGGTTTCCACATCATTCTATCCATTTTATAAACATCACAATGAAATGATGCTTCTTACCATCACATTGACACGCTTATTACGAGTGTTATTCTTTTTTAATGACAAAAATTTTCAATTTATTGATCACAGCAACCGGCTTTTATAGTAAGTGAAGTTTGCCTTCAAATAGAAGTTATTACTTCCTGATGTTTAATTTTTAAACGTGCAAACTTTTGTATAATCTATGCTTGAATATTTTAGCCTAGGTTTATTTGTTGAAAGTTTTACTATATGCAAAAGAATATTTTTGATAACATAGGAAAGTTTTCTCAACACTTTCAAATACCTCAGTGATGTTGAGAATCAAGGTGAAAATTCGAATACATGACTTTACTCACTAACGCTGAATTTCATATCATTATGGATTCAGTTACTCGATTAACTCAATTTAATTGTACACTGTGTAAGATATTTTTCAATTAACAGTTCACTTAATGCACTGTTGAATAAAATAAAATCATTTTATGATTCTGCTAATTTTATTAATAACATCAAATCGTTAATGTTGTGTTTTACAGACAGTAGTTCAGGAGAAAAGCCTGAAGGTAAATAATTGTTTACTGTTTGATATTATTTATGAAAGTCATTGAATACAATTTTCATAACAATTTTTCGAGAGTGTCAACTATCTTTATCATGTAATTAAACCTTCTGAAGTTGGCTTTTACTTAATTGATCCGAATTAGGAGATGAATGACAAGTGACTGAAATATTTCTTTAGGAAATTCTAGCCACCATACGACGTGCATCGTATTATAACTGCAGGACAACAATGAAAGCTGATTTCAGTATACTTCAACGCTACCGGTTACTATTTCACTCTGAACTTTCTACAAGCAAGAACTGCACCAACCAAAGGAACCAAACAAAATAAACTCAGTCGACAACTGAAGAAATTCCATAATCGATATAAATGATCAAAATCCGAAAAGCGTTTTAGTGTAGTCACTAGACAAGGATTATGACCAGAAAAAAGTGGATGCAGCTGTTGTGCCCCAGTTTTGATGCCATGCTTTCGTACATAACCCTTCTCCGTTAGGGACTTCCGTTTTCATTAACCAGGTTTTGCTGAAAGAAGCACTTTTATTATGCGCTTAATTTAGGATTCTTACGTTTTATGTTTCTTTTAAACTTTTTATATTGTAGATAGACCTGTACAAGTATTGTGTGAGTTTATCTCGCTCCTTTTTTTTCTGCATGAGCTTTTTTCACTCCATGTTCACATTACTTTACATTTGATTCCGGGAAAATGTGAGTTGATTTGTACTATTTAGTCAATGTAACACTGAGTACTCATATTGTAGGTTAGTTTCAACGTTTTTCTTACAAAGTTGTCATACGCAGGGCTCAGCCTACTTTAAACAGGTAGCGTGTTCAAAAACAATCATGAACTACTTGAAAAGAAGATAAATATTTGCATAGATTCAGTAGTCAATTCGACTAAAATTATCACTCACATTGTTTGGTAACTTATATTATACAAAATGATTAACCACTACTCACATTAGACTAGTGATTTTCTGAAAATTTGATCGATAACAAGCTTATTTTTTTATTACGTAATGCGTGTTCGCAATCATTTGTAGGCAATATCACTAGACGTAAGTCGAGTCCGTTTTGACAGTGTTACACATATACTGCTTTTTCATAATACGGATTGTTGTCTATACGAGAACCAAGTCTTGAATGAATTCGAGAAAGTCATTTCTCTTCTACACTTTGGTTGATATCATGAAATGAAAGAAGACTATGTAGTTTTGCTAAGTAACCGTTTAAACACATGTACGAATGTAACAATGAACGAAATTTTAATTATTATATAATGAATATTAAACATTCAATCAATTCAATTGAGTTGTATAGGGATTCATTGTGATGCTCAGAAAATCGTTACACTAAGTTATTTTTCAGTTACTGTTTCATTGGGTCACATGATCATTAGAGTGATATGAGCAGGTGAAAAACAGTTATATAGTAATGTCCTTGAACTCTCCTTGAACTTTTAGTAACATTATTTCTGCTATAATCAACCAACTACTTGATTCAATCGCATTTAATAAGATGACTCAGTCAGACTCCTGTAGTGCAAAGGTTTCATTAGATTTATCAACCTATAAGGAATCACTAACATTGAAATTTATCAAAGGTTGAACAGAAGGGAAAGAGATAGCATAACAAACGTGTATGATTTGCAACTAAACATTTCATTTAATTACTTTCAAATCTTAAGCTTTCGTGCTGCTGTTTTGTTTTTTATTACAGATTTATTAGGTGCGTTTAGTGGTGCAGTGTGAAAATGTGATTGTTACTATATAATGATTTTCACTAAACAATTGCCATTGACTGATGTTTTCCAGATCAAATATTTCTCAATCATGATTGTTTTTCAAATTGGAATTGTATATTTAATGAAAGTTCTCAAAAGGAATAGGCATTATCTTAAATCGATATTTTGTACAGCGGTTTCATGGACAAATACGTACGTCTGTACGATTGACTTCCGCCTCTCACGGAATTATTCGATGTATTTTTCATTGTAACCGTTGCTAAGCTCATAACACAGGATGGTGTTCAATACAATGCACTATTTGTTTCTTTTGAAAGATGCTTTGATGGTCTTCGGTGCATGAGTTTCCGACCCTGTCCGTGCTTTCTAGATGCATTTGGACTGCAGGTATTCAACTTATTGGGTATGAATGAGTTCAGCTTCTTCATGGTCAGAGTACGTAAGAATCTTTCCTGAAAAGAATATTTGCTTTCCAACTGATTCCTTTCACTATCATGTTGTATCTTTTCGTTTCACTGGATAAATTCCTCGTCTCTCGCAATATAAAAACATTGCATGTATATATATCAACGATCGCTCTGGTTAGTAGAAGGGTCATCAGCCTCGTGAGCTCCAAGAAAGCCCGTTTTCTATCATGAAATATCAAAGTTTTTAAAAAGAACACCTTCTAAATCCCTGGGCAAAGTTTTATTAATTGGAATATTTTAGTTACTAATTTTTTTGCGAGAGTCAGATTTCCAGTGTATGCGATCGATTACACAACAGTGTTCTTCCATCTGTTATTCAGACCGATGATAATCTCAAAGGGTCTCCATGTGAAAATACCCTTATTCAAGTGTGCTCATTTTTATTAAATGCGGAAACGTTTAAATAACAAATTTCAGTAACTTACTTCTTTTCTTACAACGCTATAAATACAGGGAGTGTGATTTTACAATGCACACATACCAGTTTTACATAACAAGTCTTTGAACAGCCTATAATTTCTAAAACCATCAATGTTCAATATGTTTACAATTATACAGGTATCCCCAAAAGCGTTTTCTTGAAAAGTAAGTAACTTTGATAAATTATTAGTAATAATTTTTCATTGATATATTCAGAAATGGATACTAGTTACTTGTTAATTAGGATGTGGTTATCTGGACTAGTCAGTAATTTCACTGACTATCAGTCAATTATTGTACAACACACATATTATTTTAACTTGATACATTTAATGCTGATTGTACAAATGTGACAACTTGTTCATTAGTATATCAAAAATACAACAGATTTTATCGTTTCCTGTAGATAAAAGTAATTAATAAATATTCTGATCAATGTTCATGAATGAAAATACGAAACATAATGTTACTAACCGACATCAATAATAAAAAAAGGATTGTATAGAACAATAATCTGTTTCACATAAAAATGTCGATAATGCGTTCAGTATTTTTATGTTTGATAACTGTAATCAGATCAAAGGGATCACAATCCAGGTAAGTATCCTTTTGAGATCATTGTTTGTGGTTGACTGTATATATTTTCATGGTATTTCTGAACATGTGGATGTGAATTAAATAACTATGTCTATCCAAATCATTAATCAAGCGCTTTAAACAATCTTACTGGCAAGCAATTAATGATTGCAAGTTTTAAGAAGGAAATAACAATAACTTATTAGGTTGAATAGTGATAAAAGTGGTCAATTTTTCTCATTTCAAATGAGCGACAAAATGGAAAATATAACATGTACTCGACTTACTAACTATGATAAGGAAATAGCTAATGTGATGACTCTTTACAATAACAACTTTATGGAGAATGATGTAGTTTACGGTTTTAACTGAACAAAGATCAAAATACCCATGTCAGTTACCACTAATCGTACCACAATAATGAAGACTGAATATGATTTTCAGTCGGTGACATAAGCTAAAAAACTGAAATGTTTTCGGGAAAATCAGAGCAACACAAACGAGCGGACAAAAACAACATTTGACATTTATCTCATTGATTTTCGAATGTATTTACAGAGAGTTTCGTTCACCAACAATAAAATTTATGTCTATATATCCAACTGTCTACCGCATAAGTTGACATTCACTTAGTGCTAGATGACGTGTGGGTCGGCTGAGTCAGATATTTTGCTCAGTAAAATATTTTATTTAGAGATCTGGAAATAAATGAATCAGTTGTATTTAATGAAAGAGATTATTCATGTACAAAACGGAAACGGAATGGTCATCCATCAAGTTTTGCATTACTAAATTAATTTAATTTATTGATCAATAAACTATATGGCAATATTACGAAACATACCAGTTTGGCATTCAATGAACTCAATTTTGGTAGCAGTCAGATAAATTTTAATTTCAAAAAGCTGCATTGAATTTCATAATAAAGATCAGATTGGATCAAGTGATTTTTGATAGTCGAGTCAATCGAAATGCAATTCACATGAGAAAATGTTATTAGTTCTTATGACAGTTTCAATGTCTAAGGTGATAGCTTCCTAGTAACAAGACCTACAAACATCTGCTTAGTTAAAAAATGGCTTGTCAACTTTTATCACTCTAGGTGGGAGATTACGTGAATTGTGTAAGTTCCAAATTACTCTGTTTGAATCATCTGATTACATCCGGTCACTGGGGGATCTTTTGCTAACCTAGTTTAGATATACACATACAAATAATGGTTTTATTGCAGACAAAAGAAGACTTTATGTTTAGTCTAATTGGTTCGATCTAACAGTCATAAAATATACTCTTGATATAAGTTCACGATGTGAGTCAGTTCAGGTTCGTTCATTAACATAGTTTTAAGGAAAGATAATGCTACTTTGTTTACAAACGATTACTACAATAGAAATTTTTGCGCAAAATTTATTTTCCCATCAATGCTTGTTCTGATCGATTGCTGAGTTTGATAGAAGTAAATAAATTAAGATCTGCTCAGTTTGTGCGATGAATCAATTATTATTACTCTTCTTAAACACCTTTTGGCCCTTATTTATTAGCAAAGGGAGCGTATCTAAAGAGATTTTCTGAAAACAAAAATATATAACGGTTTTTGTAAACAGAAGTGGGATGTTCAAGTGAATTACGGTGACAAATATATTTACTCGCTTCTACTGACAACGTTAAAGTGTGTGGTTATCATGAAAAATCTCTTCTGCGTTTCATCTTGAGCAGTATGCAATGAGTATATTTCAAGCGTATAAGTTATTTTAAAGAGTTATTCATTATGCAATCATATTGTAGTGAATGAGAACACAGGTGGGGCACCGTCCAGGCTGTCGTGTACCGCCTTCGCCTCAACTCCCCGCAGCGTCCCCAGCACCTTCAACTCCGCCCCAGGCCCCTAACAGCTCCACCGTGGCCCCAAACTCCTCCAGGAAGCTCTGCCAATCTCCGTCCTGCAACTCCTTCGGCCACGGGGGCCCCTTCCTTTGGAGCAGGCAGCGACACCAAACGTAGCGAATGAGAACACAGGTGGGGTAACCGAATTGTGTTTAACGAAAATTACAGAGTTACTCAGTAAAATCGGAAAATCATCTCGTAAATTGTTCATTTGCAAAAGATCAGTTCATCCTATGGAACTGGACTGTTCCTGTTGCAAAACATCAATCCATTGTCACTATTCATGCGTATCATACAAATTCCATTGCTTTCTAACTCTTCCTTTCTTGATCTTCCCCCCATATTATGCTGTCAGACATTACGTTGACACTCACGTCATATACTACTTATAAGTAGTTCGCACCACAGCATCACAATATGGAGAAGAATGTAAGAAACATACTAGCAGAATCAATAAGAAAAATTCAACCAGTCCCTTATCGAATGACTGATTTTTCAGACGAGAAAAGAAAGGGAAGAAAGTTATAATTTCAGTAGCCATTTCTCAAATTTAGTCTACAATTCGTACGTTTGTTTATTGAATATATTACATATATTATTCTTCCAATGTCTTGAAACCTAAATTATTATTTTTTATAGTCTTTTCATCTCGAAACTATACGCATAATGAAGATGGGTTGTATTAACACTGTGGAATGTGATGAACGCTTGCATTTTGAATTCATAAATCTAGTAAAAAATGTAGTCAGAAACCTGCTATTTTTAGCCTTATTCATAGTCATTAAACGTTTGTTCTATTGTTGATTATATTTTATTGAGAATACAAAGTGATGAAAACTTTTATTCTTTTTTCGTATATCCGTCATAGCGTCTAACAGCACAATTGAGAAAAGTTTGTTCGACAATCCCAGCATAAGCAAGTGTTCGTCTAATGAACCATTCATTCAATCATAAAAAAGCATACATTATGTGCATACTAAAACTCGCCAGGTTCCTTCGACGTGTAGCGTGTCTGAATTCCAGCAGAGTTTAATAATTCCCTAAGGTGATAAAATGAAAATTCATAACAGCTGGTCGTTGTGTCTAATACTAACGAAAACCGAGCGAACTGAGACAAAGAAACTGATATAAAACATGTCGGGTTTAAAGAAATATCATGGGACGTACAATGAAGGGAATAGCTATCTTAAGAACTGCGATGACGTTACACACTTCGAAACTGTTAAAGATAAGGTTATTTTCCTACTATAAATCAGCGGTATAAACGTAAAACAAGAAACAATAGGCGCAGAGAAAGAAGAATGAGGTCATCAAATGTAAAAGAATTACCATTTGACTCTCAAATCAATTATCATGTTCAAATCACATATTTACTAGTGTTAATAGAGAAAGTGAATCCACATTATGACTGTGGGAATCTTAATTCCAGTAATCGCTCTCTAGGTCGCAAATAAAAACCCATGTACACTTATGATACTCATAGATTCTCTGGAGGCTTCCGCGCACGTTGTCGGAGTCACTAGAATTATGCTCAAAATCTTTAGACAAGTTTGTTCTATTTGCTCTTCATCACATCCGATAAAGACTCGTTATTTTGTAATTGGATTGAAAGTACAAAATCATCAAATCATCGGAATTATCGAATGATTAATTTAGTCTTCAGTTTGCACATATTTTAGAGTAATCGATGCAATATATTGCCATGTTAAGTGTAGGAAAAGAATCATTAAAAACACTTCAGCTTTGCTTCAAAATACACACTGACCTTTGTGTTGTAGTGAGATGTGACTTAAAAAATGGGTTTCGATACTAAAACAGTATCGACGTGAATGAGGTTATATCATTTTTCGATAGTACTTCATTTTTTTTACGTGCCTTCTCATCGAATGTCCCTGTCGTTCCACGGATGAACAGTGATATAGTCTTTATTTTAAACAATTATAAGGTGGTGAAAAGCAAGAAAATAGTTCCTTTATCACACAAAAATTTGTATTGTAGTAATCCCCTTGATAGACCAGCGACAGCTTTTCCAGGTTCTCGAAAATTATAAAATACGAAGGGTTGGTCTGAACGTATGGTTTACTCTTTTGATATTTAGTTGAGAATACTGTGACTTAGAGTTTATGAAAATTATGTTATATAACTGGATACAAAACAATACTGATTTTTTTTTTTTGAAAAAGTCGGTGACTGATTACTTCTTCTAAATTGGAAATCTGTATCAGTTCATGATTTTTCAGTTTTTATTATTATAGGATTGAGCTGAATAGGTTGGAAAAATACAAATAACTTAAGTAGAATAATCGATAATCCTAACTCGAAACTGATTCAGTTACCTAAACAGGAAAATGAGTTTAGAAAACAACACAATCTGCTACAAAATATATAACTGTTTGCAAAATAGAAAAAACCCAAGTACTCCAAAAATATGGTGGTTGCGATTGCCATCACTTGTCCTGGTTTGAATTAATTTAACTGCTATAACTTTTACAGTAAGTGTGAAAGCATTTGTGATATTTTGATCTAGCCTGAAAACTGGCATGATTCATGTAACGAAGTCATTTGAGTATAAATACTATTACTGTTATTATTATTATTAATACTGCAAGACTATGGAAGTAAACTCACAAGGAATCACGTACTAAACTCAAAGAGGTTTCCTCCAATTGCCTATTGTATGCGGGTTCATCACTGAAAAAAATTAAAGAGATATTTTTAAAATGTTTGCTGACGATAATTAAACCCTTTCGAGATACTCAGGTATTCAGGAATGATGTCAATTAAAATTTTGTTATCACAAAAAGATTTATCGTATTCTTATTCACACTATAGGGAATTCATTCTTTAGATTTCTTAGTCCTATTCTCATTCCCTGTTTCACAATTTTGATATATTTTGATCTAGTTGGTATACTACCTAACTGCGCCTGAAGCCCTCCGCATGTTACTGCCAGTTCCGATACCGGAAAAAGGAGGACGACGGAGCATGCAGTTGGCAAACTCATCTCAAAGCAAAAAATCTCATTAAAAATCGCTTACAAGAAATGAAAAATTCAACCGTTTACACTCCATTTTGAGAACTGAAAGATGTTGATGTGAAAGAAATGTGACGCCTCATGACAAACTCAGAGTTGATTTGAGAGTCACGTTGCCCATGGCGCTTCTCACGCCTTGAGTAATCATTGACAAATGTACGTAAGACGTTCGCAAAATGGGGGAGACAAAGAGTCATCCACGTGGCTGCAGAAATTTAAAGGTACTATCTGGAGCTACTGATAATAAGTCTGACAACAAAGATTAGCGCAAGATGAGGAGGACAAAAGTGACTTTCACTCGAAAAATTTATGTATTTATATTTTGATATATAATAATTACACAACTTTCCAATAATCGGTAACTTGTGTCATCATCAATCATTTTTGTTTAGATACAACTTTCACTTCCTAGGAATTTACATGTATTTGCAACATTTTACTCATTTTCTAATTGTGACTCAACTGCATCAACATTTTACTAGCATATTTGCAAAATCTATTTTAGATTTGCACAGTTGTCATTAACAACGTACATCTCGGTAGGCAATTGTATTGGTACAATGTACCATACCAAGTTGTCAATTCAAATTCTGTTGTATCAGAGACAGTAGCACGATGAACTGTAATCAAAAAGATAAGGTTTCAAGATATGTTTTGAGAAATAGTATCCAGTGGCAAAAATGTCACTGGATACTTGTCACTGTCATTTGAAATTTGTATAGAAGAGACGAGTATGGTGGGTGATATAATGAAAAAAAAGGTGCAAACGATGACAGTTTTAGAGTCAACAGAAACCAATGAAGATCAAGATGAACAGAACAACCCAACGAGAAAAACGCGTAGAAATTTGACTACTTCACTTCTTTCGGACGTTTGTGCAGATAATGTTGTTCAGGAGAATAATAAAAGCTGCTAAACCAAAACATCAAGATCAAAGAACGAAATACCACCACAACCAGCCATCTCAGCTGCAAATTTTCACCACTCTTTCAGAAGAAAAGATGAAATTATGGTACCTATTGTAAAATAAATATTTCAACTGCACATTTGTTTACTAATCAAACGCAATTTGAACAAACAGTATTATACGTCAAAACTAATTTGCAAGGTAATAGTGGAAACAGTCACATTGTTTTTAAATAACATTAATCATTTTAATGTAGTTCGAGAGATTTGATCATCATTAGACTTGAAATTATTCGTGTGCTTTAAAAAGGTAATTTTAAATACATGTTCGGTTCAAGAAAATAAATAAGTAATTCACATATAATTATGTTATCAATGTTTATCTAGACATATCTGAGTTAAAGAACTGTATAGTTGAATGATTCAGTTACTCAGTCAAACAAAAAATGTAAAAAAGCTAACAAGCATTTTCAACGTGTTCATCAAAAAAATTTACTGTTTAATTTAAAGAACAAATTTTTAAAACTTTTTGAAAATTGAGTGTTAAATTTCCAGTAGGATTGAAGTATGAGTTTACTATGATTGAAATACTAACTAATTTTACATCATATGCTTTTCTTAGCCTAATGGTAATTTTTCAGTCACTATCTGTATTATTCACTGCCATTTTTACCTGACTCATCTGCTATTGAGTTCTATATTGTGATATGGTTTAGTGTGTTTTATGTATCGAAACTATGTATGCTTGAATTATAACGAATTCTTTCGAGGCTGACTATGGAGAGAAGCTGTGGAATTGTCGGTAAATAATGGTTTAGAACTGACTCACGCTTTTTGGTGCTGGAGCATAATTCTGAATGATGTTTGGTGCTTTTACCTGATATCGGTCAGCGGTTGAAGGATATACAGTTAATCTTTTGACATAAAAAGCACGTGATCACAAATCATCACGTTTAGAGAAAATCGGCGATAAGTTTTGAATATATGTTATATGTGAAGCCCGGACATATGGTCTCCTGAAACTTGCGTACAACACACAAGAACTAAAATATAGCTCGAATTATGTCAAGGTTACCAGATCAATCAGAGATGTAATCTAAATGAAGAGGTAACTAATGTCAGATTAAAAATCAATCACAGTAAATCAAAATCAGAGTCGATAGGACAAGCTGCAGCTCATAGATGGAGAAATTTGAGTACTACAACTATACATGACGTTTGTGCTCACGATGCTCTTCAAAAAAACAATTCAAGCCACACAGCCCAAAATGTCCAGTTCCGAGAATGAAACTCCATCATATTTGAAGAAAATCAAATTGAAATGGGTAATTTTAACACAACACTATTTCGTACTTGCTTCAGCCTGTTACCGCAAATATAACATAGGCCACCGAACGACCAATTATTTTTCTGATTAGCGTATCTTTGGACGAGATGGATTTCTACGACACAGGGTGGCTAACCCCACCATGCACAACCCTAATCTTTCATCAGAGCATGTGACCGGCAGTAACGTCAGAAGAGCCTTATGAGGAATTGTTGTTAAAAAAACTGTTAATAACATTATTTTTAGAGTAAAATAGAATCGTCAAATCACTTTACATTTTTGGCATCACTACAAAAAATAATTGATATTTTGTCCAACAAATCAAAATACACCATTATGAAAGTAATTTGATGATAAATTCTAAGCTTTACTATTATTCGTCAACACTTTATAGTAAACATGGTATCGCGCAGTAAAGAAATATGTAAATATTATTGTGTAATTGACTGAATTCCATTATTTTTAAAATTGTTGTTATTATTTCAAATGTAAATAATAATTTACATACGTAAGTATGGATAAATAAAACTGAATAACAAAATGAACAACTTTCATTATCAACAAAATTATGTTTAATATTTTTTATACTGTTCATTACTGAATTTCGAACATGTAGGCATAGATGTTCCAATAATCATAATTATAGGTTGGTCGACCTGTGAGATTAATCCTTGATGGTTATTTTCCACTGAAGATCCAACTTTTTCTTGAAGAGGTTCACTGATGCGACCGACACCACTTGATTGAATACGGAATTCTGGTCTTTGACCAGTCCACGTCAAAAAAGGAAATCGTATTCTTAGTTCGAGTTCATTACGGTTTTTCAACCTTCTTATAGGGACCTAGGAGATAATGATTTCTGTAGGCAGCAAAAAGATAAGACGCGATAACACACAGTGAGTGATTCTAGATACAGAATGCTTCAGTAAGATAAATCTGCGTCTTACGATAAGGTATGAGGAAACGTTTTGAGTCTTGATGCGCTCGTCACCAAGCGCTCTACAAAGACCCACAAGTGCTTCATCTACGCTAGTTATGACATGACATAGTTGCTTGACCGCAATAATCCGGGGGGTCTCACATAGATAGGGTGCATATCCCTAAACATTTGAATGCATGTTGAAGTTACCACATCACACGAAAACGCATGTCGGCTGCTGCATTAAAATGTTCAGTTGGATTGCATGTCACAACCTACTAGTACTCCTTAGTCTTTTTGTTCCCTCACACTTAAAAACGATGTACTGTTGAAATATAGCATGTTGGTAACTAATGCCTTGTCCGGTGTATTAGCTTGTTTTTCCCACAATAGTTCTTTCTAAGCCTCAACAATTATACCAGTGAATTAACTCGTCCATATCAGCTGGTAGATGATATCGTCAACAAATAAGTTTTGGAAAATCAAAAAACCTTAGTATTTCATTGGCTTGGAGAAGAAACTATCGTGGGTCTAAGATGATATATTGTGGACACTATGTATGAGCAGTTTTCATTCAGATGGTGTCCAATTAAGTCTCACTCTCTACCTTTTGAATCGGAAAATGTTGTGTATGGTGGAGAAAATTTGAAGCTCAGGTGTATGGTTGTGTTCCATGTTTTCCTTATATTCAGTATTTGCAAATTATCCTAATCGAAATTACGACAATAATTGTCCGTGTGCACTAAGGTAAGTGAATTAATGTCGTGACGTATTAATGCCAATCGTTTTTCACGTAAGCGAAGTTTGAAAGGATGTCCACTTTGTCCGTTCTTGTATTTTTTACAACGATTATTATCATCTCGCGGACCCCAACCAGGTAATCGACAACTAACGACATGGTTAAGTCTACTTGTCAATGACTTTATGGATTTCTGATATGTTTTGGTTTGGCCGTTCCCAGCTTTCTTCTAGCCTATTCCTCCAACAAAAAACAAAGCTCGTCGAGGCAGTCGGTGGTTAGGCATACGCAACATATGTCTCAACCACCTCAACTGATGAAGTTTCATTACTTCATCTATTGATCTGCCATTCTTACCTAGCACCCGTTTCCTAATAACAGCGTTGATAACTCGGTTGTCTCAGGATATACGAGCAATGCTTCGAAGACACCTACGATCGAAAACCAGTAACCTACGAATATATTCTACTTTCACTGGCCATGTTTCACAGCCATAAAGTAAGACGGAGCAAACCACTGCGCAGTACACTTGCCCTTTAGTCAGCAAACGGATATCTCGCCTACGCCATAAGTGACGCAGGTTGACAAAAGCCAATCGAGCCTTATGAATCTGTTCTGAGATTTCGTCAGTCACCAGGCCATCGGCACAGATGAGTCACCCCAGATAAGTGAAGCGGTCAACACGCTCGACTACTTCACGCCCTATCACAAGTTCAGGTGCCGATGCAACCCAATCTCGAAGCAAAATTTTACGTTTCGAGGAGGGAAACCGCATCCCGAACATGCATGCATTGCTACTTAGGGTGGTCAGAAGACTGCATTTTGTCAGCGTCCTCACCAAGTAAGACTGTGTCATCGGCATATTCGAAGTCAATAAGCGAGCCATCATGGAGAAGGTCTATAAATGAAAATTCAGACGGGCATAAGGTTATTTCTAGGAGCATGTCTATGATAAAATTAAACAATAATGGAGAGAGTGAACATTCCTGACGGACACCACTTGAAGTGAAAATTTCCGATGACAGTTCACCATAAGCTCTCACTCGACCAGTGGTGTTCGAGTAGAGAGCTTGTATAAGGTTAATGTACTTCTTTGGTACACCTTTCAATGACAGACACAGAACTTCACGATACACTGGGTCAAATGCCGCCTTAAGGTCCAGGAAGACAATTATTATAGGACGCCTAAATGTGTGTCTGTGTTCCAGAACCTGTCGTAAAGTGAAGATGTGGTCTTTACAACCACGTCCAGGTAGAAAACCAGCCTGGTTTTCTCGAGTCTGCTCTTCATGAGCTCTGGTAAGGTGCCTAAGGATTATCGAGGCAAACGATTTAGAAACTATATTGGTTAGACTTATTCCCCAGTGATTGTCACAAGACTTGTGTCCTTTCTTATAAATCGGGACAATCACTGATTGAGACCACTCGGATGGGATTACGTCCAGTTCCCAGATTCTACCTATGATCTCAGTCAATCTGGCTGCTAACACTAAACCACCATCCTTAAATATCTCAGGGGTCAGTCTATCAGGACCTGCAGCTCGCTCTCGCTTCAGATTTTCTAACGCTTTCTCAACTTCAGAAAGACTTGTGGGACTTACGTCGATCTGCTATTCAGGATGACTGGAGATCTTGGGGAACCGAAGAGTGGCTCGAGGCCAACTGAACTGATCCCTAAAGTGTTCTGTCCGTCGGTCCGGTCTCCTTGAGTGAGAATGGAAAATAAAACCATCCTTTTCTGAAATAGTTTTAAACTCACATTTAGGTTCCTAATACCAGTTTCCATATTGAGTCTAAATAGTTGCCTACTGTTGCCTATCGCCGCTGCTTTTTCCATCTCTCTTGCTTTCTCCACCCACCACTGTTCTCGATCATTGCGTAGGCTTTTTATCAGCCTACGTCTAAGCTGACTCCGCTCCTCATCGCACTCAGAGCCAGGCGGGATAAGTTTTCGAGCATCCATCAGTTCGGTAGATGCTGTTGAGATCCACTTCTCCATCCTAGGCTTATGATTAACCTTACTAGCGGATATCACAGCTGTTTCCACAGCCCTTTTGATAACATACCAATCGGCTTCCGGATGAGAATCGCTTACATGGTTGCCTAACTCTCTTTCTAATTCCTGCTGGAATATATTCTAAGCTTGATTATCATTAGGTAAAACCCTAAGAAGCTTCCTTACGGTGTCTTTCCTACGTCCGGTAGGCCCCAAACAAATACGTGCTTTCACTAGGGCATGATCTGAAATTAAACATGTGCCTTAGAATGATGGCAATGTGATCTAGTTAGGTCCAACGTTGAGACGACTTTGGAGGTCGCCAGGTCAACAGATGCTTTTCCTTATGGCCAAAGTTAGTGTTTGAATAGGCGGTTATCTGAGCATAGTTGCAACAGACAGTCGCCATTGTCTGTTCTCTGAGCCGCGACACCATAACATCCACCTACGTGTCTTTCATTTTCACATAGTCTACCTACTTGAGCATTAAATTCACCAGCCACTATTACTACATCAGAGCCCCTAACTTTTTGGAGGAGGTCCGATTGCTTTCTGTAAAACTCATCTTTCACCTCGTCTGAACTGCAGTCGGTGGGGGCATAGGCAGATACGACGAAGAGGCAACGACGGGTGTCCCTGTCTTTCCGAATCCTTACTGTCCCGTTTAGTCGGACAGCGCACAAGCGACTATCTACTGGGATCCTGTCTAGAAGAGATTGTTCATCTCTACGACTCAATGCTATGCCTACGCCAGCAAGACCCCGGGAAGCAGCATCAGGGCTTCCAGATACACGAAGAGTAAATCGAGCTGCTTCTTTATTTTGACAAGTTTAAATCAGATTAGTAGTTTTACTAGGATCCGGTATGCGGGTTTCCGAGACGCAGCATGATTCGATGGCACGAGATTCTAGATTCCCAGTTGAGGAAGCCTGTTGCCCTATATGACACAATGTCCGTAAATTAAAAGCTCCAACATGTAGTCTAGAACAGGGTTTCAAGAGACCAGGAGTGACGTTTCGTGAAGTCGCTTCGTTCACATTAGCGGTGCGGCTTTTAGTCTCATAGTTCCCAGTCGACCTGCCTGGCATCGCAGAACCTTCAGGAACATATGTTCCAGCCAATATAGCTCGATTGGGTCATCACGATAGGCAAGCCCGACCACCACGTCAAGGTAGCAGCTTCGGTCGGGTAACAAATAAACTCGAAACGACGATTCAAAATAAGCATGCACACTTCTGTGTCAATCAACAGCAGCCGAGTAAAATATCCAACCTATAGTCGTCTTCGACTGGCAGTCACTGACGGCGAATAGTTCACTAGTCAACAACAATCAAACATTTCCAATCAGTAACACAAACTTACAAAGTATCAAATCTTCACAATACAACATCAGTTACAGAGCTTATTCAAGTCAACTCTTCACAATGATAATATGACATAATAAACCATAAATTCACGGTCAGATTTTTGTATCCTCGTGGTGAGCAAATCTCATACATTAAATCAACACTAACACGGTCAAGTTAATAATTATATTTATGAAGTGATGTAAACGTTTGAAAACCTTGCGCACACATACACAAACCAAACTGCTTTATTACACCAACCTATATTCTATACAATTTACCCAACACAACATCAATCAGCTGGTCGATTCATAGTTTCCACAAAGTAATCATTTATTAACAACAGTTACAATTGTAATCATTGCCACTGACTTACATGACCCAACTCCTATACCACCTAATACGGAAGAGGTTTGTTCAATTTTTATTAACACCGACGCACCATTAGCCTCATTACTAACATTATGATTACCATGGTTATTATTTTTCTTCTCATCATGATTCATATTCATTAGACAAGCCATGTTTTTTCTGCTAACACTAGCAACAGTAACGTGAGATGCTTCAAATGTTGCACAACTCATCCCACTTGATGAAAGAACAACATTTTCCTCACCATTCGAAGCCGGTTAATCCACTGGTTGTTACTGATGCTCCATCAAAGTATACTGACCAGCTTCTTTAGCAAAACGAAGTCTAAGTATAGGACCACCAAAAATAACACTATTATTCTAACTGGGTGTATGATTGCCACTGAAATTATTATTAGTCGTTGTAGTACCACCAGTTAATGGTGTCAATATATTATGATTTTTATTATCCAAAGTGATATTTACACACTCCACAGTTGTTGAAAAATAGCAAGAAGACATTTGAGAATAAACTATTACTACTACTTATACTATTACTTAAACTAAGATCCCCAACACTACTGATTCTGTTATCACTATTAAAACTAGTATTCGTGTTTTTATTTACGGAAGTAGTAGTAGTAGTAGTATTCGTAGTGCCGATAGCAGTTGTAGCGGTTGTAGTATTAGCCACATCAGCAGCACCACTAGTATTAGTCAAAGCAGAAGGAATGGTGCAATCAAAAGAAGTCGGCTTATTCCTAGTGATAGAGAGTGAAAAAAATGTGATAGTAGGTGAACTAGTGATAGGAAGTGAACTAGTCGAATGTGTAGACCACTCCACGTATCTGGGGATTCTCATCAGTGGTGATGGCCTGGTGACTGACGGAATCTCAGCACTACATAAGGCCTGATCGGCTTTTGCCAACCTGCGTCACCTATGGCGCGGGCGAGGTATCCGCTTGCTAGTCGAAGGACGAGTGTATCATGCAGCAGTTCACTCAGTACTGCTGTACGGATGCGAGACTTGGCCGTTAAGAGTAGAGGACATTCTGAGTTGCTAGTCTTCGATCATCGATGTCACCGAAGCATTGATCGTGTATCATGGGACAACCGTGTAAGCAATCCTGTCGTTAGCAAACGAGTTCTGGTTACGGATCGCAAATCAATACACGAATTAGTGAAACTGCATCAGTTGAGGTGGTTGGGACATGTGTTAAGTATGGCTAACCACCGACTACTGCGACGAGCTATGTTTTGTGGTGTAGGAGTAGATTAGAAGAAAGCTAGGGGCGGCCAAACCAAAACACGGCAGAAATCCACGTAATCACTGACAAGCGGGATGAGTCATGTTGGTAGATGTAGGCCACCTGGTTGGAGTCGGCGAGACAAAATTCACCAATGGTTAGAGACCTTGAACGACATGACTCAGAATCGTTTGCAGTGGCTCAGGTGCATCCACTCTTTGTGTTCTCTTAAATCCTAATCTTCTGAATTCGTCAGCACCTCTACCTTTTTCTTTCCAAGGTTTTCTCACTGAATTATACTTCTTGAATCATATCTTCGAACCCTAATCTTTTCCATTACTGCGGATACTTCTACTATCTCCACCACTATAGGATTTGAACTGAAAGCTGCGTCTCTGCGCTAATGTGGTATGGCAACCTGAACTGATGTACTTACGTACGAAGTTCTGCGTTGTATCTGTCTGTCTGCTTGTCTTACTATAAACTGCTGAACAGGCTCACATACTCCTCTTGTAGTCTGGTCCATATCCAAGGCCCGTGTATACATAACCTTCGCCATAAAATATCTATGGTCAAACTTGAGAAGTATGAATCCAAAACTCGAGAAAACTTATTCCTCAGTAAGTATGCACTTATATGGAATAGGCTTCCCTCAAATATGCCCATGACAAGTGAGTTTATAAAACTTCCTAATGAAGTTCTGTTGCACTGACTCATTTGCACGCGTGAACTCACTCGCACCCTGCTTCCATATTATAAGCTCTGTACACACTTAAACTACAACGAACATAGTGTTGCGTTTTATTTATTTTTATTTTTACCCTCCTAGTTGAATATAAATCTTCTTAGTTCTTACTTGAAATAGAAAGGTCCCTCACTGGGTCGATCGACACTGTTCAACTGTAAACTGGTTGATTAGAACGCACTCTACTGTGCTAGGCACAAATTGATCAACGCTCATAACTGTATGAGTTTCATATTGCCTATTATCAGTTTTACTGTTCTCACTTACAGTCTATTAACTTACCATTGATCCTTTAGTGTTATCTATTGCTCCACTTTTAACCATAATACTCTTTGAATTTCCAGCTTACTTCGTTAAGCACATCTCCGCCACTACATTCTAAATGCTTACAGCTTCGTAACTGTTAACTGTATTGCATTGCTGCCTAACCAATAGTTCGTAAGTTATAACAGCCAGAGAAGCGTGTGAAAGTAACTTGCAGAAAGTGTTTTTCAACAGGATGTGAGACATAGAGCACCAAGTAGAACTTAAAGTAATTTCTTTTAATCGTTTAACATGAGCCTAACAACACAAGAGGGAGGGTAGAGTTACTGACCAACAAACATTGATGGTGTAGGCAATGACTTCAAACGAGCCGTGTTTGTGGGAAGGAACATTGTTTGCTTTCGGCTCTTATTGATCGATGAGGCGACTATTCAGTGATACTGAGGCTCATTTTTCCAAAACTATGCTGAGGTTGCTATTCTGCCAAGACACCAGAAACGTGTTTACTCAGGCGCTAAGAGTATGATTTAGAGGTTGGAATTTAGCAAAAAACAGTTAGATAGTGGAAAAACTTTTAATTATCAATGTTTTTGTTACAAACTTTACTCTTTCTGCTGAAATTTCGGTCTTCACATACATAAATCCACCTTCTTACTTCAACTTCTATTCTATCCATTTGACACCCTCCACATCTTCCTTCTCCATTGCTGTAATCAATCATTTATGGGTTATATTCTTTTAATTTACTTTAATTTTAGTGATCAGTATGAATTTTATCTTAACTTACCACTGTATTGACTACTTCAACATGACATGTTAAACAGTGCCTTGGTTACATATATACAAGAGCCTCGTTGCTGCCGGTTTCCCTCACTATCTTCTCTCTTTTCAAAACCCTATTCACAGTGGAAAGTCCATGGCGCCTCTAGTACACATAAACCACCTATGTAAATGTACGTGTAGAACACTGCTTGAATCAAACGCGTTCTAAATGACCTATCACAACAAATTCACTATTGATCTGACCAAACCACGCGATAAAAACTCCTATGCAGGTTTCTTATTTGTACTGCTATTGAAAATGTGGGTTTATTATACTGTTTCTGTTAGTGACAAGGTTTAAATATGCTATCAGAAGCTAACCTTATACTTGATCTTAGTCCATAACTTTTGCAGTAAATGTATAAACATTTGTGATAATCTAATCTGGCCATGAAATTGTTATGCCTCTTGTAACCTACTCCTATTTTAAAATAAATATTATTATTATATTATACATAAACACACAACGTTGTGCATAAGGACACCTAAATATATCTGCACTGAACAAATTACTGAATTTGCGTGAACTGAGACATTGTCCCAGTTCCCAGACCGAAGCACATCTCTTTTAGACAATCAATGGATACAAAAAATCAGTCGTATAAATGCCTACTTCTCATCAACGATAAGTAGTTTAATAATCACCTGATAATACGGTCACGTAAGTGACCGTAATCTCAACTCTCATCTCAAGTCCAAAGACTTAACAAACAGGAGTGTCTAAGTTCACCAGTTTTCATCAACGACGCCATATACGTTTTGCTAGTATTATACAAAATATTCAAAGATGAGATTCTTCAAAGAACAAAACAATGAACTTCTCTTGTTTTTACCACTTAGTTTTTTTCACATAATATCACCTCCAACAATCTGCGTCGACAACATAGTTACCTCTTTGAAGAAACTGTATACTTCCGGATTATGACAAAAATCACAAGGTTTCTGACCATTGTAGATTGATATCAGGAGATCAGAGTTGTAATATAACACATCTCAAACAATTTGTGGACTACCTGAACGCGCAGCACTATGAAATGCTGTGTCAACATTCACGTTTGCAATCCCAGGATCAGCTCCATGTCGTAGCAAATAATCTACCATACCTGGAAGGTTCCGCAAACATGTTTCGTGCAATGCAGTCCAACCTACAAATTTGAGTGCAAATACATGAACAACAATCCTTGTGATCATATGAAATATTAAAATCTATCAGTGATAACAATGAAAGCCTGACGAACTGGGAATAATGATCAAAGCCAACAAGCTACATTCAGATATTAGAAGTTCTGCTTTTAAATCGCACATTCCACATCGAAAATGTTAAACTGTGAAGTAAACCACCCAAATTATTGCACAGACAATAAAAACAACTAATGAGCTTGATTCGTTCATTACATCGGTTACTTTTGGTCTCCATACAACTGAATCACAAACACACAATCTATGCTGCATAATCTTATGCTCTGTACACAAACACAATGACATGTTCGCAACAATATCAAACACAATCCTCCCGTTTCTATTGGACACTTCCTCATCTGTGTCATCTTGTTAGTTTATGTTCACTCCATCCTTTACCGTTTGTTTGATCGAATCCAAATCCTCGTTCTTTACTAAATGAATCGAAGTCATATCTCGAACACTCAGAGTACGTCCACTCACTCACAAACACAGGATTCGTGGACAAGTTTCTGGATACACGCAAAGTTACTTACTAATTCGGTCAAAAGTACGGATGCAATTTCGGAGTACTTTCGGACTCTATTTCTTGTAGTTATATTATAATAATAATAATAATAATAATTTATTCTCAAATAACTACGTTACAAGAGTCACGCCAGTTTACAGGCTAGATCAAATTGTCACAAATGCTTTCACAATTACTGTAAAGTTATAGCAGTTAAATTAAGTATTAGAGTCAGTTTCTGATTGCATATTTACACCATGTCACTGACAGAAACAGTATTATACAGCCTCATTTTCAATAGTAGAGTACAAATAAGGAAGGAAGATGCACAATAGGTTCTTTTGGCGATTTGCCGAGATCAATAGTGAATTTGTTGGGAAAGGTCATATGGAACGCGCTTGATACGAGCTGTGATCCAGACAGTCATGTACATAGGGTGCATGTTCCCTAGAGTCGCCAAGGATTTCCCACATTGAAAGGGGTTCTGAAAAGGAGAAAAGAGAGAGAAAAAGGCAGCAGTGTGGCAAGTGTATATATATAACCAAAGCACTACTTAACCTGTCATGTTGAAGTAGTCAATACAGTAGTAAGTCAAGATAAAATTTATACTGACCACTTAAATTAAAGTAAATTATGGGAATATAAGAATACAACACACAGATAAAGGAGTACTACTAAATTCTTCTTTCCTAAATCCCTTTTTGTGTATCTCGTATCTTAATTATCTCGGTTTTCACCTCCTAATCTCCCTGGTGTCATGTTAAGTAATAAGGTCGCTAGTACACATTACAATATAACAACCAGAAAAACTTGTAGAAGCATTAACCCTGTGGTTGATAGTGCGTCGAAAATCCCAATATCGTGCGAACGGGTTGTTAAAAAACACAAACAGTCAGCCGATAGTATGCCTCTTAGTGTCCATACTTCAGATCACTCAACGCAAACACCACAGAGGACTCAAGACACCACTCCTATTCCTAAAAAGACCCGTGAGCTAGCTAAGAATAGGAGAAAAATACGTTCCATGGCTCAGTCGACACAGCCACTCGTCCAGAAACAGCATGAGGATGACTGTTTTGCTTATTCACCACCAGTCAAAATCAGTGACCGTGCTTTTGAGTGCAACTCCTGTAGTACATGGGTACATTGTCACTGCGACAATACAGTACCCATAGAGTACTACGGACTCATGCTGAGTCATGTCTGCCCATGGCTCTGGCATACTTGCCCTCGATGTAGAGTATCTGAGGCATTGACAAAGTCACAGGTCCCACCCAAAATCACCCCTAAAGTCCAAACGACCAAACCAAAATCGCCTGGCACTAAACTTGTAAAACAAGTGACCAAGACTACCACAACCCTGCCTAACACACCGACAAAACTGCCAGTTGTTAACCCCTCAGTATCTGCCAGTAACACGAAACAATGGGTGAACGTGAAGAAGGGAAATATCAACACCCCAACTCACAAGCAGCCTCCACCAAAGACCAGGGACGACAGATCTAACTCACTTATTTTATTTATTGTCCCAGAATCGGAAGAAAGCTTGCTAGAAGGTAGGACTGCCTTCGACAAAGAGCAGTGGGATAAACTCTGCTCAACCCTCGGAATGTGCGACGTCTCAGCCAAAATATGCCGCCTTTTCAAAGGCCAAAATGTCTCGAAAGGAAAACCCCCTCCAATGAGGGTAACTCTTGACTCGGCACGACTTGCGGAAGACATAATCCTTTCATCCCAAAGACCATCGGTCAAATTGTCCTCGCTGATTCGTACCAGGCATGACAAGCCGTGGTCGGTACGTGCAGCAGCCAGAACTGCACCAGACACCCAAGAACAGACCACGATGGTAGTTCACGGCATACTCGAACTCACCAGCGGTAACCCGGACGAAGCTCACGAGCACGATGTGCAACAGTGGCGATGGCTATCGTGTAGCCTATCCCTCCACACCACGATGGCAGTCTGCATTTCCAGGTTGCCCCGCCCGTCACACCTTACGTCTATGAAGTCACCACGCTTGATGGCTCTAACATTTAGGAACCGGGAAGACCTGACTGAAGCACTACAAGCTTGGTACAGTTCGGGGAACGATCTGCCTAGCCACATCGGATGTTGTGAGAGCCGATTTAGATCTGTGAGAGAACAACAGGGAGGCCACAATGAACGCACACAACTGATAGTTAAACTCGGGCAACTACCTCCGGCACAAGATACGAGTGAAATAACCGCGCAGGCAAGAAACCTGCATAGGCCTGTTCCCACAGAAGTGGCCGATTCGGTTTAAATAACTTGTTTGAAAATCCGACAACGAATGCTGCTGCAAATGTGCACCAGGTGCCGAGACAAACCACCAAGTGCCTCTATAGCAACGTAAGAGGACTAAGGGGTAAGCTGTTAGAAATCAGGAATATGCGCTCTCAGATGGATCTGAAGGTCATAATCCTGACTGAAACGTGGCTATCCCCTGACATTGCAAACGCAGAAGTGAGCTTACCAGGCATGACACTCTTACGAAGCGATAGGGAACACCAAACTGGAGGTGGAGTGGTAATATATATATATATAGCAACTTTAAAGCAGAGCGACTATACGACACCCAACTAACTGAGGTGACAGAATCGTGTTGGTGTTGTTTCCACTCAAATGGCACGAAATACTTGATTGGAGGGATCTGACGACCTCCTTCGGGTACTAAGGCCCAGAAAAGCGAACTGATTGAGGTACTACCGCAACTGCCACTCCTAGGGTTTGATCAAATACGCTTAGCCGGAGACTTCAATACCCCATCTTGAAATCTCAGTAAACAGAGTATAACTCCCACTGGTTGGTTCCAAAGACAACTTGGTACAACCATTAGAAGCTCTGGGCTGTTTGAGCACGTGCGCAGGGCCACTAGGTGGACTGAGGAAGGGAAGTCCTAGATTATCTGTTAACGAGCGACCAGCTCCTGGTTGAGGATGTTCACATCCGCGCTCCAATAGGTAGTAATGACCATGGCACAGTCCTGTTTAACATGGTCACAAACGAAACGCTGACACCGGACGATAACGAGCCTTACCTTCACTACAGTAGGGCAAACTATACACGCATAAGAGAGGTGCTCCTACATGTACAAAGGCCACGGGAGTGGTGGAGGCTGACAGTAGCTGATCACTGGCAAGCAGTGAGAGATATCATCCAAAACGCTGTCGTAGACAATGTACCTCAGTCACACCCAAAACGCCAGAACAGAAGGACCTGCGTTAAGCGCGGCACGGAACGCTTGCTACAGGCGAAGAGGAAAGCCTGGCACAAGTGGAAGGTCTCCTTGAAGGATTCCGATCGCAGTTCTTACTTGGCATTGAGAAACAGATGCAATACCAAAGTTCGAAGCGACAGGAGACAATTTCAAACGAAGCTAGCCGCCAGAATAGAGGCAAACCCGAAACATCTGTTTAGGTTCATGTCCAAAAGAAAACCTACTATTCAAGGGTTGTGTTCCCTAAAAGGGCCTAACGGAGAAGACCTCACCAACTTAGAGATGGTCGAGATCTTCAACACCCATTTTTCTGATCAGTTAAACCAGGCGCCTACATGTTCAGAGTATTACGCCAACCCAATGCCAGCTGACGGCTTAGGGAACATCCGTATCACTCCTGACCTAGTATTAAGGAAACTAAAATCCTTACGCCCAGGTAAGTCACCAGGTTGTGATAAAATCCGCCCTATAGTCTTGTAACAGTGCGCTGAAGCCCTCTGTTCACCGTTATGCAACCTGTTCAGGCATTCACTGGAGTCACACCAATTCCCAGCGGGATGGAAACAAGCTACTCTCTCTCCAATATTCAAAGGAGGAGATAGAAAGGACCCAGCCTGTTACAGACCAGTAGCACTACTACCTATATTATCAAAGGTTATGGAAGGACTAGTGGACGAACAAATGAGGGAGTACATGGATAAGAATAAAATACTCCATGACGCTCAACACGGGTTTCGGAAAGGCATTTCGTGTGCATCTAATCTTCCCATCGCATGGGACAGTTGGACAACCTGCTTGGACCGTAAAATACCAGTGCACGTAGTATTTCTCGACTTCGCAAAAGCCTTTAACACAGTGCCCCACACACGCCTAATCGAAAAGGTTGCGGAAATGGGCTTCACTGACACACTCGTATCTTCGCTCAGAAACTACCTTGAGAATAGAAAGTTTCGCACCAAGGTAAACAGGGTGCACGCGAGTTGGAGAGTATCCACTTCAGGTGTTTCACAGGGGACCATCCTACGCCCACTCCTCTTCCTGATATTTATTACGACCTGCTAGGCTTGGTTAGCTCACCGGCATTGATCTACGTAGACGATGCGAAGATCTGGAGTCCCATTAGAAGCGAAGAGGATTCGACTGAGCTTCAAAAGGACCTTACATCTATTGAGAAATGGGCAGTGAAAAACGGTTCAAAACTCAACCAACCGAAGTGCCACGTCATGCATTTCCTGCCCCATATGACGCAAACGACGCACACTCTCAACGGAAGTCCGCTCCCTAATGTCTCCTCAGAGCGCGATCTTGGTTTAATAACCACAGAAAGCCTCCAGACGAGTCCGAACTATGTAGGGGATGCAGCCAAAGCAAATGCGACTCTTCACTTTATGCGAAGACAGCTTGGTGCTATCACCCCGAAATTATTATTAACCCTGTTTAAGACGTACGCGCGCCCACACTTGGAGGTTCACAACGTCATCGCACCCCCTCTGCTTAAAAGAGACATTAATCTCTTGGATCGAGTGCAGAGACGAGCAACCAAATGGGTGATAGGGTTGAAAAATAAACCCTACGACGATAGACTCCAGCTCTTAGGATTATTCCCACTGAGCTACAGGAGAATCAGAGGTGACCTGATTATGGCGTACACCATATTAAACACGCCAAACCATCCCAATGTGAGCATCTTACCGATGCATCACCACCACTCCCCTCGAGGCAATCCTCGAAAGATTGCACATCAAAGAGCAAGTACTCAGATTCGTGTACACTTTTTCTCGTTGCGAGTCGTCACAACTTGGAATGCTCTCCCAGACGAGGTAGTTACAGCCCCCTCAGTGAACTGCTTTAAGAAGAGACTTGATAATCACGTACTCACATACGGACTATCATCTCCCTCTTGGACAAGCTGTGCCTGATGCATATCTCGAGATCTGCTAGTTGTTACCATTGCCATCTCCTCAGATCACTCAATTAATCTATCTCGCCTATTCCTCTCCCTCGCTTACACTTCGGTCCTCTCTCACAATCTTCATTACCAATAAATAAACTAAATTCATCTATATATTACTCAGTTCTGAAATTTTATTCATATTATCATTAGAATTTCATCCTGATTACCCTTATCACTCTCCACATTGCAGCTAACTGATCTCCGGTTTGGTGATATGACGGCTGCTAGTATCCAGAAACCCTACTGCCCTGAAACAAACGTTTCATTCCAATCCCGAGACATACAAACTCACAACCAACTGCCAACTGACTAGAATTAGACAGTCGAGTGGCTAGACCTCTAACCATTGAACATTACCGAACACCTGGAACCGTACCGAATGAACAAGAATCGGGCGCGAAGAAATCAAATTGGTTTACACTAGCTCGTTAAAAATATATTGGATATTGGATATTGGGATAGGTCATTTAGTACGCGTTTGATTCAAGCAGTGTTCTACACGTACATTTACATAGGTGGTTTATGTGTACTAGAGGCGCCATGGACTTTCCACTGTGAATAGGGTTTTGAAAAGAGAGAAGATAGTGAGGGAAACCGGCAGCAACGAGGCTCTTGTATATATGTAACCAAGGCACTGTTTAACATGTCATGTTGAAGTAGTCAATACAGTGGTAAGTTAAGATAAAATTCATACTGATCACTAAAATTAAAGTAAATTAAAAGAATATAACCCATAAATGATTGATTACAGCAATGGAGAAGGAAGATGTGGAGGGTGTCAAATGGATAGAATAGAAGTTGAAGTAAGAAGGTGGATTTATGTATGTGAAGACCGAAATTTCAGCAGAAAGAGTAAAGTTTGTAACAAAAACATTGATAATTAAAAGTTTTTCCACCATCTAACTGTTTTTTGCTAAATTCCAACCTCTAAATCATACTCTTAGCGCCTGAGTAAACACGTTTCTGGTGTCTTGGCAGAATAGCAACCTCAGCATAGTTTTGGAAAAATGAGCCTCAGTATCACTGAATAGTCGCCTCATCGATCAATAAGAGCCGAAAGCAAACAATGTTCCTTCCCACAAACACGGCTCGTTTGAAGTCATTGCCTACACCATCAATGTTTGTTGGTCAGTAACTCTACCCTCCCTCTTGTGTTGTTAGGCTCATGTTAAACGATTAAAAGAAATTACTTTAAGTTCTACTTGGTGCTCTATGTCTCACATCCTGTTGAAAAACACTTTCTGCAAGTTACTTTCACACGCTTCTCTGGCTGTTATAACTTACGAACTATTGGTTAGGCAGCAATGCAATACAGTTAACAGTTACGAAGCTGTAAGCATTTAGAATGTAGTGGCGGAGATGTGCTTAACGAAGTAAGCTGGAAATTCAAAGAGTATTATGGTTAAAAGTGGAGCAATAGATAACACTAAAGGATCAATGGTAAGTTAATAGACTGTAAGTGAGAACAGTAAAACTGATAATAGGCAATATGAAACTCATACAGTTATGAGCGTTGATCAATTTGTGCCTAGCACAGTAGAGTGCGTCCTAATCAACCAGTTTACAGTTGAACAGTGTCGATCGACCCAGTGAGGGACCTTTCTATTTCAAGTAAGAACTAAGAAGATTTATATTCAACTAGGAGGGTAAAAATAAAAATAAATAAAACGCAACACTATGTTCGTTGTAGTTTAAGTGTGTACAGAGCTTATAATATGGAAGCAGGGTGCGAGTGAGTTCACGCGTGCAAATGAGTCAGTGCAACAGAACTTCATTAGGAAGTTTTATAAACTCACTTGTCATGGGCATATTTGAGGGAAGCCTATTCCATATAAGTGCATACTTACTGAGGAATAAGTTTTCTCGAGTTTTGGATTCATACTTCTCAAGTTTGACCATAGATATTTTATGGCGAAGGTTATGTCCCGACCGAAGCTGCTACCTTGACGTGGTGGTCGGGCTTGCCTATCGTGATGACCCAACCGAGCTATACTGGCTGGAACACATGTTCCTGCAGGTCCTACCATGCCAGGCAGGTCGATTGGAGAACGATGAGACTAAAAGCAGCTACCCAAGGTCTGAGGGCGAAGTCGTGCTGCTGACTGCAGAGGGGTGTGATAGCAGTAAGGTGTTTCCCTCGGACAACCAGCATCTGCAGCGATGCTGCCTTCTCACAAGGAAGGAAGGGTTAGAAAAGGTCGACCCTAAAAATGTCACACCTCCCCCACCTCACGGATTTCCGTCTCCTTGGGTAAGGGTGCCCACTAAGGGCCTTTAAGAACGGAGCTAATCCTCTAAATACCTCTCATAAAAAGGCCGTGCGTGACCGGCCTCAAGCAGATGTCCCTTGGACTCTGCGGTCACGCACCAACACTAATCCATCTTCCTTTTCAGGTTCGTCAAGAAACAACCTTCCACGGTGTGGGCAGCCGGGAAGTGATAACCGCCCTCATACCCGCAACAGCACACGAGACAAAATTGTTCAAAATCAAATCCTTCCTACATTCCCTAATACCTCTCTTATCTCCACAACTAACTCTTGTCACATTCATTTATTACAGTGCACAGCTAATGCAAACGATGCGAGTTTGCGAAACGTCGTTCCTGGTCTCCTTAAACCCCGTTCCAAACTACATGTTGGAGCATTCAATGTACGGACATTGTGTCAAATAGGGCAACAGGCATCATTAGCTAGGACTTTAGAATCTCGTTCCATCGATGTGTGCTGCGTCTCGGAAACGCGCATACAGGATCCGAGTAGCATCACTCATTTGACCTCACCATGTCAAGATAAAGAAGCAGCTCGATTTACCCTTCGTGTATCTGGTAGCCCTGATGCTGCTTCTAGGGGCCTTGCCGGTGTAGGTATAGCATTGAGTCGTAGGGCAGAACAATCTCTCCTTGACTGGATCCCTGTAGATAGTCGCTTGTGCGCCGTCTGACTCAATGGGACAGTAAGGACTCGGAAAGATAGGGACACTCGCCGTTGCCTCTTCGTAATATCAGCCTACGCCCCCACTGAATGCAGCCCAGATGATGTAAAAGATGAGTTTTACAGAAAGCTTTCGGACCTCCTCCAAAAAGTTAAGCGCTCTGATATAGTTATAATGGCTGGTGACTTCAATGCACAAGTAGGTAGACTAAGTGAAAATGAAAGACACCTAGGTGGATGTTACGGTCTCGCGGCTCAAAGAACAGACAGTGGCAACAGTCTGTTGTAACTGTGCTCAAATAACTGCCTATTTCTAGCAAACACTAATTTTAAGCATAAGGAAAAACACCTTTTGACCTGGCGATCCCCGAAGTCGTCTCAACGTTGGACACAACTAGATCATATCGCCATCAGCCACCGATGGAGGGGTTCGATAGAGGACTGTCGCTCGTTCTGGGGCACATGTTTGGATACAGATCATGCCCTAGTGCGAGCACGTATTTGTTTGAGGCTTGCTGGACGTAGGTAAGACACCGTAAGGAAGCCTCTTAGGGCTTTACTTGATGATAATCAAGCTAAGAAAATATTTCAGGAGGAACTAGAAAAACAGGCGGCCATGCAAGTGATTCCCATCCTGAAGCAGGTTGGAATCATATCAAGAAGGCTGTGGAAACAGCAATGGTATCTGCTAGCAAGGTAAACCACAATGCTAGGATGAAGCAGTGGATTTCAGTCGCATCCACCGAACTGATGGATGCTCGAAAACGCATCCCACCTGACTCTGAACATGATGAAGAGCGTAGTCAGCTTAGGTTCAGACTTATAAAAAGCCTACGTAACGACCGTGAACAGTGGTGGGTGGCGAAAGCAAAAGCGATGGAAAAGGCAGCGGCGATAGGCAACACTAGACAACTTTTCCGCCTTATCAAAGAAACCGGTATTAGGAACCCGAATGTAAGTGAGACTATCTCGGAAAAGGATGGTCTTATTATCCATTCTCAATCTAGGAGGCTGGACCGATGGGCAGAACACTTTAGGGATCAGTTCAACTGGCCTTCAGCCACACTTCGGTTGCCCACGATCTCCAGTCATCCTGAATGGCAAATCGATTTAAGTCCTCCCAGTTTACATGAAGTTGAGAAAGCTATAGGAAATCTAAGGAGAGCAAGAGCGGCAGGTCCCGATAGGCTTACCACTGAGATGTTTAAGGATGGTGGTCCAGTTTTAACGGTTAGACTGACCGAGATCCTAGGTAGAATCTGGGAAATGGACGTAATCCCATCTGACTGGTCTCAGTCGCTAATTGTCCCAATCTACAAGAAAGGACAGAAGTCCTCTTGTGACAAACACAGAGGAATAAGTTTACTAATATAGTTTCTAAATTGTTAGCCTCGATTATACTTAGACGTCTAACTAGAGCTCGTGAAGAGCAAACTCGAGAAAACCAGTCTGGTTTTCGACCTGGACGTGGTTGTATAGACCACATCTTCACACTACGACAGGTCCTGGAACACAGACACACATTTAGACGTCCGACAATAGTCGTGTTCCTTGACCTTAAGGCGGCATTCGACTCAGTGGATCGTGAGGTTCTGTGGCAGTGTCTGTCATTGAAAGGTGTACCAAAGAAGTACATTAACCTTATACGAGCTCTCTACTCAAACACCACTGGTCGGGTGAGAGCATATGGCGAACTGTCACCTGAATTTTTCACTTCAAGCGGTGTCCGTCAGGGCTGTCCACTCTCTCCATTCTTGTTCAACTTTGTCGTAGACATCCTCTTAGAGTTAACATTAAGCTCGTCAGATTTTTCAGGGGTTGACCTTCTACCAGGAAAATCGCTTACTGATCTAGAATATGCCGATGACATAGTTCTATTCGGTGAAGACGCTGACAAAATGCAGAGTATTCTGACTACCATAAGCAACAATGCGAGCATGTTCGGGATGCGGTTTTCCCCCTCGAAATGCAAAATGTTGCTTCAAGACTGGGTTGCTTCGGCACCTGTACTAGTGATAGGGAGTGAAGTAGTCGAGCGTGTAGATCACTTAACTTATCTGGGGAGTCTCATCAGTGCTGACGGTTTGGTGACTGACGAAATCTCAGCTCGGATACAGAAAGCTCGATTGGCTTTTGCCAACCTGCGTCACTTATGGCGTAGGCGTGATATCCGTTCGCTAACCAAAGGGCGGGTGTACTGCGCAGCAGTTCGTTCCGTTCTCTTATATGGCTGTGAAACATGGCCGTTAAGAGTAGAAGATGTTCGTAGGTTACTGGTATTCGATCATAGATGTTTAAGAAGCATTGCTCGTATATCGTGGGACAGCCGAGTAAGCAATGCTGTCGTTAGGAAACGAGTACTAGGTAAGGATGGCAGATCAATAGATGAAGTGGTGAAACTTCATCAGTTGAGGTGGTTGGGACATGTGTTACGTATGCCTAACCACCGACTGCCTCGACGAGCTATGTTTTGTGGTGTAGGAGTAGGTTGGAAGAAAGCTAGGGGCGGCCAGACCAAAACATGGCAGAAATCCATGAAGTCACTGACAAGTGGACTGAGTCATGTTGGTAGATGTAGACTACCTGGTTGGGGTCCGCGAGACGAAAGTCATCAATGGTTAGAGACCTTGAACGACATGGCTCAAAATCGTTTGCAATGGCGCAGGTGCATCCACTCTTTGAGCTCTCTCAAATCCTAATCTTCTGGATTAGCCAGCACCTATACCTTTGTCTTTCTAAACTTATCTCACTGAATTATATTTTTTGAATAATATCTTAAACCCTAGTCTTCTTTATTATAGCATTAATACCTCTACCATCTTTATCACTATGGGATTTGATTTGACATTCGCGTCTCTGGCAGCATGAACTTATGTACATACGTACGAAGTTCTACGTTGCAACTGACTGACTGACTGGATGGACCAGACTACAAGAGGAGTATGTGAGCCTGTTCAGCAGTTTATAGTAAGACAAGCAGATAGACAGATACAACGCAGAACTTCGTACGTAAGTACATCAGTTCAGGTTGCCATACCACATTAGCGCAGAGACGCAGCTTTCAGTTCAAATCCTATAGTGGTGGACAATTGAATTAATGTACGTATTTCATCATGAAGGCATATATCTCACATTCATTATCAAATGTCTACACTTAACGTGGATAAATTTAGAGATTTCACAAATCCACTGATCACATTGCCGAATGAATAACCTACGATCTTTATCATTCTTATTTTGTATGTACAATTGTCATGCAATCAATCTGAAATGAACACCAGTCCCAAATATATTCTGTCTTTGCCGATGTGAAGACAAGTTTATCTGTGCGACACTTATTCGCACAATTCACCATAATCCAAATGATAGATGGTGATATAAGTGAGTAGGCTGGTGTTCAACAGGTAAACGTTTCTTGATGCCACTGATGTGACGTGATTACCTGCAAAAATTGGCACAAATTTTATCCAAAAACGAATAAGTCATGAACTGATCTGAAAATCATAGGACTATAATTGAATATTCGTCAAAGAAACACGAATTTGAAATCAGTGTCAATGGAGTTTTCATGTGTGCAGATGAATTTCTCTTAATCTATATACCACACGAACACACTTTAAATAATTTCAAAGTTTTTAGTCTTGTTAGATGGATGTCACGTTTATGAGAAGTGTGAAAATAACGGTTCATAATGAACCCGATAACATTCTTTTGAACGCATCATTTCTTTATACATGATTATATCGCATGATGATGTTACGAGTGATTGACTGCAATTTTATCACAGCGACGAACATTTGTACCATAATCGAATGAAGCAATCAAGGCAAGAAACCATTTCAACATGTTTGTAACTGGTCTACTTCGCAAGAAATGTCACTAGCTAACACATGTGCACGTAAGGTCTATATTAGTATCTCGCTAAATCAATGTATGCTGCGTCTCAGAAAGGCGCATCCAGTATCCCAGTAGCGTAATTTATTTGATTACACCTTTTGAAACAAAGAAGCAGCCTGATTTACTCTTCGTTTATCCGGCAGCCTTGATGCTGCTTTTGGTAGTCTCGCTGGCGTCGGCATAGCATTACATTGTAGGGCAGAACTAGCGCTCCTAGAATGGATCTCAGTGTAAAGTCGTCGGCGCGCTACTCGACTGAACGGGACAGTAAGGACTCGGAACGATAGAAACACCCGTCGTTGCCTCTTCATCATATCTGCCTATGCACCCACTGACTGCAGTTCAGACGAGGAGAAAGATGAGATCTACAGAAAGCGTTCAAGCCCCCTCCAAGATGTTGGGCGCCCCGATGTAGTAATAATGGCTGGTGACTTATTGGTCAAGTAGGTAGACTAAGCGGGCAGGAAAGACACCTGGGTGGATCTTAAGACGGCCGTCTGTTGCAACTGTGCTGAGATAGCTGCCTGTTTCTGGCAAACACTAACATTTGTCTCAAAGTCGGACCCAACTGGATCATCTTGCAATCAGCCACCGCTAGAGAGGTTCGATAGAGGACTATCGCTCGTTCTGGGGCACCTGTTTAGATTCAGATCATGCCCCGGTGCGAGCGCGTATTTATTTGAGGCTTATTAGACCTAGGACAGATACTGTTAGGAAGCCTCTTGGGCTTGTATATAATGATAATAAAGCTAAGAGTAAGTTTCGCGAGCAGCTGGATAGAGAGTTAGGCAACCATGTAAGTGATCTCCATCTGAAGTCGGCTTGTAGTGATATCTGCTAGTAAGATAAACCATAAGGGTAGAATGAAGCCATGGATATCTGTAACATTCACCGAACTCATGGATGCACGAGAACTCATCTCACCTGACTCTGAACATGATGGAGAACGAAGTCAGCCTCGGCGCAGGCTGATAAAAAGCCTACGCAACAACCGTGAACATTGGTGGGTGGCGAAAGCAAAAGCGATTGAAAAGGCAGCGGGGATAGGCAACAGAAGACAGCTTTTCCGACTTATCAAGGAAACTGGTATTAAAAATCCTACTTTAAGTGAGACTATCTCGAAAAAGGATAGGACTATTATTTACTCTCAATCCACGAGATTGCATCAATGGACAGAACACTTTAAAGATCAGTTCAACGGGCCTTCAGGCACACTTCGGTTACACACAATCTCCAGTCTTCCTGAATGGCAAGTCGACGTTAGCCCTCTAAAACTAAATGAAGTTGAAAAAGGCTATAGAAAATCCGAAGCGACAGGGAGCAGCAGGAGCCGATATATTGACTCCCGAGATTTTCAAGGACGGTGGTCAAGTTTTAGTCGCTAGATTGACTGAAATGTTAGGTATAATCTGAGGACTGGACACGATCCCATCCGACTGATCTCAATCCCTGACTGCCCCAATTTATGAGAAAGGATAATAGTCTTCTTGTGACAGTCACAGGGGAATGAGTCTAACTAATATACTTTCTAAATTTTTAACCTCGATTATACTTAAACGCCTAACTAGAGCTCGTGAAGAGCAGACTGGAGAAACAAGGCTGGTTTTAGACCCAGAAGTGGCTGTATAAACAACATTCTCCCTCTACGACAAATCCTGGAACACAGACACATATTTACGCGTCCGACAATAGTTGTCTTCGTGAACCTTAAGAAGGTACTCAACTCTATGGATCGTGTGATTCTGTGGCTGTGTCTGTCATTGAAAGGTGTACCGAAGAAGTATGTTAACCTTATAGGAGCTCTCTAATCGAACACCACTGGTTGGGTGAGAGCTTATGGCGAACAGTCATCGGAATTTTTTCCTTCAGGTGGTGTCCGTCAGGGATGTCCACTGTCCTCATTCTCGTTTAATTTTGTCATAGACATGCTGCTAGATATAACTTTATCTTCGTCCGACTTTCTAACAGGGGAAAATCGCTTACTGACCTAGAATATGCCGATGACATAGTTCTTTTCGGTTGTGGTGGCCGATTTCTACGTGTTCTCAATCTTCGTAATTAGCTCGTCCAGACAATCGTAAATAAATAGCGTCTGACGGTTTAAAAATCGGAAGGTGAATTGGAAGTGTTGAATACGATTATTTTGGCACACCACAAAATGAGATAGCGGACCACAATTAGACCGGTCAGGCACACTAGCGAGTGAATGTGCGAATGAATTAATAAGATTAAAATGTTCGTATATATACATAGGAAGATATCTGAGTCATCGAGGTATTTAAGAGATTAACAATAAAGCGAATAGGATGAATATGCGCGTGCGCTGTAAGCGATGCTCAGTCGTACAAGCTCATACAGCCCACACAATAAAAAATACCAATGGTACAAATGGGTCGTTGCTATAACAATTGGCTTGGTTACATAAGTTAATCGAAAGGCTTGACCAAATTAAACGTGAGTGAACTCCAGTTTATGTGGAGGAACTACAGTAGCCCCCTTCCAGCAAACAAGGTTACGAAAAAGTCTGTGTTTGCGTAAAAGAATTAAAACTATCGGAAAGCATCAAAAGTTACGAAAAGTGAAGTTATCCTGTTACGTTCGCGAAGTCGCATAACAACAGACGATCATAAAAAGTACTTCAAGCTGTTCAGGGTACATCTCAATTTCGAAATACACAAAGTGCAACGAAGGCAATAATAGAATTTTTGACGTACAGATTCGAAGCTAAAATAAAATTTGTGTTCGAAATGGCGAGAGGAAGTATCAGTTCAAAATCGTGGTAATAAATCTTTGCGCCCACCTTACTCTTCGTCCATATCTAGTCGTTGGTGGGCTTTCTTCGTTTTCTTGCTTCGGATGGTTGGAGTTCGCATTTCGGCGATTCAGTGGCTTTCAAAGGGTATGCGCTTATTGGCTGTTCGTCGATGAAATCTGGTTTGATTCTGTCGATGCTTATTACATCCGTTTTTCCTACTTTTTCTACTGTGATAGCTTTATCGTTTCTCACTATCACTTCACACGGAACATCCTAGGTCGGTTGTAAGGGACGCTGCACAAATACCCTACTGATAAACACATTGGTGCTGTCGTGCAGTAGCTTCGGAATATATAATCGATTCTGATTTTGCCTCGTGAGCGTTATTATTATATCCCACATTTCTTCCTTCCGAAGATATAGTTAAACTTTCTGGCAATTTATACATGCCTCTGTTTGGTACATATGTTACGAATGGCTAACCACCGACTGCTGCGACGAGCTATGTTTTGCGGTGTAGGAGTAGATTGGAAGAAAGCTAGATGCAGCCAAACCAAAACATGGCAGAAATTCACGAAATCACTGACAAGTGGAGTGAGTCATTTTGGTAAATGTAGGCTACCTGGTTGGGGTCGGCGAGACAAAATTCACCAGTGGTTAGAGACCTTGAACGACATGACTGAGAACCGTTCGCAGTGGCTCAGGTGCATCCACTCTTTGTATTCTCTTAAATCCTAATCTTCTGAATTCGTCAGCACCTCTACCTTTTTCTTTCTAAAGTTTTCTCACTGAATTATACTTCTTGAATCATATCTTCGAACCCTAATCTTTTCCATTACTGCGGATACTTCTACTATCTCCACCACTATAGGATTTGAACCGAAAGTTGCGTCTCTGCGCTAATGTGGTATGGCAACCTGAACTGATGTACTTACGTACGAATGTCTGCGTTGTATCTGTCTGTCTGCTTGTCTTACTATAAACTGCTGAACAGGTTCACATACTCCTCTTGTAATCTGGTCCATACCCAAGGCCCATGTATACATAACCTTCGCCATAAAATATCTATGGTCAAACTTGAGAAGTATAAATCCAAAACTCGAGAAAGCTTATTCCTCAGTAAGTATGCACTTATATGGAATAGACTTCCCTCAAAAATGCCCATGACAAGTGAGTTGATAAAACTTCCAAATGAAGCTCTGTTGCACTGACTCATTTGCACGCGTGAACTCACTCGCACCCTGCTTCCATATTATAAACTCTGTACACACTTAAACTACAACGAACATAGTGCTGCGTTTTATTTATTTTTACCCTCCTAGTTGAATATAAATCTCCTTAGTTCTTACTTGAAATAGAAAGGTTCCTCACTGGGTCGATCGACACTGTTCAACTGTAAACTGGTTGATTGGAACGCACTCTACTGTGCTGGGCACAAATTGATCAACGCTCATAACTGTATGAGTTTCATATTGCCTATTATCAGTTTTACTGTTCTCACTTACAGTCTATTAACTTATCATTGATCCTTTGGTGTTATCTATTGCTCCACTTTTAACCATAATACTCTTTAAATTTACTGCTTACTTCGTTAAGCACATCTCCGCCACTACATTCTAAATGCTTATAGCTTCGTAACTGTTAACTGTATTGCATTGCTGCCTAACCAAGAGTTCGTAAGTTATAACAGCCAGAGAAGCGTGTGAGAGTAACTTGCAGAAACTGTTTCTCAACAGGATGTGAGACATACAGCACCAAGTAGAACTTAAAGCAATTTCTTTTAATCGTTTAACATGAGCCTCACAACACAAGAGGGAGGGTACAGTTACTGACCAACAAACATTGATGGTGTAGGCAAAGACTTCAAACGAGCCGTGTTTGTGGGAAAGAACATTGTTTGCTTTCGGCTCTTTTTGATCGATGAGGCGACTATTCAGTGATACTGAGGCTCATTTTTCCAAAACTATGCTGAGGTTGCTATTCTGCCAAGACACCAGAAATGTGCTTACTCAGGCGCTCAAAGTATGATTTAGCGGTTGACATTTAGCAAAAAACAGTAAGACAGTGGAAAAACTTTTAATTATCAATGTTTTATTACAAACTTTACTTTTTCTGCTGAAATTTTGGTCTTCACATACATAAATCCACCTTCCTACTTCAACTTCTCTTCTATCCACTTGACACCCTCCACATCTTCCTACTCCATTGCTGTAATGTTTAACATGTCATGTTGAAGTAGTCAATACAGTGGTAAGTTAAGATAAAATTCATAATGACCACTAAAATTAAAGTGAATTAAATGAATATAACCCATAAATGATTGATTACAGCAATGGAGTAGGAAGATGTGGAGGGTGTCAAGTGGATAGAAGAGAAGTTGAAGTAGGAAGGTGGATTTATGTATGTGAAGACCAAAATTTCAGCAGAAAAAGTAAAGTTTGTAATAAAACATTGATAATTAAAAGTTTTTCCACTGTCTTACTGTTTTTTGCTAAATGTCAACCGCTAAATCATACTTTGAGCGCCTGAGTAAGCACATTTCTGGTGTCTTGGCAGAATAGCAACCTCAGCATAGTTTTGGAAAAATGAGCCTCAGTATCACTGAATAGTCGCCTCATCGATCAAAAAGAGCCGAAAGCAAACAATGTTCTTTCCCACAAACACGGCTCGTTTGAAGTCTTTGCCTACACCATCAATGTTTGTTGGTCAGTAACTGTACCCTCCCTCTTGTGTTGTGAGGCTCATGTTAAACGATTAAAAGAAATTGCTTTAAGTTCTACTTGGTGCTGTATGTCTCACATCCTGTTGAGAAACAGTTTCTGCAAGTTACTCTCACACGCTTCTCTGGCTGTTATAACTTACGAACTCTTGGTTAGGCAGCAATGCAATACAGTTAACAGTTACGAAGCTATAAGCATTTAGAATGTAGTGGCGGAGATGTGCTTAACGAAGTAAGCAGTAAATTTAAAGAGTATTATGGTTAAAAGTGGAGCAATAGATAACACCAAAGGATCAATGATAAGTTAATAGACTGTAAGTGAGAACAGTAAAACTGATAATAGGCAATATGAAACTCATACAGTTATGAGCGTTGATCAATTTGTGCCCAGCACAGTAGAGTGCGTTCCAATCAACCAGTTTACAGTTGAACAGTGTCGATCGACCCAGTGAGGAACCTTTCTATTTCAAGTAAGAACTAAGGAGATTTATATTCAACTAGGAGGGTAAAAATAAATAAAACGACGTCATATGTTCGTTGTAGTTTAAGTGTGTACAGAGTTTATAATATGGAAGCAGGGTGCGAGTGAGTTCACGCGTGCAAATGAGTCAGTGCAACAGAGCTTCATTTGGAAGTTTTATCAACTCACTTGTCATGGGCATTTTTGAGGGAAGTCTATTCCATATAAGTGCATACTTACTGAGGAATAAGCTTTCTCGAGTTTTGGATTTATACTTCTC
>OX103973.1:43202195-43638298 GCA_944470395.2 Schistosoma turkestanicum | reverse complement strand
CTAATACAAATGTTAATTTTATTCAATACTCAATCAAATGTTCCTTCTGCACAAGGGAAATCATTGGGAATCTAATACACAACGTACCTGGTTTATTACCCTCTGCAAACCAATAAAAAGAAATATAGTTCGACTCGAATAGCATTTGAGAAAAATTCTTTCACTGTTTAAAAAAATTGTAGCTACTAAGATTTTGTCTTTTAATAAAAAACCAAATATCAAACTTTTTAATATCAGTTACAAATATTTTGAGCTTCATTTATTTGCCGTCTGTCATTATTTATACTTTCCTTATTTGCCCTGCTAGCTATGGTAGCATGAATTTTATCATCGAAACATTGAAATCGTAACGAGTTCTCACTTAGAAACGAATAGTAAATGAATGACTTTGGTTGAATTTCAATACACTTCAAGTTAAGCTTCAAACGTTTAATGATGTTGAGAAAGTGTATTACGGAGAAGATTTTCAAACACATTTAATACTTACTTACTTACTTATTTACTTACGTCTGTTACCCCTAATGGAACATAGGCCGCTAACCAGTTTTCTCCAACCAAATCGGTCCTGAGCATCCCTCTCCAGTTCTGTCCAATGTTTGTTCATTCCTTTCATATCTATCTCTATTTCTTGGCGTAATGTGTTCCTTGGCCTTCCTCTCCTACTTTTGCCTTCAGAATTCCATGTGAAGGCTTGTCTGGTGACCCGGTTAGGTGCTTTTCTAAGTGTGTGTCCTATCTACATCCACCGCTTCTTCCTGATTTCCTCCTTCACTGGAATCTGGTTTGTTTTCTCCCACAGTTCGTTGTTGCTGATGGTGTCTGGCCAACGAATACGAAGTATTTTGCGTAGACAACTGTTCATAAACACTTGTATCTCCTGAATGATGGCTTTCGTACTTCTCCCGGTTTCCGCTCCATACAGTAGAACTGTCTTCACATTTGTATGTATAGTGAGACATACTGCTGCAGAGGCTGCTGCTACACTGGTCGTCTTCTCTGGCATTTGTTGTTGCGTGTGCGATAGAAGAGCCAGGTCATCTGCGAAGTCCAGATCGTCCAGCCGCGTCCTAACTCTCCACTGAATACCGTGCTTCCTTCCAGATGTTGACGTCTTCATAATCCAGTCGATGACCAGGAGAAAGAGAAAGGGTGAGAGTAAGCAACCTTGCCTGACACCGGTCTTCACCTCGAAAGAGTCTGTTAACTGTCCTTCGTGTACGATTTTGCAGTTGAATCCATCATAAGAATTCCGTATGATGTTAACTATTTTCCCAGGCACACCGTAGTGTCGAAGAAGCCTCCACAGCGTTTTCCTATCCACGCTATCAAATGCCTTCTCGTAGTCGATGAAATTGATGTAGAGTGGTGAGTTCCATTCAACTGATTGTTCACAATGGTCCGTTATGTAGCAATTAGATCAGTACAAAATCGATCCTTACGAAATCGAGTCTGTTGATCTCGAAGTTGGGCGTCTACGAAGTCCTTCATTCTGTTTAACAATACCCTGTTGAAGACTTTGCCTGGTACTGAATGAAGAGTGATGCCTCTGTATTCATCTTCCACTTTGATGGTACTCCGCCAGTGGAACCCAAGTTTCTACTGCCGGTCACAGGCCGGCTAAAGGAGGAGGGTTTGACATGGAGTTGGTCACCCCATTGCGTCGAAATCTAACCTTCCAAAAAACGCTAACCAGGAAATAGTCGAAACACATTTAATACAATTTTAAAATCCCGTCTTATTTTGGGTACAAGAGTTTTCAGTGTAATTCTGCATAAAATCTTATTAGCGGCTAGGAAGCCGTATACAATGTATTGAGGCTATGAATGTGGCTTCAAGAGAAACTACAAACATCATAACCTATAAATGTCACAAATGTATTCAATGAAGTCTATTTATGACGTCACAGAAAACGTTTTATATTGACATGAGAATCAAATACGCGGTTCTTCAAAATCTTCCAAATGTACACAAACAAAGTCCATAACTCTAGACTTGATGTTGATTGCTACTGATTTTACTGACTTGTACTAAATACAGTCTTCTAGATCTCCTTTGTGCGAGATTAGTTCCAATATCTTTAACAATCGTCTTCCTTGTATTGGTGTCGCTCACATCTGACAGTATTTACTGATACAAAAGTGTGAAGGCGAGAATGAGTTCTAATAGTTGACGATTTACTGAATTTGCGAAATTCGAGTCAAGAAACCGTCCCAGCAGACAGACATAAAATAACGAATATTCAATTTGTCTTATGCAAGCAGATTTCATAAAAACTGTGAGGAATCATTGCGAAAACACGAACACTTACGACAACAAACATGTTCTACGAAATGGGAAATGTGAAAACAGAATAAGCCAATGAGACGTATTCAAGCCTGCTGATCGTTTAAGTGCAACTAAAAGAAAGCAAATAAACTCTCTAGTACACAAAATGCAGTCACGATATTTCTGAATTATTCAAAACACCTTTTTACGGGTCTCATCAGAAAAGTATCTATCATTGTTCATTGTCGTTTCGAGTCAGATCACCCTTCATAAAGAGGGCGTTTCCAAAATATGTTATGTACAAAACAATCTTGTTTCACTTGCATCACATAAAATGGAGCAATATTTTTTACTTAACTCAACAATCAAGCGTTTTAAACATTATTTATTTATCATGCAAAAGACTACATTCTGTACATGTAATATTGCTACATATTTATATATTCCTGGAGACATTTTTACACGCAGAAGTCGGTTTGTGAGGTGGACAATGGACATACGAAATGATCGGTTGATTTGACCTAAAATTGACCTTCTGAGAAACTGACTCAGTGGCCACTTAGAAAAAGATTAGACCGCGCAAATGACATTCATGATTACCGCATTGCGTGATTGGAGATGTACCCTACTGAATAGTACTATACTGAAATTAAACGACCGTACAGTGCTTTTCACTGTGAAATAGTTCTCTAACACTGATGTTTTTTGAGCACTAGTAATATTTACTTAAGCTATTCACAAATGCTTTTCAAAATGAATGATACGAAAAAAGTATCTAGTTTAGGATACTTAAATGTCGACATACGTTCACAAGTAAGATCTGTGAAATAAAAGATATCGAAAAGAAGCATTTGACTTCAGAGAAACAATTCTCCTTTAAGTCATCATTATCAGGAAGTAAACGACAGATATGCATTGAATGTAATCACTTGACGATTCCACTTACTGCCTGTGTGGTTTGAATCTGAAAATATGAAAATAAGTATGAAATGGTCAACAGAAAACATGCCGAAAATCTTGTTTTTTCAATAAAATTAAGGAACTTAATTGAAACCCTGTCCATTTTTTCAGAGTCCTGCTTGATCACATTGTGTCGCGCCACTGGACGTTCCACTGCGCTCCAGTCTCATTTAGCGCATTGTGTTACCATATCTACGTGCGTGAAGGATTGGAAGAGTTAGATCCTGCCAATAGAATTAGATGACTGAGTCAACTCTAGTTTCAATATAAGTGTGTTTGAATTTCACTACGCTACATATTTTCTGTGTTCCGATGGATTGATAGTTTTTAGTTGAGTCAAGAGATAGACAGAATAAATTGACAAACCTTGGAAATTTTACTTACATGTGCATATGATCGATGCTGAAAATCATTGTAAAAGAATGCAGTTTCAACATCTTGCAACGGATTCCTTACATTATGCGCGAATTTCTCTGACTAAATACTAATTACTTTTCGAAATTTCCTACTCGAATGTTTCTGTGAAGCTTATCCAATAAAAATACAAATCTTAGTCTTTCGTGATGAAAAGTAAGTGTACCACTGCTGACAACGTGATGCAATATTCTCATACATAATGAAACAATGAGTTTAAGTGAAGTTTATCAGTTTCATTATGTAAAGTTGTTTTCTTTCACTTTTTGGAAATATGCTATGCACCGTGACTAAAGTTGAAGTTTATTCTTGTGTATAAATAGCAGAAATTTGGATATCTTGTTACTGTGACTCTATCAACTTTGATTTTAAATTCATACTTCTTTGATGAATGATAAATACGGTTTGTCGTATTCTTTAGATTGGTTCATGAAGTTTTCGTTTTCAGATGGAGCTTTCGCAAATCATTCTTTGTAAACATGTCAAGTTCGTCTCATCAGCAAACGTTGTTATGCATTGAATAATTTAGCGTGTTCACGATCTGGACGTGGAAATATGGTGAATTGTGTGTCAGTCATTTGAAAACTTATGATAAAAAGGAAAAACGTTGTTAGTCACTCATTATAAAATAATATTTGTTGATGTATTAAAATCTCTATTAAAATGAATTTCAAATCTAGACATTCATTATAAAATGTGGGATGAAATCACTTATATCAAAATAAATTCTCAAAACAAATTGTTTCATTGATTGGGTGTTTTCCCAGAGGAATAACATACCACTGATGAATTTCACTTCAGCATCATATCATGATAGTTTATTGCTGTGTAACGGTTATCATCTATCTAGCTATCTACTCATTTCTCTATCGATCAAACTAGTTTTCTCTTTACAAATCTACCTATCACTCTGTTTATGCATCTATCGATTGTCCTATCTATTTATCTATCTTCTTGTGTATCTATACATTTATTTGAAACAAATACTCACCATTCGAAGGTTTTTCAGTTTCTATTTTCAAATCAAAAAACGATAAAATCAGTTTGAAATTGTGTCACAAGTAAATGTGATTAATCAACATAATGTTCATGAAAGCAATCTTTGAAAAGAATATCTCAATCTACCTATCACTCTGTTTATGCATCTATCGATTCCCCTATCTATTTATATTTTGATTTGTTTAACTAAGGATTTATTTGAAACAAATACTCACCATTCGAAGGTATTTCAGTCGCTTTTTGAAAATATGAAAATGATGTAAGCAATATGAAATTGTGTCACAAGTAAATTTGATTGATTCATAATATGTTCACAGAAGCGAAATTTCAAAAAACTATGAAGTGATAAATGTTTGTAATGCATAAAAATGGAAATTTACTTACTTTGTTTCATATGATTTACACCTGGGACAAAACGGACCAATAAACCATCATTTAAAAATAACCACACTTAACTCAGTACAGAAAGGTTTCTAACATTGAGAAATGTAAGACAGTTAAGAAATATTATTTTTCATGCATTGATAAAAGGTTAAATTCAGTATGATTAGTAATCTGTAACCAGATTAGTATCAAATTAAGCCATGGAACTTTGTGACGTTCCATGTGCCTGTACAATTACCTGAATCCATTGTAGATCAAAATTTGCGTATAGTCTTTGACATTCATTTGGATATATTGACAAATATTTCCATTCACTTATTATTTCGTTAGCGAATAACATAAGTGGTGTCATGGATTACGAATTGACTATGTATTTCATTTCCAACTTAACGGAAAACAATATATTGCCGATTCAGTAAAATGAATGTCATATGGGAAGGAACATTCTTACAATAACATTTTCAGTTACTAGTCCAATAATTAGAGCTCGATTTTTCGTAACAGCAGAAGATCCTGTCACCTAAAGCTAATGAAATCAGTACATAGCAGACGTCAATGATTCATCGCAGGATGGTGTGAGAATGGACTGAGCTTCAATATTGATGTTCAATACGGATTGAAAAAGTCATGTGAACAGACTAAATAAAAATATATTTCATCAGTATTCAAAAATAAACTTCCAAAAAAGCTATAAACGTTCTGTCATCTGTCTACTGGTGTTCTTTGTCATTTACAAATCACTAATTTCAAGATTTTATGGTCTCTCGAAAATTTGAAAAGTCATAAATTCCTCATTAGTATGATAGTTATGACAAACAAAAATGCATTCAACATGAAAACTTACCAAAAGTAAGTATAGTGAACAATTGCACTACACTTAGTATCAACAAAAATTTGACAACCGACAATTGCATACTGCAGCACAAATGATGCTTCAACAAATTTCACATCACTTATATACTCCGTTTTTGAACGAACCAGCTCACGAAAGGAACTATTAATTGGTTGATCAACTCAACGTGTATGTGTGCGGAACACGTGTATGTGAAGAAAATTATACTAATTATTTATGCTCGTACAAATTCAGCTAAAATAAACAAGTTGGTTACTTTGATGATGGGTCAGAGCAATGAATAACGTGTGAGCGACCACGAAAGAAAATTCATGGATTATAATAATATTTTCGCTAATAATGTGAATTATTTTTTAAGTAGAGTAATCAAATTTTGAAGCCAAAATACTCTTTTCATCATGGGCTTTTATCACACGATTAAACATTGTTATTTCACCGTGAGATTATTGATAAAGTCTACTAAGATAAACTTTTGGCTGACGTATTTACAAATGTTATTTTTCACTTATTGCTGTGATGTTTTCTGGTTATGTCGGGTTATGAACAGTAAAACGTCTGAAAAACAGTTACGAATTTTCGAAAGGTGACCACTGGTGTTCTGTTACTGCTCTGCTTTTAAGGACAGTAGGTATTTACACAATCGTCAAGCATAAAGACCTAGCTCTGTCCGTTTCGCTGTTGAATTTTCATTCGAAGGTTGGCTCTGTGTACTGGTCATGCATGATGTCAATATTTTTCAAAACTTTGTCTTTATTCGTAAGCCTCACAACAACTTCCCGTCCTGAAATATTGATAAGTCATTAGCTCTAATAATTACCTAATGAAGTACTTGACTATTTTGTAATTCCAATTACCGCTTATTGAACACAGGCCGCTGTTTATAGTCTTTCAACCACTTCTGTCCTTGGAATTCGTAACCAGTTGTACTAATCTACTATTAACTCACTTTTTTCTGTCTGCAATTCTCAACGCAGAGTTTATTCTGGTATACCGCCTTTTCTTCGACCTTGCGGGTTTCTCAGTGATCCATTTGAGTGATTTCTTGTGTGTATCTTGTCCACTGTCAGCGCTTTTTCTAATTTTACCTTAGTCGGAATCAGGTTTGTTTTCTCTTGTTTTTACAAGGCAAAATGTGAAAAACCATAGTAGAGAATAATGTGCTCCATATTTGGAAAGCACTGTTCAGGAAAAATAAACGATGATAATGTTACAGCCATATGCCTAACATTTTGAAAACTGTACTTAAAGCCAAAGCTTCAGGTGATGTGGTTGTTCACAGATAAATCATTCAGATCACTATAAAAATTGATTATTATTTTGCAGATATTCGTTTGTATACATAAAAAACCTGACCACAATACACCAATTATTGTAAAATAACAACTGTAAACGGGTGTGCTAAATGTATCTGTGAGTAATCGTGGAATAACTAAAAACCTTGCAATAAAATTGCAATGGTTAACCCTGTGATAATAGATTATGGATGGACGACAATCTTATTATACGAAGAATATCTAGGCTTGAGAATCTAGTTACTTAATAATTATATCGTATTCATAGTATCAGAAAAATAATTATCATAATACATAAATTTCCTTCTCTAGTAACTATTACTTGCGTAATAAAAAGAACAGCGCAGTGAAAATTCCGCAGAATTCAAGTATATACGTAGGAGACGGTATGAAACGGTGTTAGGAATTGATAATGATGATGTTCTACAAGATAGATCAATGGAGATGAATCAGATTTATCTACATCATTATACCCTATCAACCGGATGTACCAAGATGAAATTGCGGATTGATTTTCTCTGGCTCTTCGTAAACCATGTGGTCAGATAATCACTGAATCGTTGTCTCAGTTGCTTGATTTTCGACCTTGACTGCATTTTGCATTCTCACAAAAAATATACATTTACATTGTAGATGGGCCTAATGAAGATCCTAATTCAAAGCAATGATGCTCTCTAAAACGTATCCTGTGCTGATTTAATTATCTTGCAGAACACTGTTGATTGAATTTGTTATCTCTAATGAAAAACCAGTGGTTCAAAGTATGTATATTTTGTTGTCTAATAATTACAATTCATTATCATGCATATAAAAATAAGACCTAATAAACATCCTAATTGAAAGCAATGACGTTAACTAAAACGTGATGTTTTGAAAGCCTTCATGTCAGGTGTGTCTTCATTATTGGTCATCCATCACAAATGATTTGCGCTTCAATATTCCCTCAAATTTCGACTTTCACGAACAAATGCCTGAGTAAGCATGTTACTGGTGTCTCGACAGAATAGTGACCTCAGCATAGTTTTGGAAATATGAGCCTTAGAAGTAGCAAGCATATAAGAGCAACCACAGTGTTGCTGATTAGTCGCCTCATCAATCTAAATAGCCGAAATCTAACAAAATGTTCTGATAATTCATTTAAGATATGTGAAGAAAAGATATAAGACTGATTCGATAGATAGGCTGATAGATAAACAGGAAAGTGGGTGAAATTATATTGCGATCAATAAAACAGGTTTCCAAATTTATTTATATATTTGTAAACGTAATATTGGATTAGTAGCTAGACAAATGCTTGATTGATTGTTCGATTGTGTTGATCAATAGATTGACAGATGGAAAACGTTTCACATAAATCAATTACAATGATCTGATGCTCAAACGCAATTAATCTGTACAATTTTACTCCGTCCCGGGCAAATCGTATTATTCTGGCAAATGAGTTATTGTGCATTATTCATCAAGAATCCATGTATGCTACATTGAACCTTGATCGTCTACAGATTAACTTCATTGTGATTAAGGTTTCACAGATGCACTGATTTTCTTTTGATTGAATGACCTTTCCATTTCTCACTCTTATTTTGCATGAACATTTACCAATCAAGCTCTACTAAACGCCTGACGCAAATATTTTCTGCTTTTGCCGATGTAAAGACAAGTTTATCTGTGTTACACTAGTTTGCACAATTTACAAATAACAGATGCTGATATAAGTTAGTAGGTTGGTGTCTTTTTACAGGTGAACGTTCGTTTATTTGACTTAGGCGACGTGATTCAAATAATAGTTTGCACCGATTCAATCTGAAAATGGTAAATCACGAACTGATCTGAATAACATATGATTACTCATTGAATATTGATTAACGAAACACGAATTCGAAAACATGGTTCCTGAAGTTGTAATGAGTAGAGATGAATTTTTTTTAATCTATATAACACGAAAACACTTTGAAATATTTCGGAGTATTATGTCTTGTAAGATACAGATCAAGTTTATGCCGAAAGTGAAAATAACCCTTCATAATGAACCTAACAGTTTTCTCGTGAACGCATCATTTGATTTTATGTGACTTTTCACACGATGATGTTTACAGTTGTTTACCTGCACTTCAACATGTTTTAAACTTATCTACTTCATAATAAATGTCACAAGGTTTCACATTTACACGTAAGTGATTGGTGTACTGGTCGTGAATAGTCCCGAGTTACGTGTGTCAACGACTAAAAAATATCAAGTATTTGGAACACAATCTGTATGAAGATATGTTTCGGAATATAAGCAAGTTTGGATGTTTCATGAATTTATTGAACAGTGTAAATAAACTGAACCTCCATGAGTCTGATGGTCTAATTTGTTCTGAATATGATCCCATGTTACTCATCCGAAAATTATTTGTGTCAATTTTGTTGTGATTGGTTTTGGTCCCTGCAGATACACCTTCCTTTTTAATGTTATCGTAAATTTGAAATCATTCAATCAATGTATTTGTATTTTGTTGTGTCCTAATCACAAGGCATTTTAACTTGAATATTCCTTTTGATTTTGACTGTCAAATACAAATTTTAGATTGTGCTTGATTGTTCGAATTGACACAAAGTCATACTCATGGATTTGGATTTCTTTCTGAGCAGGATATACGTTTATTAGGAAATTTAATATTTCGTTTCAGATAGGTGTATATTAGATGCTAGATTAGTGAGATAAATATTTCCATATATATATATATATATATATATATATATATATATATATATATATACTTATATACATATATATACGTATATTTGCATAATAATATACATATATACATATATGGCGGCAGTCAGAAATATTGACACTCTTTTTCAAAAAAAACTAAATCTACATCTATCGATATTTTTCTAGACATATTCTCAGTTGAATATACGGATAGACGCATAGATTATTGATTAATTGACTGAATCGGATATAGACGTATTTTTAGATTTATAACAGGTAGGTCCTCTATACGCAGATATGTGGATACTTCGAGGAATAGACAGGTGCATGGATAGATGGTTGAGTAGTCTCATAATTCCACGTATTCATCGTTGTCATTTTTTACCGTTCATTCGTTTGTTGAGAAGCGTAATCATTTTGAACCACTCATTACTTTTCTTTAACTAGACAACAAGATCCAAATTATAAATTAGGATTACTAGTCAGATCCTCAACAGTGAACCTTCATATTTTTGTTTATAGACGTCATAGTTTAATTCATTCTGGATTACATAATTAGATGGGCGAATACTTTTTACGTGTCCCAATAAAGAAAGAAATGGCCGTTCAATTGTTCGAGGTGGATTATAGTGTTTAAACAATGACTGTAACGAGATTTTCAGGAAAACTCAATATTCGCCTTTATTCTACAAAGAAAGTTATTTATTAGTGTTTGAGTTCTCATCACATATTTTTCAGCCGCCACCCAGAATTTCACTGAAAATGATGATTGTGGAAAGATTTGTTGTTACATACCTATCGATTGAATGAGAGACAAAGTGAGATTTGTTAGGTTTGTACAAAATTGACATTCCAAATTGATCAAATTGATTTGAAGACAAACGAAGTGATCATTCGACACGACACAGTGTATTTAGGCATTTCTGAATCACTATCGACATTTTGTATAGTTGCCTCTTACATGGACAACATTAAAAGTGTACCCGTAACTCTCAGTCTACCAGATATGAATGCGCAAATAACACCAGCTATAATTCAAACAGCAAATAATTTTTTTAAAGCATATTCTTTGAATATAAACAATTGTGTTAATCAGTCGTCATTGTGTTTTACAGTTTACTTTCAATATACACAAATACATAAATCAAGGACAGTTTATTCATTTGTTCATTTTCTGAAGTATAAATAAAAACGGAAACGATAGAAACTTATTTGCCATTATTATTTTGTATGCTACAAAAAGGCATTGCTTGTCGTGTTAGAAATCGAGTCTGAATACAATGGCAAACCTGGTGATATAAGCTTAATTTTAACTGAGAATAAACCACCAAACCATTCTATGTGAAAACTTTGCTTCTGTCGACCTTTTCTTGTAAAACACACAGATACTTTAAAAAATAAAACATGCGAGTAATGATTAATTATTATCAAACGTATTTTATTTGATATAATTATTTTAAATGAATAGGGATGAACAAAATTACATTTCTTCACTTGGAATTATTTTAAACTAACTGTCTACGAAGTTTGTTGCTAGAAGATATTTATAATGTTTTTGTTGTTCTTCTTATACATTAGTACCATTTTCATAGGCAACATGTGGAATAGTAAGTCGTTTCTCTTTCGCCTTTTACTTCATGCTTATAAGCAAATATTGTTTCATGCGATTTGATTCATCATGTCTGATGTAGAATTACCAGGCATTTATCTTCGTTTGTGTGATATCTTTCGAATTCCTTCATAACTGATAAATCTGTTTTACAATGCGAAACACTTGTCACTTATCAATGATGAATGATCGGATTAAATAATATCATTTGATTTATTTGATGTGGTGTACAAATAATCAATAACGGCTTGCGAAATATGGGGTTATAAACATTTGTGTTTATTGTGTAATAAAACATACACAAACTTAACCTACATTGAACTGACCTATTGGTCTACATAATTTTTAGTTGAAGTCTTTCGTCCGTGTCATTCTCGTATTAGCGTACTATAATTTTCGACTGTCATTTTGCCCTAAAAGTCACTATTCTTAATTCAATATATTGGAAATATTTCCACTGACACTAATCTTAGTATGTTTACTTGAGTAACATAAATATCTGTGAATTAATATGAATAACATCTATTATGCGTGAAATTCACCAGTTCTCTACAACCATCACATTGTAATTAGTGACTTTTTATTTCCCAGAATTATTGTATGTCTCACCAATTACTTGTACTTTCCGATTTGCCTGATGACAATGAGGATGTTTCATTTATTATAAGCTTCTCTCCATCATCACTTTTTTGATACTGCTCATAACTTAACGCTTGTTCTCGATTTCGTAATTCAGAAACGATATTTCCTTCTATCTAACAGATTCTGTCACACTAAGTTGACTAACAGGATGGATTCCGTGGAACTTAAAGTTACATTCATAAAGTAAACTGACAAGAATTCCGAATACTTGGTAAAATCAGAGTATTTTGAAAACCTAAAGTGATGAGAGATGCGATAACCATGAATTCTAGTTAATTAGTAAAAACAGATCAATACATATCAACACAGTTGAATCAGTGCTGAAAACCTTGGGCTTATTCTTATCGTTTTGCAACTTTTACCATATCATTGTGACAGAAAATATGAATATGTCGTGTATTATTACATTGATACATAAACAGCATGTGGACATTTAACAATGAAATTATATTGTGTAGCTCTGTTTTGTTTGTGTTCCTAAATGGACAATAACAGCGTCAACATTTCCTTCTTAAACACGTTTCAAACCATGATAATGAACGAAAATATTTCCACCCGCATTTAACAGCCTCATCAAGATGAAGGCAGATAATAGCTAAATGTTTATTCCAGCTATCAGTAATGTTCTTTAGTCAGCTAAGGACAAAACTGAGTCTAAAATTTATTATGATCTCATCAAAACTCCTGCAACAGAAATCGTAGTTATATGATCATTAATTCGGCTTTTGATGAGAATAATTGGCATATATAGGGTGCATGGAATAATAAATTAGTGTGTAAATGTTACCGCATGTTAAAATGTGCTAAACGATTGTTTTCATAATCACATCTAGCTTTAAAGTAAACCTTCATAATCTTCGACGCATCACTAGAATTTGTGAAAGAAGTCCAAGTCCTTTATCAAATTGATATAGTATGATCTTCGGTAAGAATTGAATGCGCATAATTTATATGACAGTTTTAAACAAATGTAAAATAACTTTGATCGATTTCAGACAACTATGTAATACAAAATATGGCTATGATTTATTATCGTTAGTTGATTTCAGGAATTAAGTCTAGGATTTAAATTACAAAATTTGAAGGACGAACACTGTTGATGGGTTGATGGGATGTGTTTATCATTGAGTGACCGATTGGTGATTACAGTCAACTGAAACTGTTGATGTGTCCCGATGTATGATGAAATAACCGTTCAGCTGTTTGATGTTAAGTCTAGTTGACTAACAATAACCGATTCGTGAATTCAGTGAAACTCAATATTCGCCATGACTGTATGAAGAAAATCTCTCATTACAGTTTGGGTTCTCATCAAATTGTCTTTGCAAACTGCACTTTAATCAACAAGAAGTAATATATTTTTCTTCAGAACTATGCAAGTATTAAACCAATTCTAATTTGACAACCCATTATTTATAATTCCAAATAAAATATATGAACCTATTACAGACATTTCATGTGAAGACTTGGAATCGACCACATTGTACTGCTTGCAAATGTAGTGCATCGCTATGAATTGCTAAAAGCCTGTTATTAGTATAACTTCCATCAGTCAATGTTTTGTGACGTTGCAGCAGTCCATCATCGTTGATGTGATGCAGTTAAAAGACATATTTTTTAAAATAAGGTTGTCAATTGGTAGGCATCACAGAATCGGATTTTGTCGATTCACTTCACAAATGAGAGTAGTTATTTATATAATTTCACTGCAAAAATAAGCAAATACGCCAGTCAACATATTCAGGTTTAACGAATGATGTTAGTACAAAAGTAGTCCATTAGCCAGAAAATGATCTTTCACTTGTTTTCTCATCGTCTGTGATTATACTAGCATGCTGGCAAAACCGGTAATAACGAATCATAACACGTTTCCTTGTACAGTAAGCAATACTGCTTTATCCTATTGTTAAAAATAGTGGAATCACAGGCACACATCTATATTAACACTGACAAATCTTCTTCATGTTCTCTGTTATTTAATTTAAACCACTTGGCACAGAAATTCTTGCTTCGGTTCATAGCTTTCATCAAAGTTGATTATATATGTTTAGGTGATGGCTTCTGTTTATCCCATCAATTTCTCTTATTTAATTCAATGTTTATACCACTACGTAATTGAATTTAAATGGAGCAACATTGCGAAAATACAACAATACTGCACAGATCCTTTTCAAATCCTCATTGCAACCTATCACACTATTCATTTGATGAAGATAGTGATGGAAATAAAATCACATCGATTGCATGAAATAATAATTCACGGTTGTAAATACTGTTGAAATTCAATAGGCTGGAACAAAATTTTGTCCGCGTATGTTTCTTCTAAGAAGTGTAAATACTTGGTGCAGAATCAGGAATTGACGTCTGGAATCTTAGCTAATAGTGCCTGACTTCAGGTTCTTCATTTCAATCAGTGAACAATAAATCGTAACCATCGTTCCACCAAAATAAAATGAACTAGATAAAAACTGAGAATCATCAAATCACATCAAATAAGCTGCTCTTTTCATACAGCTGAAATCGAAACTTTCGATTATTTAAGTAAAATAACTGCAGCTTAATAACGTCAGCAATTTTGAAACAATCTGTCAATATAATAACTAAAAACTTTTGAAATCAACTTTCGTTTCTATTTATTTGCACTAGCTGTTTAGGCTAATCCATCGACATTCGGTAACACAGTTTATTAGTCTGTGCAGCATAAGTTCATACTCTTAGGATTGTTACAGCATTGACCATAGCTTATAGCCATTGATACAGTTCGTTCATTATTGGATTAGCTCTTGGTATGAAGGAAATTTAAACCGTATTTACGACCGTGAATTATTATTTCATGCAATCGATGTGATTTTATTTCCATCACTATCTTCATCAAATGAATAGTGTGATAGGTTGCAATGAGGATTTGAAAAGGATCTGTGCAGTATTGTTGTATTCTCGCAATGTTGCTCCATTTAAATTCAATTACGTAGTGGTATAAACATTGAATTAAATAAGAGAAATTGATGGGATAAACAGAAGCCATCACCTAAACATATATAATCAACTTTGATGAAAGCTATGAACCGAAGCAAGAATTTCTGTGCCAAGTGGTTTAAATTAAATAACAGAGAACATGAAGAAGATTTGTCAGTGTTAATATAGATGTGTGCCTGTGATTCCACTATTTTTAACAACAGGATAAAGCAGTATTGCTTACTGTACAAGGAAACGTGTTATGATTCGTTATTACTGGTTTTGCCAGCATGCTAGTATAATCACAGACGATGAGAAAACAAGTTAAAGATCATTTTCTGGCTAATGGACTACTTTTGTACTGACAGCATTCGTTAACCTGAATATGTTGACTGACGTATTTGCTTATTTTTGCATTGAAATTATATAAATAACTACTCTCATTTGTGAAGTGAATCGACAAAATCCGATTCTGTGATGCCTACCAATTGACAACCTTATTTTAAAAAATATGTCTTTTAACTGCATCACATCAACGATGATGGACTGCTGCAACGTCACAAAACATTGACTGATGGAAGTTATACTAATAACAGGCTTTTAGCAATTCATAGCGATGCACTACATTTGCAAGCAGTACAATGTGGTCGATTCCAAGTCTTCACATGAAATGTCTGTAATAGGTTCATATATTTTATTTGGAATTATAAATAATGGGTTGTCAAATTAGAATTGGTTTAATACTTTCATAGTTCTGAAGAAAAATATATTACTTCCTGTTGGTTAAAATGAATGATTTTCTTCATATATTCATGGCGAATATTGAGTTTCACTGAAACCCCGACTGGGTCATTGTCGGACAACTAGAAATAAACTCCGTTGAAGACTGTAAATCGGAGCAAATATTTTTGTACAGGAAACATGAAGAAAATTTGTCAGTGTAAATAGAGAAGCTTTTAATTTCACTAATTTGTACACCGGGATAATTGATACTTGTTTTAGGAAAAGATATATGAATTCGTTATTCCGTTTTTCTACCTTAAAGCGGTTCACTAAATTTCCAAGCTTTATATGCTGGTTAATCTATAATTCGGTGATTATAGACTAGTAAATAGAAAGAATTTGTAGTTCAAAATAGTTAACATGACCATCAGTTCATTGCAGTCGTTCAAATTATTTGCAACGATTTTCAAATCATTCGTTCTCTTCAGTTGCAATTACCGTGCTTAATTTTCTGAATGCTTTCGAACTGGTTAGAAAATTTGTTTCCTTTAATTATGAAATTTTCATGGAAATTTTGACCAAATCAAATCTTATATTTTGTCCTCTGAAAACGAATATAAATTGCTGTTGCTGTTGTTGTTGTTCATGATTATGATTTTTTGTCATGCTCATCTTTAGATATGTATAAACTATTACAGTTTCATCTTAGTAGAATATAGAGAACAAATCTTGGAACGGGCGTCAAGGTAGGCCAAAGAGATCGTTTGACCACATTGTTCCAGGAAGATGTTCTGATAAAGAGTGGAAAGTGTAGCACACAAACATCGAGCCAGCACAAAATGAATTCAAGCACTCAAATTCCGTTTATTTATACTCTATAGAGACGTCCTTAGGACATTCACAAAAGTAGCAGGCCAAAACAATACAGAGACAAATGACATCTAAGGATTGTTATGGTAGGAAATGTGATTTCATGGTCAACTGATCGGTCCATGAAGTAGATACAAAATAAAGATAATTTTCAACTGCCTTCCGAGGAACTAACATCCTCAACACTCCTCCGATTCTCAATAGCCTGCGCTCCTGGTGTCTACTTGCATCTTGACTGTTTGAGAGGGTCCTGAGAGGAAACTGAGATCCACTTGTTACTGAGTTTCTTCTTGTACGGGCGCTGGTGAAATTTCTGCTAGGAACGTTAGCTCAGATGACAACTCGTTTGTTTTTGTTCGATAGACGTACGAAAATTTCGTAATGCGTCGACTTACCATGGAAAATCTGTAATCGCTCCATATAGTTATGCTGAAATTATGAATAGTACGTTAGCATATCAGATTTCTGTCAATACTTCTAAAGCTTTGACGAGAAATGCATTACTTCTGTCTCGCTAAAATAAAATTTTTAAAGACCATCTGATGAGAACCCAAACAATAATGTATAATTATCATGTTAGAATAATCGGGAATATTCAGTTTTACTGAAATCATGTATCAGTCCTTGTGCGAACACTCAAACACGGAAACAGCCATTTCGTCCTTGATTGGGATACGTAAACAGTGTTCGTCCATCTATTTATGTAATCCTAATTCTAAACTTGATTCGTAATATTAACTGACGATAAAAAATCATAACCATGATTTGAAACCCATAGTTGTTAAAGGCTATTCAAGGTTATCGGAAAAAATTTTCAAATGCCACGCCGATTGTATGTCTCCTTAACATGTAACTTTGAAAAAATGTTCTGAATTCTCTCCACTAGTGCAAGGAATTCTTTATTTTTTTGTCATGAATTTATTATGGAAATGTCGATTAAAATCAATGATTTTTTGAGTTTTAGTAAAACGAATATAATTTGTTTTTGTTATTGATCATGTGGAAAACTAACTCAGCCAGTAGAACCTTCGGGGCTACTGCCGGTACCAAGCCCGGCTAAAGGAGGAGGTTTGGACATAGGGTTGGCGACCCCATTCCGTCAAAAACTAACTTGTCAAAAAAACGCTAACCAGGAAAATTAATTCAAACCATTTTAACTCTGCCCTGGGAGTTGGAGGAAGTATTATGACGTCGCGTGATGAAAGCCGAGTTCCCTCGGAAGTCACGGGGCTGATGCCTCTTCTAACAACCAGAGCAACAATTTTTTTAAGTACACTGAACGTTCGTACATTGTGGGAGACTGGAAGACTATTTCAAGTTGCGGCAGAAATGAAAAGATACAACCTCGAGGTGCTTGGAATCAGTGAAACACATTGGACACAAGTAGGACAACTGAGACTAACTTCAGGGGAACTGCTGTTATACTCTGGTCATGAAGAGTAAAAAATGCTTCACATACACAAGGAGTTGCACTGATGCTGTCCAAACATGCACAAAAGACACTAATAGGATGGGAATCTCATGGACCCAGGATCATTAAAGCATCCTTCAAAACAAAGAAAGAGGACATTACAATGAACGTCATCCAATGTTATGCACCTACCAACGACTACAATGACGACGATAAAGATCAATTCTACGAAAGGCTGCAGTCAATCGTTGAGAAATGTACACCAAAGGATTTGACGATTCTTATGGGAGACCTGAATGCCAAGGTTGGAATGGACAACACTGGATATGAAGACATCATTGGACGACATGGACTACGAGAAAGAAACGAAAACGGTGAGAGATTTGCAAACCTATGTGCTTTCAACAAACTGGTCATCGGTGGCACAATATTCCCGCACAAACACATACACAAAGCTACATGGATTTCACCGGATCACACTACTGAAAACCGGATTGGTCATATCTGTATCAAGAAAACGTTCAGAAGGACTATGGAGGATGTGAGAACCAAGAGAGGAGATGATATAGCCTCAGATCACCACTTGCTGATTGCCAAAATGAGACTGAAACTAAAGAAGCACTGGACAACGGGACAGACAACATCACAGACGTTTAAAACGGCCTTTCTTCGGGATACTGTAAAGCTCAACGAATTCAAGATAGCCCTCACCAATAGGTTCCAGGCCTTTCAGGATCTATTCGATGGAGAGAACGCAACATTGGAGAACAATTGGAAAGGGATTAAGGAGGCAATCACTTCAACATGTCACGAGGTTCTGGGTCACAAGAAGCACCATCACAAGGAATGGATCTCTGTTGATACTCTCGCAAAAATTGAAGACAGGAGGAACAAGAAAGTAGCAATCAATGTCAGCCGAACAAGAGCGGAGAAAGTTACCGCACAAGCTACATACACAGAAGCAAACAGGGAAGTGAAGAAGAGCATCAAAGCTGACAAACGAAAATATGTGGAAGATCTAGCAATGACGGCGCAAAAGGCTGCAAGAGACGGAAACTTGAGACAATTGTACGAAACAACAATGAAGCTCGCCAGAAACTATAGTAAACCAGAACGACCAGTGAAAAGTAAGGAAGGGAAAGTAATCAGCAACACTGAACAACAGCGAAATAGGTGGGAAGAGCACTTTAAGCAACTATTAAATCGACCAGCTCCACTAAACCCACCCAACATCAAAGCAGCATCCACGAACCTTTCAATTAAAATTAGCGCACCCAAGATTGAGGAGATCAGTATGGCCATCAGAAAAATCAAGAGTGGCAAAGCAACAGGACCAGACAACATAGCAGCAGAGGCAATGAAAGCAGATGTAGAAGCAACTGCAAAACTATTTCACATCCTCTTCAAGAAGATTTGTGATGAGGAAGAAGTACCATCGGATTGGGAAGAAGGATACCTGATCAGAATAAAAAATAAAGGCGATCTCAGCAAGTGTGAGAACTACACAGGCATCACTCTTCTTTCAATACCAGGCAGATTCTTCAACAGGGTATTGTTATACAGAATGAAGGAATTCGTAGACGCCCAACTTCGAGATCAACAGGCCGGATTTCGTAAGGACCGATCGTGTACTGACCAAATTGCTACATTACGGATCATTGTGGAACAATCAATAGAATGGGACTCACCACTCTACATCAACTTCATCGACTACGAGAAAGCATTCGATAGCGTGGACAGGAAAACACTGTGGAGGCTTCTTCGACACTACGGTGTGCGTGAGCAGGTAGTCAACATCATATAGAATTCTTATGATGGATTCAACTGCAAAATCGTGCACGGAGGTCAGCTGACAGACCCTTTAGAGGTGAAGACCGGTGTGAGGCAAGGTTGCCCACCCTCACCCTTTCTCTTTCTCCTGGTCATCGACTGGATTATGAAAACATCATAAGCTGGAGGGATGCACGGTATCCACTGGACAGTTAGGACGCAGTTGGACGATCTGGACTTCGCAGATGACTTGGCTCTTCTATCGCACACGCAACAACAAATGCAAGAAAAGACGACCAGTGTAGCAGCAGTCTCTGCAGCAGTAGGTCTCAACATACATAATGGAAGAAGCAAAATTCTCCGATGCAACACAACATGCCTCAAACTAATCACTCTTGATGGAGATGCCTTGGAAGACGTAAACACTTTTACATATCAGGGCAGCATCATCGACGAGAAAGGTGGATCCGATGCAGATGTGAGGGCACGGATTGGCAAAGCAAGGGCTGCATTTCTACAGTTGAAAAATATCTGGAACTCCAAACAACCTTCAACGGAAACCGAAATCAGGATTTTCAATACAAATATGAAGAAAGTTCTACTGTATGGAGCGGAAACATGGAGAACTACCAAAGCCATCATCCAGAAGATACAAGTGTTTATTAACAGCTGTCTACGCAAAATACTTCGTATTCGTTGGCCAGACACCATCAGCAACAACGAACTGTGGGAGAGAACGAACCAGATTCCAATGGAGGAAGAAATCAAGAAGAAGCGGTGGAAGTGGATAGGGCACACACTACGAAAAGCACATAACTACGTTAAGATACAAGCCCTCACATGGAACCCTGAAGGCAAAAGGAAAAGAGGAAGGCCAAAGAACACACTACGCCGAGAAGTAGAGAAAGATATGAGAGGAATGAACGAACATTGGACAGAACTGGTGAGAGAGGCCCAGAACAGAGTTGGTTGGAGAAAACTGGCGGGCGGCCTATGCCCCATTGGTGGTAACAGGCGTAAGTAAATAAGTAATCTGGAAAACTGCTTCATTGTGGTCGATTCAGCGTCTTCTTCACCGGTTATTTGCTTTTTATACTTGAAATAGTTATTGGAGCTGGTCATGTAGTGTGAGTGATACATACACTAACCTTTTCATTGAAATTATCACATTCACGAGGTAAATCAGGGAAAGTTGAAACTGCAATGGTTACAAAGTGATTACCATTTCGATCAAATTTTCGATGCATTTGTTTTGCTCGACTGGATAAAAAGCCGAAACCTGTCGGTAAAATTCTTGAGGGGATTATGCAACTTACAATTATTTAGTAGCTCAAAGCACAGCTAAAAAAAACGAGGGTTATATACAAATGATAATTTTAAGTCCTAACAACCGGCTAATGATATCCAAGAACAGAAGTGTTTCTGCCAATCAATACCGTTTCTACCGGTGCCCTATAACTATATTGAAATATTCGGTAATTTTTTATATGTGGTCTGTTAATACAACCTGTTTGATCTTGTGTTTTTTCTCATCAGTGTATTGATATTCTTCAACTAACATGGGGTAATATCATTTTCCCATAACCCTGTTTTATCCGCTTTTCATTTTGTTTGTTCCCAGTCATTTTTAATGTCAACCGAAATCATTGACTTATATTTACCGAAACTGCTGCATACGAAATATTTTGTTCGTATAACTCTACGTACTTATTATTAACTACAAGCAAACGACTAAAATTTTATCCCCCGTCAACCGAATGTTGTAAACAGTAACATTAATTTTTAAAGAAATTGATTTAACGGTTTCATTTTCAGTCATTCATTACATAATCTGTGCTTTGGAAAATGTGAAGGAATTCGAAATAATATTTTATCCCTAATGCACCTGTTATATTCAAAAGTTGAATGAACTTTTAACCATTACACAAAGTGCAAGCCTTTAAAAAAAACGTTCTATGAAAGAAAACAATTCTTCATTTAGCGAATGAATTTATTTCAATTAAATTAAAAGTAATATTTGCTTAGGAAGAAGAGAGAGTCAGTCGATTCGGTTTAGTGATATCAGTGAATAAATTAGTTTAGGTACCATCACATATATAAATAACATTGACTGATTATTAACCAGACAAACATTGAAACTTGTTCTTTCCCGGTATCTAGGTCATCAGGGATCATCACTCACCATCCAGGCGACGATATAATTCCATTCATGTGGAACAATCATTATTAGTGAAGAATTATCATTTTCGTCTATAAATCTGCGAGTTTAGAATTCAGTCACGAGTATAGTGTTATCGATATTCATTAATCAGAAGCTTACAAGAGGATGTTGCGTCTGAACTCGGTCCACCTCCTGGAAATCACTAGTGGCATTCCGAATGTGTGCGGTTACTTTTTCTTTAAAGGCAGAGTATAACAGAAGCCCTCCTGAAGCCATTCCCAGTGATGCAGCCCGTGTGCATTGTGTTTCATTGATTCCATGTACCATGTATCTTTTCGTTTCTGCTGCAACTGCTGCCGGTCTTCCATTATTTACGAACATTCCATTTACGTAAAACAATAGTTGCTCTAGTTGTCAAAACTTATCGGTCTCGTGACTTCCGTGGGAACTCAGCTTCCATTCTGAAGCACCATATAATTTAAAAGTAAAGACATTTTAACTCTCAGTGCGGAGTTTCATTGGTTTGGATTATATTTTTCCGGGAATACATTCCCACTCCCCAGCTGTTCTAGATTTGTCCAAGCTTTCTGTTACCAAAATAAATTTAGCCTTCTGTGGTGTTATGGTTACACCTGAGAGATGATGAAAGTTTTTACACATTCGATTGCAGGCTAATTCGGCGGCTAAGCTAACGAATCCCATATAATTTTGTAAATATGTGTTTCGATTCATGTTATGATCCGACTGTACTAACCCCATTCCACTTGTATTCATGCAAGCGTCTACACAAGTAGGCAGACAGATGCATAGATAACCAATACAATTTGGGTAATCGTAATTTTAGCAGACTTCACTCCTTTAATCTTAACAAGTGGAATGTGAAAAATCATTTTAATTGAAGTTTGTTATGATACGGCTCAATCATCACTGTATTGAGTTGTACTCGCAGTATTTGAACTTAAGTCCCTCCTCTGGACCACTGTGAAGGCATCGGTTCTTATATCTAACTCCAATCAATCCACGGTCGAAAAAACCTCATCCACTGTCCTTGAAGAGCACTACTTCTCACCCGACGTGGTTGAACCTCACCGTGGTCGAGTTAACACAATAATTAGAGAAACGTCCCCACGTAGCTCGTCACTGGTGATCACACGATAAATTTCGCCGTACGGTTGTAGCCACGGTCTAGTTAATTTGTAACCATATTCACTTGCATTGCCTTTACGTTACAAGCATCCTTATCATAGATAAATAGTGAGTTCATATATACTAAAAGCTCAAAAGTGAAAATAAAGTAAGTGCGAAGCTGACCAACAATAAAAACTAGAACTCTCAATTCATTCCACTATGGTGGCCAATTTCGGCGGCGTGTTATTAAACGTCGTAGTTGATTCGTCCAGACAATCGTTACTAAATAGCGTCTGACGGTTTATAAATCAGAAGGTGAACTCAGAGTGTTGAATACGTTAATTTTGGCGCACCACAAAATGGGATGGTAGATCACAAGCAGACCGGGCAGGCACACCAGCAAGCGCCTGTGTGAAAAGGCGAATGCGCAAATGAACAAATAAGAATCAAATGTTCGTATATATACATAGGAAGATATTTGAGTCGTCGAGGTATTTGGGAGATTACTAATGAAGCAACAAGGGTGAGTAAGCGCGCGGGCGTAAGCATTTCTTAGTCGAAAAAGCTCATAGAAACCAAACAATGAAAAATAGCAATGGTACATATTGGTTTTTGCTATACATATAGCTTGGTTACTTGAAATAATCGAAAGGAGCAATCAAATTAAATATAATCGAACTGAAGTTAATGTGAAGGTGCTACAACAATCCTTTTCCAGCAAACAGGGATACGAAAGTGTCTGTGTTTGCGAAAAAAAATCTAGATTGTCGGAAAGCATCAAAAGTTCCGAAAGTCAAAGTTATTCTGCTATTCTTCAAGAAATCAATACCGATTAGAAGTACAGATACGTTCGCTATCACGAATTCCCGTCGAAGCGAAATGTTTCGGCCGAAATCGAAAGGTAACACGTGTTCATACTCTCAGTTTACCAAACAACATGTGAAATATTTTCTTTCATAATAATAAACAATACCAGTAAACAGATGTTTCGATTAAAGATAGAAGAAACAAATGTACAATTAAAGATACACATGTAAATGAAAATACATAAATATATTGTGATCTTCTGAGCAGACACCAAATTTCTTTATTTTAGCCAATTGAAAAGGAATATTCGTTTACTTACACAGGTTAATCACTGAAAATTAGTTAGGTACGTTTACTAGTTAGTTTGTTCATTGAACTCTATTGTCTATAATGTAATGAGTTGAACATTGATAATTCAATATTCTTAAACTGCGAACGGTAGAATTTAAATAGTATTTGTTAACAAAGAGATGTACTATCTATTTCTTTGAGAAAATGAACGGATATCAGTCACTGTTATGAGTACGAATGCGCATGTCTCTTCACGGTTTACAACAACATGGAAGGCTTTATCTTGATGAACCACCATCAAAAGAAATTTTATTAGTTTACGATTCAGTCATCTGGGTGTGTCTGAGAATCACGATGGTTGACTGTTTAAGGCCGATCACACACGGCCTTTTCATGATTCGCTTTGAAAACGTCTTCTTTGCTCTAAAAAAGGTCTTACCGCCGAGGACGAAAATCCGTTTAGTTAGGTGAGATGTGAAGTATTATTAGTTAACCTTCCCAAACCCGCTGATTCTCTGTGAGGAGGCAGCATCTCAGCAGAAGCTGGTTGTCCAAGGGAAATACCTGACTGCTCTCACACCTCCCTACAGTCCGTTTGCGAGAGTATGTTGTACAGCTGCTCAAGAGAACGGGCTTCCTGCTGACGTAATATCCATCAAATATCGACCAATTATTTCGATAAGTTTTCTCATTTAAGGCTTTTGCAGAAGCTCTTGATTTTCGACGTAAAATTTGCACTGGGAAAGTGGATAAAAACGAAGGATAAAAGTGAAATATCATCCACAAATCAATGGCTTAGATTTAGAAAAACACTGGATCAAAGAAAATGGACGTCCTCTTTAGCTTCGTCTACGTAAAGAGCAATCAGTAGTCAAAAGCCACAACTTCAAGATTTGTTTACCTTGATTTTGATTGGTTTATGTTCACCCTAAACCTTTCATCGTTTGCATCAATCTTCCTATTCTCTCATCCACCACATTACTCTCTTCTATACAAATTTACAAACGATTCAGTTACTTTACTCGTTCTTGTTTCTATCAACAGCAGTCCTAGTTAAGACATTCGTAACGTATACACAACTCTGACTGCCACGACAAGCTATGTTCTGTGGTGTAGTAGTTGATTAAAAGAAAGCTAGGGACGGATAAACCAAAACACGGCAAGCATCCATGAATTCTTTGGCAAGTGTACTTATTCATATTGGATGGGGTAGACTACCTAGTTGTTATTTGATAGCTAACAGCAAACGACGATAGGAGACTTCGAATGACATGTCACTTGTAATAATAAGTGCGTCAAGTTTGTGTCTTATCTCACAATTCCAATCTTCCGAATCTCTGATGACCCTTTGTTTGACGTTTAGATTTATGTCACTGGGTACTATATCTGGACACATATCTTCAAAACCTCAACTTTTAGATTACTATTATTACTGGTACTCTCTCTGCTACAACGGTTATTAGAAATTAGTATAACTCATATATATCAGAATATAAATACATCTGAAACCCTCTGAGTATGTGAGACTTTTTCTTCTTCATGAAGAAAGCATAACAGAAACTCTTCCGACGTTAGTCTATGATGTCAAACTGGTTCCCAGTAACACTAGTTTGTATCTCTTTATTTCTGAAGCAATGAAGATGACTCTCTGTCTCCCACATTGTGCAGACGTTCGATGTATATTTTTTAATGATAACTCAAGTCGTGAGAAGTGTCGTCGTCCTCGTGACTTTCAAACTAACTCCTATTTAATCATGAAACGTAATAATTCTTTTACACGAATATCTTTTGATTCTCGCAAAAGAGAGTAACCTGTTATAGCCCTAATTTCTTATGAGCAAATTTTTGATGATCTAGTTCTATTTCATATGCGTTGCTCCATCATCCTAGTTAATGCGGACTTGAAATTGACAGTACCCTTCGAACAGCTACAGGCGCAGTTCAAAATATATAAAACTTACGAAACACGGAAAGAGAATAAGACTTAGAAATATAAATAATGATTCACCTATAGTGTGAATAATATTATGATGAATCGTTTTATATTAACAAAACTTCAAATAATATCGTTCCTGAACACATAGGTATCTCTTAAGAGTTAACTTATCATCAGCGAACATTTTCAAAGTTGATCTTAAATTTTGTCTCAATGACGAACTGGCCTACGTTAGGGAAATACGGGAAACCTGTGTAAGTGTTGTATTTGACGTCTTGAAAAAGGCACATTCATCGCCTTATAGTCTTGATTCAAAGCATGACTAAAAATGGCAATCTCTACCACCAGATCATCGGAGCACTTAGGCTTCTTTATATTTTGCAGATAGTTATATATTTTTTATATCAGTTTGTGTTTTTTTCTGAACTTGGTTTCCTGTTCAAGTAACTGAATCAGTTTTGAGTTAGGATTATGAATTTTCTAATTTAGGTTTTTGTATTTTGCCAATCTTTTTCGATAAATCCTAAAATGAGAATGCTTGAACAATCATGGACTGATACAGATTTTAAATTTGGAAGTAGTAATCAGTCATCGCTTTCTTCAAGAGACTCAAACAAAAAGGTTTTTTATCCAGTTATGTAACAGAATTTCCATAAACTCTGAGTTTCAGTATTTGCAACTAAATATCAGTAGAGTAATCTTTATGTTCAGATCAACCCTTCGTATTGTATAAATCACGAGGAATCTGTCAACAGTTCATCAAGAGAATTACTTTATTACAATTTTCGTTATGATACAGACACTATTTTCTCGCTTTTCACACTGTCTTCTAAATGTTCACGTTAAAGAATTTATCACTGTTCATCTCTGGAACCATACAGTCGTTTAATGAGAAATCACATACATAAAGATGACGTACCAACAAAAAAAGATATCACCTCATTCCCAACTATTCCGTTTTAGTATCAAAACACATTTTTGGAAGTCTCATATCACTACAACACTCAAGGGTGAGTGAGTGAGTAATTAACAGCACGGTGATATGAAGCTGAACTGTTTCGGTAGAATCTTTTCCTACTCTTAAAATGGCGAAATTTTGCATCTATCACTCTGTAATATGTGCACACTGAACACGTCATTATTCAATAGACGGTTCTAATGGTTTGATAATTTTGATATCAATCAAATTATGAAATAACGAGTCTTTATCCTATGTTATGAAGATCACATCGAAAGAACAATGTTATTTTAATAGAACATGATGATTGAAGTAAAAGTCAAATGGTTAGTCTTTTACATTTGTTGACCTTGATTACTCTTTCTCTCCTCCTATTTTGTTCCCCGGTAGCGTTTATGCCGCTGATTTATATTCAGACAAAAATCTTATACTTAATGGTTTCTAAGTGTGTAACGTCATCCTTGTAGTGACCTCACATATATTTGAATTCGCTTACATTTTATTAGGTCAAGCCTTTCTGTTAAGTTACTTAACCAGGTCATTTGTATGACAATAACTGATATGTACCATTGGTCTTTATTATTGTGTGGTTTGTATGAATTGGTATGACTGAACATTGTGTACACCTGCGCACATATTCATCCTATTCGCTTTGATACTAATCTCCTAAACATCACGATAACTCAGATATCTTCTTTTATATATATATGAACATTTTTGTCTTATCAATACATTCGCACATTCACTCGCTGGTGTGTCTGCTCGGTCTGCTTGTGATCTGCTATCCTTTTTGCGGTGTGCCACAATAAACGTATTCGATACTACGAGTTAACCTTCTGATTTAACACCGTCAGACGTCATCTTGAAACGATTGGCTGAACGAGCTAAGTACGAAGATTAATTAGTCATGGGATAGCTATTCCTTGTACCGTACGTCCCATGAGTTTTTGTTTAAACTGGACATGTTTTATATCAGTTTACTCGGGTTTCGTCACTATTAGAAACATCGGTCAGCTCTAATAAATTTTCATTTTGATATCATAGAGATACGTTTTTTTCTGCAGGAATTTAGACACTCATCGTCTAAAAAATCTCATGCGGTGCGGTCTTACTAAATGTATGCTTTTATATATTACCGAATGAATGGTTAATTGGACAAATGGATGATTATTCTGGGCTTGTGAACCCCACATATCTCGATCATGCTGTTAGACGCTTAGATAGAAGGAATAAAGGACTTCAGTTCTTGTTGTTTTCCATCAGTTTGTATTTTGAATAAAATCTAATCAAAAATAGAAAATAAATCCAATGACTAAGAATACGAATAAAGATACCAGGTTTCTGACTACATTTTCTACTAACTAGATGAATGAAAAAGGTATGCATCCATCACGTTTTAGTGTTAGTATTAATTATCTTTGAAATTTGTATAGTTATGAGAAAAAATTGACAATGAATAATAATAAATTAGGTCTATGGACATTCGAAGATAATTGTATGCAACATATTTAATAAACAAATATTTAGGAATGAAAATAAATATGGGCCAAAATGTGTTTGAGAAGAGTGATAAAACTCGATCTATCTCACGCACTGAGTACTACCTAATTTATTTACTTCTGTCGTTTTCAGTAATCCATGAAACCAAGCATCGATTGAAAAAGTGATTATGCTAGAAAAATGTGTATTGTGTTAATCAACTGTAATCAAATTAGCATTATCTTTACTTATAAGTATCCTAATGTACAAAGCTGAACTGATTCATATTTTCAACCTATATCAAGTGTATATTTTTTGAATGAAAATGTTACGTAGAATCAATAGAAACGGAACCAAAGTTGTTGTTATGACGCAAATCAAACCATTATTTATATGTCTACATCTAAACGAGATTACGGAAAGATCCCTTTAGTTACTAGATATTATCAGATGTTTCGAACAGAGTAAGTTGGAACTTACATAACTGATTTAGTCTCCGTTCTAAAGCGAAAAAAATTAAACATGTCATTTTTGTAACTAGGTAGGTTCACGAAAGTTAGGCATGAGACATTGTAACATTCTTCCGAACTAATAATGATTTCTCATATGAATTGCATTTCAATTGACTCGATTGTAATTTTTAAAAAACACTTGATCAAATCTGATCTTTTTTATGAAATTCAATGCAGCTTATTACAATTCACATTTATCTGACCGCTACCGAAATAGAGTTGAATAAATGACAAACCAGTATGTACTGTAATATTGTCATATGTTTTATTCACTGTTCCACTGAACGAATTCATTATTGCGAAACAGGATGTTTAAAACTTCTAATTCTGTTTTGTATATCAATAATTTCTTTCATTAAATACAAATAAGTCATTTTTCCCAGGACTACGAGCAAAAATGTACTGAGCGAAACGACTGACTCATTTGACTAACAAGTCATCTTCTAAATGGCAGTAAACTTATGAAATAGGCGGTTGAATTTCTTGACAGAATTTTTGTTGTTGTTGAAAGAAAAGCTATGTAAACAAATTCCAAAATCAGAGAGATACCAATGGATGACAAATGCTGTTTCTTTGCTCGTTTGTGCTAATCCACTTTTCCTGATAACAATTAGTGTGACTGACTGAAAGGACATATTCTGTCTTCAGTGTGTAACTGACATGAGTATTTTGATCTTTTTGTAGTACAAACTGTAAACTAGATCATTCTGCACAAAATCACACTTATCGTAGTGTTATCACGCTAAATATTTTGTTTGCATAAGTAGATAATTGAGTACATGTTAAATGGTCATTTTGTCGTTCGGTTACAAAGACAAAAATCTGTTAGTTTGATTACTATTGAACCTAACAAGTTATTGTTATTTCCTCCATGAAACATGCGATCATTACTTGTGTACCATTCAGATTGTTTAGATGACTTTAATTGTGTAGTATTAATAATATTTTATTTTAATCCACTTGTGCAGGAATACTATCAACGAATAAACACTCTACCATGAGAAATGATCTTGAAAGAATACCTACCTGGCTTAGTCATCTATTGAACTGAATATTGTTGTCGAAAATAAGATTAACAAAAGCATAATCAGCAGTTTGTTATGAAATAAATTGTTATAAAGAATTATATTTTTCTAAAATTGACGTCGATTAGCAAAATTATGTTTTGCATTTTCATTCATTTCCACAATATGTTTTGGTTACTTTTATCTACGGGAACCGATAAAACCTGTTGTATTGTTGATACTCCAATGACCAAATAGTCTCACTTGTGATAAATGTAATAAGTAAAAATGTTACAGTTATTGTACAATAAATTATTGATCGACAATAAATTCACTGACTTGTTGAGATTGTAGTGTGTTGATGCATCTGCGTTTTCTTAAGCTCGGTTTGTAAATCAGAACATGAACTCGTATTGATGAATACGTTTCTTCTGGACAGATCACAAAGCGAAGCGGAGAAGCAGTGATCAAAACGAAGGAAGCGAATGGATAGGCGGATTGGAGAAGGCTAAGCGCCAACTCAAAGAGATAGAGTATGACTAAGAATATATAGTCACACAAAATTAGACAGACATATGACAAGCGAATTTGGTATGCACATACATGAATAAAAGCGACGAATGATTGACAAGGTCAAAAGCAAGCGATACAAATCATGTGAGTTCATTGTGGTATTAAGAGATTAACATTAAAGCAAAAAGGATGAGTAAGCGCGTAGGCGTAAACAATGCTCGAACGTACAAGCTCATACAAACCAGATAATAAAAAATACCAATGGTACATATGAGTTGTTGCTATACAATTGGCTTGGTTAAATAAATTAATCAAAAGGGCTTAATCAAGTTTGATGTAAGAGAACTGGAATATATGTGGAGGCACTACACGATAAATACAGAAGACACAGCTCATAACTAGTTTCGATTTCTGAATATATCAATGGAAAAATTATTACGAATAATTTATCAAAGACACTCACGTCTAATGAAATCTTTTTCATATATGTCTGCATCAAGTAAAACAATTGAATATCGATGGTTTAAGGAATTGTTGGCAGTCAGAAGACTATAAATGTAGAACTGATATGTGTGTTATCAAACTTACACTCTCCTTGTTTATAGAGTTGCATACGTTTTAGGAAACTTACTGAAATTTATTCTTTCCGCATTTCCTTATTTCGTTAAAAAGAGAACACTTGAATGAGGGTTTTTCCGCCTTTAGACTTTCTAGGATTATCACCTGTTGAATCACAGATGAAGCGACGCTGTTGTGCATGAAGTAATCGAACACATATCTTGGAAATCTGACTCTCGCAAAAAGGCTTACTAAATAAAAAATGTTAACCAGAAAAACTGTGCCTTGGAATTTAGAATGTGTTGCGAGCGACCGAAAAATCATTCAGTGAAATGAAAAGATACAACCTGATAGTGAAAAGAATCAGTGGAATACATTGGACGCAGGTTAGATAAAAACGATTCACTTCAGGAGAGATCCTAACGTACCCTGACCATGAAGAAGAAAATTGGTTGCGCTGATGCTACCCAAATGCACCTTGAAAAAACAGTGAAATGGTCAAAAACTCAAGGACCGACGATCATCAATCATCTTTTACAATAAAAAGAGAAGGCATTACTATGATTTTCTCCTTCTGCTATGCGATTACCAATGGTTGCAATGAAGAAGATGAGGACCGATTCTTCGGGAGACCACAGTCAATTGACGGGACATAAGTGACAAAGTTAATATGAATGTGTAACGTGGGGAAGACACAGTGGATCGACATGAACTGGGAGAAAGTGACCAAAACGATGAGACATTTGCGAACCTATGTATCATCAACAAGCTGCTGGTAGAAAGCTGCATAATTCTTAACAAAATCACATGGATTTCCGGAGATTTCAGAAAGATTATGGAGGACGTAAGACGAAATAGAAGGGTCGATATTACATGAAATCATCACTTGGTGTTTGCTAAAACAAAATATAAACAAAGCCAACAATATCACTGCATTTTCAGCAGATCTTACTTCCGTATGTACAAAAAACCTGACGATTTATGCATACCGCATAGCCGTGAATTTCAAGCTTTTCGATATAATAGAAAATAAATCACCGCAGAGAATACTTAAAAAGCGATCTTTAACACAGTCAATTACAAGTGTTTAGTGACAACCATTATTTCGTAAGAATGACACATACATAATACGTCATAAAATGTACGTTATAAAACTGTAATGAAAATTCAAAATATGTGTGATAAAGTATGAGATATGAAAGCGATATGAATAAATTGCTGGTTAGAAAAGTATGTACATTTGTTATGCTATCTGTTTCTGTTGTGTTCAATCTTCGGAAAACGTCCCTACTAGTTCTTGCTGGTATGCTGATGAATTTGATGGAACATCTGCTGCATAGGACTTTTACTGCGTTTGTCCTATAAAATGTCTTTGAATGAAACAGTTGGTTGATAACAGCAGAAATAATGTTACTCAAACTAAGAAAAGTCAGTCAGTTTAAGGGCATTACAATATAACTATTTTTCACCTCCTCATATCACTGAAATAATTATTTGATTCAATGGGACATCAACTGGAAAATAACCTGTATATAACGAATGAATCATCATACAACTCAGATGAATTGATTAAATTTCCAATACTATTCATCAAATTATTCACTATTCTTTCATTGATACATTCTTACAACTGTTTCAACGGTCACTTAGCAAAACTGCATACTTTACTTTAAGTTTAAGATAACAAAGTTAGCGCAAAATAGAAATGACTTTCTAAATCTCATCAAACATTTACTTCTCGCATAGAAAATAATTGATCTTGCATATTATCTATGGGTCAAGAACTACTGTTGATAAGTCAGCATCACTGACTTCATCGTACCTGCCGTTCGGAGCAAGTGGTGGTGGATTGACGTCTCATCCCCATAATGTGAAAATTAAATCCTTACGACGCGTAATACATATTCATGTGGGTTAATTAGATGAAATTCATACTACCGTTAGGTCATGCTACGAAAGATAGGGTAATCAAGAACCTGATGGGGAGGTGTTGGAGGGCGTGTAGGCGTACTGCTCTAAGTCCTACTCGTTCTTCCAGTGTGGACTAGGGGATGAGAATTCACCCTAAGTTGCAATGTCAAAAGTGCTTGTTTCGCACTGAGGGATTTTGCCGGCCGGTGTAAAATCTATTTTGAAGGTTTTGTTTTAGGAAAATCCCTCCGTGTATATATATTTGTGTTATAATATGACTGAATCTTCTGTTTGATATTTTGGTACTCTATTTCATTCCATTTTGAGATTTTATCATTTGTATCTTTTTATTATTTCTACATCTTGCACTTATATTGTAGTTTCCATGTTTCCTTGTGAACTATATATATGTTGTTTAAATTTCCTACCTAATATGGCTACAGCCATATTCGGATTTGACAATCTAGCAGTAACTGACTGGGAGCACTTATTCTTCCATTAACGGAACCTGTTGTGGTGATTAGAAACTCGAAGGTGTAATACTGTTGTGAAACGTTCTCTCCCAGAAATATCGTTTTTGGATTTGGACCGGGCGGGACGCGTATGAACTTACACCTTTCGGGTTCGGAGCGAACTGCAAGAGTAATTACTTTATACTGGAAGCGTGACCGCACTGTCCAAAGGACAACCACTTGAGGCCTGTCACGCTCGGCCTTTTTTTGAGAATTTTTGTGAGTGTTAGCTCGGCTCTCGAAAGCCCTTACTGGGAATACTTACCGCCGGAGATGGAAATCCATGAGGTAGGGTGAGGTGTGACATTTTTGAGATCGACCATTTCTAAACCTTCTTCCCTTGTGACGGAGGGAAACCCCTCTCTGCAGTAAGCAGTACGACTTCGCCTCCAGACTTCGGGTAGCTGCTTTTGAGAACCTTCAGGAACCTATGTTCCAGCCTATATAGCTCGATTGGGTCAACACGATAGACAAGCCTGACTACCACGTCAAAGTAGGAGCTTCTTCATAACTCTATCATGAAAAACTAAGAAAATACAAATTTATCTTTCAACATTTTTCTACCGAGCTGATCAATTTTTTTTGAATTTTATGAGACATTTATATTCATCCATTTCTGTTAGATTACTAATAAACACTTGAAATACTGGCTACAACCATCTGCTTTCATTGCCTCTGCTGGAATGTTGTCGTAAATTACTTGCTTTCCTTGATTTTTACTAGTCGTTTTGCTTTACGATAGTTTCCGACGAGCTTACTTGTTGTTTCGTACAATTCTCTAAAGTTTACGTGTCTTTCAGCCTTTTCCGCCGATATCGCTAGATCTTCCACATATTTACGCTTGTCAGCTCTAATGCTCTGATTCATTTCCCTGTTTGCTTCTGTGTTTTCAGCTTGCTGCCTTCCTGTTCCTCCTTTCTTCATTTTTTGCGAGTACCAGCAGACATCCATTCCTTGTGGTGGTACTTCCAGCGACTCAGAACTTCGTGATACGTTGAAATGATTGCCTCCTTGATCCCTTTCCAATTGTCTTCCGCGTTTGTCCTTCTCCACTGAGTAAATCCTGAGAAACATGGATCTCATTGCATAGGGCCATCTTTTCCAGTGTTTACTGGGTTTCCATTTCGTTTTAACTACAAACAAGTGTTAATCGGAATCTATGTTAGCTCTTCTCTTGATTCTTACATCCTCCATAGTCCATATGAACATTTTATTGAAACAGGTAAAGTCGATTTCGTTCTAATAAATCTGGTCCGGTGAAATCCATGTAGCTTTGTGTTTGCGTTTATGTGGGAATATGGGGCCACCTATGACCAGTTTGTTGAAACCACATAGATTTGCAAATCTCTGACCGTTTTCATTTCTTTCTCACAGTCCATGTCATCCTATGATGTCTTCAATTCCACTGTTGTCCACGCCAACCTTTGCAATTAGGTCTCCTATTAGAATCGTCAAATCCTTCGGTGAGCATCTGTCGATAATTGACTGCAGACATTTGTAGACTTGATCTTTAACGTCGTCATTGAAGTCATGGGTAGGTGCACTTCATTGGATGACGTTCATTGTAATGTCCTTTTTACTTGTTTCGAAGGATGCTTCATTGATCCTCATTCCACGACATCTCCATCATATAAGTGTCCTTTGTGCATGATCGAACAGCATCAGTGCAAACCCTTGTGTAAGTGAAGCATTTTCATCTTTATGACTGGAGAACAGCAGATCCCCTGAAGCGAGTGTCAGTTGTCCTACATGTGTCCAATGCGTTTCACAGATGCGGGGCACCTACAGGTTGTATCTTCTCGTTTTTGCCGCAACTTGAAATAGTCTTACAGTTTCCCACAATGGATGAACGTTCCATGTATCTAAAAGAATGGTTTCGTTTTATTTTCCTGGTCAGCGGTTTTCGGCAAGTTTGTTCATTGTTGGGATAGAGGAGTCAGCATCATGTTCAAACCCTCCTCTTTTATCCGAGCTTGGGAGAGGCAGTAGCACTTTTCATTGAAGCTTGATTGAACATTCAATCTAACGTGCCCCTGCCTAATTTGTTAAAAGTGTTTCAATTCATGTTATCATCGAACTCCACTGAACTTCTTTCCCTCGCTTGATAGCAAGCGTGTGCATCAAGAAGACAGATTGATGCGGATTGCCCGTAGAAGTTATTTAATTATATACTTAAGCAAACTTCTCTTCTTCAATGTTAATAAAATGAGTGTCCCGAAACATAATATAAAAAGGTTGTTATGATAAGGTTCACCTTTAAAAGTTATTGTTTTTTACTCGCCGGAATAGAAGATAAGACCTTCGTTCACACATCAAGACAACCGACCAGGCATCCAGCATTGGTAATTTCTTATTCCAATCAATCAATTACTTTGCGCAACCTCATCCACTGCCTTCGGAGAGCACTTCTTAACAACCAATGTGTTTGGACTTCATTGCTGTTCATTTCGCGTGACAACTTGGAGAGATTCTCTCACGGAGCTGATAGATAGTGAACACACGATAAATTTCACTTAACGGTTTTAGAGGCAACTAAGTTATTCTGAGACCATATTGATTTGTTTTGCCTTTAGCATAAAGCATCATTGACATAGATGAATCGTGGTATGAAAAAAAGTGAACCTCAGTTGCTTAGAACTTGAAAAAGCAGTCCAGGCCACAGCAGACTTCATAATACTGCTTTGCAGCCGAAAGATTTTTGGAAGGAACAGGCTATTTTGTTCACTTTTATGTCTAAACCACCCTTTAGATAATTTATTTAATCAGTGCACCACCTAACGTGTCCGACTAGTAGGTCATTCTTCATGGTAAGGAGTTGGCGCGCCTACCTCCTTACTTTAATTTGCTCGTCTGATAAGCTTTTTCACATATGTGCCTGCTAAAAAGAATGTGTGAACAATGGCCTGAAATAAAATTATTCAACATAATCTGTATTCTGCTTCTGATTACCGTCATCACATAAACCGTGTTTAACTACGTCTGATATATAGAAACTAAAATGTACAATCATTTCTGTAGTATACTGAGTTGTTCATAAATATCGGTCTCACATGAACAACGGGACGTTAGATCCTCAGAACTCGCTTGATAAACGCCTTATATTGGATTTCACGCTTGCCAGCATGGGCTGATTTGTTGATCTTGGGATTTCGATTTCAACCAGGAAAGTTTTGAGGTATGATTGACAACTGTGTATTAGTGTGCTACTTTTGTGACTGGCGCAAGGACGTTTCGATGATGTAAAAATAAACGAGTTATGTGTGTTGGATTACATCTTGTTTTTCGAACAAAATTTCTACACTACATTAATACTTCTCTCCAGCCGTTTTGGATAAAGGTAACCTACTTGGACGTCGGTAATCGTCTCCTTCGCGTTTGTCGACTTAGGTGAACCCGTCATTTTTTCAAGCACACCTACTTACGAACCTAACAATTGGCGACGGTGATTTGGTAAACATTGATCCTTACGAACTCGAATAATTACTTGAACGTCAGCTGAAACTGGTGCAAATGCTGACAGACATGATGATTTGCCATTCCACATCGCCCAGCACATCCATTGCAACCACAGCTCCATCAGTCGACGGCATCGCAAATAGCATAGCCCAGTTTAATTATGATCTTCATGCCAGTGTTACAACGACATGTGATTCCGGCGTTATGAAGATCTACTTAAATTTGATTTCGCCAATCTAGATGATGCTTGGAAGGTTCGGCTGCCACTTCGAAAGTTGGGTGCAAGTGGTCCGTATAAGTACTGCAATTTGATCCTGCGTCTGCACGAGATTGTTTATTTTCTGAGAGAGTTCAGACACTGAGCCAACATTTTGTTGACAACTCGTCAATGAATAATTCTCGTTTTCGATGTTTTATGCTAGTTGTGAAGGGAGACGGAGATCTTATTACGCACGTAGGCATCGTCACCGGTGAGTGCGAATGCTGTCGATTTCAGTCTTTCCGTGAAGACCAGATGAAAGCCTTCATACGCATTTGTAGACCACAGTGAAAACGTTCAGTGACGCCAGAAACAGGCTAATGTGTCGATTGAAGCGGGATACGAAGCTCGCCCTAAACGATATGGCTAAAGAATACCAACGTTTCATTAATTTGAGACAAGACACAAGTATAGTGCATTGCGATAGGTCAAGCCGATTTGAAGTACATTTAGTATAGCCGCTTCCAAATCACAATAAAGGTGGCCTTGCTACATCCAGCCCATCCCACTCCAGCTCGGACCGGAGGACGGAAACTCATGGCGCTATTGATGAAACTGCCCATTTAGGCTACATCAACCCGGGAAGTGTGGGGTCACCGGGCATAAAGATGGCTTTTGACTGAAAGAAAGCCGGAACGACCCAGTAGTTGCAAGATGTCTGTTTCTGGCTCCAGTACCAATACTTTGGGCCTAATATCTTTCTGTCGTAACTCATCACCAGGTGAGAGAAAATTCATTACTTTTAAGGTTAACGGGCATTTGTGTAGATCGCAAATAGATACCGCATATGATGTCACTATCCACTCACGTAAAAGTTCTAACAAAGAAGGCAGGATAAAGTTGAAGTACGCAACATAGAAGCCTCGTACAGCATGTGGTAATAACCTGCGACAGTTAGGACAATTTTAATGTAAAGTTGCCTTCCGTGACTCTTCATTTACTGGTGTATGTTAGATAGCGCCAGCTGACCTAATTTACTTGGTTTAAATTGGTTAGACCAGCTAAAATTGGCTGATGTCCCGTTAAATACCATATGCCTCCTGGTATCAGAATCACATGACACGGAAGCATATACCAGGAATCTATAACGCAATTGTCAACCATTTTTCAATCTGGATTATGTCGGTTCACTGTCATGAAAGCAACACCATTTGAATACTGAGGCTAAGCTTGCCATTTTTCCAAAGAGACCCGTGCCTCATGCATCATTATCAACGAGAAAAAGTCATTAGTCTTGTTTCTTGCTCTACTTGAGCAGCCCCTATAGTTGTTATTCAGAAGGCCAACATCACGAAACGTATATGTGCTGACTTTTCAACGCAGCTCTGGAACAGCATCATTATCGTTTGCCGGACGAGTCAGATCTATTCACTATGCTGAATAGGGAAAAGTTTTGTAAACTTCGATCTTGCTTATGCTCATATACAAGTAGAAGTAGATGAGCATCAAGAGAGCTCCTCACTGTCAGTAATCACCATGGTTAGGGTTCCAGCACAACAGTCTGCCTTTTGAAGTTAAAACAGCCGCATATATGTTCCAGGAACTAATGGATACTATCCAATTTGATATCTCTGGGCTTGCAGCTTATCTAGATGATATCTTAATTGTTGCAAAGACATGAGAACTGCTACCGGAACGCACGACATTGTTATCACAATGCATTGAGAACAACGAATTTCAGTTAAACTCAGAAAAATGACAGTTTCTATTGAAGTTGAAGGCGTATTTGAGAGTCATCTTCGATGCCGATGGACACAGGCCGGATCCTGAGAACATCAAAGTTTTCTAACTGATTCCCACTCCCACTAATGTCTCGGAATAACTATCTGTTCTCGCATTATTTAGTTATTATTCGATGCATAATATTCGCAATCTTTTAAATTGTCTATTTCGGAGGAACAGCAGATGATTTTGAGCTAAACAGTGTGACTCAGCTTTCAGCGAATTCAAATACACAATTCGTTCGGAATTGTTACTTACACACTATGACTCATCCATGCTAATCACCGTAGCAGCAGACGCTTAAGCATTTTTCCTGGATGGTGTTATTTTACATCAGTTTCCAGACGCCTCCAAAAGCCGTTATGCATGCATCTTGTACACCAACCTCAGCAGAAAAGAAGTACAGCCATAAAGAGAAAGAAGCTCTTGCTCCTGTGTTTGCTGTACGGTCGAAGATTCATGCTCTCCACCGATCACAAGCCTCTGTTGGCAGTATTCGGTTCAAAATCTGGCATTCCAGCCTATTCTGTAAATCGTATTCAGTGATAGCCTTGGTGCTTTTGACGTATGATTTCGAAATCCAATATCGACGCACTCTTCAAGTCGGTCAAGCAGACGCTTTGTCGCGACCCATTATTGTTCAAGCAGCGGCTGAGGAAATCATGGTGATCGCATATCTATCAGTTGAAGACCACTCGCAATGCTTTCTGATAACCGCAATACGCGCATTACCGGTGTCTGCAAAAGACAGACTAAATGCTTCCAGAAAAGACGCCATCATCAAGATGACGATGAAATATGTCACTCGTCGTCGTAAAGGGTTGATGGTGACTTGAAGCAGCTATGTCAGCGACCGGATCCACTTAGAATCATCAATCATTGTCTGATGTTTTGGTGAAAAGAGTAGTGATGCCAGAATCTGTTCATGCTAAAGTACTGACACAGTTCGTTCTAGGTCATCCAGACGTTAAACGAATGAAGTCCATAGCCATTAGTTATGCACACTCGCCGTTCCTTGTTTAACATTACACTGCTTTGGCTGAAAAATTCAAGCGGTGTCAGCTGGCATCAAAGATGAGTGACAAATTTCCTTCAGGTTCATAGTCCGAACCTGATTATCCATTGTTTACGGTGGAATTCGACTTCGCAAGCCAAGTTAACGGAACTATGTATTGATCTGTGACTGACGCATTTTCAAAAGTCAAGAAATCAACCGCATGATGGCGCTCACGACAATTAGGACGATATAGCTACTCACTGAATTTTTCTCTCGAAATGGCAAACCAGATAAGACAGAATTTGACAATGGATCTCAGTTTATCTCAACACAATTCTAAACTTTCTGCAAACGACTAGCTATCAGACAAATACGCTCGACAACATACACCCGCAATCGGATGGGCAAGTGGAAAGGTTTGTGGATACTTTTATAAGAGCATTGGTTAAGTCAAAAGAGTAGGGAAGGCCAGCCGATTCATTACAAGATTTTTTCTACGTCTATCTGAAAACACCAAATCAGTTGTTACCAGAGCAATTTCCACAGCACAAAAGAAGTATAGTCAGCAGAAATCCTAATGTTAAGAAGACTAAAAAAGATCTACAGCCTGATGCATCCGAATATTGCACCAACACTAGTAGAGACAAACCAGCAAATGCAATCCTATTACGAAGTGGGATGCACTGTGCTTGCCTGTGACTACAGAAAAAACCATTGTCCATAATCAGGAGCGCGGATGATCACAAGATTTGAAAGAATTATTTGCGAAGTGAAGGTCGAAGGTGAAAGGTGGTTACGCCATCGAAACCAGATACGCAAACGTCTATCTTGAGATCGTCTATCAAGAGCAAAAACACTTCCCTTTTACAGCATGCTTGATACCTTGAACCGTTCCCGAAGTTATCGGTTCAGAGAGCTTCAAATGCCAGTCAAGATGCAAGTTGACCGCAGAAGCACACGATTTTAAGAAGGTGAAGAATGTTGACGATATTTAATGCGCAGAAATCGCTTGATAAAGATCCGTGTTTGGATTTATTTCATGGACCGATCAATTGACATGGAGATCACATTTTCCACCTAGAAAATCCATGACTGTGATTACTCACTGTTTCATTTTAGTGTGCTTTTTTGTGATTGTCCAAAAGACGTCTCTATAATGTGTAGTTCAACTCGATTTCAGTGCTTGCATTCATTGTGTGCTGGCTAGGTGTTAGTAGAATGCAATTTTAACACTATTTCAAGACTTCTCGCTAAAAACCTTGGTCAAGGTATCACAGTAGCCAACCTGGACGCTGGTTCATTGTTTCCTCTCGTTATTCGACTAGGGCGAAATCGTAGTGGTTTAAGAAAACCTAGAGATAAGCGTGCCAAATATAGTGTGAGATTTATTTTTGTTTACAAGAAAATGAACTCACAGCATTCATTCAGGTCCAATTGAGATCAATTGTAAATTGTCTTTTCAATATCTTCAAAAACGTGTATACAGTTTAAGTAATAAAATATAAGTAATGAGAATATCAATGTGTTCGAACTGTGTATTCACTGTAGCAATCACTACGTTTATTTTTTTTCAGATGCTTGCCTTCTGTTTATTTGATCTCACTCATGATGCCGATGTAAAGAAATAGCTTGAAAGTGTCAATATAGGTGTCGATATTCTCACTGTAGTACAAAACGGAGGAAATAATTTTCCCAGTGATAATAAACAATATAGGTCGATTTACTTAAGAGATATAAGAGCAAGTGTACAACTAGGAGATGCAATACAAATACATAATATAAAGTAATTTACTCGCCAGACACTGAATTCCTTTATTGTTAACAGTGTTAATCGAATGCCCTTTTATTTGCGCTAATCGATTATTAAAAATTAGTTGTGTTTTTATTTTGTAATTACTACTTTTGTGTTCACTGGACCTCATAGTGTCCGATCAAAGTATTTTGACGTTGTTTACTGAATATTTATAAATTGTAAACGGTGTAATTTAATAAGTATAAGACCCTGCAGATTTTTAGTATTTGTTAGCACAATGATGTACTATCTAGTCATGTGTTAGAAGGTGCATGACACTCATCGGTTTTCCACACCGTGGAAAACTATTTCTTGAAGAACCTTTAAAATCAACTGCATTTGTATTGATTTTGTGATCTGAATGTGTGACTGCGAATCCTTACGGACAACCACTCTGACTTTTCATGGCTTTCTTTGAGAGCGTCATCTCTGCTTTATAAAAGAACTAAACGAAGAGGACGGAGATTTTCGGGGTGAGGTAGGGGGTTAAATTCGAGCGGTCAACATTCCTTCGCTCTGTGCTTCCTGTTTAGAATCGCTGCCGAAGCTGATTGTCCGTGGGAAACACCGTACTGCTCTCACGCCTCTCTGCAGTCAACAGCACGACCTCGCACTCTGACGTTTAGTACCTGCTTCGGGTGGTACTTATTTATAATTGGCCTGCTTAGCATGATAAGACCTGAAAGAATAAGTGATTCAGACAAAACAGCCTGGTTCTTTGTCATCACAGTCCACATGGCCGACCACCACATAAAGGTCGGAGCTTCGGTCTGCTACGAGTGGACGCTTATTACATAATCAAACACTTGGTTAACAGATGTTACAGACAGAATGACGCTTCCACTGAATGATTTTGTTTGGTACTGATTTGTGTTTCAAATTTCAATGCTGATAAGTAACGGAATAGGAAGTTACTTCAGCCAGTTTGTTTTAGTATTTCGGTAACCAGAAACGACTAAAATTTCTCATATACCAATCACGATGCGGTTAGGAATGTGACATCCTAGGCTCGAAACCTTGAGTGTTAGAAGGAAGCTCCAATGAGCAGTATATTAAAATATGACATTAGATCAAACGTCTCTTGCTACCGATCTATCAGTCTAACCAGCCTTATAGTCAAGTGACTTGAAGAATTTTTCGAACTAATTTACTGTCATGTAACTTTATACAATCTTCTATTTTATTATTAGCACGGTTTTCGGAATAAGCACTCATACCTGCCTAACTTCCGATCGTGGCAGAGAATAGTGCAGCTGCTGAAGCTAACAGGTTGTCTGTTGATATGACCAATCATTTTGATTAGATTTCTAATTTAGGGCTTTTGAAGAAGCTATCGAGCTTTAAAGTAACAGAAGAATTAAAACCGAGGAAGTAAAACGATATATCATCTGCAAAATAAATTGCTGAGATTATTTTAAACACAAGATTGGACTAATTCGACATACTATCAAGCTTCGTATACGTTTAGCAATCATTAGCAGTAAAAGGCCATGACGTTGCTTGTCTTCTCTTAATACGTACGTACAATTATGGACATAGATTAGAATAATGTGGAGATGACAGTTACTAGAAACACGCGGAACGCAAACATCCACCTGAGCCACAATATTTTCCACCATCCAAAACCGCCTACAGTATTGTGGACAAAGGTGATGGAGTACTCCAAGCGTCTTTGCAAACCGACTTGTGATGAAATTAAATTATGCAGAGTCTAATATATATAGCATTATCATAATGATAATGTTAGCTGTTCATTTTGTACACCTGTTATCCTAAGCCAATATTCCATATCCATACATCGGTGAGTAAAGAATAATATACATTTGACTGAGTAATAAAAAGTTTGAAAAATGGAATTCACTTTATTATCAATAACGTTTACATATTTTATTACTGAACAGTACCATGTCTTCTTTTACATAATGACGAATAAACGCCAAGTTTAGAATTCAGCATAAACTTAATTTGGTAATAATATATTTTTATTTGTTCGACAAAATACCAGACATTTTTATAAGGTTGCCAAAAAGTGAAGCAAATCAACGATTCTATTTTACATTCAAAAGTATTGTTAATAACGGTTTTGGTTACATATTTCTTCACAGAACCCTTCTAAAGTTACTGCCGGTCCTTAGCTCGGATAAAAATGGAGGGTTGGTCGTAAAGTTGACGGTCCAGCGTCAACATAAATCGTTACAATTCAAGCATACATACTTTCGATACATAAAACATAATGATAATTATAATAACAATAATGATAAAAATTTATTCTCAAATAACAAACATATTAGTAGAGACATGCCAATTTAAAGGCAAATTCAAGATGTTAAGATTAGCTACATATTTCTTTTAAAACGGTATATAGTTAGTATAACATTTCATGAGATTAATTGGTTTCCTATAGATGGAATGTACAATGCAAATATTTGGAGCGAGTAACGAAGGTTGCGTTACGACTGTAATCTTATTGACCGCTAAACGATGCATGGTAGAGCCAGGTTTGCATAAAAGAAGAATTGATACGGTAAATGTAGAAAGGTCTGGTTGATATCCATCAGCTAATTATTTAACATGTTCGTGGGTGGGATAACCAAGTCTACTGCAAATATCCAGACTAAAATATGAGGATTGGAATAAGGTGCTGAAAAAAGAAGAATGTAGAGAACGAGACGAGGAGAAGAACAGAAAATATTCTTGTTTAAGGTCAAACACTGGCTAAGCACATACATTTTTGGATAAAACAAAAGTGTTTACTGAAACTTTTTTTATATTAAACACTAACTGTTCACCTGCACTTATGTAGGTTAATAAAGAAAATTCACTTGTGAGATAACTATTGGGTAGTAAGTCGTATGAATAGAGGAAATTCAGAAGAACCAGGTTAAAAGCTCCAGAAAACATAAGTGAGCTCTTTTTTAGTGTAGTTGTCCAGAGCAGCTTTTAGTAGGATTTCTCGGTAGGAAGTGAAAATCAGTGCGATGTTACAGACATGAGTCTTAGACGAGGTTAACAAGAAAAAGTAACATCAAAATTGATAAGTTCGTCACTTTGTATGCCTGAGGCTATTACGAGATTACCAAGTCGATAAACGCGAACGAGACAATAAACCAGCGTCTGGGGAGGCTACTTTGAATCCGAAGTTTAAGTGAAAAGGCTTTGTAAGCGTAGAAAGTATATTCTACAAACACCCAGCAATCACAGTACAATCAAGCATACAACTGTTGTTTATTTATACAACATAGAAACGTCCTTGAGACAGCTAAGGAAATGGCTTACTTAAATACACAGCAGCCAATCACAGCCATGGATTTTCCTGGTGGGAATTGAAATCTCAAGGTCAACTAATCAGCCCATGCTGGCAAACGTGAAAACCAAAATAAGGCATTATCCAGCGAATTTCGAGGATCTAACATCCCCAACACTCCTCCCCTTTTAACAGCATGTTCTCCTGGGGTCGACTTGCATCTTGACTATTGTTTGCCGCTGTCTGAAGAGATACCTTCGGGAACGAAGAACAAATTGCTGCTAAGTTTCTTCTCGTAGCGGAGCTCTCGGTGGTTAAAAAGTATCAAGCAAGAGGTCAAGAGGAAGGCTTTCTGCTCTTGACGGGCGATCTGGAGCTAACCGTCTGCGTATCTGATTCCGATGACGTGACCATTTGTCACTTCCTACCTCTACTTCGTAAATAACTCAACCAACCCTTCTGACCACTCTCGCTTCTACCCAAGGACCATGGTTAGTTCTGTAGTCGCGGGCAAACACAAGGCATCCCACTTCGTAAGCGCATTGTCTTTGTTGCTTTGTCTCTACTGATGGGGGTGCATTGATTGGATTCATCAGGCTGTGGATCGTTTTCAATCTTTTTCCATCAAGCTTTCTGCTTGGGACTTTTGCTCCAGTAACAATTCATTTGGGGCTGTCTGGTAGACATACGAGAAAATTTGTAACGCTTCGGCTGGCGTCCCTTCCTCTTCTGACTTACGCAGTGCTCTTTTAAACGTATCCACAAACCTTTAGCCTTCCCATTCGAATGCGGGATGTATGGTGGCGAGCGTAAGTGTTTAATGGCTAGTCGTGGACAGAAATTCTGGAATTGGGAAGAGGTGAATTGAGAGCCATTGTTGGATACGATCACATCTGGTATGCCATTTCGTGAGAAAATTTCAGTTAGGAGCTGTATAGTCTTAGTTGTAGTGGGCGGCATAACGGGGCTGATTTCCGGCCGTTTAGAAAAGGCGTCGACGACAATCAAATACATAGTTCCATTCATTGGGCCAGCGAAGTCGACATGTATCCAAATCAAGGATGCTCAGGTTTGAGCCATGAAACCGGCGGAATTTCGGCATTTATCTTTGCTGCCTGCTGACACCGCATGCGTTTTTCAACCAACGCTGTGACATGTTGATCCATGTGAGGTCAGTATGCATAACGCCTGACTATGGACTTCATTCGTTTAATCCCTGGATGAACAAAATGGAACTGTCTCAGCACTTTTGCAAGAAGGGATTCTGGCACGACTACTCTTTCACCAAACATCAGACAATCGTTCACGATGCATAGTGAATCCGGCCGTTGATACAGTTTCTTCATTTCACCTTCAAACTTTTTCGACGGCCAACCGTTAGTGACATATTTCATCGTCATCTTGATGATGGGGTCGTTTCTAGAAGCATTTTGTATGTCTGTTGCAGACAACGGTAATGCGCGAACTGTGTTTTTCAGATAACATTCTGCGTGATCTTCTACTGACAGAGATGCGATCACCATGTTTTTCTAAACCGCCACTTGATTATTAATGAGTCGTGACAAAGCGTCTGCTTGACCGAATTGTAGAGTACGTCGATATTGGATTTCGAAAACATACCCCAAAAGTACCAAGGCCCATCGCTGAAGACGATTTGCAGAATGGGCTGGAATGCCAGACTTTGAACCAAATATTGCTATCAGAGGCTTTTGATCTCTGAGGAACGTGAATCTCCGACCGTACAGAAACTTATGGAAACAGCGAACAGCAAACACAAGGGCAAGAGCTTCTCTGGATTCGGCTGTACTTCTTTTCTGCTGGGGTCAGTGTATGGGATGTATGCATAACGGCTTTTTCTGACGCCTCTGGAAACTGATGTGAAACTACAGCACCTAGGTCATATGCTTAAGCGTCTGCTGCTACGATGATTGGCATGGATGGTTCGTAGTGTATTGATAGCAATTCCGAGCTAATTATAGACTTGATTTGTTACATCTTGCTACATCGTAAGGAGCCGTAAGCAAACAAAATGTTCTGCCACACAGACATGGGTAGATTGAAGTAATCGTCCCACCGTCATGAATGCTGGTCAGACACAGCACCCTCCCTTCTTTTGTGACATTAGGCTCTCTTACGTTTAATGGTTGATTGAAAATAATGGTTTCTTCTCTACTCCCTATTTTTTTACACCTTATCGAAGTGCACTTTCTCCCTATTACAAGAAATACATACAACTTTACCAGACAAAATATTCAAGTAAAATATCACACTGATTTTAACTAAACTAAAGGTATAATTTATAAGACATATCAGTTATTAGGTAGTTTGGAGATAGAAAGGACAGGGAGGTGGAAAGAGGAGAAATAAAAAATAGAGTTGAAATAATTTTAAAAAATAATGAGCAAAGCGATTAGTTGTTAAGCAGGCAAGGTGTTTGGATGGTAATGAATTGAGGAAATAAAAGTTAGTTAAACTGTTAATACTTAAACAAGAAATGACTCACAATGATACACGGAGTTTGAGTTTCTTGCAGTTGACAGTAGTTGATCAGCATCTACAGGATTTCGAATTGTTCGGTCTACCAGAAACAAAAACTGAAACCGTTTCGAAGATATGAAAATAATGAATTTAATATAAATTCTGAGAAAAATCACGGGTGACATCTCAAAGGCGTAGCATGTTACTGTTAACAGGATCGGGTGGATTTTTCTTTGATTTCGTGATACATATATGGGTGGTAATCAGGACACAATATGTTCATAGTCTATAATTCGTTTCCGAGGTTTATCTAAATATATGGCAGACCATGAAATAGTGCTCGGGGACTTACTGTGTGCTCCGGGAATAGTCGATAAATCTCTTCAGAGTCTAGCAACAGGATGACTAATTTCTTTAACTTAGTGATTGTGTCACAGATACGGATATCAATTGTTAGCCTGTTCCATAATAGACTTAATCGTATTACAAAGAAATTACAACGCAATGATTGTTTGTGTTTTGCCGTTAATATTGTATATGCGTTGTTTCAAAGTCTGTAAGCATTGTCGTGGTTCATAATCAGGCGGTATTTTACGAACAAGAGATCACTTATCAGTTTATAAAGTAGCATTAGGTTGTTTTTCAGACGACAGTGCCATAGAGATTCTAGGCAAAGATGCTTGCATCTTTCTGTGTATTCAAGGTTATGGCTCACTCCGAGCAGTCGCCGTGTGAAGTTTCTTTGGCCATTTTCTACTCGCATTTTGTCCATGATATTCATGTTCGAAAAGATAGATGAACAAGACTCAAATGGGGCCCTTATACAAATTTTGAAGAGCGTAAGCAAAGCCTCACTTGTCAAGAAGTTCTTGTTTATAAACCCAATTAGCCTTCTGGATTTAGAGACAATACGTGAGGCATGTTCTTCGAATTTTAGGCTTTTAGAGTAACTTATACCCAGTTCACGCGCCCATATAAGTGTCTGAACTATACATTGTAAGTAGAGTAGTGTATCAAGGTGACGCTTACTAAAATGCATTATGCCACATTTGTTGTGGTTAAAAGGTAGTTGCCATGTCTCACTACAGGTAGTTAAGATATCAAGATCACTCTGAATCCTGGCTATAGTTTCGTTCAGATCTTCAGGCTTATTGCTGTATACTATTTTCAGATCATCAGCATATAAGTGTGCTCTTCGAAATTTTATAGTATTATATGTTTCGTTTATGTACATCAGAAACAAGAGTGAACCTAAGAAACTAGCTTAAATAACTCCACTGGTTATTGGTCTTGGCGATGGAAACAGTCGTTGTACTTAAACATTTGTTGTCGCCCATTTACAAATGAAGAAACCATGATAATAGTAAGTCAATGATTCTGAATGACTTCAGTTCAAGTAGAAGCATTTTTTGTTGGACTTTATCAAAAGCCTTTTTAAAATCTAAGAAAAAAACTGAGGGTGACGTTTTCGTATATGACCTGGCAAATATAAGTTCTTAGTAATACTGTGTCTCTAGGATCCTATGGGTGCAAATTTATTAAAAATGCTTTTTGTGTTGTGACAAAATACACTCAACAGTTCGCGATATTGCGTGCGGTAAAGTAGTTAGTCAATCAATCCTTCTGAGGCGATTTCGGAAGTTTGACTAATCAATCGTACGAAAATCCCTGGGAGGTGTAGTGGATTTACATCTTATCGTTGAAGCTCCTATATCAAGGCCGCATATGACCATATTATAATAGCTACCTGGGAACGTTTTTCCTACATATACAGTGTGAGGAATGAGATAAATGTTGTCAACTATATCCAATGTATTTTCATTTCTTTTTGTGCCGTTACAATGTTGAGTCCACTCTTGATGGTCTATATATGATTCGAATCGTCTAGGTGCTTTGATTGGGAATCAAGAGATTTCAGGCATGTCGAAGTGCAAACAAATAGCCTTGCTTGAAAACTGTAGGGATGAAACAAACGTGAATACTTCTGACAATAATGCTAGATCTCCTGTTTGTGCATTAAGCTGACTGTAGACACAGCCGAACAGTAGGGAAACTGCATTTGAGGGTTTCAGAACAATGCACACATAATCTGGCAATGTGCTAAATTCCAATATATTACATAAGAAAGTGTTACGACTAGAGTGTGCATATGTGAGGCATAATGTACCTCTTCCTTGTAACCTATCACTTCGAAATAGATCATAGTTTTCAAGAGATATAGTAAAATCAGAAATATTACTACAGGTCCATGCCTCGTTTATCAATAAAAGTGATGGTCGGCAGACAGTAGGAAACATGACTATATCTGTCTTTTTATCACAAATTGAACGAGCAATATTAGGACATATATTGAAAAAACGTTCCGCTGATCTCAAATAGTCTTTTGGTATCTTGAGTAACGGAGTTACTTTGACCTACTGAGTGTGGTATGAGGAGTCAGGTGGGGTCATGTTAAGTAAATTACTGGAATTTACAGGAAGAGCTGTAAGCCCGGGGGAAAACACTATAAATTAGTTGGTGCTTCAATCAACAGTAAACCAATACTTGAATCCTTCTCCAGATTTGACACATCATTTCAAAAATTTCAGCTACTTGTTCTTATGTTTAAACAGGAAATTTTATATTCACGAACACCTTGAAAACGCTTTTCTAGCTTTTCTTCATTTTTCTTTGACTGAGTATTTGAAACATTCAACTGAACAACTCTTTGATTCATATTTGCTTCGGTAACAAAATAGTATGTGAATTTCTAATTTTGTTTTTTTATACTGAATATTCCTTGTGAAATACCTCTTAAAAGTTCACGAATAAATTTTTGTCTGTTGTTGATTATAACTCTATATCTACGTTCAAAACACTAAATGTAATTGACAAGAATGTGATTATTTTCCATGTTATCATGTGAAATAGTTTTGATTTAAATTTCAGTCTCGTTTAAATTGTGTTTGATAAATATACATACGTGTAGGCGTAATTGATAAATTGCAATATGTACTTCGATTTCGTATTTTCTGTTAAAAGGATAGCGAAAATTGACTGCTCTGATGACTGGTTGTGGTGGTGTTTCGTTCTCTGAGCTGTATGTGTTGGTTGTGGAACTTTCGTTATTCCCCCTGAACAACGTCATTAGCACAAACGTTGGATAGAAGTGAAGTATTCGAATTTTCACGCGTTCCACTGGATGTGTATTTGGTTCACTTTGAATTTAAACGGATTTTGTTGACCTCGAACCTGTCATTATTTCCACTTTTCTTTCGCTCTATCACCCAGCACATTATTCACTCGTTCTTGTGTTTGCATTCTTGTATCTATCATCATCGGTGTTGCTAAAGACATGTATAACGTATACATAACTCTCACAGCCCCGTAGAGCCATGTTTTGCGGTGTATGAGTAGGTTGAAAGCAGGCTAGGCCAAATGGAAACATGACACATCCATGAAGTCTTCTGCACGTTTACTGATTCATATTAGTCAGCGTAGATTACCTGGTTCTTATTTGATAAAAAATAGTAAATCATGGTTAAAGAGTTTGAATAACATGTCTCAAAATCGGTCGTAATGATGCAACTGCATCCATTTTGTGTCTTGTCTCAATTTCCAATCATCCGAATCACTGATGAAACTTCATGTCTCTTTTAGAATTTTGTCACTGGATATTACGTACTGCTACTGCTACTGTCTTTGCTCCAACGAGGTTCTGAATTGACGATTAGGTACGGCTACGTGTACAGATATTGCTATGTACCTAAATCTTTGTTGTAATTGATGGACTGACTGATTTCAAGCAGCAAACTTATAAGACAACTGTGCAAATTAAAAACAGGTATTGTATATACAGTAGTAAAATATTGATGAAGTTCAGTCAGAACAAGAAAATGAATAAAATGTTGCAAATGCATGTGAATTACGAGAAAGTACAAGTTGCAGCTGAACGAAAATTATGGAAGATGACACAAGTTACGATTTATCAGAATGTCGTACAATTAATATATACCAGAATATACATATATAAACATTTTGGGTAGGAGGTATTTTACTCTTCATGACCAAAGTATTTAGGCGATTGTGCTGACGCCAGTCTTTGTTGTCAGAATGATTCCTAGTAACTCAAAGTCGTATCTTTTCATTTCTGCTGCAACGTAGTTAACTGTCTCAGTCGCCCATATTTTGAGAAACTTTAATGTATTTTTTGTAATGATAGCTGCAGACGTGAGAAGTGCCATCGGCCTCCTGACTGAAAAATCAACTCTGGTTTCAGCATGAGACATCATTTTTCTTTTACAAGAACATCTTTCAATTCTTTAAACGAAGTTTAAGTGTTGGAATTTTCATTTCTAGTTAACGATTTTTGATGAGTTATTTTTCTTCAAAATGCGTTAGCAAACCGCACGCTTCATCGACCTCCGTTATCCTGGCTAAAAACTGCCAGCAACTTTTAGGGGGCTTTCGGCGCAGTTAGGTAGTTTATCAATGAGATCGAAAAATTTATAAAACTTATGATACGCGGTAAGAGAAAAGGACTTATAAATCCAAAGTATGATATACCGATAGTGTGAATATAATCACGGTAAATCGTTTTGGGTTTGCAAATTTTTAATTGATATCATTTCTGCATACATGAGTATCTGGAAATATCCATTTGTGTAACACAATTTTCATAAACTCTGAAGTAGAGCATTTGCAACTAAATATCGAACGATTGAATTTTATATTCAGATCATCCCTTCGTGTTGTATAAGTTACGAGAACCTGGAAAAGCTGTCAACAGTCTATCAAGTGAACTACATGAACAAAATTTTTAGTATATTACAGACATTATTTTATCGCTTTTCGCATCGTCTTTCAAATGTTTTCAACAACGATTATGTAGCTTTTTATCAATGTGACCATGGAGACATTCGATTCGAAGACATCTATATGAAGATGGAGTATCAACGAAAAACATGTTCTTTCATTCAAATCAATTCTGTTTTCGTACCGAAACCTGTTGTTCAAAATAACATCTCACGACATCACTCAATAGTAAGTGAGTGAGGATTGTAAACTGTTTCTAATGACTCTTTTCCTACACTGAACATGACAAAAATATTGCATCTATCACTTTCAAATACTTATAGAATGAACACTATATCACTGATGAGATAATTCTAATGGTTTAATAATTTTGTCCTTTCAATCAAATTACAACAGAACGAGTCTTATTACCATTTGATGAAGAGCACATCGAATGAACTTGTCCAAAGGTATTGAATATATTTCCGGTGCCTCTGAGAACGTACGATGAAGCATTCAGAGAATCTTTGGTGTTTACGTACACCACGACAGTCAGGGGAGTAAAGGTCTCTCCTGTTTTCATATGGCCTTTTATTTGCGATTTAGGGAGCGATTACCATAGTTCTAGTGCTTATGGTTTTAATGTGTATTCACCGTATCCAGTAACAGTCGTGACAATGTTATTTTAATTGAACATGAATATTGATATGAAAGTCAAGTGATAACTCTTTTACATTTGCTTTTCCGATTCTTTATTCTCTGCTCCTATTGTTTCTCGGTTACCGTTTATACTGCTGATTTATATTCAGTAAATAATCTTATCTCTATAATTTTCTAAGTGTGTAACATCATCTCAGCTCTTAAGAGAGCTATTTCCTGTATTTTGTGTCGTATGAATTATTGTTCATGTCGGTTTGCTTGGTTTTCGTTAGTATTCGTCAAAACGAACAGCTGTAATGAATTTGTACTTTATCGCCGAAGGGAGATGTTTTCTCTGTAGTTATGCAGACACGTTACTACTCCTAGGAGCCTGATGGGTTCAGGTCTGCAACTAATGAAGGTTTTTCATTATTGAATGAACGATTCATTCGACAAATGATTGCTTATGCTGTGCTTGTTAAAAGTGAGTATCTCCATTGACCTGTTAGACGCTTCAAATGACTTACCACAAAAAAATAATAAGCCTTCAGTGCATGTTGTTTTAAACCAGTTTGTAGTGTGAGTAAAAAAATAATCAACAATAGAACCTAAATATAATGACTAACAGTAAGACTAAAAATAGCAGTTTTCTGACTACGTTTTCTACTAGTTAGATGCATCGAAAATTCATTCATCCATCTCATAACACAGTGTTAGTACTCCTAATCATCATCGTAATCTGTATTGTTTTGAGTAAAAAGGGAGAATAAATAATAAAGAATAAGGTTTATAGACATTTGAAGATTATTATGTGCAATATATTTAATAAACAAAGTTAAGCATTGCGTACCGAATTTTGTAAAGAGCTATTCTAAATATAACCTACATTACTTTCTTTTCTCATCTGAAAAATCGATTATTGGATAAAGAACTAACTGAATTTGTTTGATTGATTCTGCGAGTATCTTTCCTACTCTCTTCTCCATAAGGTTTAACATTGTTTATTTTCTTAAAACGAATTATATGCTTTAAATATGCCTTTCCCATACTGCTGTAGATGGAACGTTGGAACAGTTTTCTCATGATAACTGAACAATTCAACATTTCATTGTCAGCAAAGTTTTTTTAGGATTGGTTTATCTCACGCACTGAGCACACCCGAATTTATTTAATTTTGTAGTTTTCAGCAGTACATACGATCAAGCATCTACTGAAAATTGATTATTCCAGAAAAATGTGTATGGCGGTAATAGTCTGTAAACAAAGTATATGTTTCTTGCTTTTTATATATCCAAGTGTACAAAAGTGGACTAATTCAAATTTTTAACTTATATAAAGTGCATATTTTATGAATAAAGTAACCAAACTGAACATAAAGTTTTCTTTTGACGGCATTAAAAACATTATTTATAAGTCTACATCTGAACGAAGTTAGGAAAAGATCCCTTAAGTGACTAATGGTTATCAGAATAAGTTAAAACTTACAAAGACGATATAATATTTCAACTAAAACGAAAAAAATTGACAAGTCATTCTTGTAATAAGATAGGTTCACGTAAGTTATCTCACTGAAACAGTTTTCAGAAGTGATAATATTTTCTCATATGAATTGCATTTCATTTGACTCAATTGTAACTTATCAAATATCAAATCTGATCATTCATATGAAGTTCAATGCAGTTTATAGAAATTCACGTTTATCTGACTGCTACCGAAATAGAAATGACTGAATGCTAATCTGGTATGTTTCGTGATATCTTCAAATGATTTATTTATCGGTTAATTGAATTAGTTAATTATTACGAAACTCGATGGTTGAAAATTCCATTTCTGTTGTGTATATCAGCATTTTCTATTATTGTATACAATAGAATCATTTTTCTCAGGAATCCGAAGAAAAAATTACTCAGCAAAACGGCTAATACATTCAGCTAACAACTTGTCTTCTAATAAACGACTGTCAACTTGTGAGATAGACAGCAGAATTTATTGACTGAAATTTTGTTGCTCGTGAACAGAACGCTATGTAAATGAGTTACAAAATCAATGAGATATCATTGAATAACAAATTTCGTGTTTCTCTGCTCGTTTGTGCTGCTCTCATTCTCCTGATAACAACTAATGGGATTCCCTCAAAAGATATACAAACTTCCGTGAGTAACAACTGATATGAGTATTTTGATCTTTGTTCAGTACAAACTGTAAACTAGATTATTCTGCACAAATTTATACTTATCGTAGAGTCATCACACTGAATATTGTATTTTCATAAGTAGTTAGTTGAGTACATGTTAAATTTGTCATTTCGTCGTTCACTTGCGATGAGGATAATGTTGTAGTTTACTTATTGTACAACCAAACGAGTTATTATTTTTTCCTTCATGTAACATGCAATCATTACTTGTGTACCATTCAGATTGTTTAGATCACTTGATAGTTTATTTTGGTAGTATTAGTTAGTTTATTTACATCCACGTGTGCCGAAATACCATCAGAGAACATGATTAGGAACTATGATCTCAAAAGAGTACCTGCCTGGTTTGTTCAACTTCTGATCTGGATATTGCTGTCAAACATAGGAGTACCGCAAGCATAATCAGCAGTTTGTTATTAAATAGATTGCTATTTCAAACAACTACATTTTTTTAAAATTGATGTCGGTTAGCAATATTATGTGTCGCATTTTCATTCATGAACATTGAACAAAATACTTATTGGTTACCTTTTTCTACAGGAACTGACAAAACCTGTTATTTTTTTTTATCCCCATGAGCGAATAGTCTCACTTGTTCAATCAATATAAAGTGTAATCAGTTAAAATATTATGGTTATTGTACAAGAAATAATTGATCGACAGTAAAATTACTGACTAGTCGAGATAATTACAAAAGTCTCAGCCTAAAACTAGTTTCCATTTCTGAATATATCAATGAGAAAATTATTACAAATAATGCAGTAATCGACCAAATAGACTAGTAATCTGACTCTCGCAAAGGCGCTTACTAAATAAAAAAAATTCAATGGAAAATCTCTGCCCTGGGATTAAGAAGATGTAGCGAGAATCTGAAAACTTATTCGATGAAATGAAAAGATAAAACCTGATAGTGAATAGAATCAGTGGAATAAATAAATAAACAAAGAGGTCTTCGGCGATTACCAATGGTTGCAATGAAGAAGATGATGATCAATTTTTCGTGAAGCTGTAGTCGACTGTTGAGATATACGTGTCAAAATTGATATGGACGGGTATCATGAGATATAAAGATACCAAGGATCGACGTGGACTGGCGGAAAGTGGCGAAAACGATTAAACATTTGCAAACCTATGTATCACTAACAAGCTGATGGTAGACTGCTTCAAAATCAAAAACAAAACGCAAACAGAAAATCAAATGGATTTCAGTAGATTTAAGAAAGATGATGGAGGAAGTAAAGCGAAATAAGGGAGTCGATAGAGCGATATATCATCACTTGGTGTTTGCTGAAATGAAATATAAACGAGGTCAACAATATCACTACATTTTCATTAGGTCTTTCTTCAGGATCCCGAAAAACTGAACGACTTAACCGTACCGCATAGCCGTGAGATTCAAGCATTTCCATATAGTGGAAAATAAATCACCATGTGGAATACTTTGAAAGCGACCAATGAAACAGAACTTCAACATATGATGCGGTTCTTGACCACAGCAAGCACAATCACAAGGATTTGATTACCGTTGACACTTTAAATAATATTCAAAACAAGAGAAGATGGCAGCAATCAATGCCAACCAAATAGAAGCAAAGGTAGCAGAAGAAAACCAATAAGTGAAGAGAAAATCATTCTTGATAAACGAAAATAAGTTGATGACTCGGCCACGAGTGCATTAAAACTGATAAAAAAGGAGACAATCCGTCGATGCAACAACAAATCTCGCTAGAAATTTTTGTAAATCAGAAAGATCAGTGTAAAGCATGAAATACTACAAAACAGCTCTTAATTTCCCAAAATAAAATATAAAGTAATGTGAACATAGAATAAAAAAAGCTAATGCAGAAAAAAAGGTCAAGACGAACTCACATAATACTTGAACAAGTCTTTCTATAATACAAAAGGTTTGAAAGAAACATAAAACGTGAGAATCCTAAATGAAGTCCATAATTAATGTGCGACGTTCAGCCTAACCTAGTTGATGAAAACGGAAGTCCTTAACGTAGAAGGGTTACAAATGGAAGCATGGCACAAATACTTAAGCACAAAAGGTGTATTTTGGTTTGTTTTCTGGTCATAATATTTCTCTGGTAATCGCTAACTATCGACATACCACATAACAGTTATTGTTAGTTAATTTATTTGTCTTCCTTTCCAGTTATATGTTTTCAGGTTCAAAGATTAGGACAATTACGGATTCAAAGATTTTAATTTTCGTGTGAGCTCTGATGCTCACTGATCGCAGCATGGCCATCATTTTTATTTTTTTCTGTTTTTTTTTCATGATTAAAAAGATTGCCTCAACTGGAGCTATCGGCATGTCTTTAGTATCAAGCGCGTTCCATCTGACCTTTCCCAACAAACTCACTATTGATCTCGGCAAATCGCCAAAGGAACCTATTGTGCATCTTCCTTCCTTATTTGTACTCTACTATTGAAAATGAGACTGTATAATACTGTTTCTGTCAGTGACATGGTGTAAATAAGCATTCAGAAAATGACTCTTATACATAATTTAACTGCTATAACTTTACAGTAATTGTGAAAGCATTTGTGACAATTTGATTTAGCCTGTAAACTGGCGTGACTCTTGTAACGTAGTTATTTGATATTAAATTATTATTATTATTATTTAGTCGTGTGAGATGAAGATTCAGGTCAATTACAAGTGTGGTCTTTATTTTTTTTAGCCTGTGTCAGATCGTTTGAAACGTTATGCAACTGCATCTAAAAGCCTTATGAAATTTGATCTTTTAAATTGAACCTAGAGTTCTCAAGTTGACAGTACAATCTATTTTTTTTGGTTCCTTGGGGTGATGCAGTCTTTGATTGTGCAGTGTTTGCGATGAAATAGTAATTGATAGTGCCGAACTGCTTTGAAATCATATTTCATTGTTTTTCTGCAGTTATCATACGATTGATATCTTATGGTGGCCAGAATTTCTTCAGGAAGTTTGTATAACTTATGTCATTTATTTCCCGATTCTGATCAATGAAAAAAAGTGTACTTCTGAAGGTTTAATTACCTAATAAAGTTAGTTGACTGTGTTGAAAAATTATAATGCAATTTGTATTCCATGATTGTATTCAAAGATATTATCAAATAGTAGAAAATTACTGACCATCAGAATTGTTTCCTGTAATACTGTATGAAAAAAATCACAACAGTAGATTAGATGTTATTAATACATTAAGTAGAAGTGTGAACTTTCTAATATGTTCAATATGATTTGATTTCATTGGTGAGGGTATTGAGTAAACAGTCTGCTCAAGAATATCTCGCATAATTTATAACGTAATTGGTTTTTTGGGTAATTGGATTCTTAATGACCTGAAAATCACTGGTAATGAATAGTGTCATGTAAACGAATTTTCATCTTGATTCTGAAAATGACTGATTCTATTTGGAATTAGTAAGTGCCGTCATTAGTGAATATTTGAAAGTGTTTAGAAATTTCTCTTATTAGTAATTATGTAATCGGAAATAATGGTAAAGATTTCAACTAATAAAGGCAGCCTATACCATTCAAATACAAATTATACAAAAAAAGGGCACCATATAGTAAGCAGACTTTGCTTACTATAAAATCCCGTTGCTGTGATTAAAAAATTGAAAATTCTTGTCATTAGTGAAGATTACCACTGTTGTTTATAAAATGGATTAAACGAAGTTGAAATTCAAAGAATACGATGACTTGACGTGACTTATCATTCGAGTAAGTGGAGGCAGAGTTCAAATGTAATCAATCAAGTTTCATATTCACTGAAGTGGTAACTCAGAATCTATTCGAAGTTCATTATTGAAAAGTACAATTAACATATACTTCAGACTAGCTGTTGTACAGCTGTGACTTACGAAGTGAACACAAAACGGATGGTAGAAAATGGAAGAGGATGCGCATTTTAAAAGAGTTTGAAAACGTATCTTCAACATACATGCAAGTAGCTTTCTTATCGTATTCTTCCTCATCCCTTCTCGTTTTCTGTTCGTTCTGATCGTGACATGCATTGTGATTTCCAGATATCGTCTCATGCCAGCGAGTTATATTTTAGGCTTCACTGCACATTAGACATGTGCCATCTTGCGAATAGCATCAAGCACACAGAGCTTTATTGTCTATCAAAATATTTCAGTAAAATATCAGTTAATTATAATTTTCTACATATTTATGAATCTCACTGTATTTCAGCACACCCGAACGCATGCCATATTCATACCACACCACATATATGTTAAAATATACTCTAATTACAAATGGATTTCCTTCATATTTTATATCAGAGTGACAACGTCGATTTGAGTGAATGTGCTTTGGCAATTCAAGGTAAAGTGACCATCAAATTTACAATGTATCCACTTACCATTCGTTGAAAAAAACGTTTTTTAATCATGTCAACATTTATAGAATAACTTACCATTGCGTGTCATATCTTCAGAAAAATTGCAAACGAAGAAACGTTACAATCATCAAGACAATTTTCATACGCAACTGTCAATCTATTCTCCTAATAAAATCGCTATATTTGAGAGAGGCTAAAAAGTCTGGAAACTCTGATATTGTAGCTAGAAGGTCATTATTTTCTGGGTACAGTGTAATCCTTCGAGCTCATCTCAATATTCGTATGAAGTATGAAGTGATCTAGGTGTCCCATATTTCATAAGTCACATGTTTGACATGTAAGTGACTGGTTACCATAATAATTTCAACGTCTACATATGGGACAAGGATTGTGTAACTCACTCCAATTATCCTCTAATGATAAAATCATGTAAACAATGTTTATTTGCCTCAAACGTCGGTCAAATTTATTATATTAGAAATAAATTATCATATGCCAAGTTGAATAATAATAGGACAACAATATTAGCATTAAAAGAGCATTCACTTGAAAGTTACTACCTAAATAATGCACGAAAAGTGAAAAGATGTTGATCACTTTATCAAATTACTCAATATAACATGACTAGTTTTCCACTCTACCCGATTGGTAATTACGTGAATTTTCGAATCAGGTAATTTGTTGAAATATTGGCAGTGTGAGAATTTCAACTCCGCCCGTGGAAACTTCGGGGAATTCCCGGTCTCAAGCACGAACAAATGCGTAGGTTTGGGCATGTAGTTGGCAGCCGTATTCTTTCAAAACCCTAACTTGCCAAAGAAACGCTGACCAGAAGAAATAATTCAGACAATTTTCACTCTGCCCTGGGAGTTGGTAGAAAAATTATGACCCTGCGTGATGAAAACCGGGTACCTCCGGAAGTCAGGAGTCCGAAGCTTTATTGACAACCAGATCAACCATTTTTTTTTAAGTACATTGAACGTTCGTATATTGTGGGAGATTGATAGACTATTTTAAGTTGCGGCGAAAATGAAAATATTCAGCCTCGATGTGCTCGGGATCGGCGTAACGCATTGATCACAGGTCGAACAACTGAGACTGGTTTCAGTTTAACTACTGTTATACTTTGCCATGAAGAGAAAAATGCCTTACATAAACAAGGACTTGCATGGATGCTGTCCTGACATGCACAAAAGGTACTGATAGCTTGGGAATCTCATAGACCCGGGATAATCAAGCATCCTTAATATAAAAAACAAAGTGGACATTTTAATGAACGTCATCCAATGCTGTGCATCGACCAACGACTTAAATGACGACAGATTCTCACCAGAGGAGTTGAACATTCTTATGAGAGTCCTAAATGTCAAGTTTGGCATTGGAAACACTGGATATGAAGACATTATATCACGACATCGACTGAGAGAAAGGTACAAAAATGGTGAGAGATTTGCAAACGTATATACATTCAACAAACTGGTCAGAGGCGGAACAGTGTCTGCGCACAAACGCATACACAAAAAGACATGGATTTCAACGGACTACACTACTCAGAACCAAATCGTCCATATCTGTTTCAACAAAACGTTCAGAAGGACTGTGGAGGATGTGAGAACCAAGAGAGGAGCTGACGAAGCCTCAGGTCAGCAATTGCTGGTTGCTATGACGAAAGAAGAACTGGAGAAACACTGAAAACCAAGGCAGACAACATCACACAATTTTAATACAGCCTTTTTTCAAGATACCGTAACATTGGAAAACGATTAGAAAGGTTCAAGTAGGCAATCACTTCAGCATGGCATGAAGTTCTGGGTCACTAAAGTATCACCACAAAGAACGGATGTCCGTCGACACTCTTGCAAAAATGAAGATATGGGGAACCTAAATTCGGCAATCAAAGTCAGCTGAACAAAAGTAGAGAATGTTTTCGCGCAAGCAGCCTAGAAAGAAGCAAACAAGGGAGTGAAGTATAGCATCAGAGCTGACAAACGAAAAAATGTGGAAGATCTAGCAACGACGGCGGAAAAGGCTGCAAGAGAAGGAAACCAGTGAAACGACCAGTGAAAAACAAGGGAGGCAAAGTAATCAGAAACACTGAAGAATAGAGAAAGAGATGGGTAGAGCACTTAAAAGGACTCTTGAATCCAAAAACTCCACTGAGCCCACTGAACATCCAAGCAGCATCTGCGGACCTTCTAATTGATGTCGGCGCCCCTACAATTTAAGAGATCAACATCACCTTCAGTAAAATCAAGAGTGACAAACCAGCAGGATCAGACAACATTCCAGCAGAGGCTATTACAGCAGATGTGGAAGCAACTGCGAAAGTAGTTCATGTACTTTTCAAGAAGATTTGGGATGAGGAACGTCCGGATTGTACAGAAGCTACGAAAAGCAACTAACTGCGTCACAAGACAAGCCGTCACTTGGAACCCTCAATGCAAAATGAAAAGTGAAAGGCCAAGGAACACACTACGCAACAGAAGAAGTCTGTATGATGACCGTCAGAAATATTTTCCAGGAGAAATACATATCATTGATCAAGTAAGTCTATATATATACGTATATATTAACGTGTATATATAGGCTTCTATGTACAAACGAACTCTCGAATCCAGTCTTATCTTCTCACTCATGTAGCCAGTAGTTGAAGTTATCAAATATCGCTTTCAGGAAGTTCATATCAGCTGCACAATGTGCAGCGATTCATTTTAAATTAAGGATGTTCATATATCTTAAAACAATTTGGGACACTCACCATCCGTATTCATATTACCGGTTTCTAGAATTTCATGTAATAAATAGTTATGTGGAAAAATCATTGTTTTTTCCCAAATGATCGTTAAAATAAGAAATTTGGATTTGTTGAATTATAATTTTAAGATTACTAACAATGTCGAGGTGATGTTTCATATAATATATATCACGTGTACAATCTCATTCAGTCGATGATTGGAGGAAGACCGCAGATACCTTTAAGTATTTGAAGCTCATGAGAAAAAAAGAATGTCCGAAATTCCAATCCAATCAAAACTAAACTTGACAGTGAAATACAAAATCGCTGACAGATTTGACAAGTGACTTTGTGTATATTGGCGATGTGTACAGTGAATCGACAAAGGTGAAGACCCAGGTATGCCTTAGTCAAACTGTGGATAGTTTGACCAACAAATAAATGCTTGATAAATAATCACGACTGACAGCACACAAAATGACTAAATGACATCACCTAAAACATTCATAGAAATATATGCAAATTTATTGAAGGAAGCATGTGATGAGGGATTTCTTAAGTTTATTTTCAACAGAATTCTGAACTGATCTTGAAAGCTAAATAGGATTATGTTTAGTGTCTCATATCTGAAAGTCATAGGTCCTGACTCTCCGAATGGGAAAAGCTGATATAAAAGACAATAACTTTCCTCTTAAAAATCATATGGATCAATAATTACGGAAGTATATATTGACAATGTGTCTTTAAACACAGATGAATTTCTTAATCAAAGGTAAACGGATTCTTTATTTATGGGATTAAACGGTCTTCCAATTTTCGAAAACGGCCGATTGGCTAATTTTAACATGCGGAAACATTTACACATCAGTTCAATATTCCATGTACTCAGTGAATGCTATAGCAAAAACTAAATTAAATAATTTAACTGTTGCAAGAGTTTTGAATGGAGTTATGGTGAGATCACATTATATTTTAGACAAAGGTTTGTCCTTAGCTGACTAAAGAACAATACTGATAGTTGTATTAAAGATTAAGCGATTATCTAGCTTCACTTTGATGAGGGTGTTCAATGCAGGTGGAACTAATATTGTTCATTACCACTGTTTGGAACGTGTATAAGAAGGAAATGTTGACGTTAATATTTTACATTTAAGAATACAAACAAAACAGAGTTTAACAAAATAATTTCATTGTAAAATGTCCACATATTGTGTATGTATCAATAATACACGACATTTTCAAATTTTCTGTCACAGTGACATGGTATATAATGCAAAACGATATGAATAAGTCCAATTGTTTCAGCACTGATTCAACTGTATTTTGATTTGGAATTATCTGTATTCTTTAATTAACTAGAATTCATTGTTATCATATCTTTGTTCACTTTGAATTTTCAAAATGCTCTGATTTATTTAAGTATTCGGATTTCTCTACTCTCTGGAAGTAACTTGAATTTTCACGGAATTCATCCTGTTGGTTACCTTAGTGTGTAGCAGCAACCACAGCATCGGAATCTGTCAGGTAGAAGGAAATATCATTTCTGATCCCAAATTTAGAACGAGCGTTAAGTTATGAGCAGTATAAACGAAGTGATGATGGACAGAAAATAATAATAAATTAAACATCCTGATTGTCATCAGGCAAAATTTTTGACACAAGTAATTGATTAGATATACAGTAATAGTCGGAAGTAAAAGGTGGTGGATTACAATATGATAGTTGCACAGAATGGATGAATTTTACACCTGATAAATGATAATTATATTTTTTGACAGATATGAATGTTACTCAAATGAGCATGTTTAGTTCAGTGTCAGTGGAACGAATTCGATTGCATTGAATTAGGTACAGTGAATTTAGGGCGAAATGACAATCGAAAAATCGTACTATGCTAATACGCAAATGACAGAGACGATAGACTTGAACTAAAATTATGGAGACCTATAGTTTTATTCAATGTGGGTTCAGTTTGTGTATGTTTCAGTAAACACAAAAGACAAATTTATATAACCTCATTGTTCGTAAGCTGTTATTAATTTCGTTTACACGACATTTAATAGATCAGTTGATATTATTTAATAAGATCATTTATAGATATCTAACAAGTGTTTCAGTGCATTCACTGCACGTCGTAATACAGTTACATCAGTTATGGAGGAGATCGAAAGATATCACAAAGAAGGAGCCAGATGTCTGTCGATTGCTCATCTGACATGATAACAATATTTCTTCATAGGCATGAAGTGATAAGCGCAAGAGAAACGACTTACCATTCCACTTGTTGCCTATTAAAACGGTATTAATGTATAAGAAAAACAACAAGAACATTATAAGTCGATTCAATTTGAATAATACTTTATTATTCATCACTCTTTATTGAAATTTATAAAATCGATGAAAACTGTTTTGGTATTAACTAATGACTACTCATGTGTTGAATTTATTAAAGAAACTGTGTGTTTTAGAAAACAAGTTCGACAGAAGTAAATTTTCCACTCAAAATGTTTTGATGTTGTATGCTTAGGTGAAATTTGGCCAATTTTACCAGATATGCTATTGTATTCAGACTCGATTTCTGATAAGACCAACAATGCATTTGTTAGCAGACAAAAAAGGAACAGTGAATGAGATTCTCTCGTTTTGGTTATTATTTGAACTTCAGACAATGAACGAATGCATAAACTGTCTTTGGTTGCAATAGTTATGTCAATTGAAAGTGAACTCTCAAACTAAATGACCATTATTCAACACAATTGTTTAATTTCGAAGAATATACTTGAGAAAATGTATTTACTGTTTGTATTAAAGTTAGTGGTATTTACGCATTCCTATCTGGTAGGCTGAGAAGGACGAGTGTACGGTCAATGTTGTACGTGTCATAGGCAACTATACAAAATGTCAATAGCGATTTTGGAATGCAAGACTACACTTCGTCACGAGATTTCTAAAGAGAATGGGTCAAGTGATCAATTCCCATCTCACCAAATCAAATTCACCGAATCGAATTGTGATTGTTGCACAGAGATACTGCTTGACAAATCTACCTTTTTCTATCATTCAGTCGATTGGTATGTGACATCATATTTTCCAGAATCATTTTTCAGTAGAATTGATGGAGGAACTCTGCGAAAAAATGTAACTAAGTGTTACTTGCCAAATGTGTCGAAAATTTTGTGTCAAATCATCATAGCGGGCGACTCTTATTCTTATAATTATTTACTTAATAAATTTTATGTTTTGAATGTCTTTCCATCATCTTGTGTTTAGAATTTCTGTTGAGAGTTGTTATAATTGGGAATGCGATAGCTATATCCGTACTCAACCCACCTCCCTTATCTACGCTTCTGACGTGCAAACGCCTCATTCGTCTCTAGACTGAGATTTATTCTACAAATTAAACTACTTCCTCTCGGTCTCCATCAAATAGTTTAGCATTACAGTCTGATACGGTCAATTACATATCTTTCTAAAATCGCGTCAATGACATCTGCAAACAGCATTCCGTAATCTAGTTACACAAGGAATATTTTGTTTATTGATTGTCAATAATTAACAAAAACGTACACATTTCATGTTGTTGGTCATCTGGTAGCGGACAAGAAAATATAAAAATATGTTGGATTTTATAACTATTCACCAACTCTATTCCACAATAACTTGTTTATAGGAAAAGAGAGACGGTCGCGTCAGTGCAACTCTGAAAAGCTTCAATCTAGGACACAACAGGCATCCATTGTTCCTATGGGTTCAATGATGGTATAGTGGCGAGAAATCTAAGACAACAATCTACATTACTCTTTGATGAAATAAATATTTCACTTAACACTGCATTTGGAATGCCAAAGTGTTTCGTAAAACAGGTCACTGGAATCGCGGTCTTTAACCATAAACTCCCTAATATATAGCTGTGTCAAATCGGTTTTCTGATTTCAAATACATTGGAATTTCACAATTATGATGTTTGAAAGTCTTTTATTTTATTTTATTTATTTATTTATTTATTTATTTTTTTTATTTATTTATTAGTGTAAACATATGAATTTTACATCACAGCACTAAGAATTTAGTGATCCTTGGGAAATTCGAATTTTTATAACAAGTATGAATGATAAAATTAAGTGTGTGACTGATCAATTTTGGTATTGATTAAATGCTTTTCTCAAACGAAACCATGCTCTCAAATGATAAGAATTATTATTTTTGTTGAATAATACTGACTGGGACTGGAACTATTCAGTCTACGTGAATTCAAATAAATAAGTCATGTAACCATTCATTGTTCAACCGATATTTTCAGGACAAAGAAGTAAAACTAATCAAGGTATCTATATTGTAAATTTGTATTATTCATGTATTTATTAGTTTTTGATAAAAATTTTCCACGTGAATTCATCATACAGATAAAAAGATGTTAAGGCAATATATAGAAAATTTGCATAGTTAGGAATGTGATCGCAAGTTCTTCCAATGACATCACTTGACCTGAATTCTGCTATCATCATTTATTATTATAATTCAGGTAAGCGATTGGTATACGCATTAGTACTGAACGTAAGTTAGTTTCGATAATGATTGGTTTATTATGAAAAGATATCCAACTTACAGACCGTTAAGAGCTGTTCGGTTAGAAGATGATTATTTAACATCAATACAAATATTGAACAATGATAAAATGATATGAATTCTGAATGATCAATTCATCAATGGATATTTGAAATTATTGATGGTTTTAGTCAATTAGCAGCCTATCTCGTACCATGTAGAATAACTCACCATATAAGTTGTTCGCTTATAGTCTGAAATGACATTACTATTCACAATTTGTTGAATAATCAGTCAGTCCGTCACCATGTAGAACTTATTACTTACGAACATCAGTTCAAGTTTCCATACAATTGTCAATTCATATCGCGTAACGGTAGTGATAGTACAAATAATAATATTTATGGAGATGAATAAGAATTGAATGAATTATTTCACAGATAGAGTCAAGTGAAAGGTGATCAGCATTTTAAAGAATTAAAATAGTGGATACACATGTGCCTTAAATTACCATCATCTCGTGAACGACAGTTTTAAATAGAAATCAATTCAGTGACTTTATAATTATGTGCCATGTACTGATTCAGTCTGCCTCCGATTCCTTCCAACCCACACCTGCTCCTTGAAACTAGGCTTGACGAGGCAGTCACTGGATAAGTATACGTAACTTATATCTCATACACTCCAAATGATTGATTTTCAATACGTTATTTAATGATCTGACCTCCTCACCTAGTGCCTGTGCTGACTGCTAACTCCGTAGTTCCAATATAAACAAGCCATCCTTCGGAAAAAACTATGCTGGAGTACTGATCACCTACGAAAAACTTCTACTCTTACTAGACATGTTTTGCATCTATAAACTAGGTCATAGTAAACTGCTACGCAGCAGACTAAACCTACGGCCACATTACATTATAAGTTCTCATTATGAAAATAAGAAGGACACATATAAGTGAGCAATATTATTTTCAGTGAGATCGTCATAAGGCTTTTCCCTTATATACATGAATATTTATATTAAAATGTTCAACCAATCATTGCAATTCGAGTCAATAATCACAATATTATAGATTACGTCATTTCGCATGATATTATAAAATACACTTTGTTAGTACGAACACAAGAGTATTGGTTTTTGTAGCAGCGATAAAATATGACATCAGTCTGTAGAAAATTCAACATAGGAAATAGTTGGTTGAAGACAGATAAATAAACTTCATATAATCATTACAAAACATCCGAACCATTCAGTATTGTAATGATTATATGAAGCCAATTTATTCAATTTTAACCCATTATTTCCAATAATCAGCTATTGATAAACCGATATTACCGTATTACTCTACTCTCACCACTATCGGGACACCCTTCTTCCTAGTATCAAGTTTTGCTCTGACTAATTATTTAAAGTGAACTTATCTATTTGCTTGTAATCGTTGGCTGAAATTGCCGTGACTGGTAGAACATTGCCATATCAATATTCATGTTTATTGTAGAACAATTGTGAAGACTGTCTAATTGAAAATATTATAGTTCATCTCGTTGTGTTGTTCTAATTTAGGCAGAAGATGACGTAACTTTATGAACGGATATCGAGCTACATGTATCCATGCTGAAATATCGTAAGACATCAGGTCATCACTACTGATGAAACTCAAGGAATAGGTTAAGCAGTCAACCTACTCATCCAATGCAAGCCACTTATGGGTAACACCAAGGTGATCCAAATTCCTTATTTCAATATGTTATGAACACCCTCTTTTGATTTGATAATAAACTGACATCTTTTCCGTTTCACGTTGCGTTTCCTCAATTTTGCTGAAGGAAATCTTTTACTAACATTATATAACTAGTACATATTATAGTCACAAGCATAGTCACAAAAATGTGCAATATTCTAAAATTATAAAGCAGCAAATTCTGTAAATCAACTTAATCAATGACTATTTGATAACATAAAGTTTTTCAGAAGAGCAAGTTGACAAAGTAAGCTAACCACAGGTGACTAAATGAACGGAAATTATTGCATGTCCTTAAGGATGTATTCAGCTCTTTAAAGAAGAAATAAATCTGCTTTTCAAGGGGATGAATAAACATATATGACAGTATGTTGTTCTTTTTTTCCCAATCAAGTTTTTATTTTGCGAGCAGGGAGAAGATATTTCTTGTTGCGAAACATCGGCTGAAAAGAAAGCAGGGGGAGAGAAGGCTGATCTACTCAAAATTACCATTATGTCGAAAAAGGGGATTCAGAGTACGGGTTTTTCTAATAGGTTAGAACAACTTTATTCGAAATGAAAAAAGCATGACAGTAAATCAATCAATAAAATATTAGTGGCAAGAAGACTTACGATATAAGGGTAGCAATGTTTCTATAAAATCCTTTGCTTCCTCCCACGTGGTCTTAATTTCCCTGCCCAATGATCTCCGTTAGCTTTAATATTATATTACCCATAATTATTCTGTAACTAAACTTACATTTATTGTTCACGGTTAAATGAAACTCTAATCACAATAATAATGATCTTCTTGTTAAAATTCCTGTTCCCAATGAAAACGTTGACAGATTAGTTGGAGAACCACAACTGTCAACTCTTATTATATGATAAGTCACAAAACATGGCACGGTTCACTAACCCGTATTAAACAAGTTTACTTGACCACGTTAGTCCTAAAGAATTAGTCTGTCAGACAGGCATATATACAATCATCTAAATATTGATTGATGGAACTGACCTTTTACTGCTTTAGAACACCAAGTGCCGGTACCTTCATAAGCGTAAAATCATTAAAGTTATTGTTGAAAATTAATTAAATGAAAGAGAAACTTATGCAAATATGGAAATGAAGTTCATCAATCATGTTGTGATAAATAACGGAAAAGCAGATAATTTCTATCTTCGTAGAGTTATTATTCCAAATTTCAACCCTAAACGTTCTTCTGATACTTATCCCACTTGGGGAAAAAGGTATTGAAAGTGTAATAATTCTTGATCGGATGCCAGTAATCACACATTTTCATCTTGTTCAACATGTAATATCTTAAAACTAAAACTGTCCAGTACAGCTCTCGTCAGTAAATTTTCATTTCGTTTGTGAAACAAACCGACATAAATGTCTGCAATTTGGTTGACAAATCATAACACCACTGTTTAATCAGTATGTAATAACAACACTATCTGCAAATAATGTAATTCAACCCAATTTTTAATAAAACGTTTAAGTCAGTTCATTTACTTTTACCTCTGTGCTGAAAAAGTTTCAGTGTTTTTTTCAATTTCATTGACCTTCCAGTCAGCAATTGACAACCAATCAACATTTTATTTACGATATGTTCAAAATTATAAAAAGTTATATCAGTTATAAAAATTATCATGTCTGTTCATTTTTGAATGGAACTATAAGTGATATGTTGAACATTGAAGAATAACTGAAGAGTTAAGCAACAGAATAATATGGATGTCTTTAATAAACTTACTTGAACATAGGAGTTCACCATTGAAATCTGAAACTGGATGGCAAACTTAAGATCAAAATACAAAATTAAATTTGAAATCATCAATCAATCATTGCTAGACCACCATTAGAAACCTGGAAGCACTAGACGGCCGTTTCGTCCCAGTATGGGACTCCTCAGCAGTACGCATCCACGACTCCTGCTCCTCGCAAAATTCGAACCCGGGACCTCTGGCATTGTAGGCGAACGCCTCAACATCGGACCGCCGGGCCAGCATCCAACGTTCTCAATGTTTAACTCTGATTGATCTAGGGATTTTGCGCGACCTCACCCATTTGTCTTTGATAGTTACTGCCTACACCCGACAGGGTTGAACTCCACTGGTCACGTCTTCTCAACTAGAACTCCGAGAACTTCCTCACGAAGCTAGTCACTGGTGAGCACTGTTATGATATTTTGGGACTCCAATGCGAGCGAGTCTTCAGTAATCCCGGTAGAAAATAATCAATCTGTACTTAATCAAGAAAGAATACTAACCTTTTGTTCTATTATCTGTCAATGGGAAAGGACAATATACATCATGATAAGCTTGTGATTGAGAATTATGGATGTTGAATAAAAATGTTGCAATATGAATAATACTAGTGACAATTACATTAAAAATCATTTGAATTCTAAATTACAGAAGAAGGTGAGACTACATTACGGACTTCAAGGAGTGGCACTTAATGTGCATTTTCTCACTTGTCACCGCCGTAACATTATGTGCCTGAGCATTTCCACCATGAATAATGGAAATGAGATAAGCGCGATTATTTGAAGAGCAAGCAATGAACAATTAACTTGCACATCATATTCAAGACAACTTACTACAGCAATCCGCAACTACAAAAAGAAAATATTGATCAAGAATAATATATTCATTCCGCAGGATTTTAAGATATTGAAAAGAATCAAATAAAAAACACACCCTCTGTAACAAGCGCTGTGAACTGACAGAATTAGAATGTAGATTGAAATGAATAGAAATTTGTGAACAATCTGTGGGTGAGTGAAGTGACATTACTCAGATATTCTTTATTCATAAGAAGACAGTATATCAGTTTTCCTATTATCGCCCACAGTAAAAATTTTTACCTACCTAATTAACCGCGTTGCGCAGTGCAGCATTATTACTTTCATAGAAACATTACGAACATAGTGAATTCGCATTGTCAAACAAATATAGTTGAACATAGTAGTGATTGGCAGATGATAAAAATACACTAATACAACAGTTATCATCATTAACTGTATACACTAGGTCAAAAAAATCGAAAGATAGAAACTTGTACATTTTGATAGAACAGTGAGAAAACGTACTTGATCTGAAAAAATGTGATTTAATTGCGCCATACATTTTGAACTATCTGGTCACACATATTCTATTGTCAAGGCATTTTACATGAAGATGAATAAAAGGTCAATTAAATAAAAGTTCAAATAGACATTGGATGATAATCGTAAATAAAGGTGAGAGAAAATTGACGTCATGCGAAAATAATAAAAAGCGTAGGATAACTGGTTATCTTCAACCCCAGGGTAATGTGAAAATTTTCACAAATTATTATTCTTTTCATTTTACGTTAATTCTCTCTCTCCTTCATATTATCACCCTATGTCTATTTGAACTTTTATTTTATTGACCTTTCATTCATCTTCATGTAAATGCCCTGATAAGAAAATATATGTGACGAGATCGTTCGAAATGTATAGTTCAATTACATCACATTTTTCACATCCATTACGTCTTCTCACTGTTATATCAAAATTTATAAAAGTGACTTATTCTTTTAAACTTGTACATTTTCGATCAGTGTAACTTGCTACACTCTTCTTCAAAAAGAAATGTGAAATTTTATCGATTCTCAATCAATAGTTCATTACACATCAGAGAAAACATTGAGAATCAAATTCATAACATAGTTGATTTATTGCCCTCTACAAATCAAAAAATTTGAATATGGTCTGACTCAGATAGCTTTTGAGAAATATTTTATCTATGTTATGAGTGTCACCATTAGGCTTTTGCCTCTCAAAAGAAAAGAAAATGTCATGTTTTATGATGAGTTTGGAAAATTGTGACCTTTACATATTCCCTCCGGATTACAGTTTGCACTCAACTAGTTTGGTTCATTTCTTGATGCAACATGATAACTTTCATCAATGCATCGAGCTCATATTATGGAATGAATTTGGAATGTAGGATTTCGGTGAAGCTTCACTAACGATTGAATCATAACACCTGTAATGTGTTATGATGGTGAGAAAGTGTAATACGGAGAAGAGTCTCAAATACATTGAATACAATTTTGAAATCTCGTCTTATTTCGGGTACAAGGATTTTCATTTCAGTTCTTCATAAAATCAGATGAGTGACTTTCAGGACACTATCACAATAACACCTGGCTTTCATAATAAAATCTACATGTTGCTTGTTACCGATTTTTCTAACTTCCGCTAAATGCAGTTTTTCAGATGAATATATCCGAGATCTTTTCGAATATCTACAACAATGGTCCTTCTTGAAGAAGTGTCACTCAAAACTGACAGCAGTTACTGACATGTTAGTCTGAAAGCAAGAAGAAACTTCAACAGTTAACTGTTTACAGAACTTGCAGAACTCTAATTTGGAAACACTCTCAGTAAGCAGACTAGAATTAACGAATATTCTAAATGTTTGATGCAAGCAGTATAGATTCATTGCGAAAATACGAACACTTACGACAACAAACATGTTCTGTGTGATGTGACATGTGAAAACAGATGCAGATAAAGAGATGTGATAAACGGTAATTTATCATTTAGGTGCAACTCAAAATAGGCACATAAACTTGCTAGTAAGCAAACTTCAGTAACGATGTTTCTGATTGATTAAAAAATGTCCTTTGACGGTTTTCATTACAAAAATATCTAATCATATTCGTCCTCATTTTGAGTCAGATCACTTTTCACAAAGAAGAGGTTCCCAAAAAATTGTTATATCCAAAATATTCTTGTTTCACGAGTGTCACTGCATGAATTACAGTTACCGATATATTTTTATTAACTAAACAGACAAGCGTTTTTAAATATTTCAATAAAAATCTCAATTTTATTATTGTTTATTCACAATGCAAACGACAACAATCTCCAGAATTATTATTGCTTCGTATTTAAAAGTTACTGTAGTCATATTCACAAGCAGACGTCCATGTGTAGGTGTGAATGATGGACCTACGAAATAAGTGATTTGACCTAGAAATTAACTTATGGTCAACTAGGTAAAGACTATTCCGCACAAACGCATTCATGATTCTCGCTACAAGGAGTTGTGGATACATCCTTCTAAATGATATATATTACTTTTCAAAATGTAATAATTCTCTAATATTGATGTTTTCTGAGCATTATAATATATACATATGCAACTGATTTTCAAAATCAGTGATATGAAAATGCTATTTAATTTGTGATACGTCAATGTCGACATACGTTCACAAGTAAGATATGTGAAATAAAAGATATCGAAAACAAACATTTCACTTTTTGGAAACAGTTGAACTTAAAGTTACACTTATTTGGCAATGAACAACTAATATGCTTTGAATGTAATCGATTGATGATGTCACTTACTGCCTGTGAGGTTTGAATCTAAGAATAAATAAATAAAGATGAGTTGGTTAACAGAAAACGTGTCAAACCCTTATTGTTCCAATGAAAATCATGAACTAAATTGAAATTAAATCGAATTCGTTATTTCAGATTACTGCTTGCTGACATTGTATCATCCTACTGGACGTCTCCATTTCGTGTCAGTTTCTTTTAGCGCTCTGTGTAATCATCTGTACGGGTCTCAACGATTAAACGAGTTACATCATGTCAACAGAATAAGTTGACTGAGTGAAGTCTATTTTTATCATAAGTGTATTCCGATTTCACTGTACTACATATTTTCTTCGTTTAGATGCCTTGATAGTTTTCAGTTAGTGAAAGATATAGTCAGATTCTATTGACGAACTATGAACATTTCACTTACATGAGCATGTGATTGTATCTGAAAATCATTTTAGAGGAAACCAATAACGAACAGGTTTAATCTGTTCCTTTACATCATACTTCAATTTCTTTGACAAAATGTTAATTACTCTTTCAAATCTTCCCATGCGGTTGCCTCTACAAAGCTTATCCAAGAAAAGTAGAAAAATTCGTCATTCGTGACACAGAGAATGTTTACCTCTGCTAGCAACGTGATGTTATATTCTCGAATGTAATTAAACGCGAATTCATTAGAAGGTTATCAGATTCATTTTGTAAGGTTATATTCCTTCTATTTTCAAAAATGTACTATGCACCTTGACTAAAGTTTTGATGCAATGCGACGAGTAATGGTTCAGTTAAATGCCAGAAATATGGATCTCAAATTATTGAAACCCTATCAACATTCAGTTAAAATTCATGCTTCGTTGATGAATAATAAATTTGTTTCTTCGTAAGTTTTAGAGTGGTTCATGAAATTTTCGTTTTCAATCGAAACTTTCGCAAATCATTGTTTGTATACGTGTCAAGTTTGTCGCAACAACAAACGGTAATATGTTATGCATTAAGTATTTTATTGTGTCAGACATTTGTAAACTCATCATAATAAGATGAAACGTCGTTAGTCACTCAGTATAAAATAATATGAGTTGATAATAATGAAATCTCTAATAAAACGAAATTCCTATCTGGTCATTGAAAAAAATATGTCGGATGAAATCACTAGCGGTGAAATAAATTCTGTTATGCAGTAGTTTGAACTATTACGTGTTTACCTAAAGGGATAACATACTATTTATCCTATAAACCGTCAGACGCCATTTAGTAACAGTAGTCTGGATGAGCTAATTACTGAGCTTAAGAACACACAGTAAATAGTCCACCACAAAAATGGCGAGCCTGACGTCCAAACGGGGCCTGCCTTTGAAATGGACCATCACATAATGGTGAGCCCGCCGTTAAATCTAACGTACTTATCACAAATCTGCCCGGCACTTCTACAACACGCTTCATCTGTTCATTCGCTTCCTTCGTTAATTCGTTCGCACTGTAATCATATAAGGTGGCCCACGTTACTTAATTCGTTTTATTCACTGCTTCTTCGCCTCGCTTTGCGGTGTGTTCAAAAATGAACGTACTCATCACATTGTGTTCACCTTTGGACTTATAAACCGTTAGGCGAGATTTAGTAGTCATTGTCAAAATCAAAACACTATAATCTATCTATTTGTGTATCTATACATGTATTTGAAACAAATACTCACCATTCGAAAGGATTTTAGCATCTATTTGGAAATAAGAAAACGATAAAATCATATGAAATTGTGTCACTAGTAAATTCGATGGATCTACATTATGTTCATGAAAACAATATGTGAAAATAATATTCAAATAATAAATGTTTGCGACATCTAAAAATGAAAAGTTACTTACTGTGTTTCATATGTTTTACACCTGTGACAAAGACATCAAATAAACAATCGCTTCTAACATTTGAAAATTTTTCATGCATTCACAAAAGGCAAAATGAAGTATGATCAGGAATATATAGTCAGATCAGTATCAAATTTAGTCGTGGAACTTTGTGAGGTTCAATGTGCCTCTACATTTAACTGAATCCAATGTGGATCATTTATTTGGATTCTTTGACAAGAATTTCCATTCCTTGATCACTTCATTGGTATAACATTTGTAGTGACAGAAATCTCTATTTATTTTACTTTCAACTGTTTAATGTCACGGGGAAAGGAATATTGTTGCATTACCATTTTCCGTTACTAGTCGAATAATTACGGGTCAATTTTCCGTAACAGAAGAAGATCCTGTCACCTAAAGCTTATGATATCAATGCAGAGCAGGTGTCAATGTTCCGGCGGAAGATGGTGTGATAATGTCACTTAATAATTTACTGGGCTTCAATATTGATGTTCAACGCCAACTGACAAAGTTACGTTGACAGACCAAATAAAAAAATATTTCCTTTGTTTTCAAAAAAAACTTCCACAAAAGCCATAATTTATCTCTGTCATATGTCTACTGGTGTTCTTTTCCATTCACAAATCATTAAAACTTCAGGATTTCATGGTCTCTAGAAAAATTTAAAATCAATACATTTCTCAATAGGATGATAGCTCTTACAAACAAAGATGCATTCGGTATGAAGACATCTTTAGGCAAACTTACCGAAGGGAAGTAAGGTGAATAATTGCACTACACGTAGTATCAACGAAACCTTGACAAACGACTATTGCATATCACAACACAAATGATGCTTCAACAAAATTCTCATCACTTATATACTCTGTTTTTCCTCGAACTAACTCAAGACAGCAACAAATGATTGATTGTTCAACGGAACATAAGTGTGTGCTGACCACGTGTTTGTGGAGAAAATTATACGATTTCTTTACGCACGTACAAATTCAGCTAAAATAATCGAAGTTGTTTTTTTTGGTGATGGGTCGTAGCGAAGAATAAAGTGTGACTGACTATGAAAGCGAATTCCTGGATTATACACATTTTTCCTCCATTATTTTGAATACATTTCAAACAGAGAAGTTTGAAGCATCAAAGTCTTTTTATGCATCGATAAACTGTTAGCACACGAATAATTATTGCGATTCCACCGTTTCATTATTGGTAAAGTCTAGCCCACTAAGATATACTTTTGGCTCACTTATATACAAATGTTATTTTCCACTTACTGGTGCGATGTTTTCTGGTTTTGTCTGTGCACAAAAGAAAGTCTGAAAAACAGTTACAAACTGTTGACAGGTGACCATTGGTCTTCTTTTCTTGCTCTGTGTTCGAGGACAGTAGGTATTTAAACAATCTTTAAGCATGGAAAGCCTGTTTTTTCCGTTTCGCTGTTGACAGTTTATTCACAGTTTGTCTCTTTGTATTGGTAATATTATTCAAAACTTTGTCCTAATTAGTCAACCAGACAATATCCTCCCGTCCTAAAGTAATGACATTTCACAATCTATAACTATTACCTACTAACTTATCTGCCCACATTGTAATACCCATTCAACCCAATAGAACACTGGCATCTGTTTACAGTCTTTCAACCACTTCTGTCCTTGGAAATCCTAACCAGTTGTACCAAACTGCTATTCACTCACTTTTTGCTGTCTGCAATTTTCGACGCAAAGAATGATCTGGTATACAGCTTTTCGTTCAACCCTGCAGGTCACTCGAAGATCCATTTGAGTGATTCTGTGTGTGTTTGTCTTGTTCAATGCCAGCGCTTTTACTTACTTTACCACATTCAGAATAAGGTTTGTTTTCCATTGTTTTTAAAAACCAACTATATACTACAGATTCATTTACTGCGTATTTCGAAAGTACTGTTCTGAAAAATCAAACGATGATAAATTAACAGCCATATGTGTGATATTTTGTAAACTGTACTGATGATGTTCTTTTTCAGAACCATAACGAAAGCTATTTAGACAAATCATCCAAATCATAATCAAAAATTAATTGTTATTTTCAAGACATTCGTTTGTATACATAAAAAACCTGAAAACAATTTTAAACGAGTGAGCCAAATGTTTTTATAAGTAAGCATGGCATAATTAACACCCGGGTAATGAAATCGCAATGCCTGGTCCTGTGATAATAGATTATGGATAGATGAAAATTTTACTTTACGAAAAATATTTAGGCCTGATAATCTAGTTACCTAATAATTATATCGTATTCATATTATTAGAAAAATAATAATTATAAACCATGAATTTCCTTTCCTAGTAACTGTGACTTGATTCTGCTTTCATAAACACACATAATAAACATGGATTATTTTAACATTCTCATACAAACATTCATGTTTATTCGAGTGAGGCCTAGTTGGATCCCAAATGAAAGCAATGGTGTTCACTAAAACATGTTCTTCCAAAGTATATTTTTTGCAAATAAAATTATCTTTCGTTTCAAACAGCAGAATACTATTGATTGGATCTGTTATCCTTTATGTGAAACCGATGATTCAAAGTATGTCAATCGTATTGTCTATTAATTACAAGGCATTATCATATACGTAAGAGTGAGTACTAATGAAGATCCTAACTGAAAACTGAAACGTGTTGTTCGAAAAGTGTGGTGTATCAAATAAAATATGCTGCGATTCAGACTCAGGGTATATTTGATAAATAAACTTGTTATCGTAAATTTGAAAGCATTCATTTGAAAGGGTGTTGCCGTTATTGTTCACCCATCACAAGGCATTTCAACTTGAATGTTCTATTCATTTACGACTTTAACGAAGAAATTGTAGATGGCGCTGGATTGTTCGCATGCACACGTGACACAAGGTCATACGGATATTTTAATGTTATTCTCTCCAAACGTATATTCAGAAGGGTTGCTGGACGAAAGCTTGATTGATTGATTGTCCGACTGTTCGGTCAATAGATTGATAGATGGTAACCGTTTCGCATCAATCAATTACACTGATCTGATGCTCAAATGCGATTCGTCGGTACAATGTTACTCATTATTGAGCAAATCTAGTTATTTAGACAAATGAGTCATTATGGGTTTCTCATCATGAATTCATATATTCCACATTCAGTATGGAGTGTCTAAAGAACAACTTCTATTATGATTAAGAATTCACAAATGCAATGACTTTCTTTTAGTTGAATGGCGCAACCAATCTCTGGTGAATAACTGAAGCAAATATTTTCTGTTTTTGTGGATTTAAATAAAAATGTATCTGTGTTGCATTAATTCGCGAAATTCATCTTAATACAAGTGACAGATGCTGATATAAGTGAGTAGGCTAGTGCCAATTTCCTGATGAACGTTCGTTTATTCGACCGAGGCGACGTGATCACTAATAATAGTTTGAACTTATTCAATTTGTAAATGCTTGTATCACGAACTGCTCTGAGTATCATACGATTACTCATCGAATATCTGACAACTAAAACGAATTTGAAACCATTGTTCATGGAGTTTTAATGAGTTGAGATGAATTTATTTTACTCTTCATCACACGAACACACTTTAAATGATTTCGAAGTAATATGTAATATATATGACAGATATCAAGTGTATGCCGAGAATGAAAATAACCCTGCATAATGTATCTGACAGCTTTCTTTTGAACGTATCATTTCATTATATGTGATAATATATCAGCATATTGTTAACACGGGGTTGACCGGCTTTCAACCACACTCGCGATGACCAGTCAAGAAAATAAACCACTTCAACATGTTTGCAACTGGTCCACTTCACAATAAATTTCACAAAGTAGTACATTCACTCGTATGTCATTGGTGTACAGGTCGTGAATAGATTCGAGTTACGTGTGACAATGACTGAAAAATATCAAGTTATTTGAATGCAGTCTATATGAATATATATTATGGGATATGAGAAAGTTTAGATGTTTCATGAATGAGTGAGCAAATGGTGTGAATGAACCGAATCTCACAGAGTCTGATCGTCTTATTTGATCTGAATCTGACTGCATGTTAATCATCAGACTGAATTCCTCCTTATATGAATTTGATTACATGATCATGCAAATTTCTCATCTTTCCTAGCTTTGTTAATTTTAACACGTAGTATTATGAAAATTAGAACAACGCATGTGAGTGAACGATATTTTGTTTCATCGGATCGCTATCAGGCTTTCCTGCTCATATGCATTATTATTCATATGAAAATATTATAACTGTGACGATGATATCTGTCAAATAATATCAATGACACGGGTTTCGTCACTTGACATGATATTTGGAAAACAAGGGTACCGATGATAATATGCGATAACAAAATATCTGTGAATACTATTTCATAGAATCGATGAATTTTTTGTGAGCATGCAAGTATAGTCACAGACACTGAATAAACAAAGTAAAGCTCATTTGCTGGGTCATCGTCAAATTTTGTACAAGCATTAATCATTAGGCTGAATATGTTGCGTGACGTTTTTGCTTAATAATCAACGGAGTTATATTGTATACTCCCCAATATTTGTGAAATAAATGGACAATATGTGATTGTGTGATGCCATTTATTAACAACCTAATTTTGAGAAATATTTCGATAAACAGCATAACATCAGCATTGGTGAACCGCTGAAACGTCACGAAACATTTGGTAACAAACGTTATACTACTTACAAACGATCAGTAATTCACAGTAATACACTAAATTTCCAAGCGATACAAACTGATTGATTCCAAAACTGACAGTAATCTTTTCGAATAGCTGTGCTGATATTATAATCGGTTGGTTGGCGAATCAGATTTCTGTTAATATTTCTATAATTTTGACAAAAAATACATTATTTCTGTTTGGCCAACAGACTATTTCTGCAGAGTTAAGAATAAGAACTCAAAATTTAATGCATGATTTTCATTATAGAGCAGTGTTGAATAATGAGTTTTACTGAAATCACGATTCGGTCGATGTTAGACCCCCAGAATAAATCTGAAATAATTGAACGGCAATTTCTTACTAAATCGATAAACATCAACAGAGTTCGCTCCATTAATTTGACTCCCATAGTTTTCTGAAGCAGATCAAGATTATTTACATGTATTTAAAAGTTGTCTTTAAATTTAAAACATTCAATTGTTATTGATGATCAGACTATGTGAAGTCAATTTTAGGCCATGACTACTACCAACACTACTGCTGCTGATACACTCAAAAGTATGAAGCATTAATGTTAGATTCTGACTTGTAGTCCCAATCTGTAATTTGAATCTTGCCGATTAGTTGAAGAAAAGGAATGAGTAGTTCGAAATTTGGATCATTCTACTATGTTAGAAAGATTCATAACGGTCAATCTAATTCAGTGAAGCGATTCTCAATACATTCTTTGGATAAAGTTTCAAATGCTGCGCCGAGTGCACGTCTCCTTCAAATGCAACTTCAATAAAATGTTCGACTAGTGAGAAAAATTCTTTATTTTTGTCATGAAATTAATACATGAATATCGATTCAATTCATTGATGTAACGTGTACTACGAAAACGAATATGAGTTGTTGTTGTTTAAGATGATGATTTATTTGCAAGCATGCAATTAAAATTCCAGGCTGTTGGGGATGTTAGATCCCTAAAATTCTCTTGATAATGCCTTATTTTGGTTTTCACCTTTGCCTGCAAAGGCTTAGCAGTTGACCTTGAGATTTCAATTCCATTCCATTTCAATTCTATTACAGTAGGCAAAGTATTTGAGATTCATCTTTAATGCCGAGGGTCGCAGACCGGATCCTGAGAATATCCGAGCTATCAAACCGATGCCCACTCCCACTAATGTTTCCGAATTACGATCTTTTCTCGGTTTATTCAGTTATTTCTCAGCTTTTGTTCCCTTGATGCATGATGTTTGCGCTCCATTGAATTGTCTAATGCAGAAGCAAACCACATGGAACTGGACTGGAGAGTGTGACGCGGCTTTTGGTAAACTCAAGTCTATGATAAGCTTGAAATGGTTAATAACACATCACGACCCATCCATACCGATCATCGTACCACCAGACGCTACGGCATAGGGCCTAGGTGCTGTAATTTCACATCAGTTTCCAGACGCGTCAGAAAAAGCCATTATGCATGCGTCCCATACACTGACCCCAGCAGAAAAGAAGTATAGCCAGATAGAGAAAGAAGCTCTTGCCCTTGTGTTTGCTGTTCGCCGTATCCATAAGTTTCTGTACGGTCCGAGATTCACGCTCCTCACAGATCACAAGCCTCTATTAGCAATATTTGGTTCAAAGTCACACATTCCAGCCCATTCTGCAAATCGTCTTCAGCGATGGGCCTTGGTACTTTTGGGGTATGATTTCGAAATCCAATATCGACGTACTCTACAATTCGGTCAAGCACACGCTTTGTCGCAACTAATAAATGATCAAGTGGCGGTTGAGGAAAACATGGTGATCGCATCTCTGTCACTAGAAGACCACGCAGAATGTGATCTGACAACCGCAGTTTGCGCATTACCGGTGTCTGCAACAGACATACAAAATGCTTCTATAAGCGACCCCATCATCAAGATGACGATGAAATATGTCACTAACGGTTGGCCTTAGCAGAAGTTTGATGGTGACATGAAGCACCTGTGTCAGCGAAAAGATTGACTATGCATCGTGAACGATTGTCTGATGTTTGGTGAAAGAGTAGTGGTGCCAGAATCCCTTCGTGCAGAAGTGCTGAGAAAGTTCCATCTTGGTCATCCTGGGATTAAACGAATGAAGTCCACAGCCAGGAGTTATGCATACTGGCCTCACATAGATCAACATGGCACAGCGTTGGTTGAAAAATGCATTCGGTGTCAGCAGGCGGCAAAGATGAATGCCGAAATTCCACCGGTTTCATGGCCCAAACCTCAGCATCCCTGGTCCAGGATACATGTCGACTTCGCTGGCCCAATTAATGGAACTATGTATTTATATGTCGTCGACGCCTTCTCAAAATGGCCATAAATCAGCTCCGTTACGCCGCCCACAACAACTAAGACTATGCGGCTCCTAACCAAAATTTTCTCACGAAATGGTATACCAGAGGTGATCGTAACCGACAATGGCTCTCAATTCACCTCTTCTCAATTCCGTAATTTCTGTCAACGGCTAGCCATTAAACACTTACGCTCGCCACCCTACCACCGGCAAACGAAAGGGCAGGCGGTAAGGTTTGTGGATATGTATAAAAGCGCACTGCTTAAGTCAAAAAGGGAGGGGACGCCAGCCGAAGCGTTACAAAATTACTTGCACGTCTATCGAACAACACCAAATGAATTGTTACCGGAGCAAATGTCTCCAGCTGAAATCCTGATGGGAAGAAGATTGAAAACGATCCACAGCCTGATGCATCCGACAAATGCACCCTCATTAGTGAAGACAAAGCAGCAAAGACAATCCGCTTACGAAGTGTGATGCCCTGTGTTTGCTCGCGACTACAGAACGAACCATGGTCCCTGAGTAGAAGCCAGAGTGGTCAGAAGGGTTGGTCGAGTTATGTACGAAGTAGAGGTTGGAGGTGATAAATGGTCACGTCATCGCAATCAGATACGCAGACGGCTAGCCCCAGATCGCCCATCAAGATCATGAAGCCTTCCGCTTAACATCTTGCTTGATACTTACAACCTAATGATGATGCCTTATTTTGGTTTTCACGTTTGCTATCATGAGCTGATCAGTTGACCTTGAGATTTTAATTCTCACCAGGAAAATCCATGGCTGTAATCGGCTGCTGTGTATTTTAGTATGCTATTTTCTCAACTGTCTCCAGGACGTTTCTAAGTTAATCATATATATTTATTCTCAAATAACTAAGTTACAAGAGTCACGCCAGTTTGCAGGCTAGATCAAGTTGTTACAAATTCTTTCACAATTACTGTAAAGTTATAGCAGTTAAACTATGTACAAGAGTCATTTTCTGAATGCATATTTACACCATGTCACTGACAGAAACAGTATTATACAGCTACATTTTCAATAGTAGAGTACAAATAAGGAAAGAAGGTGCATAATAGGTTCTTTTGGCGATTTGCCGAGATCAATAGTGAATTTGTTGGGAAAGGTCATATGGAACGCGCTTGATACGAGCTGTGATCCAGACAGTCATGTACCTAGGGTGCATGTTCCCTAGAGTCGCCAAGGATTTCCCACCGTGAATGGGAATCTGAAAAGGAGAAGAGAGAGGGAAAAAAAGGCAGCAGTGTGGCAAGTGTATATATATAACCAAAGCACTACTTAACCTGTCATGTTGAAGTAGTCAATACAGTAGTAAGTCAAGATAAAATTCATACTGACCACCTAAATTAAAGTAAATTATGAGAATATAAGAATATAACACACAGCAAATATAACAGCACAGCAAAAAGAAGGAAGAGTTGTGCAGTTTCAGGTGGACAGAAGAGAAGTTGAAGTAAGAAGCTGGATTTATGTACTTTGAAATCGAAAATGTAGAGTTTCTAAAAAGAAAACTTTGATGAATGAAATTTCGCACTATCTATTTGTTTTTTTATTGTTATTATTATTGTTGGATGCCAACCTCTAAGTCATACTTTAAGGGCCTGATTAAGAATGTTGCAGGTGTCTTGACAGAATTGCGACCTCAGCATAGTTTTGGAAACATGAACCACAGAAGTAGCAGGCGTATAAGAGCAACCTCAGTTGTACAAATAAACGAGAGTTGTATGCTTGATTGTACTGTGATTCATGAATGTTTGAAGAATATACTTTCTACGCTTACAAAGCCTTTTATTTCGACTTTGGGTATGCAAGGTAGCCTACCGGAACGCTGGTTTTTTTTCTCGTTCGGGCTTATCGACTCAGGTAAACTCGTATTAGCCTCAAGCATACTAAGCGACGAACGTATCACAGGCACAATGAAAAAACCGCTTGATTGTGGTTTGTTCAGCTCTTTCTCCACTGGTTAGGTGCTTTTTGTACTTGAAATACTCAATGGAGCTGCAAATTTAGTGTGTGTGACACACACACTAAGTTTTGCAACAAATTTATCTCAAATACCCCTATCATTCGTGTAGTAAATCCGGGAAAATTTTACCGGACACCTTCATTGAAAAATGTTTCTATCAATTACTTTGTTTGACATGATAAATTTTTGGAACATCGCGAAATATTCGATTGCTCGACATGATAAATTGTTGTAACATCGAAATTTATTCGAATATAAAATGAGGCTACTCAAAAACGTTTGGTACCCCAAAGTATAACTTCAAATTATTGAGCGATAGTAACAAATGCTAATTTCATGACTTCCCAAAAATTGACGGTAAATATTTTATACAGATGTGCAGAAACAGAAATAAGTCAACGAAAAAATCGAAATTTGAACATTGCGTCTCCAACATTCTTGATATATCCATAAATTTTATATGTGGTCTGTCTCTACAACCTGTATACTTTCTCTTCAGTGTATTAGTATACTTCATCTCATATGCCCCAATATCGTTCTGTCATAGCTCTCTTTCATCCCTTTTCTATTCGGTTTGTTCAAAATAGTTTGTAAGGAAATGGGCGCCTGTCAACAGAAAAAATTTTACTTCTTCTAAATTTGATGAAATTGAAGTTATGATTCGATCATTGTTTGATCACCTCTAAGAATCTTAATATCAGTGGACTGCTGTTTTATCCTAACATATGACTCATCATCGGTGAACAAATAACAGTGAACGAATAATAATTTTTTTATTTTTCATAACTCTTTCATGAAAATGTAGGAAAATATAAATTTTTCTTTCAGCGTTTTGCTGTTAATCTAAACAATTTCAAGAACTTTATGAGACCTTTGTATTCATTTATTTCTGTTGGATTCTCATGAAATTCTTTCAATAATAGCCACATAAATCAGGGAAAAGTTTTTCCAGTAATTCATTATGTCGATAAAATACTATGATATATGATATAACGCAAAATCGATCGCCAAAATGTTTTTTTCTGAGTACATCACTTCTCATAAGTACTTACCTAATTACGTCTGTTACGCCCGATAATGCTCACACCAGTTTTCACCAATAACTCTGTCCTGGGCTTCTCTTTCAAGTTCTGTACAAATTTCTTCACATAACTTTCACTATTTCTTGTCCACATGTGTTCCTTGACTTTCCTTTTTTCATTCGACCTTGAGGGTTTCAAGTGAGTTCTTGCCTCTTGACGCAGTTGAGTGCTTTTCATAATGTGTGTCCTATCCACCTTCACCGCTTCTTCCTGATATCTAACTCCGCGGGAAAGTGGTTTGTTCTTTCCTACAGTGCGTTGTTTCTGATTGTGTCTGGCGAACGAACCCGACGTATTTTGCCTAAACAACTGTTAATAAACATTTCTATCTCCTGGATGATGGCTTTCGTGATTCTTTATGCGGTAGAACGGTCTTGGCAGTTCTATTGATAATATTGATTTTGCTGTTGATTGATACTGTGTGCAATTCCAGATATTTTTCATTTGTGAAAATGCAGCTCTTGCTTTGCCAATTTGCGCCCTCACATCTGCATCGTATCCTCTTTGTTCATAGAAGACACAGCTCAGATATATAAACGGTCAACGTCCTCCAGAGAATTTTGTTGACGCATATTGTGTTTTATCCTAGAATCTAACTTTTTTTGAATGTTGAAACCTGATGCTGCAAGGGCTGCTGATTCACTGGTTATCTCCTCTTGCATTCGTCTTTGCGTGTGAGATAGAAAAGTAAAAGAATCAGCGAAGTCCAGATCGTCCAGCTGTTTTGAAGCTGCACAATGAATACCGCGCTCCCTTCCTGATTCTGATGTCTTCAAAATCCAGTCGATCACCAGGAGGAAGAGAAAAGTTAAGAGTAAGCCACCTTGCCTGACACCGGCCTTCATCTCAAATGAGTGTGTCAGCTGTGCACCGTGAACGAATTTGCAGTTTAATCCATCACAAGAATTGCGTGTGGTGTTGACTCTCATCTCACACACGCTGTAGTGTGGAAGAAGCTTACACAGAGTATTTATATCCACGCTATCGAATGCTTTTTCGTAGTAGATGAAGGTGATGTAGATGATGAGGCCCATTATATTGATTGCTCCACAATGATCCGTAATGTTGCTGATTTACGAAATCCAGCCTGTTGATTTTGAAAATAGGCGTCTGGCAAGTCTTTCAATCTGTTTAACAATACCCTGTTGAACACTATGCCTGATATTGAGAGTAGGTTGATGCCGATGTAGATCTTACGCCCACTGAGATTGGTCATTTTCGGTATTTTATTCAGGTTTCCTTATTTCCATCATCTAAAATCTCGTTTAAGAGAATGTGAAGTATGTTGATATTGTTTCGACATCTGCTTTCATTGCCTCTCCTGGAATGTTATCGTAATCTTCTGCATTTACGCCCTTGATTTTTCTGATGGGGTTGTTGACCTCTCTAAATAATCCATAATCCATCGGGAGGTCTGTAGATGCTGCTACGTTTTGGGTGGGTTCCGTGTAGCTAGTGGATTCAAGAGTTCCTTAAATTGTTCTGCACACATGTTTCGCCGTCCTTCAGTGAAGCATATTTCTTTGACTTCCTTGCTTTTCACAGGTCGTTCAGGTTTTCTGCTCTTGTTCAGCTGGTTAAAACAGCTGCCTTCCTTTTCCTCCTTTCTTTAGGTATCGCATTAGAAACTTCAAATCCTTTGGTGAGCAAATCTCGACGAATGACTGCAGCCTTTCGTTGAGTTGATCTTTCACGTCGTCATTGTAGTCATTGGTAGGCGCATAGCATTGGATCACGTTGATTGTAATGTCCTATTACTTCGTTTTATAGGATGCTTTGATGATCCTGGGTCGATGGGTTTCCCATTTGATAAGTGCTATTTGTGCATGTTTGGACAGAATTGGTGCCACTCCTTATGTATGTGGGGCATTTTTGCTTTCATGAGCAGAGTAAAACAGCAGTTTCCCTGAAGCTAGTCTCAGATTTTCCAATGCGTCCAATGCATTTCACTGATGTCGAGTACCTCGGAATTGTATCTTCTTATTTCTGCTACAACTTGAAATAGTCTTCGAGTCTCCCACAAAGTACGAAAGTTTCATGTACTTAAAAGAATGATATCCGTGACTTCCAAGGGTACTCGACTGTATTCACACGACGTCATATTTCTTCTTCCATCTCCCGGGGCAGAGTTCAATTTAATTTTTCTGGTTAGCGTTAGTTTTCGACGGGATTGGCTCCCCAACCCCAAGCTCGACCCTCCTTCTTTATCGGGCACCGGCAGTAGCATCAAAGATTCTACTGGTGGATTTACCAACTCATCAGTAGTTTAAATAAAATGACAAAAATTAAAACACTGGAAAATATTATATTATATTATATTATATTATAATCTATGGCAGAAAACCTCCGATTTACTGTTGTTTTTTTTGGGGAAATGCAGCTCTTATATTCAAAGTTGATTTAAATTTTGATGTTAACTCAACGTGAAAATTCCTAACAAGCTGATTTAATGGAAACGTCACATCAAAGATTTCTACATTTACCCTGTTAAATTATTTAAATTGAACATAAAGTTATAATTCATCGATGAGAAAATGAACCTAGTCAATTTAGTTTGGTCATTTCAGTGAACAAAATAGTAGGGGTTATACCAACTTGACAATTTTTTACCAAGACAAACATTCAAAGCAAGAGTTTATCAGAAACATGCACTGATTATCTACCCAAGAATATAGTTCAATTCATAAAACGTCTGCTATTTTCAGTGAAAAGTTATCATTCTCGATCAAGCGTGTCAGGTAATCGATAGTCATTATTCAGAAGCTCGCAGGAGGATGGAATGATTTAGGGTTACTAGTGGACAGCACTAGAGAAATTCGTTGTGTGAGCGGCATCTTCTTCTATAAAGTCTTTTAAAGTCAGATGTTTACTTACCTCAGCGAAGTTTGAATGGTTTGATTTATATTCATCTGTGTAACGTTTTTGAGCGAACTACTTTTCTAACGTATGAAAACGCAAACCCTATCCTCATTTATTGTATATTTATTCAAGCTTAATTATTTAATTATCCCAAACGCAGCATAAGCCGCAGATCAGCGCTGTATTTAGGACAACAAATACATATTTGATTTTGTTATTTTCTGTCAACTAAATAATCTAGCCTTCAATGGCGTTATGTTTACACGTGCGAAACGATGAAAGTTTTTTTTCACTTTCCACTGTAGCCTGATCGAACCTTTAAGCTAACAAATACTCACTTAATTTGTAAGACGTGTTTCAATTTATGTTACCATCCAACTCCACTTAACTTTTTCCAGTTGTATGAAAGCAAGTCTGTGCATCAAAAAGACAGATGGATGCATCGATTGCTAATAAAACTTGTTTGATTATCAATTTTAGCAAACTTCACTACTTTAATTTAAATAAAATGAATATAACTAATCATTTTTACAAAATGTTGTTGTGATACGGTTCAATTAAAACTTTACTGAATTTTACTTGCTGTAATAGAATATAAGACCTTTGTTTTCACCTCCAGACCACTGAGCAGCCATCCAGCGTTGATAATTTCTTGTCCCCATCAATCTATTTCTTTGCGCAACCTCATCCACTGCCTTTGGAGAGCACAACTTAATACCGAATGTGTTTGGGCTCCACTGGTGTTGATTTAACACGAGAACTTGAAAAGATATTCTTACAAAGCTGGTAACTAGTGAAACCATAACAAATTTCGTCGAAGTGTTGTAGAGGCAGTTGAATTATTATGCGACCATATTCACTTGTTTTACCTATGGCATAAAGTATCAGTGACAGAGAGTTCAGACACTAAAGCAACACATTGGCGACAACTAGTCACTATTGAATATTAGTTATCGATGTTTTAAGCTAGTTATTAAGGAAGTCGATGATTTTTTTACGCCCGTGGTTATCGTCAACCGTGGATGCAAACGCTGTCCTTTGAAGTCTTTGTCTAAATACCAGTTGAAAGCTTTCATGCGCATTTTCGGCTCACAGTGGCAAACTTTCAGTGACGAAAGAACGAGTTTCATTTGTCGGTTGGAGCAGGATCCGAAGCTCACCCTAACGATATAGCTAACGAATATCAACGTCCTATTAATTTAAAACTAGATATAAGTGTAGTGCGTTGCGATAGGTCAAGCCGATCCGAAGTACAGTAGGTACAGCGTCTTCCTTAACAGAATAAAGCTGGCATTTCCAGCCCCTGTTCATCCCAATCCAGCTCAGCCTAGAAGACGAAAACAAAACCGCTGCTGAATCCGGGAAATGCGGATCATGGTATTATGTACAAAACTGCCCATTCAGACAACATCAATGCAATGTGAGATCATCGGTCATAACTACGGATTTTCCCTGAAGAGAAAAACAAACCGATCTAGAAGTGTCAAGAAATCTGTTCCTAGATCCGGTACAAATTCATTAAGCCTAACATCTTCCTGTCAAAGCTCATCATCGAGTGAACGAAAATTCATCACTCTTAAGGTTACCATGCATTCGTTTAGATTTAAAGTAGATAGCTCATCTGATGTAATCATTCTCTCAAGCAAAAGTTAGACCATACAGGCAGCACTATCTTGCAGCACAAAACCTAGAAGCATCGTAGTAAATACTTTCGACTGTTTGGACAATTGACATTAAAAAATTCCATCCCGAGACTCGTCATTTTCTGGTGTATGTTAAATAACGACAGCTGATCTAAATTTACCTGGTTGAGATTGGTTCAACCAGCTAAATTTGGCTGCTGTCGCTTCAAATATCATATGCCACCAGGTATTACGACCACAGGACCCTGTAGCATATACGAGGAGTCGGTAATGCAGTTTTTAACCATTTTTCAAACTTGATTGTGTCATTTTACTGCCATGAATGAAACACTTCAGTTGAAACCTGAGGCTAAGCCTGCTTTCTGTTCTAAGAGACCCGTGCCTTATGCAACATTAGCAACAGTAGATAAAGAGTTGAAGTGGCGTCAACAACAAAAAAGTAATTACACTAGTTTCTTACTCTACGTTGGCAGCACCAACACGTGTTATTCGAAAGGCCTACATTACGGTACGTTTAAGTGCTGACTTCTCTTCAGGTCTAAACACAGCTCTGGTATAGCTTCATTATCCTCTGCTCGTCCCCGCAGATCTGTTCACATAGCTGAATACGGGAAAGTTTTTCGCAAAGATCGATCTAGCTGGTGCTTATTTGCAGGTGAAAGTCGATGAAGCATCAAAAGAGCTGCTTAGTAATAATACTCATCGTGGTTTGTTCCGGTACAACCGTCTGCCTTCTGGAGAATGGACTGCTCTCTATATCTTCCAGCAACTAATGGATGCTATACTTTCAGATACTTCAGAGATAGTAGCTCATCTTGATGATATCCAAATCGTTGCGAAGACGTAAGAACGCATCACATTGTTATCACAATCCATGAACAACAACGAATTCCGGTGGCACCCGGAAAAATAGCGGTTTCAAGTGAAGACGGTAAAGTATTCAGGATTCATCTTTGACGCTACTGGCCGCTGACTGGATCCCGAGAACATAAATGCTATCAAACGGATGCTCTCTCACATGAATAACTCGGAATTATGATCTTTTCTCCGAATAATCAGTTATTATGCAGCGTTTATTCCTTCGATGCATGATGTTCACGCTCCACTGAATTGTTTATTGCAGTGAAATAGCATTTGAAATAGGACTAAAGAGTGTGACGCGGCTTTTGGTGAACACAAGTTCAAATTTTATTCAGGGTTATTACTACCACACTACAGTTAACTATGACAATCATCGTAACAAGATCGTTTTGCCTAAGTGCTGGTATTACACATCAGTTTCCGTATGCGTCTGAAAAAGCCTTTATGACTGTAGCCGGTGCACTAACCTCAGCAGAAAAGAAGTACAGCCAGATAGACAATCAGGCTCTTGCTCTTGTGTTTACTGTTCACCGTTTGCACAAGTTTCTGCACGGTCGTAGGATTAAGCTATCCACTGATCACAAGCCTCCATTATCAGTATTCTGTTGTAAATCTGGTATTTTAACCCATTCTGCAAATCGTCTTCAGCGTTGGGTCTTGGTGCTCTAGGGGCAGGATTTCTAAATCCAATATCGAGGCACTCAACAACTTGGTCACGCAGACGCTTTGTCACAACTCATTAATGATCAAGTGGCGGTTGAGGAAAACATGTTGATCGCATCTCTGTCAGTAGAAGATCACGCAGAATGTTATTTGAAAACCGCAGTTCGCGCATTACCGGTGTTAGCAACCGACATACAAAATGCTTTTATAAGCGACCTCATAATCAAGAAGACGATCAAAAAATGTCACTAAAGACTGGCCATAGAAGATGTTTGATGGTAACATGAAGCATCTGTGTCAGCGAAGGGATTCTCCATGCATCATGAACAATGTTCTGTGTAAGTGGTGGTGCCAGAATTTATTCGTTCAAAATTTCCGAGAGACATCCATCATGGTCTTCGATTGGGTTAAACGAATGAAGTCCATAGCCAGGAGTTTTGCAAACTGGCCTCACTTGGATCAACATGTCACAGCGATGGTTGAAAAGTGCATGCGGTGTCAGCAGGTGACAAAGATGAATGCCATAATTCCGTCGGTCTTAGGGCCAAAAGCTGAGCATCAATTGTCCAAGATAGACGTCGACTTCGCAAGCCCAAATAACGTCACTATGCATTGATTTGTGGTCGACGCTTTATCAAAGTGAGAAGAAATAATGACGCTTACGACAACTAAGGCAATACAGCTACTCAACAAATTTTTCTCGCAAAATGGTATACGATATATGATCGTATCTGACAAATGGCTCCCAATCAACCTTCACACATTTCTAAACTATTTATCAACGGCTAGCCATCAGGCACTAACGCACGCTAGCATACCACCTGCAAATGAATGAGCACGCAGAAAGTTTTGTGGATACGTTCACAAGAGCATTGGTTAGGTCAAAATGAGAGGGGAAGCCAGACGACGTATTGCAAGATTTATGCGTCTGTCTAAGAACACAAAATCAGTTGTTACCGGAGCCAATTCCTCAACAGAAAAGAAGTACCGCTGGCACAAATTGTGATGGGAAGAAGACCGAAAATGATCCACAGCATGATGCATTCGACTGATGCACTAACTTAAGTGGAGTCAAAGCTACAATGCAACCCTATTTCAGACTGATTCCTAGTAATTCAGCGTTGTCTCTTTTCACTTCTGTAGCCAAGTAGATGATTGTTTTAAGCGCCTACATTGCGTTAACTTTGTATGTACTTTTTTTGTAGATAGCTGCATACATGAGAAGTGCCACGGGCCTCGTGACTGACAAATCAACTCTGATTTTAGCATGAGACGTCAAATTTCTTTTACACGAACAACTTTCAGTTCTCGAAACCGAATGTGAACGGTTCGAATTATAGTTTCTTGTAACCGATTTTTGATGAGCTAGTATTCTTCTTCATCTTTCACCGTTATCCTGGCTGCAAAATGGCAGTAGCGTTTTTGGTGCTCAAGGCGCAGTTACGTTGTATAACAATGAGATCTAAAAATTCATAAAACGTATGGTACACAGTAAGAGAACAATACTTATAAATTTAAAGTTGGGATTAACTGTAGTGTGAATAAAATTATGATAAATCGTTTTGCGTTCGCAAAGTTTTAAAAGATATCATTCCTGCAAACATGAGTATCTTGGAACGGCTGAATCGCTATCAGCAAACATTCTCAAATCAGCTTTTATTTCGTTTGATTGATAGAACGGGACACGTTAGGCCATCATAAGAAACCTTTCTCAGTTAAGTAAGTGAATTCTTGAAATTACACATCAATAGTCATGTTGTATTGATTCAAACCAGGACTATCAATGACAATCGCTGCCACCACAACATTGAGTGATTTCTGTCTTTACGATCTTTTTGGATCAATCCTATAGGAAACAAAACTGTAAAGTCATCCATCGATAAGTACTTTTTATTTGGAAGCAGTAATTGGTCACTGTTTTCGTCAAAAGAATAAAACAATAGTGTTTTAAATCCATTTGTGTTACACCATTTTTGTAAACTCTGAGTCACAGAATTTGCAACTAAATATCGAAAGAGTAAACTTTAATTCAGATCAGCCCTTCGTGTTGTATAATTTAAGAGAACCTAGAAAAGCTGTGAACAGTCTATCAAGGGAATCACATGAATACATTCTTTTGTATAATGCAGAAAGTATTTTATCGCTTTTCACACCATCTTTAAAATGTTTTCAACAACGATTATATAACATTACCAGTGGAACCGTAAAGACTTTCGGCGCTAAAATACCTATATGAAGATAACGTATCAACAAAAAAATGTCCCTTCATTCATATCAATTCTGTTTCCGTACCGAAACCTAATATTCAAAATCTCATCTCACTACAACACTCTAGGGTAAGTAAGTGGGTAATTCAAAGTGAGGTAATTTGAACCAAAACTGAAATCTTTCCAATGATTTTTTTTCTACACTTAACAAGACGAAGATATTGAATCTATCACTCTTGAATGGGTATAAAATGAACATTATATAATTGATGAGATAATTCCTATGGTTTGATGATTTTGTCCTTTGAGTCAAATTACAAAATAACGAGTCTTATCACCATGTGATGGAGAGCCCATCGGATAAAGTTTTCTAAATGTATTGAGCGTATTTCTGGTGACTCTGAGAACATACGATGAAGCTTTCACAGAAGCTATGAGTATCATGATTGAACATGGTGTTTCCGCACACCAAGACAGTCACAGATGTTATTGTTTCTCCTGTTTTCGTTTGGCGTTTTATTTGCGAATAAGTGAGAGATTACCATGGTTCTCATGCTTATGGTTTCACTGTGCATTCACCTTATCCTGTAATAGTAGTAACAGTGTTATTTTAATTGAACATGAATATTGATTTGAAAGTCAAACGATAATTCTTTTACATTGTCTTATATGATTACTTATTCTGTGCGCTTATTGTATCTTGGTTAACGCTTATAATGCTGATTTATATTCAGCAGATAAACTTATCTTTAACAGTTTCTTAGTGTGAAGCATCGTCTTACGATAACTATTCCCTGTATTGTATAATGTATGAATTATTGTTTGTGTCAGTTTGCTCGGTTTTCGTTAGTTTAAGACAAAACGACCAACTGTAATGAATTTGTATTTTATCACCGTAGGGAGATATTTTCTCTGCAGGTATTTAAACACGCCACTCGTCCTAGGAACCTGATGAGTTTAGGTCTTGAACCGAATGCATATTTTTTAATTAATAAATAAACTGATCATCTGACAAATAATTGCTTACGCTGCGCTAGGTAACCATACTTATCTCAGTTGTGCTGTTAGACGCTTCGAATGAAATACAAAAACGGAATAAAAGTCTTTAGTGCTTGTTGTCTTTAAACAGTTTGTATTTTGAAGAAAAAAAATAATCAACAATAGAACATAAATCTGATAACTAGGAATTAAGCTAAAGATAGCGGGATTCTGACCACATTTTTTACTTGTTCGATGAATCAAAAAGTCATGTATCTATCACATTCCACAGTGTTATTACACCTCATCTTCGTAATCTTTATAGTTTTGGAAGAAAGGACAATAAAATTGTGTGAATCAAGGTTCAAAGACAGAAGATAATTATATATTCAATATACTTATTTAAAAAGTTACGGATTGTAAACTAAATGTGAAAAAAAGCTACTCAAAATATAACTTTCACTCCTCTCTTCTCTCATCTGAATAATCAATCATTCGATTTGAAACTGGCTGAATCACTTTTATTGATTCTGCAAGTATTTTTCGTACTGTCTTTTTCATGAGATTACATATTATTCAACATTTTGAAACAAATTATATGCTTGAAATATGCTCATTGCATACTGATTTAGATGTAACGAAGAAATAGTTTTCTCATAATAACTGCATACTTCAACGTTTCATTGTCATCCAAAGCGAGTGATTAGATTTGTAACCGTAATTCACTGGGATATATTACTTCTGTCTACAAAAACGATTATATATTGATGTTTTCAAAAAACCTCTTGAGATATGCTTCCTATTGCTAATAAATGAAGGCCAAAAGTTGTGACAAAAGTTGATTAATCTCACTCGCTTAACACCCTTAAAGTTATCTACTTCCGTCGTGTTCAGCAAACTAAAGGACCAAGCATCGATTGGAAAATTATTATTCTACAAAAATGTGTATTGTGGTGATCTTCTGTGAACAAATTACCATAATAACCAGCTCCCTGTACAAAACTGAACTGATTCACATTGTAAACTTATATCAAGTGTATATTGTATGACCGTTAGATCGAATCAGTCAGACTGCAATAAAAACCATTATTTGTATTGATACATCTAAACAAGGTTGGGAAAAGATGCCTCAGTCAGTTGATGTAATCAATGATTTGAACAGATTATGTTTGAACTTGTGCAATGCAAATAATCTATGGCCTAAAATGATGAAAATTGATATTTAATTTTCAATTAGTTAGGAATTTGTTGGTTATAATAGGTGGAATTTCTTCATCGTTCACCGTTATCCTGGCTGAAAAATGGCAGAAGCGTTTTTGGTGCTCAAGGCGCAGGTACGTGGCATAACAATGAGATCTAAAAATTCATAAAACGTAAGATACACAGTAGGAGAACAATGCTTATTAATTTAAGGTTGGGGTTAACTGTAGTGTGAATAAAATTAAGATAAATCGTTTTACGTTCGCAAGGTTTTATAAGATATCATTCCTGCAAACATGAGTATCTTGGAACGGCTGAATTGCAATCAGCAAACATTCTCAAATCAGCTTTTATTTCGTTTGATTGATAGAACGGGGCACGTTAGGCCATCATAAGAAACCTTTTTAAGTTGAGTAAGTGAATTCTTGAAATTACACATCAATAGTCATGTTGTATTGATTCAAACCAGGACTATCAATGGCAATCGCTGTCACCACAACATTTGGTGATTTCTATCTTTACGATCTTTTTGGATCAATCCTATCGGAACAAAAACTGTAAAGTCATCCACCGATAAGTATTTTTTATTTGGAAGCAGTAATTGGTCACTGTTTTTGTCAAAAGAATAGAAAAATAGTGTTTTAAATCCGTTTGTCTTACAGCATTTTTGTAAACTCTGAGTCACAGAAATTGCAACTAAATATCGAAAGAGTAAATTTTTTTTCAGATCAGCCCTTCGTGTTGTATAATTTAAGAGAACCTAGAAAAGCTGTGAACAGTCTATCAAGGGAATCACATGAACACAATCTTTTGCATAATGCAGAAACTATTTTATCGCTTTTCACACCATCTTTTAAATGTTTTCAACAACGATTGTATAACTGTTTACCAGTGGAACCATAAAGACTTTCGGCGCTAAAATACACATATGAAGATGACGTATCAACGAAAAAAATGTCCCTTTATTCATATCAATCCTGTTTCCGTACCGAAACCTATTATTTAAAATCTCATCTCACTACCACACTCTAGGGTAAGTAAGTGGGTAATTCAAAGTAAGGTCATTTGAACCAAAACTGAAATCTTTCCAATGATTCTTTTCCTACACTTAACATGACGAAGATATTGAATCTATCACTCTTGAATGGGTATAAAACGAACACCATATAATTGATGAGATAATTCACATGGTTTGATGATTTTGTCCTTTGAGTCAAATTACAAAATAACGAGTCTTATCACCATGTGATGGAGAGCCCATCGGATAAAGTTTTCTAAATGTATTGAGTGTATTTCTGGTGACTCTGAGAACATACGATGAAGCTTTCACAGAAGCTATGAGTATCATGACTGTACATGGTGTTTCCGCACACCAAGACAGTCACAGATGTTATTGTTTCTCCTGTTTTCGTTTGGCGTTTTATTTGCGAATGAGTGAGAGATTACCATGATTCTCATGCTTATGGTTTCACTGTGCATTCACCTTATCCTGTAATAGTAGTAACAGTGTTATTTTAATTGAACATGAATATTGATTTGAAAGTCAAACGATAATTCTTTTACATTGTCTTATATGATTACTTATTCTGTGCGCTTATTGTATCTTGGTTAACGCTTATAATGCTGATTTATATTCAGCAGATAAACTTATCTTTAACAGTTTCTTAGTGTGAAGCATCGTCTTACGATAACTATTCCCTGTATTGTATAATGTATGAATTATTGTTTGTGTCAGTTTGCTCGGTTTTCGTTAGTTTAAGACAAAACGACCAACTGTAATGAATTTGTATTTTATCACCGTAGGGAGATATTTTCTCTGCAGGTATTTAAACACGCCACTCGTCCTAGGAACCTGATGAGTTTAGGTCTTGAACCGAATGCATATTTTTTAATTAATAAATAAACTGATCATCTGACAAATAATTGCTTACGCTGCGCTAGGTAACCATACTTATCTCAGTTGTGCTGTTAGACGCTTCGAATGAAATACAAAAACGGAATAAAAGTCTTTAGTGCTTGTTGTCTTTAAACAGTTTGTATTTTGAAGAAAAAAAATAATCAACAATAGAACATAAATCTGATAACTAGGAATTAAGCTAAAGATAGCGGGATTCTGACCACATTTTTTACTTGTTCGATGAATCAAAAAGTCATGTATGTATCACATTCCACAGTGTTATTACACCTCATCTTCGTAATCTGTATAGTTTTGGAAGAAAGGACATTAAAATTATGTGAATCAAGGTTCAAAGACAGAAGATAAATATATATTCAATATATTTATTTAAAAAATTACGGATTGTTAACTAAATGTGAAAAAAAGCTACTCAAAATATAACTTTCACTCCTCTCTTCTCTCATCTGAATAATCAATCATTCGATTTGAAACTAGCTGAATTACTTTTATTGATTCTGCAAGTATTTTTCTTAATGTCTTTTTCATGAGATTGCATATTATTCAACATTTTGAAACAAATTATATGCTTCAAAAATATGCTTATTGCATGCTGATTTAGATGTGACATAGGAAAAGTTTTTTCATAATAACTGCATACTTCAACGTTTCATTGTCATCCGAAGCGAGTGATTAGATTTGTAACCGTAATTCACTGGGACATATTACTTCCGTTTACAAAAACGATTATATATTGATGTTTTCAAAAAACCTCTTGAGATATGCTTCCTATTGCTAATAAATAAAAGCCAAAAGTTGTGACAAAAGTTGATTAATCTCACTCGCTTAACACCCTTAAAGTTATCTACTTCCGTCGTGTTCAGCAAACTAAAGGACCAAGCATCGATTGGAAAATTATTATTCTACAAAAATGTGTATTGTGGTGATCTTCTGTGAACAAATTACCATAATAACCAGCTCCCTGTACAAAACTGAACTGATTCACATTGTAAACTTATATCAAGTGTATATTGTATGACCGTTAGATCGAATCAGTCAGACTGCAATAAAAACCATTATTTGTATTGATACATCTAAACAAGGTTGGGAAAAGATGCCTCAGTCAGTTGATGTAATCAATGATTTGAACAGATTATGTTTGAACTTGTGCAATGCAAATAATCTATGGCCTAAAATGATGAAAATTGATATTTAATTTTCAATTAGTTAGGAATTTGTTGGTTATAATACGTATTTATATATATATTTATTCTTAAACTGAATGAATTCATTATTGCAAAACTGGATGGTTGAAAATTCTAATTCTGTTTTATATTTCAATAGTTTACATTATTGAATACAAATGAATGTATTTTTTCTGGTCCCTGAAAAAAATTAACTAAGCAAAACAACTGAATCAGCTGACAAACAACTCGTCCTCCACTAAATTATTGTCAAATAATGCGATATCCAGGTGAATTTCTATACATAAGTGATATTGTTGATGGTTGAAATGCTATGTATATACACTCGAAATTCAATGGGATATCAATGAATGGCAAATGTTTTGCTTGTCTGCTTGTTTGTGGTGCTCTGGTTTGATCAAAAACTTTTCAGTTTAGCAATTATTGTAACTGAATAATAAATCTTATTCAGTCTTCACTACTGTTTTACGATTAAATGTAACTAGCAAGAGTATTTTGATCTTTGTCTAGTACAAACTGTGAACTAGATAATTATTCGAAAAATTATTTTTGTCGTAGGATCACCACACCAAGTATTGTGACATCATAGGTAGCAAGTTGAGTACATATTATGGTTGTCATTTTGTCGTTCATTTGCAATGAGCAAAAAGAACTAATTTTATTATTATTCCACCCATCAAGTTAGTTTTATTTCCTTCATGAATCATGCAATCATCACGTTTTTACTATGCAGACTGTTTAGATGACGTGATAGTTTATTCGAATGATAATAGTTATTTTATTGATATCCACTCGTGCAGAAATACTATCAGTGAATAAACAGTCAACCATGAACAATGATCTTAAATGAAAACTTACCAGGATTGTTGTCTCTTTGATCTGACTAATGTTTTCAAATGTAAGAATACCGAAAGCATAATCACCAGTTTTACATGAAATAAATTATTTTTCTATACCATCCTTTTTTAATATTGATTATTCATGAACAGTAATCAAAATATTCCTGTACTAAGTTTTTGTACAAGAACTAATAATGCCTCTTATTTTTTGAAATCCTAGTCTAGTCTACTTTGTAATAACCGTATCAAAGCATCTTTCAAAACAAACAAAGAGGAAAATAGAATAATCATCCTCATATAATATGCGCTTTCCAAAGGTAAAGATAGAGGAGTTGAGGATCAATTGTACGATACACTGCAGCCAATCGACATCATTAAAGAACAGTGAAACAGGTTTGTAGAGTTGTAAACGTTGGTTTTCAGTGCTCTATTAACGATAACAAACGTTAGTAGTTAATGAAAGTTCTTTGATTGATCCAGCGATACATTTGCTTCTACTTGTATTCGGTTGGGAATTTGTTACGTTAAATGTCGAACAAATATATGGTCTAGACCTTTTGATAATTTTCAATAAATACAGAAATTGAGTTAAACACATAATCGTGATCGAGATCAATTTGTTCTGTAACACATCAGTCAAATACACTTGTTCAGTGACAATCGTTATTTAGTAACAATGACATTTTCATACTACACCATTAAACGTACGCAATAAATCTGTACTAAAAATGCAAATTATTAGTAGGAAAGCTTAAGATTCGAAAGTAGTTTAAATAAAATATTTGACTGCAAACCATATAGATTTGTTATGCTGTCTCTTCCCCGACTGTTTATCCTTTGATAAATTTTCATACCAGTGCTTTCTAATAGGCTGATAAATCTGATGAACTATTTGCCTCCCAGGAGTTTGGTTGAGTCATCCTATAAAATGTGATTGAATCAAGTATTTGGAAATATTGTTATTCAAAGTAAGACAAGTGAGTCAGTTCAAGGATATTACCTAATAACTGTTTTTCACCTGCTCATATCACTGTAATAATTATGTGACTAATTTAGACACTAACTGACAAATAACCTGGTGTTATGATTTTCTGAGCATCACAATGTATCACTACACAACTCAGTTGAATTGATTGAATGTTTATTATTATTTATCAGATAAATCATATTTCGTTCATTGTTACATTCGTATAAGTGTTTAAACGGTCACTCAGCAAAACTACATAGTCTTCCTTCATTTTATGATGTCAACCAAAACGCTTAAGAGAAATGACTTTCTCAAATTCACCAAAGATTTACTTTTCGCATAGAAATTAATCCATTTTATGGAGAATCAGTATCTGTATAACACTGTCAAAGTTTTCTCAACTTACTCCTAGTGATGTTGCCTACATTCGATTGCAAACAAGTATAACACAAGAGAAAAATTAGTTTGTTATCAATCAATCTTCTAGCAGTTCCGCCAGCTTAAGGGAAGCTATCACGTCCGAACATCTTCATTCCGTCCGCAATCAAATGGTCAAGTAGAACGCTTTGTAAGCACATTCAAATATGCTTTAAAAAAATCTAAAGTGTGGGGGACCAAGGAAGAGGTCATAGAGTGGTTTCTGCTTATTTATCTCTCTACCCCGAATGTGCAGCTATTCATTTCAAGTGTAAGATGTTCATAAATCTCAAAAACTAATGTTTGAAGAATAAATATTGTGGGGCACTTACGATCTGTATTATTTTGAGTGGTGTGTAGAATTTCATTTGATAAATAATTATATGAAAAAATTATTGATTATGTTCAGTGATTTTTAAAATTACAAATAAATAAATAATAGATGACATTATTAACCAGCATCAGGAAAAATTTCGATTTATTGTACTATACTTTCTAACATAATTCTTACTAACAGCGTCAAGGTGATGTTCCAGATAATATCAGGTGTACAATCTCGTTCAATCGATAATTCGAGGAGCACTATAGATTTGTTTAGTATTTCAGGCTAATCAATGAGAAGTGTGTCTGAATTTCTAATCGAATCATCAGTAAACTTGTCAGTTGTTAGTGAGACATATATGAATTAAAGCATGAATACGTTGCTTAGCGCTGATTGGCTAATTTCCTATTCAAACAGCTCATGGATGATTTTTGGGAACAGGCTAGAAGATTCTCATACTGTTAGCTGCGTGCTGATTGGCTGAATCTAATTCAGTCAATCTATCCGGAAGCTACTCGAGTAAATGCGATAAATAAACTAACGTTGTATCTGTTTTTGGCCGTTGCCTTCGTCATCATCTTTGGATTCGGTGAGTAATTCAGATGTCAGAGATTTTCGGCGAATCATCGTCATTGTTTAGTATTAGATAGCAGTTTCTGAATCTGGTGAAACACAAAGATGATGAATATACGGCCCCTGCAGACATCAGCAACAGAGAATGTGAACGGTTCAAGTTACGCTCGTTGACAGAAAACCAGTTTAAATGCTTAATATTCATCAAAGCTCTTCAGTCACCGCAAGATGCTCAAATCAGAACTAGACTTTTGGTCCGACTGCATCAAGACCCGAACGTTACACTCAAAACGTTGATAGATGATTGTACGTAACTACAAAGCATCAAAACCTACAACACGTTGATTGAACAGGTTAATCCTAATTTAACTAGCAGTAGTATAATGCTGTTACTAGGTTCAAAGTCCAGAAGCCGAAAACATCTTGTAACAAACCAACGACGGCATGTTGGTTATGTGCTGATTGGCATTACGTACGATTCTGATTATTTAAAAAATATAAATTTCAGATGAGCAACAAACATGGACATAATGAAGGCCATCGTCAACCGAATCGTACGTCTCAGCCCAGGGAGAGGCATAAACGTACTCAATATGTGGTGAAGTTAGTCGACGCTTAATCACTTTCACTGATAGCTGCCTTTCAAACAGACTATGACGTTTGGAGTAAGTATGTTACCATCCAGATGAACGGTGCATCAGCTCGTTTTCAAATCGACACGGCATCTGATATCACCTTAATGTCTAGAGAAACGTACAAATTGCTGAGAAAACCGCCAATGAAGCGATCTAAGAAAACAGCTAAGAGCACCTTAGGTATTGTGTTAAAACTAGTTGATGAGATGCAGTGTGAATTAGCCTTCAACGGAAAAAGATTTTTAAGAATATGCTATCTGACAGAACGGCCAAAACTTGATCTTTATGTTCTAGGTATGCTCAAAAACTGGGAATATTGTATGTAACCATAAACAGTGTCTGCAACATATCGTATTCATCATTGAAAAACCCGGGACTTGCAAAAAAGTCTGGTGAAAGATTATAAGAAAAACTGAAGGTAAGGTTGTCTCTGTTTTTCAGAATAACATGGGACTCTCTACCAAGATAAAAGCTCCCTGACCATTGAAATCAGATGCGAAACCTATTTTTCGTCCGAGACATCCTGTACCGTATGCCACTTTTGAGTTGGTCGATCAGGAAATAAATCGCTTACAACAGACTTGGCTAATCCAACAAGTAAACTACTTTACGTGGGCCGCACCCATCGTTGTGATTAAGAAAGCTAATGGAATTGTACGCATTTGTGACAATTTCTCAACCAGTTTAAATGCTGCATTGGATATGTATCAGTATCTGTTACGAGTTCCTGAGAAGCTGTTTGACAAGCCTAATTGTGGGACATTTTTCGCGAACAGGGACTTCTCCATCACCTACCTACAGGTAGAAGTAGATGAAGATAGTAGAAGGCTCCTGACAAACACAGGTATACCTGCTTAGCTCAAAGTTTCTTTTGAGACACTAAGATCTCAGCTTCGGAATTGTTGTTGAATTTGACGATTTTAGTTATGGAGTTGAAGCAGTAATATATAATGTCTTTCCGGATAAATCAAAAAAAATTAATTGCCCCTGCTGCCAGATCATTCATTCAAGCCGGAGAATATCAGAGTTAAAATAAGAAAAAAACTTTCGAAAAAATTTTTGCTGTGAAACGAATAGAGAAAATGACGTAACGTCGAAAGATTGCGCTCCTGAAATCAAATAGCTTTCGAATAATAATATCAATTACAATATATAAAGTGCAGAATTTTTAGGAAGTGACATATTTTCCGTAGACGGGCGCTCATTTTCTTGCAAACTATTGTGAACAAACCAAATGAAAAGAGGATAAAAGAGAGCTATGAGACAACGATATTGCGGCATGTGAGATGAGGTATAGGAATACACTGATGAGAAAGTATACAATGGTGTAGAGGTTGGAAAAACAGACAGCATTTACAAAAATTAACGGATGTTTCAGGAGAGGTAAAGAAGCATTGTTCAAAATGTGATTTCATGCGTTGCACATTTCAGTTTCTACAAAAACATGTAAACCATTCACAGTCAGTTTTTAGTAAGTAATGATATAAGCATTTGTTCCTATCGCTTGAAAATTTGATGTTTACTTTGAGGTACTGAATGTTTATTAACAGCATAATAGCATAGTCGAATACATTTCGAGGTTGCAACAATTTATCAATCAAATATTTCGCGACGTTTCAAAAATGTAGCTAGTTGAACAAAGTAATGCATCAAAAACTTTCTCAAAAAAGGCGACAGTTTGTAACCAGAACAGGTTGAAATTTTTCCCGATTTACTTCACGAACAGGATAATTTGAGAAACTTTCCTCGCACAAATTAGTGTGTGTATCACTCACTGTACATTCGCAGCTCTAATCAGTATTTTAAGTACAAAAGGCACCTAACCAGTGAAGAAAGAGCTGATCCAACCACAATCAAGTGGTATTTCATTGTGCCTGGAATTCTATTTGCATGCTTGCAAATAAATCGTCATCATCAACAACCACCCATATTCGTTTTCTTGAAACACGGTTCATCAATGAAATCGATAGACATTTACGTACTGATTTCTTGACAAAAAGAAAGAATATTTCGCACCGGTCGAATATTTTATTGAAGTTGCGTTTGAAGGAGACGTGCACTCGGCGCGGCGTATACAACTTTATTCAGAGAATGAATAGAGAATCGCTTCAATGAATTAGAATGACCCCTATGATTCTTTCCATGATATTTCTAGATCGGAACACATCACCAGTGTTAGATCATCTAATCTGAATTAAACGCTTGATTCCTTATATTAACTGACGATAAAAAATCCTTTCCATAGTTTTCTGAAGCTGATTAATTTCATTTTACATGAATTTCAAATAAGCCTATCAATTACACACATTCAATTCTTATTGATGATCAGGCTATATGAAGTCAATTTGAGACTTTACCTACTACCAATACTTTGCTTGCATGCTTGCAAATACAATTCACGTCACAATGATAAATCGCTTGATTGTGATTGGTTCAGCTCTTCCGTTACTCAGTTGTTTTTTTTTCTTATAATACATGTTGGATCTTTTCCTCTCGAATAAGTGATACACACACTTATTGTTTCAAGGAAATTATCTCAGATTATCTCAAACGTGAACTAAATCAAGAAAAATTTCTATCTGCTCTGGTTACAAATAGACGCTTTATCTTGAGAAATTGTTCGATGCATTACTTTGTTCAACAAGCTAAATGTGATTGCTCGACATGATAAATTGTTTTAACCTCGAAATTTATTCAACTCTGATATTATGCTACTCACAAACGTTTATTACCTCAAAATAATACGTCAAATTTTCGAACAGGAGAAATAAATTGTAATTTAATGACATCGCAAAAACCGACTAAGTAGTTTACATATATTTGCAGAAATTGAGATGTGCCAACCAATAAACAACAATTTCTTGACATATCCGTTAATTTTTGCAAATGTGGCCAGTTTTTAAAACCTGTTCACTACTGTAAACGTTCTCTTCAGTGTGTTCGTATACTTCATATCCTATGCCCCAATATCGTTCTCTCATAGCTCTCTTTCATTCTCTTTTCATTTAGTTTAATCAAAATAGTTTGTATGGAAATGAGCGCCTGTCTACAGAAAAATTTTTACTTGAAGAAAACAGGCCTAATGTAATTAAATTAAAATTTTGGTTCGATCTCCTTTCATCACTTATAAAAACCTAAATTCAGTGAACTGCTCTGTCATCCTAATATATGTCACATCAACAGTAAACAAATACCAATGGTTGAATCATGATTTTATTAATCTTCATAACTCTTCCATGAAAAATTAGGAAAATACGAATTTTTCTTTCAAAAGTTTGCTGTAAAGCTGATTAATGATATGAACTTTATGAGACCCTGATATTCGTTCATTTCTGTTACATTCCTAAAGAAATACTTGAAATATTGGCCACAAAAATAAGGGAAATTTTCTTCCCGTATTTCATAATATCGATAAAGTTCTATGACATATAATTTAATATAATATTTTATATCAGTATGTCACCTATTCATTAGTACATACTTACTTACGCCTGTTACCCCTAATGAAGCGAAAACCGCACACCAGTTTTCGCCTACCAACTCTGTCCTAGGGTTCTTTATGAAGTTATTTTCAGTTTTTGTTCATTCTTGTCATATCCTTCTCTATTTCTCAGCGTAATGTGTTCCTTGAACTTCCTCTTTTACTTTTGACCTGAAGGTTCTATGTTAAGGGTTGTTTTGCGACGCAGTTCAGGTCTTTTCACGTTGTGTGTCCTAACCACTTCCACCGCTTCTTTCTGATTTCCCCTCCCACTGAAATCTGGTTTGTTTTCTCACACAGTACCTTGTTGCTGATCGTGTCTGCCCAACGACTCCTCAGATTTTTGTGTTAATAAACACTTGTATCTTCTGGATGATGCCCTTCGTAGTTCTCCAAGCTTTCGCTGCATATAGTGGAACTGTCTTGATATCTGTATCGAAAATACTGACTTTGGTTTTGGTTGAAAGTTGTTCGTAGTTCCAGACATTTTTCATGTGTTGAAATGCAGCCCTTGCTTTGCCCTTCACCTGCATCGGATCCACCGTGTTTGTCGATGATACTACTCAGATATTTAAAGAAGTCAGCGTCCTCCATAGAAACTCCATCAAGCGTGATTCGGTTGCCGCATAATGTTTTGTATCCTAGAAAATTACTTCTACCTTTATTTATTTTGAGAATTACTACTGCTGTGGCTGCGGCTACACTGGTTGTCTTCTCTTGCATTTGTTGTTGCGTGTGGGAGAGAAGAGGCAGGTCATCTGCAAAACGCCGATCGCGCGGCTGTATCGCAGTGGTCCATTTGAATCCGTGATTTAGTCCAGAATTCGACGTCTTTATAATCCAGTCGATCACCGGTAGATAGAGAAAGAGTGAGAGTAAGCAACCTTGTCTCTTATTCAACTCAGTTGTGTCTGTCAGCTGACTTCCGTGTACGATCTCGCAGCTGAATCCATAAAAAGAATTCCGTATGATGTTAACTATTTTCCCACGCAGGTCGTAGTGTCGTAGAGGCCTCCACAAAGTTTTCCTATCCGCGCTATCGAATGCTTTCTCGTAGTCGGTGAAGTTGATGTGGAGCTTGGAGTTCCATTTAATCGATTGCTCCACAATGATCCGTAATATAGCAATTTGGACAGTACGCGATCAATCCTGACGAAATCCGGCCTGTCGGTCTCGGAGTTGGGCGTATACAAAGTCCTTCATTCTGTTTCACAATACCCTGCTGAGGACTTTGCTTGCAATTGAAAGAAGAGTGATGCCTGTGTAAATCTCACACTTGCTGAGATCACCTTTCTTTGTAATTTCGATCAGATGTCCTTGTTTCCAATCTGAAGGTACTTTTTCCTCATCCTAAATGTTCTTCAAGAGCATATGACATATTTTCACAGTTGCTTCCACATCTGCTTTCATTGTCTCTGCTGAGAAGTTGTTTGGTTCTGCTGATTTGCCATACTTGATTTATCTGATGACCATACTGATCTACTTATCGTAGGCGCGTCAATATTATTTAGGAGGTCCGTGGATGCTGCTTCGATGAAGGGTGTGTTCAGTTGAGCTGGTCGATTCAAGAGTTAATTATAGTGCTCCCCCTACCTACTTTGCAGTTCTTCAGTGTTGTTGAATACTTGGCCCTCCTTGCTTTTCACTGGTACTTCCGGTTTAGGATGGTTTCTGGGCAGCTACTTTGTTGCCACTTACAACTTTCTCACGTTTACTTCTCTTGCAGACTTTTAAGCCCCCGTTGCAAGATACTCCAGATATTTTCGTCTGTTGGCTCTGATGCTCTTCTTGTTCTTCCTTTCTTCAGTTGTCGCAAGTGTACCTACTAAGATTCGTTCCTTGAGATTGTGCTTCTTACGACCTAGAACATTCCCATATATTGAAGTGATTGTCCATTCGATCCTTTTCCAATTGTATTCCAATGCTGTTTTCTCTCCGTTGAGTAAATACTACAAAACCTGGATCAGAGTGGTGTGATCTGGTGAAATTCATGTAGGTTTGTGTATGCGCTAGTGTAGGAATATTGTGCAGCTCATGACTAGTTCGTTAAAGGAAAATAGGTTTGCAAATCTGTCACCATTTTGTTCGAGGATGTTTTCATATCCACTGTTGTCCATGTCAACCTTGGTATTTAGGTCTCCCATTAGAATTTTAAAATCCTTGAGTCAACATTTCTTCACGATTGACTGCACCACTTCGTAGAATTGATGTTAAACGTCGTCGTTGTAGTCATTGGTAGGTGCATAACATTTAATGAATGTCATTATAATGTCCATGAGATTCCCATCGTATGAGTGCCTTATGTGCATGTTTGGACAGCGTCAGTGCAACTCTTTGTTTATGTGAAGCATTTTCCTCTTCATGACCAGAATATAATAGCCGTTTACCCTGAAGCTAGTTTTAATTTTCCTACATGTGTCCAATGCATTTTACTGAAGCCGAGCACCTCGAGGTTGTATCTTTTCATTTTTGGCGCAACTTGAAATAGTCTTCCAGTCTCACACAATGTCCGAATGTTCGATGTACCAAAAAGAATGGTTGCTCGGGTTTTCAGAAGAGGCGTCGGCTCCGTGACCTACGAGGAAACTCGGACTTCATCACCGGACGACATATTTCTTCATCCATCTCCCACAGTAGAGTGAAAGTTGGTTCTTTTATTTATTTCCGGTCAGCACTTTTTGGCAAGTTAGTTTTTTGTTGGGATGGATGTGCAATGTGCAACATCTCTTCCATTTTCCGGGACCGTCATTAGCTTCAAAGGTTCTACTGACGGAGTTATTAATTCATTAGCAGCTGAAATTAAATGAATAAAATTTATACATTGATTGAAAATGTAACATTCATTTTTAGAGAAACAATTTTATTATATAATCTGTTTTTAAAATGTTCGCAAACCCCCGTAAATTGTTTCCTAATCCACCTCTTATATTCAAAAACGATTTAACTTTTCAAATTTAGCCAAGGTGAAAATCAATAAAAAGCTAATTAAATATCAACGTCCTATTGAAGCATTCTTCATTCAATCATTAAATTTGTTTCAAATAAACATAAAGTTATACTTCATTGATAAAAAAACGACCCGGGTCAATTCGGTTTAGTGATTTTAGTGAACAAAATAGTTTAAGTAACATCAAACTGACGAACGTTCAACCAGACAGTTATTGAAAGCATTAGAAACTCACACTCATCACCTAGCTGGGAATATAGTTCAACTCATAAAAAATCTATTATTTTCAGTGGAAAATTATCATTCTCCAACATAAATGTGAGCTAATTGATAGTCTTTTTAAGAAGCCCGCTGGAGGATGGAATTATATTAGGACTACTCGTGGACGGACTAGTGTAATTCTTTGTGTGTGCGTCATTTGCTTCCTTATAGCCAGAGTGTAACTGTAGCTCTCATGAATCTAGTCATAGCTGTGCAACTTGTGTGCAAAGCGATTCGCTTGATCCATGTACCATCTTATCGCACTTTTTCCTTTCTCCTTCAACTTAGGTAACTCTCACAGTCTCCCATTGGGTTCCAACATTCCATGTTCGTTAAATAAACGTTGCTCCAGTTCGTTAAATAAGGTATCCGTTACATAACTTTTTGTTATAAATTCAGGTAATGAGGACGTTTTAACTCCCCCAGCGGAATTTGGATGGTTTGACTTATATTTGTCTGGTAAACGTTTTTTAGTGGACTATTATTCTACGGCGTGACAACCTGAACCCAATCCTCAACTGTTTTATGTTTACTCAAACTTATTTATTTAATTACCTCTAAAGCAGCACAGACCACAGATCAGCGTTCTATTTAAACAATTAAAAGTCATTCGGTTTTATTTTTTTCTGTTAACTAAATGAATCTAGCCTTCCACGGTGTGATGTTTACAGCTGCGAGATGATCAAAGTTCACTCACTTTTCATTGTAGGCTGATTGTAAGTTAAAGCTATCGAACGCCCCTCCCTCTTATTTGTGTAAAGTGTTTTAAATCATGTTATCATCCAACTCCACTTAACTTCTTCAACTTGAATGAATGAAAGAGTGTACACTAAAAAGACAGACTGATGCATAGATTGCCAATAAAACTTGGTTGATTGTCAATTTCAGCAAACCTCACTTCTTTACTGTAAACAAAATGAATATAAGGAATCATTTCAAAAAAATTGTTATGATAGGGTTCAGTCAAAACGTTATCGACAAGTGATTCTAGCGTTATGGAGATTCAATGAAATAAGATTTCGCCAATCAAGATGATGCTTGGAAGGTTCTGCTGCCACTTCGAAAGTTGGGTGCAAGTGGTCTGTGTAGGTACTGTAATTTTATCTTGCGTCTGAACTCACGAGATCGTTCATTTTCTGTGACAGTTCAATAATCAAGCCAACACTTTGACTACAACTCGTCACTGATTAATTTTTGTTGCCGCTATTTGAAGCTAGCTGTGAAGAAGGACGATGATCTTCTAACGCTTATGAGCATCGTCAACCGTGAATGCGAATGCAGTCAGTGGAAGTCTTTGTCTGAAGACAAGTTGAAAGCCCTCCTACGCATTTGCAGCACCCAGTAGCAAACGTTCAGTGACGCTAGATCAAGGCTTATATGTCGATTTAAGCAAGATCCGAAGCTCACCCTCAAAGATATGGTTAACAAAAATCAACGTCTTATCAATTTCTAACGAGACACAAGTTTGATGCATTGTGATAGGTCAAGCCGATTTGATGTACATTTGGTACATCGGCTTCTTAATCAAAATAAATGTGGCCTTTCTTCAACCTGTTTATCTCACTGCAGCTCAGAACGGAAGATCAAACCAAAACCACTGCTGACTCCCGGCTCTGCGGCCCAAAACACTGTGTACGAGTCTAGGCTAGCTTTCCATTCAAAGACAACCGTGCCTTATGCAACATTAGCAACAGAAGATGAAAAGTTGAATCACCTTCAACTACAAGAAGTAATTACTCTTGGGCAGTACCCATATTTGTATGCTTCTCACTGTCTCCTGTATATGAGTTTATCTTGTTTAACATTTAGTAACTAATTATGTGCTTGAAATGTTCAAATTGCATACCATTTTGAATGGAATGTTGGAAGACGTTTCTCATGATAACTGCATACTTAAACGTTTCATTGTCAATAGAAGCGAGTAATTATATTTGTCACCGTAATATACCGAAACATCACACATCTGCTTACAAAAGCGATTATACGTTGATATTTTCAAAAAACCTCTTAAAATATATTTCATATTGATAATAAATAAGGGTTAAGAGGTGTAACAAAATTTGATTTATCTCACGCGCTGAACACTCCTAAATTTATCTACTTCTGTCGTTTTCAGCAATCCGGAATACAAAACATCGATTGAAAAATTATTATTCTACACAATATGGATTCTGGTGGTCGTCTGTAAACAATCTTGCCCTATAACTATCTAACTTTACACAACTAAACTGATTCACATTTTTAATTTATATCAGATGTATATTTTATGACTGTTAGATCGAATAAATGAGAATGAACATAAAGTTTTTTTGTCTGCAATAAAACTGTTATTTAGGTGTGTACATCTGAGCACGCTTAGTAAAAGATACCTCGGTGACTTGATGTAATCAATCATTTGAACAGGGTAAGTCCAAATTTACGCATTGCGAATAATCTATGAGCTAAATTGAGGAATATTGATATGTCGTTTTTAATTAGTTAGTAATATTTTGGTTTCTCTACAGGTAAGTTATCAAATAAGACATTGAAACAGACTTTAGAACTAATATTTTCTTCTTATACGAATTACTTATAAACTGACTCATTTGTAACTTCTCGAAAATCACTTGATCAAATCTGATCTTTTTTATGAAATTCAATGCAGGTCATTGAAATTCACATTTATCTGACTGGTACAGAAATAGAGTTTATAGAATTTAAAATTAGTGTGTTTCGTCATATTGTCATATGATTTATTTATTAATTAACTGAATAAATTCAGTATTCAGGAACGTATTGGTTTAAATTTTGTTTATGTTTAGTAAATCAAAAAGTTTTTATTGTTCACAGAGGAGTACGTTTTCCCACGTCTGTGAAAAAAATTTTAGTGAACAAAAAAACTGACTCAACATATCGTCTTCCACAGAATGATTGTCAACTTATGAGATAGTAAAATTTTTTTGACATATTGTTGTTGGTGAACGAAAAGCTATGTTAATCAATTTCAAAATCAATAAGATACCACTGAATGACAAATGTTGTTTTTCTTTGCTCGTTTGTGCTGCTCTGATTTTCCTGATACTAAATAATGTGACTGACTTAAAAGATACATTCAAACTTCAGTGTGTAACTGACATGAGTATGTTGATCTTTGTTTAGTGCGAAAACTGTGAACAAGATAATTCTGCAAAAGAATATACTTATCGTAGTGTTATCACACTATATATTGTGATTTCATAGGTAGTCAGTGAAGTACATGTTTTGTTGGTCATTTTGTCGTTCATTGGCAATGAGAAAAATGGATTAGTTTAATCATTATTCAACCCAATAATTTATTGTCATTTTCTTTATAAAACGTGCAATTATTACCTGTTTACCATTCAGATTTTTTAGTTGACTTGATATTAAATTTGGGTAGTGATAGATATTTTATTCAAATCTACTTGTGCAGAAATACTATCAGTGAATAAACAGCCAAACATGAACAATGATCTTAAACGAATACTTACCAATATTGTGGTCCCATTCATCTGTATATTGTTTTCGAACATAAGAATACCGAAAGCATAATCACCAGATTTTATAATTATTTATGTTTTTTTAAAATGATGTCAGTCAGTAACATTATGTCTTGCATTTTATTCATTGACATGGAAAAAATAATATATATTCATGAACAGATAAAACCTGTTATATTGTTGATATCCAAATTTTCTCACTTACACATTCCGTAATAAATGTTGAAGTTAGAATATTATGTTTATTGTACATTGAATTATTGATCGACAGTAAAATTACTGACCAGTCGATAAACCACATAAGGCTCAATCAGTAACTGGTTTCAATTTCTGAACAAACCAATGGAAAAATTAATACTCACAATTTAATAAGGTTACTTACATAATAAAAAGTCACTTCTATTGATACCTGTATCATTGTGAACAAACAAACACTGATGATTTTAGGAATTTTAAGCAGTCGAAAGACTAATCATGTAGAACTAACATGTGTGTGTTTCAAAATCACACTTACTTTGTTTAAAAAACTAACATCAGGACATAATCAAAGTTCCTAACGTTTTCTGAATTCATATTTCGAGATACCTGTATGATTTCAAACATATTGAACACCGATATTTTGAGAATTTATAGGCAGAGAAAAGACTGTGAATGCAGAATAGATATGTCTATGTGAGTCCAAATGACATTTTTATTATTTTTATCGTTACATGCATGATAAGAAAGTTACGGAAGTTCGTTCTTTCTAAATTTCATTATTTCATTGAAAACAACACATATGAATAAGGCTATTTACGCCTTCAGATCATGTGTGTTTATTGCCGGTCTCATTCACGACTCAAAGGACGCTGCTATACATAGAGTTTTCGACCACATACCCTGGAAATTTGACTCTCAGGAATAAATTGCAACTATTAAAACTTTGCCCCGAGATATAGAAGGTTACTGCTTATAAAAGCTATGTCATCTCATGATAAAAGATAGGCTTTTTTGGATGTCACGAGACTGATAACCCTTCTACTAAGCAGTGATCAAACATAAAAGTACATGTAATGTTTGTATATTGAGAGACACCTAAATATTATCCAATGAAATGAAACATATATCCTGAAAGTGAATAGAATCAGTTGAATACATAGGACGCAGGATGGACATCAAATATTCAGTTCACGAGAGATTCTATCGTACTCTGACCATGGAGTACAAAATGTTGCGTTTACCAATCGGTTGCACTTATACTATCCAACTACACCCAGAGAGCACAGAATGAACTAATCGACCCAGTATCATCAAGGCATCTTTCAAAATAAACAAGAGGTCCTTAAATTGAACATCATCCTATATTATGCGCTTACCGAAGGTTATAATGACGGAGATGAGGATCAATTCTATTAGACACTGCAGTCAGTCGACGGGACCTATGTGACAAAATCGAATTTGATGGGGAACATTGGTAATGAAGACAACTTAAGACGACATGGACTAGAGAAAAAAAGTAGTGGAAAAGACGAGAGATTCACGAAAATTTGTACTATCAGCAAGCTGCTTGAAGACAAATTAATAATGCAACAAAAACGCAAATATAAAATTGCATTGATTTCAGCAGATATCCCTACACATAATCATAAAGGACCATGACTTCATCAATCAAAATTTCAGAGAGATGATGGAGGAGGTAATATGACGGAGGGTTGCCAATTTATTATAAAATCAGCCCTTGGTGTTCGCTTGAATGAAATCGAAACTCAGAAAGCACAAAAATCGGGACTGACTGATAACAGCAATTCCAACATTTCTTTCTTTTGGACACTGAAAAACGCTACGATATCAACAAACGTCTTATCAGTGAGATTCAGGGCCTTTCAGTTTCTGTTTATTGCAGAGTAAACTATGATCGAGAATACTTAGAAAGCGATCAATGAAGCCTTCACTTCAAACGATCTCGACGTTCTCGACTACAAGAAGAACCTCTTAAAGACTTGATTACTGTCAATATTCTGGATCATATTCAAAACAGGAAGAACAAGAAGACAGCAATCATTATCAACTAAATACGGACAGAGGCGGTCAAAGCAAAGAAGAAAACCAGCAAGTGAAAGGCAGTAACATTTTCGACAAACGACAGCATGAAAACTAAATAAAAAATATGAGACACCTGTTCGATACAAGAAAGGATCTTGCAGATATTGTTGTAAACCATTAGGATCGGTGTGAAGCAAGAAAATGAAAGTAATCAACAACAGTGGAGTCAGGCAAACCAGGTGTCTGGAGCACTCGAAAAAACTCCAACATAAAAGTAGCATCTGCCGACAACTTTACTTACGTCGTTCCAACAGAAATACAAGAAATCAGCTTACGAACATGGTGAAACACTCACGTATCTGCGCAGCACCATTCCGAATTCAGTTGGGTCTGATCCAGGTGTGAACGCGTTATCAGCAAAGCGAGGGTTGCATTTTCACAGCTGAACAAATTCTAAGACTTAAATTAAGTATCAACCAACACAAAAGTTACAATTTTCAATACAGATCTCAACACAGTTCTACTGCAAGAGGCAGAATATTGGAGAACAACCATAGTCAACATCTAAAAGAAACCAGTATTTATTACCGTTTGTCTACGCGAAATATTATGCATGCGTTTTTTACAAAATGTTCACTTTTGTATACTTTGTCATCAGTTAGTTCATATTCTTTAACTAATGTGCCACAATGTCGTTTTTCCATAACTCTTTTTCATTACTTTTTTTCATTTTTTTTGTTCAAAAGAGTTTGTAATACACTGAGAGACCTTCAAGAGGAAAATTTCTATTACCGAAAAATTAGCCAAATATAACAAAACTCAAATGATGAATGGACTATACATTTATTTTTGTTAGCATTTCGACTGTACTGTATTCAGGCTACGTAAATACTGGTCACATAAGTAAGTGGACATTTCTTTTCCAGTAATATTACATGTCGATCAAAGCCATTCACATATAATTTACAGAAACATTTTGTTCGTATCACTTCACCTACTTATTAGTAAATGACTAAAATTATATCCACTGTCAGCAGAATGATCTCAACTAATATCATTAATTTTTAAAGAAATTGATACAACGTTTTCGTTATTCATTCATTCATTATATAATTTGTGCTTCTGAAAATTTGCGAAGAATTCGAAAGTATTTTTCTACTCAATGCACCTCCTATATTCAAATGTTGATTAAACATTTAGCTATTTCTATCAAGCTAATTAAACGAAAACGTTCTATATAAGAAAAATATTCTTTATTTAACCAATGAAATTAATTCAATGAAAAGAAAGTCATATATGCTTAGGAAAAAATTAAACCCAGTCCATTCAGTTTAGTTATATCAGTGAATAAAATAGTTTGGGCAACATCACATTGACTGATTTGTAACTAGATAATCACTTAAAGCTAGAGGTTCTTGTTTTTCTTCGTCTTATAGCTAATCTGGGATCAGCAGTGATCTTCTAATCAACAACGTTATTCGACTCATTAGGAACAAATTAATTCATGTGGGGAATTATCATTCTTGCCAATAAATCTGAATTCAATCACTATCATGAGTTTATCGACGAGCAAGGTATTTGGATAACCAATACTTGTTGAATTTTTGTCTGTTTCTGTTAGCAAAATAAATCTAGCCTTCTGTGGTGTTATGCTAACACCAGAAAGGTGATAAAATTTTCTACACTTTTGATAGCAGGCTAATTTGACAGTAAAACTAACAAACGAAATATATTTTTTTCGTAAATATATGTTTCCATTCATGTTATGATCTTACTGTCAATCTCGTTACACTTGTATTCAAGCAGGAGTGTACACCAAGAAGACAGAATGTTGCATAGATTACCAATACAACCTCATTCACTGCCTTTGAAGAGCACTAGTTCTCACCCGAACTGCAGCTTACAAGAATTATAATAAACATTTTAATAGATCTAGACACAGGTGTACACATGATACATTTCTCCGTAGATTTATAGACGTGGTTGAATTATATTGGAACTATATAACTTTGCATTGCCTTACTGTTACAAGTATCATTACCAGAGAATAACAGTTACATGAAATGAATGAACCTTACCTAATTAGAACTGGAAAAGGTAGTTCAGGACACAGTAGACAGAAGAGTGCAGTTCATCGGCCTATGCTTTTTCGAGGGTAACAGGCTGAAGTGTGGTCATTCTTATAGCGAGTCCATTGTGTTGACATAGCCTTTGGATAAATATTTCAGACACTTTTTCACAGGTTATTGTTCACTAGTCTTTTGTTCCTGTCAATCATTTTCTCATATTATTATATTGAATTAGTAAATGACCCGACACATGTTTTGTAATTGTTAGCAAGATGACGTAATATCGATTTCATTGAGAGGATGAACAGATAACAATCACTGTTATGGGTCGGAATGTGGATGTCACTTCTAGGTTGGATACATCATGGTATCTAAAATGTAATATAACCTTTGTGGCACACGTCCATGAAGTTTTTGGCGAATGTACTGATCCATATTAGATGACGTAGACCACCTAGTTGTTATTTGATAGATATTAGTAAACGACGATTAGAGACGTCGAATGTCATGTCTCGAAGTCACTTGTAATGACGCAAGTGCGTTCATTTTGTGTCTTATCTCAAATTCCAATCTTCAGAATTGCCCATGACTGTTTCTGTGTTTATTGGATTTATGTCACTAGATACTACATCTGGACACACATGTTTGAAACCTCACCTATTCGAAGATCAATAATACTTCTACTGTCTCTGCTACAACGAGATTTGAATGTACAATTTGGTACGGCAACTTGTATCAATATAAATCTATACAAAGATATACGTTGTGACTGACTGACTGACTGATATATATGAATAATGTGCTGATCAGAAATAGATATTGTAAATATGCTAGTACAATATTGATGAATTTCAGTCACAATAAGAGAATGATGAAATTGTTATGAGAACATGTACGTTTCTTGAGAGTGCAAATTGCAGCTGAATAAGATGAATGATGATGATCTCAAAAGTTACCGATTATTAGAATGTAGTATAACTCGTATAAATCAGAATAAAAATACATCTCAACCTCTCCGGTTATTTGAGGCATTTTCTTCTTCATGGCCGAAGCGAAACAGCAACTCTTCGGATGCTAGTCTGTGTTGCGAACTGGTTCCCAGAAACTCCAGGTTTTATCTTTTCATTTTTGCTGCAACATAGATGACTCTTTGTCTCCGATATAGTTAAAACGTCTAGTGTGTATTTGTTAATTATTACTGCATGCCAGAGAAGTGCTACCGGCCTATTAACTTTCAAACAGAATTGGATTTTATGATGAAACGTAATATTTCTTTTACAAGAACATCATTCAATTCTCACAAGTGTGTGAAAACTGTTGGAAACTTTATTTCTTGTTAGCGATTTTTAGTGAGCTAATTTTTTTCCGATTCTATAATAATAGAAACTGAGAAATCATGAACTGATACAAACTTATAATTTGGAAGTAATATTCAGTCACGTTTTTCTTCAAAAACAAGATCAATAGTTTTGTATCCAGTTATGTAACAGAAATCTCATAAACTCTGACTAACAGTATTTTCAACTAAATAACGTATGTATCAACTTGAAGTTCAGATCAACCTTTCCTGGTATATAATAGAGGAAAACCTGGAATATCTGTCAACACTTATTCAATGTTATCACTTTATTACAATTTTCGTTATGATGGAGACTATTTTCTCGCTTTTCACTTTGTCTCATAAATGTTCACATTAAAGATGAAATCACTAATCATCAGTGAAAGCATGAGAAATTCGATGAGAATTCACGTACATAAAGATCACAAACTCACGAAAAATGATGTTGGGATAGCATTCTAGAAGTCGCCCACGCATATGGTCGATTGAGGAACTTATCATTATATGTCCTAAGACTTCCATGGGAATATCGATTATATGTATAATTATATTAATACGCATGTTTACTTGTATGTTTTTGATTCCGTCAATATGTGATCTTCAGCGTCTTTCGTTTCTTCATTTTCCAACGGTGTGGAGGTTCTAACGTTTGACTGTCGTCAAATATACAGTGGTTTTGGGCGTTACTCCAGTAGAGAATCTAACGGTTTTAATTAAAGATTGAATCATTGATCATCAGTGGAACCATACGGACATTCGATGAGAAAATACCCACATAAAGATGAGATAACAACGACAAATGGTGGCACCTTATTCGTGTCGCTTCTGTTTTAGTATCAAAATGCATTTTTTGAAGTCTCATCTCACTACAATAGTCAATGGTGAGTGAGTAATTCCCAATAAATCGACATGAAGCAAAGCTGAAGTGTTTTGAATAAATCTTTTTCCACACTTAACATGGCAAAAATATTTCATATATCACCCTCAAATATGTATAACCTGAATAGTATACCAATCAGCTCACAATTCTAATGTGTTGATAAATTTTAACTTTCATTAAAATTACAAAATAAGGAGTCTTCATCCAGTGTGCTTAGGAGCACATCGAATAAACTTGTCTCAAGGTTTAGAGCATACTTCGAGTAAAGCCGAGAACGTGCGATGAAGGCTGCAGAGAATGTTTTAGTTAACATACAGTAAATAATCTTATCTGTAACAGTTTCTAAGTGTGTTACGTCATCTCAACTGTTGGGACAGCGATCGCCTGTATTGTATGTCCCATGAATTGCAGTTTATTTTGGACACGTTTTGTATCAGTTTGCTCGGTTTTCGTTATTATTAAACGTAGCGACCAGCTGTGATGAATTTTTATTTTATCACCATAAGTAGATGATTTCTCTGCAGGTATTTAGATTCGCTTCTTGTCCAAAAAAGCTGATGACCTACGGTCTGCACCTAATGATTGTTCTTTTTATTATTGAATGAACGGTTTATCAGACGAATAATCGCTTATGCCCCAATTGTCCCGTTAGGCGAATCGACAAACATACCACAAAAGAATAACAAGTCTTCAGTGCTCGTTGTTCTTAATCAGTTTGTAATTTAAATAAAATTTAAACAATAATTGAACATCAAATTATTGCGTAAGAATAAGAATAAAAATAGCAAGCTTCTGACTAGGTTTTCTACTAGTTAGATGCATCAAAAATTCTTGCGTCCATCAGATTCCTCAGTGTTGGTACTACTCAACATCGTAATCTGTATAGTTTTGAGTAAAAAGGGACAATAAATAATATCAAATTATTATATTGAATAATAATATGTAAATTATTAATTATTTATATATGCAACATATTTACTAAACAAATTTAAGAATGACAGACCAAATTTAGGAAACAGCCAATCAAGTATTTCTTTTCTTTTCTCATCTATCGTTCCATAAGGGAGTGAATGAACTGATTTTAAGGATTCCGCAAGTATGTTTTACTGTCTGCTCTATAAGAAGGAACATTACTTCCTTTTTCGAAAAAGAGTATATGCTTGGAATATGCCTTGTGCATACTGCTTTAAATGAAACGTTGAAAGAGTTTTCTCCTGATCACTGCACACTTTAACTTTTCATTCTCAGGCGAAGCGATTAATTATATTTTTCACCGTAATTTACTTGAGTATCCCACTTTCGTTTACAAAAACGCCCAAAAATTTATGTTTCTCGAAAAATCTCTCAAGATATGCTTTGTTTCGCTGATAAACAAGGGCTCAATAGTGTTTGAGAAGAGTGATAAATATTTATCTATCTCAACCTCTGAGCACTCCTAATTTTAAAACGTTTTTCACTCTCAGCAATCTATAACACCAAGCTTCGATTGAAAAATGATTATTCCCGAAAATTGTGTATGATGGTAATCGTCTGTAAACAAATATCATCATGTTGCCGAATGAATATTTTATTCTACAAAACTGAACTGATTCACATTTTTAAACCATATGAAGTGTATATTTTATGATTGAAATTGTAACATCGAATCAACCAAACTGAACGTAAAGTTTTCTTTTGACGGCAATAAAACCATTTTTTAAATGTCCACGTCTTAACAAGAATAGGAAAAGATGCTTTTCCGTGACTAGATGTAATCAGATGATTCGAACAGAGTAAGTTGGTGATAAGTTCGTCACTTAGTAAGCAGTGCGCTTTTATACGTATCCACAAACCTTACCGCCTGCCCTTTCGATTGCCGGTGGTAGGGTGGCGAGCGTAAGTGTTTAATGGCTAGCCGTTGACAGAAATTACGGAATTGGGAAGAGGTGAATTGAGAGCCATTGTCGGATACGATCACATCTGGTATGCCATTTCGTGAGAAAATTTCAGTTAGAAGCTGTATAGTCTTAGTTGTAGTGGGCGGCATAACGGGGCTGATTTCCGGCCATTTAGAAAAGGCGTAGACGACAATTAAATACATAGTTCCATTTATTGGGCCAGCGAAGTCGACATGTATCCTGGACCAAGGATGCTCAGGTTTGGGCCATGAAACCGGTGGAATTTTTGCATTCATCTTTGCCGCCTGCTGACACCTCATGCATTTTTCAACCAACGCTGTGACATGTTGATCCATGTGAGGCCAGTGTGCATAACTCCTGGCTATGGACTTCATTCGTTTAATCCCAGGATGACCAAGATGGAACTTTCTCAGCACTTTTGCATGAAGGGATTCTGTCACCACTACTCTTTCACCAAACATCAGACAATCGTTCACGATGCATAGTGACTCCCTGTAGTATTTAGAAGTATATGTATCAAGAATTAAAGGTATGCACAAACGAATGTAATGTATTCAGAATTCGAAATCAAGCATTTCACAACAACAAGAAGTTACTAGTTCATTCAAACACCACATCCGCCACCGCTTAAATTGGAATGTATATGTCTGTAATCAGTTGTACGTCTTCTTCTCAAATTCATCCTGTGTCTGTCCGACAGTGTATTGGATAAAGACTCTGTATTATCTAGAATGCTCTCATTAGTATTAGAATTAACAACCGAAATTGGAACAGACTCACCTGGCTCTTGGAATTGTATTTGATCAACATGTCGATTGTGTGTACTTAAGTCATTGATATCTAGAAGTCGCACCATAGATTTCCCAACATTCTTCTGAACGATCCCCGTGGATGGTCGAAGTTCATTGCCGCGATAATATGTAACTTCTGCAGACTCCAAACATCTCATATTCGATCGAAGAATTCTTCCTTTTAATAGTTTTGATGGAGTCTCTTTCGTCACTGAATGTCTGGCATTTCTATATTGCAGTAGAAAGGTATCTACTCCCCTCTCCAGCTCATTAAATGTTGAGGCGGCAATAGAATCAATAGCAGTTTACATACCTCCACTGCACTTAGCACACGTGGCTTTCAAATCTTTAAGTACAGCATCAGAGTTTTCTTTAGAAACTAGGAAAGACAACTCCACTTTAAGTCTTCTCAAATTCTTTAAACCCAGTATTGACAGTCCTGTTTCACTAACTAAAAATTCACAAGGTATATATGAGGAATTATCATCTCTTATTAGCAATTCACAACATCCTCGTATAGGCAGTTTGTGTCCAGTAATCCCCAATATTGATACATCAGTGGGTCGTATCACAACGTTCGGATCTAACGATTTCAGGTTCTTGAATGAAATAATGGACTCTATACTGCCTGTGTCCACAATAAAGTCATGAAATGAACCAAGCGATGTATATAGTCGCTTTTGAATATGAGCATTACCTTTTGAAATGGTAGTTAAAGATAAATGATCATTAGGATCAGTTGAATTATTGGGATCTAAATAACAAGCTTTAGTACTACTTGAGGCAAAATGAACAGTAGCTTTGCATACTGCTTGAATGTGTCCTATCTTACCACATCTAAAACATTTAGCATTACGAAATGTACAATAATAACGAGAATGAAGTTTTCCACATGATAAACATTTGCCAAACTTGGTCTCACCTTTTTGATTTCCTTTGTAATTTTTTTTTGACACACCGTTCATTTTTACACGAGAATAGGAACCTCTGTTAAACGAACACAATTTTGATTGACCCTGAGATTGCTTTTCATCATGACAACTAATCAAAGTATTGGAAATCTTCATCGACTGAATATCAAGTTCATTCAACGCCTCGTAGTTAATGCACGCAGTTCTAACATCTTGAAAGGAACAGTTTGACATTCTTAACAGCTCTCTTTCCAAACTAGGTATGTTAATTCCTGCAATTAATCGGTCTCTCAGCTGCACATTAAGTTGATCACCAAAATTACATTTGACAGCCTGTTTCTGCAATTCAAGAATGAATTCCTTAACATTTTGGTCATTTTGACGAATCATCTTATGAAATGTGGCTCTTTCACGGCATTCAAAACCAGGGCACTTTACATGATTCAATAATAACTCCTTTAGCATTGCATAGGGAAGTGAAATAGGTTTTTCTGGATATGCCAAGGTTTTCAATAAGCTGTACGCTTCTTTTCCGATGAATGTTAGGAAATCAGCCACAATTTTATCATCTTTGACATCTTTCCTGGTCATACTCCAGATTTCAAACCTTTCCAAATAATCTTCAAAAGCTTCAGAAGTAGAATGAATATCTAGCTGTTCCATTACAAGATCCTGCTCGCGACGCCAGTGTAGTATTTAGAAGTATATGTATCAAGAATTAAAGGTATGCACAAACGAATGTATTGTATTCAGAATTCGAAATCAAGCATTTCACAACAACAAGAAGTTACTAGTTCATTCAAACACCACACTCCCGTCGCTGATACAGTTGCTTCATGCCACCTTCAAACGTTTTCGACGGCCAACCGTTGGTGACATATTTCATCATCATCTTAATGATGGGGTCGTTTCTAGAAGCATTTTGTATGTCTGTTGCAGACACCGGTAATGCGCGAACTGCGGTTGTCAGATAACATTCTGCATGGCCTTCTAGTGACAGAGATGCGATCACCATGTTTTCCTGAACCGCCATTTGATCATTGGATTGGATTTCGAAATCATACCCCAAATGTACCAAGGCCCATCGCTGAAGACGATTTGCAGAATGGGCTGGAATGCCAGACTTTGAACCAAATATTGCTAACAGAGGCTTGTGATCTGAGAGGAGCGTGAATCTCCGACCGTACAGAAACTTATGGAAACGGCGAACAGCTAACACAAGAGCAAGAGCTTCTTTCTCTATCTGACTATACTTCTTTTCTGCTGGGGTCAGTGTACGGGATGCATGCATAACGACTTTTTCTGACGCGTCTGGAAACTGATGTGAAATAACAGCACCTATGCCATATGCTGAAGCGTCTGCTGCTACGATGATCGGCATGGATTGATCATAGAATGTTAATAACAATTCCGAGCTAATTATAGACTTGAGTTTACCGAAAGCCGCGTCACACTCTTTAGACCAGTTACATGTGGTTTGCTTCTGCATTAGACAATTCAATGGAGCGCAAATATCATGCATCAAGGGAACAAAAGCTGAGAAATAACTGAATAAACCGAGAAAAGATCGTTATTCGGAAACATTAGTGGGAGTGGGCATCAGTTTGATAGCTCGGATGTTCTCAGGATCCGGTCTGCGACCGTCGGCATCAAAGATGAATCCCAAATACTTTACCGACTGCAATAGAAACTGGCATTTCTCTGGGCGTAACCGGAAACCATTGTCACTGATGCGTTGTAGTACCAATGTCGTGCGTTCCCGTAGCTGTTCTAACGTCTTCGCAACAATCAAGATATCATCGAGATAAGCTGCAACTCCTGAGATATCTGAAAGGTTGTATCCATTAGTTAGGAGAGCGCGAACTCTGAAAGTGGTAACTTTTTTCACGTGGTATAGTGTTTTTCTGAAATTTATCATTCGTAGGGTATTACACTGATTTAGTAGAATTTATCTATTGTACCCGGTGCACTTTGCTTCTAGAAAGCAAACCGTCTAAGTTTTTAATCAGTTAATACATACTTGTCGTTTGATAACGATTTTAACTTCTGAATACACTAGTTTAAGCCTACTTAAAGCGACTCTTGCACTTCATAACTGAACCTCTTATCTTAAAAATCCGCCACTGATTTTTAGTATTAACACAGTTAATACACAATAAATTATACCCTTAGATATTTGAGTTACTTAGACAAGCAATTATCCCACCCAATTTTCCATTATGACAAATAACTCGAGTAAAAGAGAAATGTCTCCAACTTTTAAACCACCCAAAAGATCAAAATCTGCAAACCCTATGTCAGATGAATCTTCACTAAGTATTCCAATAGTAAAACTCGTAGATATAAGAGATACTATACCCAAATATAGCGAAACTTCTACACAGAAAAAACTTCACCATAATCTTGTAAAGCCTAAATCAGGAAATTCACAAACCAAGGAGTTGAATACTCCATCCGAAACCGTTAATAGTAATAATAATAATAACCATGGCAGCGAGATACGACAGTTTGAAAACTCACTTGCCCAAATTAACGATAAGCTTAACCTGTTAGCACCCCTCATGCACTTATGGGCCCCGAATAATGATAGGAACCTAGAAGAATTAGCCAAAGCGGAATATATCCTAGGCTTTGTAGCTGAGGAAGTTACGAAAAGAATAATGTCTTCCTGCAATGCGATAGCTTATAACCTCCCCGACCACACATCCTTGAATTCGCTAAAGGAAACCTGTCTAAAAGCGTGTGATATGACAAACGTCAGCTGTCACGTCACTCGCCTCAGAAAAAAATCGGACAAATCAACTTGCCCTCTCCTTTTCAAATTTGGCTGCTGCAACAACGCCAAACAGTTTATCCTTACTTACTTACTTACTTTCGCCTGTTACCCCCAATGGAGCATAGGCCGCCCACCAGTTTTCTCCAACCAACTCTGTCCTGGGCCTCCCTCTCCAGTTCTGTCCAATGTTTGTTCATTCCTCTCATATCTTTCTCTATTTCTCGGCGTAGTGTGTTCCTTGGCCTTCCTCTTTTCCTTCTGCCTTGAGGGTTCCATGTGAGGGCTTGTCTAGTGACGCAGTTGGGTGCTTTTCGTAGTGTATGTCCTATCCACTTCCACCGCTTCTTCCTGATTTCCTCCTCCACTGGAATCTGACTTGTTCTCTCCCACAGTTCGTTGTTGCTGATGGTGTCTGGCCAACGAATACGAAGTATTTTGCGTAGACAACTGTTAATAAATACTTGTATCTTGTGGATGATGGCTTTGGTAGTTCTCCATGTTTCCGCTCCATACAGTAGAACTGTCTTGACATTTGTATTGAAGATCCTGATTTTGGTTTTGTTTGAAAGTTGTTTGGAGTTCCAGATATTTTTCAACTGTAGAAATGCAACCCTCGCTTTGCCAATCCGCGCCATCACATCTGCGTCCGATCCACCTTTCTCGTCGATGATGCTGCCAAGATATGTGAAGGTGTTAACGTCCTCCAAGGTATCTCCATCAAGCGTGATTCGGTTGGTGCATGTTGTGTTGCATCGGAGAATTTTGCTTTTTCCTTTATGTATGTTGAGACCTACTGCTGCAGAGGCTGCTGCTACACTGGTCGTCTTCTCTTGCATTTGTTGTTGAGTGTGCGATAGAAGAGCCAGGTCATCTGCGAAGTCCAGATCGTCCAGCTGCGTCCTAACTGTCCAGTTGATACCGTGCTTCCCTCCAGATGTTGACGTCTTCATAATCCAGTCGATGACCAGGAGAAAGAGAAAGGGTGAGAGTAAGCAACCTTGCCTGACACCGGTCTTCACCTCAAAAGAGTCTGTGAGCTGACCTCCGTGTACGATTTTGCAGTTGAATCCATCATAAGAATTCCGTATCATGTTGACTATTTTCTCAGGCACACCATAGTGTCGAAGAAGCCTCCACAGTGTTTTCCTATCCACGCTGTCAAATGCTTTCTCGTAGTCGATGAAGTTGATGTAGAGTGGTGAGTTCCATTCAATTGACTGTTCCACAATGATCCGTAATGTAGCAATTTGGTCAGTACACGATCGATCCTTACGAAATCCAGCCTGTTGATCTCGAAGTTGGGCGTCTACGAAGTCCTTCATTCTGTTTAACAATACTCTGTTGAAGACTTTGCCTGGTATTGAAAGAAGAGTGATGCCTCTGTAGTTCTCACACTTGCTGAGATCGCCTTTCTTTGGTATTTTGATGAGGTATCCTTCTTTCCAATCTGATGGTACTTGTTCCTCATCCCAAATCTTCTTGAAGAGAATGTGAAATATTTTCGCAGTTGCTTCCACATCTGCTTTCATTGCCTCTGCTGGAATGTTGTCTGGTCCTGCTGCTTTGCCGCTCTTGATTTGTCTGATTGCTATACTGATCTCCTCAATCGTAGGTGCGCCAATATTAATTGGGAGGTCCGTTGATGCTGCTTCGATGTTGGGTGGGTTCAGTGGAGCTGGTCGATTCAATAGTTCCTTAAAGTGCTCTACCCACCTATTTCGCTGTTCGTCAGTGTTGCTGATTATTTTCCCTTCCTTGCTTTTCACTGGTCGTTCTGGTTTACGATAGTTTCCGGCGAGCTTCTTTGTTGTTTCGTACAATTGTCTCAAGTTTCCTTCTCTTGCAGCCTTTTCCGCCGTCATTGCTAGATCTTCCACATATTTTCGTTTGTCAGCTCTGATGCTCTTCTTCACTTCCCTGTTTGCTTCTGTAAACTCGGCTTGCGCCTTAACTTTCTCTGCTCTTGTTCGGCTGACATTCACTGCTGCCTTCTTGTTCCTCCTTTCTTGAATTTTTTCAAGAGTACCAACAGAGATCCATTCCTTGTGATGGTGCTTCTTGCGACCAAGGACCTCCTGACATGTTGAAGTGATTGCCTCCTTAATCCCTTTCCAATTGTTCTCCAATGTTGCTTACTCTCCATTGAGTAGATCCTGAAAGGCCTGGAACCTATTGGTGAGGGCTATCTTGAATTCGTTGAGTTTTACGGTATCCCGAAGAAAGGCCGTATTAAACTTCTGTGATGTTGTCTGCCCCGTTGTCCAGTGCTTCTTTAGCTTCAATCTCATTTTGGCGATCAGCAAATGGTGATCTGAGGCTATATCAGCTCCTCTCTTGGTTCTCACATCCTCCATAGTCCTTCTGAACTTTTTGTTGATACAGATATGATCAATCTGGTTTTGAGTAGTGTGATCCGGTGAAATCCATGTGGCTTTGTGAATGCGTTTGTGTGGGAATATTGTGCCACCGATGACCAGTTTGTTGAAGGCACATAGGTTTGCAAATCTCTCACCGTTTTCGTTCCTTTCTCCCAGTCCATGTCGTCCCATGATGTCTTGATATCCAGTGTTGTCCATTCCAACCTTGGCATTCAGGTCTCCCATAAGAATCGTCAAATCCTTTGGTGAACATTTATCGACGATTGACTGCAGCCTTTCGTAGAATTGATCTTTAACGTCGTCATTGTAGTCATTGGTAGGTGCATAACATTGGATGACGTTCATTGTAATGTCCTCTTTCTTTGTTTTGAAGGATGCTTTAATGATTCTCGGCACATGAGATTCCCATCCTATCAGTGCCCTTTGTGCATGCTTGGACAGCATCAGTGCAACTCCTTGTGTATGTGAAGCGTTTTCCTCTTCATGACCAGAGTATAACAGCAGTTCCCCTGAAGCAAGTCTCAGTTGTCCTACCTGTGTCCAATGTGTTTCACTGATGCCGAGCACCTCGAGGTTGTATCTTTTCATTTCTGCCGCAACTTGAAATAGTCTTCCAGTCTCCCACAATGTACGAACGTTCCATGTACCTAAAAAAATGGTTGCTCTGGTTGTCAGAAGAGGCATCGGCCCCGTGACTTCCGAGGGGACTCGGCTTTCATCACGAGACGTCATAATTCTTCTTCCAACTCCCATGGCAGAGTTAAAATGGTTTGAATTATTTTTTCTGGTTAGCGTTTTTTTGGCAAGTTAGATTTCAACGGAATGGGGCCGCCAACCCCATGTCCAACCCTCCTCCTTTATCCGGGCTTGGGACCGGCAGTAGCCCCTAAGGTTCTACTGGCGGAGTTAAACAGTTTATCCGTTTGAGCAATAATATTAGTTCATCAACCTTGTACAAAGAAGTAAAGGTTACCCCAGATCTAACGCCTTGTCAACGTCGTGTAAAAACAAGAGAGGCGACTAGATCACGTAACGGTGAGACAGCAGACAATCTAAACAAAATAACTCTCAATGTCATGAAAGTAAATAAACAAATAAACCACGATATAGATCTTGATAAGCATGTGGACTGTAAACCTTCTAACAAAGTACGGATGCCCTCTGTCACCAAGAAATCGAACGACCCTTGCAGTTCTAATCCCAGCTGTTCAAACGTTAACTTGACTGAAAATGTCCCAAAAACCAACACAGTCCCAGCTAAAACTAATAAAATTAAGAATCCATCCTCAAAATATATTGCACGAGAGAATACGATAGAAACTGACGTGTTTTTGAAAAACACGTTCAGGGGACTAAAACATTCTCCGTCTTTAACTAAGAAGAATGAACTGATTAAATCTTGGGTCTCCAGTGAAAAAATAGGTAGGATTGAAACCCGATTGCCACCGACTTTTCCAACTACGATGAACAGGTTCACTCCTTTAATGTCATGTGATGTGCCCATAGCCTCTCCAAGTTGTAAGACTGATAATATTAAGAACAGGTCAGACCAACATCTGAACATGCGCACAAATAATTATTATCCAGGAGCTAGGTGCACTGCCCAACCACCTTATCCTAGAACTATTAGTGAAAGTGGAAATCGAAGATTTTTCACCCCTCACCGTATCCTAAAGACCCGGGCTTTTATTCGCAAAAACGCTGACAATGAAAACTCTATGCATCCTGCTCTACCAAGCCAGCTGGTTTACATGACCCCCAAATTTAGAAAAGGCCATAGCAACTGGCACTCGTATATGGCTAACCCACCCCAAGTTAAAACCATTCCGTATAAATTTAGCCTTAGTAACGAGCTGTGTCATCAAGACATTACTAGAAACGGTGGTGAACTGCAATGCCAGCCGAATCAAAATTTTTTCGGGATACAGCCACTTGTGGTACCTCTTGCGTGACATATAGCTCAAGTCATTTCATACCACATACAGAACATAAAAACACTCTCCTCGCACAATCCCAAACAGACAACATTCTCCCCCTTTCCCCCGGGCTAACAACCCCTCCTGTAAATTTCAGTAATTTACTTAACATGTCCCCCCCTAACTCCTCATACCACACTCACGTAGGTCATAGTAACTCCTTTACTCAAGATACCCTAAACTATTTTAACTTAGCGGGACATCTGTTTAATATATGTCTTATTAATGCTCGTTCAATCTGTAATAAAAAGACACATCTAGTCATGTTTGCTACTATCTGTCAACCATCACTTATTATGATAACTGAGGCATGGACCTGTAGTAATATTTCTGATCTTACTATATCTCTTGAAAACTATCATCTGTTTCGAAGTGATAGGTTACAAGGAAGAGGTGTGGGATGCCTTAATTATGCCCACTCTAGCCTAAACTCGCTCTTATGTGATATATCGGAACTAAATAGATTGCCAGACTCTGTGTTGATCGTTCTGAAACCGTCAAATGCCGTTTCCTTAGTGTTCGGCTGTGTCTACCGACAGCCTAATGTACCAACAGGAGATCTAGCATTATTGTCCGAAGTATTCACGTTTGTTTTATCCCTACCGTTCACAAGCAAGGCTATTTGTGGGGACTTAAAGATGCCTGAAATCACTTGGTTCCCAATCAAAGCTACTAAACGATTCGAATCATTTTTTGAATGCTTAGAGCTTGGAGAGTGGACTCTGCATGTTAATGGCCCAACCAGAATTCAAAATACATTGGATTTGGGGTTCACCAGCAATCTCATTCCTCATACTGTATATGTTGGAAAAAGGTTCCCAAGTAGCGATCATAATATGGTCATATGCAGCCTTGATATAGGAGCTACAACTATAAAGTATAAATCTGCTACACTTCGTAGGGACTTTTGTAGGATTGATTGGTCAAACTTCCGCAATTGCCTCAGAAGCATTGACTGGACAAACTACTTTACCGCACACATTATTGACGAACTAATGAATGTATTTTATCACAACACAAATAGCATATTCAACAAATTTGCACCTTTAGAATCCTTGAGACCCAGAATTCCTAAGGACTTATTTATGCCAAGTCATATACGAAAACGTATTCGAAGACATGCTTCCAGATTTCATAACTGTAATGACTTCTCCTCATTAGTAACGATGACTGAAATATGTGTCGAGGCAGAAATAACACGTACTAAAAAGGCAATCGCACAGGAAAAGCGTGCTGTTCAACTGAACAATGAATCCTCTGAACTCATAAAACGCCTTCGGAAAAAACTTAAATGCTCCAAAGTGAAAGGAAGGAGCATATTTATTAAGGACAATCAAGTGTATGACGACCCTGAAAGTATCGCAGAGTTGTTTAGCGAACATTTTTGAGCCACATTAACAAACGAAAACTCAATAAATGAGTCACACCTGACCCAAACTCCTTCCTGTGAAATCGCCAGTGTTGAATGTAGTGTACGGAACATTTCTAAGGCGATTAGTATACTGAAGCACTCTTACATTGAAGGACCAGATGGCATCCCTGCCAGCATGCTGAAAAATGGTAGCAATGATCTGAGTGCTATTCTTCTCAAACTATTTACTATATCTCTCTCCACAGAGTGTTACCCTAATAACTGGAAGACTACACATATCATCCCCACTATAAAATCGGGTCCTACAGCGAACGTTGAAAATTACCGACCTATAAACATAACTTCGGTAGTATCTCGGGTTACGGAGAAAATAGTTAAGGCAGAGTTACTACAACATCTACTTAGGAACAATCTGATATCGACCTCACAGCATGGGTTCTTGAGGTTCAGGTCGTTTGATACATGTCTGTCAGATTATTTCAACGATATCACGAATGAACAAGACAAAGGGCTTCTGGTATCAGTCCTTTTCTTCGATTTAAAAAAGGCTTTTGATAAAGTCCCAAACAAAAGGCTTCTACTTCAACTGAAGTCTTTTGGAATCATCAACCCACTACGCTTATAGTTAGCTTCATTCCTATATGGGTGACAACAAATGCTGAACTACAACGACTGTCTTTCATCACCAAGACCAATAACCAGTGGGGTTATCCAGGGATGTGTCTTAGGTCCACTCTTGTTTCTGATGTACATAGACGATATATGTAATGCTATGAGATTTGGAAGAGCATACTTATATGCTGATGATCTGAAAATAGTATACAGCTATAAGCCTGAAGATGTGGACGAATATATAGCTAAGATTGAATATTGTTCATTCATATTTTCAAACATGAATATCATGGACATAATGCGAGTATAAAATGTACAAAGAAGCTTCACCCGGCGACTGCTCGGATTGAGCCATAACCTCGACTACACAGAGAGATGCAAGCATCTTTCCCTGGAACCTCTATGGCGCCGTCGTCTCAAAAACAATCTAATGCTGCTCTATAAACTAATAAATGGCCTTTCGTTCGTAAAATACCGCCCAAATATGAACCACGACACTGCTTACAGACTTAGAAACAACGCATATACACTATTAACGGCAAAACACAAGAAATTATTGAGTTGTAATTTCTTTGTAATACGATACAGTCTACTGTGGAACAGGTTACCAATTACCATCCGTATTTGTGACACAATCACTAAGTTCAAGAAACTAGTCATGCTGTTGCTAGACTCTAAAGAGATTTATCGACTATTCTCGGAACTCATACAAAGTCCCCAGGCACTCTTTTATGGTCCACCAAATATTTAGATAAACCTCAGAAACGAATTATAGACTATGAACATATTGTGTTCTCATTACCACCCATACATGTATCATGAAATGATAGACGAATCCCCCTGCTCCTACTAACAGTAATAGGTTACGCCTTTGATGTGTTACCCGTGACTTTTCTCTGAGTTTAAATTCAGATTATTATTTTCATATCTTCAAAGCAGTTTTAGTTTTCATTTCTAGTAGACAGACAAATTGAAAAGCCTGTAGATGCTGATCAACTACTGTCAAATACAAGGAACTCAAACACCGTGTATCATTGTGAGTATCTTCTTATTTAAGTATTAACAGTTTAACTAATTTTTATTTCCCCAATTCATTACCATCCAAACACCTTGCCTGCTTACCAACTTATCGCTTTACTCATTAATTTTTAACATTATTTCAACTTTTTTTTTTCACTTTCTCCTCGTTCCAGCTCCCTGTCCTTCCTATTTCCAAACTACCTATTAATTGACTCATCTTACAAATCATACCATTCGTTTATTTAAAATCAGTGTGATATGCTATGTGGATATATTGTCTGACAAAGTTGTCTGGATTGCTTGTAATGTTGAAACTAGTAGAGAATATTAATTCCATTAAGGTGTACAAGAAAAAATCGAGCGTACACTAGGGATCACTATTTACAATTAACCATTAAACGTAAGAAAGCCTAATATCACAAAAGGAGGGAGGGTGGTGTATCTGACCAGCATTCATGACGGTGTGGCGATAACCTCAATCTACCCATGTCTGTGTGGCAGAACATTTTGTTTGCTTACGGCTCCTCGCGATATAGCAGGATGTAACAAATCAGTGATATTGATGTTACTTTACCTTGTTAACCTCGTCTACAACTCATGTCTGTAACCTTTCACTGGTTTTTACTTCCTACCGAGAAATCCTATTACAAGCTGCTCTGGACAACTTTACTAAAAAAAAAAAGAGCTCATTCATAACTACTTCAGCCTCAGAGTTAAAAACAAAAAGAATAAATAAGACAAAAATTATATCACTGATCCTCTTTATTATATTTTGTATATCAACATTATTACTAACAACTTGGTTCTTCTGAATTTTCTCTATTCATTCGACTAACTTCCCATTAGTTATCTCACCACTGAATTGTCTTCATTAACCTACATAAGTGCAGGTGTTTAGTTTTTGTTAAAAAATTCTGAGTAAACATCCTTTTGTTTTATCCAAAAACGTATGTGCGAAGACGTTGTTCGGCTTTGAACAAGAATATTTTCTTTTCTGCTCCTCGTCCCGTTTTCTTTATTCCTCTTTTTTCAGAACCTTATTCCAATCCTCATATATCAGTCTGGATATTTGCAATAGACTTGGTTACCCTACCCAAGAACATGTGAAATAATGAGCTGATGAATATCAACCAGACCTTTGTACACTTACCGCATGAATTCTTGTTATATGCAAACCTGTCTCCACCATGAATCGTTTCTCAGTCCATAAGATGATTGACGTAACGCAACCTTCGTAACTTGCGCCAATTATTCTCATTGTACATTCCATCTTTAAGAATACAATGAATCTTGTGAAATGTTTCAGTAACTGTATAACGTTTTAAAAGAAATATGTTGCTAATCTTAACATTTTGATCTTGCCTGTAAATTGGCATGTCTCTTGTAACATGCTTGTTATTTGAGAATAAATTATTATTATTCATATTATTATTATTATTATTAAAAGATAGATGGGGCAGTCTTTACTCCAAAAGGTAGACGGTTATACTGGAACAAACCAAGATGGGTTTTGATAGTAGGCAGCTCTTTAGATGCTTCATCGACTTCCACTTGCAAATAAGCATCAGCTAGGTCAAGCTTTGCGAAGAACTTTCCCACATTCAGCATAGTGAACAGATCTGCTGAGACTTGCAGAGGATAATGATGCTGTTCTAGAGCTGTGTTGAGACCTGTAGAGAAGTCAGCACATATACGTATCGTGCCGTGGGCCTTCTTGATAACGACTATAGGTGCTGCCCAACTGGAGAAAGAAACGGGAGCGATAACACCTTGTCATTGAAGGCGATTTAGCTCTTCATCTACTGTTGCTAATACTGCATAAGGTACGAGTCTCTTTGGACGAAAAGCAGGCTTAGCCCCATGTTTCAACCGAAGTGTTGCTTTCATGGCAGTGCAGCGACTTTCTCCAGGTTCAAAAATGGTTGAAAACTCTGTCATCAGCTTCTTCGTATATGCTTCGGGGTCATGTGGTTGTGATACCAGGTTGCATATGGTATTTAACGGGACATCAGTAAATTTTAGCTGGTCAAACCAATCTAAACCAAGTAAATTTAGATCAGCTGGCGTTATATAGCATACCCCAGTAAACGACGAATATCGGAAGGCAACCTTACATTCTAATTGTCTTAACAGACAAAGATAATTACCACATGCTGTACGAGGCTTTTGTGTTGTGTGCTGCAAGCTTGGGCTACCCAATTTGGTCCAATTTTAACGTGAGTGGATAGTGACATCAGATGCAGTATCTATTTGCAATCTACACGGATGCCCGTTAATATGAGAAGTAATAATTTTCCTCTCACCTGGTGATGAGCTTTGACAGGAAGATATTAGGCTCAATGCATTGGTACTGGATCTAGTAACAGGCTTCTTAGCACTTCTGGATCGGTTCGGCTTTTTCTGTAGGCAAAAGCCATCTTTATGACCGATGACTTTACACTTCCTGCATCTATGCTGCCTAAATGGGCAGTTCCGTACATAGTGCCATAAGCCGCAGTGCCAGCAAGCAGAACAGGGATTCATTTTGTGTTTTTGAGCAGAATTGAAGCGTGACTAACTGGGTGTAGCATGGGGAAACTTGCTATGATTAGGTGGCTGCTGTACCAAATGAATTTCAAATCGGCTTGAACTACCACTCTGAACTATAGTTGAGTCTCGTTGTAAGTTGGTGAGACGTTGGTACTCATGAGCCGTTTCATTAAGCGTAAGCTTCGGATCTAGCCCCAAACCACTTACTAGCCTTGTTCCAATATCACTGAACATACTCGACTGGAGGCTGCAGATGAGTATAAGGGCTTTGAACCGATCTTCCCACAAGGACTTCAACCGAAAGCGTTCGCATTCACGGTTGACGATGCCCACATGCGTAAGAAAGTCATCATCTTCGTTCATAATTAGCTTCAAAAATCGATATCGAGTATTAAACAGTGACGAGTTATCGTCAAAATGTTGGCTTAAAGTCTGAACAGTCTCAGAAAATGAACAATCTCGTTGGTAAGAAGGCAGGATCAAATTACAGTACTTATCCAGCTCACTTGCGCACACTTTTCGAAGTAGCAGCCGAACCTTCCAAGCATCATCTTGGTTGGCGAAATCAAATTTAAATAAATCTTCGTAACGCCGGAACCACATGTCAAAAGTGACATTTGCATCAGGATCATAATGAAATTTAGCTATGCTATTTGCGATGCCATCGACCGACGGAGCTGTGTTTGCACTAGATGAGCTGGGGTGTGTGGAAGGGAAAATCTTCATGTCTGTCAACATCTGCATCAATTTCAGCTGCTGCTCAAGTAATAATTCAAGTTTGGCAGGATCCATATTTCAAAAATATCGGTCGCCACTGATAAGTTCGCTACTTAGTATGCTTGAGGCTATTACGAGTTTACCTTAATAGATAAACGCGAACGAGACAATAAACCAGCGTCCATATAGACTACCTTGAATACCCAAAGTCGAAATAAAGGCTTTGTAAACGTAGAAGTATATTCTACAACACCCAGCAAATCACAGTACAATCAAGCATACAACTGTCGTTTATTTATACAACATAGGAACGTCCTTGAGACAGTCAAGAGAATAGCAGACTAAAATACACAGCAGCCAATCACAGCCATGGATTTTCCTGGTGAGAATTGAAATCTCAAGGTCATCTGAACAGCCCATGCTGGCAAACGTGAAAACCACAATACTGCATTATCGAGCGAATTTTGGGGATCTAACATCCCCATTAGTTGGAACTTACATAGTCAATATAATCTGCCAGCTTAAACGAAAAATGTGACAAGCAATTTTTCTAATTATGTAGGTGCACGTATGTTATCACATTGGACATTGAAACAGTCATTAGAACTAATATTATTTTCTTATATGTATTACATTTCAACTGATTCGATTGTAACTTATATAAATTACCTTATTCAATCTGATATGTATTATGTAATTCGGTGCAGTTTATTGACATTCATATTTATCTGACTGCTACCGAAATACAGTTGATTGAATGCAAAACTAGTATGTTTCGTGCTATTGTCATATGGTTTATTTGTCATTAAATTGAGTTGATTCAATATTGCGCAAGGAGATGGTTGAAAACTCTTTACCTGTTTCCTGTATCAATAATTTCTTTTATTAAATACAAATGAATCATTTTTACCGGTCTCTGAAAAAAATTTCACTGAGCAAAACAACCGAATCAGCTGACTAACATGTCGTCTACCACTAAATTACTGTCAACAATGTTATTGTTGATGGACGAAAAAGCGTGTATATATTTCATTTCATTTAAGCAACCAATGTCGCTCAAAATCATAAGAGGTTTTGATTGTTTTCATCAGACATAAGATCTTTCATCTTTGTTTATTTAAAACTGTGAGTTAGGTCATTCTCCATAGAATTTTACTTGTCGTATTTTCGTCACACTAGATATTGTCTTTTCATAAGTAGTCACTTGAGTACATGTTATATTGCTACTTCGCGTTTAATTAGGAGTGAGAAAGATTGACTACTTTTATTATTATTCAAACGGCAAATTTATTGTAATTTTCATAACGAATCAGTGAATCATTAGTTAATTACTAATCAGATTGGTTAGATAACGTGAACGTGTATTCGGACACCAATAGTTATTTTATTCACGTCCTCCTTTGCAGAAATACAATCAGTGAAAAAATAGTCAACCACGAAAGATACTAACCTAGATCGGTTTTATTTTGATCTGATTTAAATTATCAATTAGAAGAATAATGAACGCATAATCACCAGTTTTAAATGAAATAAATTATTTTTTATACAATCCTTTTTTAATATTGATTTTTGTTTGTCGCATTATGTTTCACACTTTCATACTTCAACATTTTTCAAAATATTTTTTATAACTTCTATCTGCAGGAAGTGATAAAGTTTCTTATTTTTTTGATAACCGGACGACCAAACAATCTGCATTGTACAATCAGTATTAAATGTATGATGTCATAATATTGTGGTTACTGCACATTTAGTTAATGATCGACAGTGAAATCCCTGACTAGTCCCGATAACTATAAAGAGCTCAATCAATGATTGGTTTCGATTTCCGAATATACTAATGAAAAAACTAATATTAACAATTTGTCGAAGTTACTTACATTCTGTGAAATCATTTCTCTGGATACCTGTATCATTATGAACAAACTGAACAATAATGATTTTAGAAATTGTAGGCAGTTAAAAAACTGGTACTGTAGAATTGATATATGTGTGGGTCGAAATCACACTCTCTTCGTTTTTAGGGGTTTCATGCATATAAAGAAAGTTGTTGGAATTTTTTTTCCACATCTCCTTATTCAAATGAAAAGAACGCAATTACAGTAGGCTTTTTACAGCTCAGAACCTGGCTGGATTTTCTCCGGTCTGAATCACAGATCAAAAGACACTGTTGTGCATCGAGTATTTGACCACATACTCTGGAATCCTGACTCTCGCGAAAAATTCTAACTATTAGATGCAGGCCGTGAGATTTAGAAAGTGTTCGCTTAGTTAAACTTTGACATCTCATGATAGATGATAGGCTTTCCTGAAGCTCACGAGGCTGGATACCCTTCTACTAATCAGAGCAATCATTGATAAATGTACATGGAATTTTTATATATTGCGACAGACCGAGAAACTATTCGACGAAACAAGAAGGTACAACCAGATAATGAATAGAATTTGTTGAACACATTGGACGTATGTTGGAAAACATAGATTCAATCCAATCACTTTGGTCATGAAGAAGTAAATGTTCCACATACCGGTTGAACTGATGCTATACATACATCTAGAGAGCACTAAATGATCGGAAACTCATTGACCCAGGATCATCCAATCATCTTTCAAAATAGGCCATTTAATTGAACGTCATCGTATGTTATGTGCTTACTAAAGGTTACAACGACGAAGTTGATGATCAATTCTTTAAGAATATGCAATCGGTCGTCGAGACTTACATGAGGAAGTGGAAATGGATGGGCGATATGGAAAAACAAGACATCTTGGGACGACATTCACTCAGAAAATGTGGCGGAAACGATGAGAGATTTGCGAATCTATGTACATTCAACAAGCTGTTCGAAGATGGCTTATAATGTGACACAAACTCAAAAATAATCACATGCATTTCAGCAGATTATACTACCCAGAATCATAATCGACCATATTCACAATAATCAGCATTTCGCAAAGATGACGGAGAATGTAATAACAAAGACGGAAGCCGACATAATAAAATTTCCTGATTTGGTGTTTCCTGAAACGAAATTAAAACTCAGGAAGCAAAGTTAAACGGGAACGACAATATCACTGTAGTTTTGAAGTACTTTTCTTCGAGAATAATCAAAACACATTGGTTTCGTTATACCTCATAGCCGTGAGATTCAAGTCGTTCTATATAATTGAAATTAAATCACCATGGCAAATACTTGAAAGGTGACCAATGAAGCAATCACTTCAACATATAATGAGGATTTTGGAGACAAGAAGTACCATCACAAAGATATAATTACTGGTAACACTCTGCATAATTTTCAGAACAGAAAGCACAGAAGAAAACAAGCAAGTAAACAGAAGTATCATTGTTGATAAAGGATAAAATTTTAATGATCTAGCCACGACAGCGTGAAAAGTGAAAAAAAGAAGTGTGACACAATTGTACGACATAAAAAAAATCTAGCTAGAAATTATCATGAAGCAGAAAGATTAGTTTGAAGCAAGAAAGTCAAATTATTCAACAACATTGGATAGCAGCAGAACAGGTGTTTGGAGCATTCGGAAATACTTGTGAACAGACTTACTGCATTGAATGACACCAACATCGATACCACTTCCGGACAACCTTAATTATGTCGATCCGTTAGAAATTAAATAACTCAGCTTGTGAACATGTGGAAACAACTACGTACCTGTGCAGCATCATTGACAATCAAATTATACCTGATGCAGTTGTGAAGGCACGGATCGTCAAAGCTATTGTTGCATTTCCACCCCTGAAATAATTCTGCAACTAAAGATAAATATTAACTAACACCAAATTTACAATTTTCAGCACAGATATCAACAGAGTTCTATTTCATGAAGCAGTTAATTAGAGAACCACCAAAGTCATCATCTGAAAGAAACAAGTATTTATTACCAATCATCTACGCAAAATAATGTGCATGCGTTTCTCAGACATCATCAACATCAGCCTACTGTGAGAGAGAACAAATCAGATTTCAGTAGAGGAAGAAATCATGGAGAAGTGGTAGAAGTTGACAGGACGCACATTTCAAAGAGCACCATATAACGTCAGAAGACAAGCATCCACGTAAACGGCGGATTATAAGAAAACTAAATTATGCATGACTCTGAGGATTGTAGTCAGACATGAGAAGAATGAACGAACAATGAACAAAACTGGGAGCTTACACTCAAGATAGAACGGGTAACAGGCGTCATCAGGGAAGTCAGGTTCTTTTTTTGATCTAGCCATAAATCTGCTTCAAATTGTATTTGTTTATGCCACGGTTACATTATATGTCGAATTAAGATATTGTCAAGTCTATTTGAGCATTTTCATGACATATCGAATTCGAATTTGATCTGGAACATATCAAACAATTGTAATTGATCAGTGACAATCGTTATTCAGTCACAATGACATTTTCATGCTACCTAATAAATCTATAATGAAATGCAAAACAACAGTAGGGAAGCGTAAGATTTGGAAGTAGTTTAAATGTAATGTTCAATTATAAACCACATCCGTTTGCTATGCTATTACTTTCTCAATACTAGTGCTTTTATATAAGTTGTTCAATCTGATGATACATTTGCTTTGAAGGAGTTTGACTGAGTTATCCTATAAAATGGGATCGAATCAAGTGGTCGGTTGATTATAGCCGTAATAATGTTACTCAAACTAATAACAGTGATCCAGTTCAATGATGTTACCTAATAACCGGTTTTTAACCTGCTCATATCACTGAAATAATTATGTGATAAAATAAGACACCAACGCAAAAATAATCTAGTGAAATGATATTCTGAGCATCACAGTGAATCTCTATACAACTCAGTTGAATTGATTGAATGTTTAATATTTTTTATCTAATAAATCACATTCCGTTCATTGTTACATTCGTATAAGTGTTAAAACGGTCACTCAGGAAAACCACATAGTCTTCTTTCATTTGCTGATATCAACCAAAGTGCTGAAGAGAAATGACTTTCTCAAATTCAATAAAGATTTTGTTCGCTTAAAGACAATAATCCATCTTATGAAAAAGCAGTATCTGTGTAACACTATCAAAACTGGCTCAACCTACGTTTCGTGATGTTGCCTATAAATGTTTGGAAACAAGTATTACTTAGGTAAAATATCGGTCTTTTATTGAACAAAAATTCAAACATTCACTGTTGCAATGTGAGTAGTGGTTTATCATTTTGTAAGAAATAAGTAATCAATCCATGCGAATGATAATTTTTGTCAAATTCATTGATAAATTAATATAAATATTTAACTTATTTTAACTCGTTCATGATTGTTGTTGAACAGGTTCCCTGTTTAGAGGAGGCTGAGCCGTATGTAAGACAATTTTGAAAGAAAGATATTCAAACAAACCCACGATACGTGTAATAAGTGGTACATTTACTGAATACCATAAATCAGCTCACACTTTCCCAAAATCAGATGTGAAGTAATGTGGACGTAGAGTGGAAAAAGCTCTTGCAGAAGAAAGGAGCAAGACCAACTCACATAATACTTCAACAGGTCGATCTATAATATAAATGGTTTAAAAGAAACATCAAACGTGAGAACCCTAAATGAAGCACATTTTAAATGTGCTGCTTTCAGCTTAACTAAGTTGATGAAAACGGAGGTCCCTAACGGAGAAGTGTTATGTATGGATGCACGGCACCAAAACTGATGTTTTGTTTTCTGGTCATAATATTTTTACTGGTAACCCCCAACGTTCGACGTGTCACATATCAGTGATTGTTAGTCTATTTTTTTCAGGATCAAAGATGAAGACAATAACAGAATCAAGTATTATCAGTTTCATGAGAGTTCAGATGTTAAATGATTGCAGTATTCCCCTCACTTTATTTTTTCTAATTGTTTTTCATACCCACACAGATTGCTCCTACTGCAGATATCGGCATGTGTGTGTATTTGTGTGAGATGATGTTTCAGGCTAATTACAAGTGTAATCTTTGTTCTTGCCGTCTGTGTCAGATCGTTCAAAAAGTAATGTAACTACACTCAAGGATTTACGAATTTAAATAATTTAGATTATTTTTGAAAGTTCTGCAGTTGTCGGCAGAGTTTATTTCGTTTGGTTCCTTTGGCTGATGAGGTTCTTGATTGTAGAAATTTTGGAGTGCAGTAGCAACTGGTAGCGGTATAGTAAAGAAATCAACTTTCAGTGTTGTTGCTCAAATATACTACAACTGATATCATATGTTGGTTAGAATTTCTCAGAGAAATATTTAAGTCACTTATCATTCACTCCCTACTTCGTATCAATGTAAGTTCTGGGTGATGTAGTAACTGGTAGTGTTAAAGTATATGTAAATTACCTTTCATTACTGTTATGCAGTTATAATACGATTTATGTCGTATGATGGCTGTGATTTCCTGAAGAAATATTTAAGTCACTTGTCATTCATGTCCCAAATTATATAAATGAAGTGAAAGCCAATTTCAGGAAGTCTAATTACATAAAGAAGATAGTTGACTTTTTCGACAAATAGTTATGGAAATTTAATTCATTGATTGTTATAAATTATATCTAACTGTGAAGAAATACTTACCTTCAGGCTTTTCTCCCGTAGTACTGTCTGTAAAACACAACAGTTATGATTTGATGTTATTATTACAATAAGTCTAATTTTTTATTATTTAATGTGTTCAAAATGATTTCGTTCTATTGATAAGTGCATTGAATGAACCATTATTTCAATCACTACTGTCATTTAAAGCTATTTGAAAGTGTTGAGAAAACTTTACTATGTTATCAAAATAACCTCTTGCATATAGTAAAAATTTCAACCAATAAACCCAGCCTTGACCATTTAAGTGATAATTATACAAAAGTTTGCACCTTTTAAAAAAATTAACATCAGAATGTGATAACTACTGTTTGAATGCAAATTTACTTACTATAAAAGCCGGTTGCTGCGATCAAAAGATTGAAAATTCTTGTCATTGATGAAGATTACCACTAGTAATGAAAGTGTATATGTAATGATATGAAGCATCATTTGATTGTGATGTTTGTAAAATGCATAGAGTGAGGTTGATATCCATAGATTACAATGGCTTGACGTGACTGACTATTCAAGTAAGTAAAGGTGGTGTTCAGAAGTAATCGATCAGTTTTCTATTGACAGAATTTGTAACTGAGAATCAATTCCTAATTCATTATTGAAAAGTGCAATTTACATTTCCTTAAGACTACGTGTCGTGCAGCTCTGACTTGTTTATATTTATGAATCTCATTGTATTTCAGCACACCCAAACTAATGCCATATTCATACCATACCACAGTCATGATAAAACATACACGAATTCCAAATGAATTTGCTTCATGTTTGAAATCAGGGTGATAACATCAATTTCAATGAATGTGACACAACTGTCCACGTTAAACTGATCAATAAATGTGCAAGCATCCAATTACCACTTGGTGCAAGAAGCCTTTAGAATCGTCTAAACATACATAAAATAACTTACCATTATGTGTGATACCTTCAGGAAAAATTGCAAATAAATAAAACTTACACTATCGACACAGTTTTGATGCACAACTGTCAGTCTATGCTCCTATCAAAATCAGTATATTTGAGAGAGGCCAGAAAGTCTGGAAACTCTCACATTGTAGCTAGAAATTCAATATTTGTCGGATACAGTGTTATCCACTGATTTTGATTCAATATCGTGTGAATTCTGAAGTAGACAAGGTGTCTCATATTTCATGAGTCACATGTTTCACATGCGATAAATTGCTAACCATAATAATTTCAGGAATATATCTCAATACTGTTATTCAGCGTTGGAATATGAAACAGTGATTGCGTAACTCACTCCATTGATCCGCCGTGAATAAAATCAGATAACCACAGTGTAACCATTTAATAAGACGTTGTTCAAATTTATTGTTTTAGAAATAAGTTAACATTTGCTAAGTTATTTAAAAATAAGACAACATATTAGTAATAAGAAACAGTTTCCTAGAAGGTTCGTACTTAAAAAAGCCACACTAAGTGAAACGTTGATGATCGCTTTATCAAATTACCCGATAGAACATGAATAGTTTTCAAGTCTTCTTGATCAGTTATTGCGTGGTTTTTCAATTCAGGTGTTCTATTGAAATGGTTTCCTTTTGATATGTACGTGCGCTATTAGACAAGAAATTTACAAAGAGTACTGTAACACGGTACTAAGAAATGTGTAAACACATTATATGAACGATCTGTTTTCCGATTCATAAGTTATCGAGAGACATAATGTGTTTGGATTTTAGTTGTAGAACGCAGTTAGGCAAATATAAAGGAAACAGTTTTCAGCAAAATAGACAAAGAAGAAAACACACCAGCCAACAAATAAGTCACCTACGATAATAGGCCTATGATTGATATGTAACATTATTTGCCGCAATATTTCTAGATTACCTGGAAATCGATTCTCTCATAAGTCTTGTCCAATAGAGAAATGATATGGCAGATCAATTATGATTTGCCATATGAGAATTTGCTTTGTTGACCTTCAGAAATGTCCATGAAGAGGAAGAAATATCAATTATCAAGAAAGACGTTCATTTTCAAAAGTAGAAAACATGTATATATGTGTACACGACTCAGAATATATGTCAGTATATTGAGGCATATATATATATATATATATATATATATATATATATATATATATATTGTAGTGCCTCCACATTTGTTTGCATCGGCTTACGTTTAGTTTGCTCAAGCCCTTTCGATTTATTTATTTAACCAAATCATTTGTATAGCAACAACTCATATGTACCATTCGTTCTTATTTTTGTCTGGTTTGTATGAGCTCACATGACATGTCCCACTTGTCATTTGACCTTGTCAATCATTCGTCGCTTTTATTCATGTGTGTGCACGCCTATTTCGCTTGTCATTTGTCTGTCCTTATTTTTGTCTGACTATATATTCTTAGTCATGCTCTATCTCTTTGAGTTGGCTCCTCGCCTCCTCCGATTCGCTTCACTTCGCTTTGTGGTGTGTCCTGAATGAACGCATTCATCAATACGAGTTCATCTTCTGACTTATAAACCGAGCTAAAGAACGCGCAACAAATCGTCACACCACAATATATATGCTCCTATCCATAAACCGACTGTTGCTTGGCTTCTTATGTTCTCACTCATCTAGCCAATAGTAGAAGTTATGAAATATAAATTTCAAAAAGCGCACATCAGCTAATATGCAGCAACTAAATATTGCATTCAGAAGTTTAATTGAACTGAAAATGTCCAGCTGCATAATGTGCAGTCATTCATTTCAAACAGTAAAATGTTCATATATCTCAGAATAAATGTTTGAAGAATAAACAATAAACGACACTTACGATCTGTATTGTTTTGAGTGGTGTCTAGAATTTCATATTACAAAAAATTATGTGGTACAATTATTGTTATATTTCAGTGATTCTTAAATTGGCGAGTAAACAATTAAGAGATGACATTATTTATCAGCATCAGGAATAATTTGAACTTGTGGCATAATACCTTCAAGATGAATAACAGTGTCGAGTTGATGTTTCATAAAATATATATTACGTAACAATCTCATCCAACTGATGATTCAAGGAGAACCACAGATTCGTTTTGTATCTGAGGCTCATCAATGTGATGTGTGTCCGAAAAACTAATCGAATCATAACTAAACCTGACAGTCATGTACAAAATCGTCGACAGGTTTTAGAGGAAGTGACTTCGTAAATATTTCAGATATATACAATGACTAGATGAAACGAGGTCAATGAAATCAATAAAATATTGATAGAATGGTATGCAAATTTAACGAGATAAGCATGTGATGAGGGATTTTTTAAGTTTATTTATCTTGAAAGCTAGATTCGACGATGTAACTTGACTCAGTTATGTAAGTAACAGGTGCTGACTCTCCAGAAGTGTCTTATTACCGATGCAGCTGTTTGTCGATTCGTTATGATGTGCATTCTTTAGTAAATTAAAATTCACTTTCATCACATCACACATCTCTTTTTGTCTTCGAAAAACTCTGACTTCATCAAGTACTCGAATTTCACGTCGGTTTTCTCTCCGAAAGCAACTTCATAGCTTTGTTACGCGAAATCCCTAGTGTTAGTCACAATAATGTGTAGCATCAGCCACGGTATCAGCATCTCTTAGGTAGAATGAATTATCTTTTCTAAATTACGAAGTGGATAACGGACGATAAGTCATGAACAATATCGGTGAAATGATGATGAACGGAAAACAGTAATAATAGTAAAATTAACGTCGTCGCCAGGCGAAATTGACAGTACACGTAATTGGTGAGAGATACAATTAGAGTGAGAAGTATAAAGTCACTGGATACAACGAGATGGTTGCAGAGAATGGATGTACCACAAAACTGAGAAATGATACTTATAATTATAGACAGATATCAATGTAACTCAGGTGAACATACTTCAAACAGTGTTAGTGGAAAGAACTCGAATGAATCGGATTACGTACAGTTACTTTCAGGGCGAAATGATAGTCGAAAAATCCTACTATGCTAAAACGAGAATGACAGGGACGAAAGGCTTCAACTAAAAACGATAGAGATCGAAAGTTTAATTCAATGTAGTTGAATTTTGTGTGTGGTTGAGTAATAAATGAAGACAAATAAGTGTAACCATATTTTTTGCAAGCTGTTAATGATTTCGTTCACACGACATTTAAAAGAACAGCTGAAATTATTTATTAGGACGTTAATAGATAACTAAAATGAGTTTCGGAGCATTCAATCCACAGTTTAACAGAGATGCATCAGTTATGAAGGAGTTCCAGAGTTATGACACAAAGCGAGCCAGATGTCTGTAATTTTTACATCTGACGTGATAATTCAAAACGCATGAAACAGTATTTCTTAATAGGCATCAAGTGAAAAGGCGAAAGAGAAACGACTAACCGTTCCACATGTTGCCTATGTTTTATCGTTTTGATATTTGTGAAAAACGACAATTACATTATAAGTCTATTCTCTCAAAAACCTATAAATTCATTCCAAGTGAAATTATTTTTTTATTACGCATCGCTTTTCATTGAAAATAATGAAATTGTTGTAAACATGTTTGATAATAACAAGTCACTACTCACATGTTTTATTTATAAAAGAATCTGTGTTTTACAGAATACGTTTAACTTATGTAACGTTTTAGCATCCCCTGTTTCGGTGTTTTTATTAGTTGATATCAAGCCAATGTCATCACGATTTCAGTTATGACAAACAATGCCTTTTTGCAACATACAAAGTAGGAACAGTAAATAGGTTTCTCTCATTTCAGTCATTATTTATACTTCAGACAATAAAGGAATGAATAAACTGTCTTTAATTGAAATATATATCTATATTGAAAGTAAACTCTCAAACACAATGATGACTAATCAACACAATTGTTTATTTTCGATGAATATACTGCAAAGGATTTATTTTCTTTTTGAGAAAAAGTTGACGGTATTCGCGCATATAAATCTGGTAGGCTGAGAGACTGGTACACTTTTATTATTGTACGGGTGAAAGACAACTATACAAAATATTCAAAGGGATTTGGAAACGCAGGAATACACTAAGGTGAATGATACACATCTTAATTTTTGCAACGAAATCATCATAAATACCCCTTTCGTTTATGAAGTAAATCAGGAAAAGGTGAAACTTTGATGGTTACAAAGTGTATGTATTAGCTCAAAGATCTGCAATAAATTACTGTGCGTTAGCAGCAAGTTGTAATTTTAGGACTTTCAAACATATGACAAATTACAGTTCATAAAAGTATTCAGGAACTGAAGTGTTTCTGCCAATAAATCACGTTTTGAATAGTGTCTCAATTAAATTTTGAAATATCGGCTACTTTTTTACGTGTGGTATGTTTTCTTGCAACCTGTTCAGTTTTGTATATTTTCTTTTCAGTGTCATCATAAACTTGAAATTGCATACCGCAAGCAATACTGAAAGTAAGTCAGTTTCGATAATTATTGATTTATTATGAAAGGATAACTAACTTACATACATCGTGCAAACATCTGTTAAGAGCCATTCGGTTGAAAGATGATTATTTATCATTAATACAAATATTGAATGATTATAAAATGATTTGAATTCCAAATGTCCAATTTATGAATGAATATTCGAAATTATTGATGGTTTCAATGAATCAGCAGCCCATCTCGTACCATGTAGTATACTTACTTACTTACTTACTTTCGCCTGTTACCCCCAATGGAGCATAGGCCGCCCACTAGTTTTCTCCAACCAACTCTGTCCTGGGCTTCCCTCTCCAGTTCTGTCCAATGTTTGTTCATTCCTCTCATATCTTTCTCTATTTCACGGCGTAATGTATTCTTTGGCCTTCCTCTATTCCTTTTGCCTTGAGGGTTCCATGTGAGGGCTTGCCTCGTGACGCAGTTAGGTGCTTTTCGTAGAGTGTGTCCTATCCACTTCCACCGCTTCTTCCTGATTTCCTCTTCCACTGGAATCTGACTTGTTCTCTCCCACAGTTCGTTGTTGCTGATGGTGTCTGGCCAACGAATACGAAGTATTTTACGTAGACAGCTGTTAATAAACACTTGTATCCTCTGGATGATGGCTTTGGTAGTTCTCCATGTTTCCGCTCCATACATTAGAACTGTCTTGACATTTGTATTGAAAATCCTTATTTTGGTGTTGATTGATATCTGTTTGGAGTTCCAGATATTTTTCAACTGTAGAAATGCAGCCCTTGCTTTGCCAATCCGTGCCCTCACATCTGCGTCCGATCCACCTTGATTGTCGATGATGCTGCCCAGATATGTAAAGGTGTTTACGTCCTCCAAGGCATCTCCATCAAGAGTGATTTGATTGGTGCATGTTGTGTTGCATCGGAGAATTTTGCTCTTTCCTTTATGTATGTTGAGACCTACTGCTGCAGAGGCTGCTGCTACACTCGTCGTCTTCTCTTGCATTTGTTGTTGAGTGTGCGATAGAAGAGCCAGGTCATCTGCGAAGTCCAGATCGTCCAGCTGCGTCCTAACTGTCCAGTTGATACCGTGCTTCCCTCCAGATGTTGACGTTTCCATAATCCAGTCGATCACCAGGAGAAAGAGAAAGGGTGAAAGTAAGCAACCTTGCCTGACACCGGTCTTTACCTCGAAAGAGTCGGTTAGCTGTCCTCCGTGCACGATTTTGCAGTTGAATCCATCATAAGAGTTCCGTATGATGTTAACTATTTTCTCAGGCACCCCGTAGTGTCGAAGAAGAGTCCACAGTGTTTTCCTATCCACGCTATCGAATGCTTTCTCGTAGTCGATGAAGTTGATGTAGAGTGGTGAGTTCCATTCAATTGATTGTTCCACAATGATCCGTAATGTAGCAATTTGGTCAGTACACGATCGATCCTTCCGAAATCCGGCCTGTTGATCTCGAAGTTGGGCGTCAACGAAGTCCTTCTTTCTTTTTAACAATACCCTGTTGAAGACTTTGCCTGGTATTGAAAGAAGAGTGATGCCTCTGTAGTTCTCACACTTGCTGAGGTCGCCTTTCTTTGGTATTTTGATCAGGTATCCTTCCTTCCAGTCTGATGGTACTTGTTCCTCATCCCAAATCTTCTTGAAGAGGATGTGAAATATTTTCGCAGTTGCTTCTACATCTGCTTTCATTGCCTCTGCTGGAATGTTGTCTGGTCCTGCTGCTTTGCCGTTCTTGATTTGTCTGATGGCCATACTGATCTCCTCAATCGTAGGTGCGCCAATATTAATTGGGAGGTCCGTGGATGCTGCTTCGATGTTGGGTGTCTTCAGAGGAGCTGGTCGATTCAATAGTTCCTTAAAGTGCTCTACCCACCTATTTCGCTGTTGTTCAGTGTTGCTGATTACTTTGCCTTCCTTGTTTTTCACTGGTCGTTCTGGTTTACGATAGTTCCCGGCGAGCTTCTTTGTAGTTTCATACAATTGTCTCAAGTTTCCGTCTCTTGCAGCCTTTTCCGCCGTCATTGCTAGATCTTCCACGTATTTTCGTTTGTCAGCTCTGATGCTCTTCTTCACTTCCCTGTTTGCTTCTGTATATGCAGCTTGTGCGGTAACTTTCTCCGCTCTTGTTCGGCTGACATTGATTGCTGCCTTCTTGTTCCTCCTTTCTTCAATTTTTGCGAGAGTATCAACAGAGATCCATTCCTTATGATGCTGCTTCTTGCGACCAAGGACCTCCTGACATGTTGAAGTGATTGCCTCCTTAATCCCTTTCCAATTGTTCTCCAATGTTGTGTCCTCTCCATTGTGTAGATCCTGTAAGGCCTGGAACCTATTGGTGAGGGCTATCTTGAATTCGTTGAGCTTTACAGTATCCCGAAGAAAGGCCGTATTAAACTTGTGTGATGTTGTCTGTCCCGTTGTCCAGTGCTTCTTTAGTTTCAGTTTCACTTTGGCTATTAGCAAATGGTGATCTGAGGCTACATCAGCTCCTCTCCTGGTTCTCACATCCTCCATAGTCCTTCTGAACGTTTTGTTGATACAGATATGATCAATCTGGTTTTGAGTAGTGTGATCCGGTGAAATCCATGTGGCTTTGTGAATGCGTTTGTGCGGGAATATTGTGCCACCGATGACCAGTTTGTTGAAGGCACATAGGTTTGCAAATCTCTCACCGTTTTCGTTCCTTTCTCCCAGTCCATGTCGTCCCATGATGTCTTGATATCCAGTGTTGTCCATTCCAACCTTGGCATTCAGGTCTCCCATAAGAATCGTCAAATCCTTTGGTGAACATTTATCGACGATTGACTGCAGCCTTTCGTAGAATTGATCTTTGTCGTCATCATTGTAGTCATTGGTAGGTGCATAACATTGGATGACGTTCATTGTAATGTCCTGTTTCTTTGTTTTGAAGGATGCTTTAATGATCCTGGGTCCATGAGATTCCCATCCTATTAGTGCCTTTTGTGCATGTTTGGACAGCATCAATGCAACTCCTTGTGTATGTGAAGCATTTTCCTCTTCATGACCAGAGTATAACAGCAGTTCCCCTGAAGCTAGTCTCAGTTGTCCTACTTGTGTCCAATGTGTTTCACTGATTCCAAGCACCTCGAGGTTCTATCTTCTCATTTCTGCCGCAACTTGAAATAGTCTTCCAGTCTCCCACAATGTACGAACGTTCCATGTACCTAAAAAAATGGTTGCTCTGGTTGTCAGAAGAGGCATCAGCCCCGTGACTTCCGAGGGAACTCGGCTTTCATCACGCGACGTCATAATTCTTCCTCCAACTCCCAGGGCAGAGTTAAAATGGTTTGAATTATTTTTTCTGGTTAGCGTTTTTTTGGCAAGTTAGTTTTTGACGGAATGGGGTCGCCAACCCCATGTCCAACGCTCCTCCTTTACCCGGGCTTGGGACCGGCAGTAGCCCCGAAGGTTCTACTGGCGGAGTTACCATGTAGTATAACCCATCAGAAACTCCGTGCGTTTATATTCTGAAATAGCATTACTATTCACAGTTTGTTGAATAATCAGTTTGTCAGTTACCATGTACAACTTAGAACGGACGTGCATCAGGTCAAGTTTTCATACAACATAACAAGTGACAATTATCGATTCATATCGCGTAACGGTAGGGCTAGTACAAATAATAATCATTACGCAGAAGAATACGGACTGAATAAATTATTTTGGAGATAAAGTCCGGTGAAAGAATTTTAGAAAGATGAAGAGAAAGTTGATTAGTAGATTGGAATTTGAAAGAATCATCTCGCGAACCACAATCCGGTAAATTTCATTTTAGATAGGACTCAATTCAGTGACATTATAAATATGTTCCATGTATTGATTCGGTCTACCCCAGATTCCTTCGAACCTACTCCGAAAACTTAAAACTGAGCTTGACGAGGCAGTCAGTGGAGGAGTATTCGTAAATTATACCTAAAACACATAAAATGATTGGATTTCAATACGTTATTCAATGAAAGCCGAACACAGATGGGACACAGATAAATCAACTTCAACTAATACTTACAAGCCATTCCATGTTGTAATGATTTTTTGAAGTCTATGTATTCACACACTATCTTCATTGTTGAATTATTGATAAATACATGTTACTGTATTTCATTACTCTCATTACTATCAGTACATCTGTCTTCTTACGATCAATTAGTACTTTCACATTTTGTATGAATTACAGTATTCTATTACATTGTGATTATTGACACAAATTGCTGTGACTGGTCAAACATTACCATATAAATATTCATGGTAATTAGAGCACAGTTTGATGACTATAGTTCGCCTACATCTGCTGTTTTTATTGAAGCCATAGACGACGCAAATTTTCGAAAGCGAACGAGCTCTTTTGATCTCTGATGAGAATCAGTAAGACACTAGGTCATCACAAATGATGAGATTCACGAAATACGTTAGGCGGTCAATCCGCTCATCCGAATCAAGCCACTTCTGGGTAAAATCAAAAAGATCGTAATTCATGACCTTTAACTGTCATGAACACTTCTGTTTAATTTGATCCTTAACTGATGTCTTCTCTGTTTTGCTTTGCGTTTTCACGATTTTCTTGAATAAAATCTTTTTCAAACATTTTGTAAATAGTAAATAATATAGTCACAAACATGATACTAAAAATGTTCAGCACTCTGAAAAATTAAATCAGCGAATTCTGAAAATCAACTTATTCCATGTAGTTTTGAAAGCATAGAGTTTTTCAGAAAAGCAAGTTGATAAAGTAAGCTAACCATAAGTAAGTAAATGCACAGGAACTGTTTTATGTCCTTTAAAAATGTTCTGAAGGAAGTATGCGTATCCTCGGTGCAGAAGTAAAGTCACTTTTCATGGGGATGAATACACATAATTGTTTCTCTTCTGTTCTGTTTTCACCCAAGTTTCTATTTTGCTGGCAGGGGGGCGAAAAATTACTGACGCAACGCATCGGTTAACAACAAAGTAATAAAGCAAGTGGGCTGATTAACTTAGACATTACTAAATTTATCCTTGATTCGACTAAGAAAAGCAACGTGTCAATACCTATCTATTTAGCGAGACCTAAACTCACAAACTACTACAAAATATGCGTATGTCCCAAACGAGCATTTACAGTACGGGATTTTCTTTTAGGCAACAACAATTTCAGGAATGAAACAGATCACGACACTGAATCATTCATCAAAATATTCGTGTTTAGCAGACTTCGCATATAAGAGTATCAAGGTATCCAAAATAAGGTTTTGCAGTTTTCCATGGTGTCTGCATTTCCCTATCTTCGTTATGTTTATTATTGTATTATCCAGTCATTATTCTGTTTACTCAAAACAATGAGCAGTATAACTTGCATAGGTTGAACACGCTTGCAGCAAACTCTAATAAAAGCAATAATACAAAAAGTTGGAAACATTTTCGATAAAGTATTTAAACTGTAAAACTGAATTTCTTTAAAAACTGACGCATATAATTAAATATAAAAAGATTGTTTCATGACAGAGTGCTGGAATCAGAAAACTAATTTTCTACCCTGTGATAATTTATAATATACATTTTCTTATCATCAGGTGATAAACATAGGGATATGCCTTACAAAAAATGTATCAAACGTGGTCAAAGTGAAAGGAAATAGTATCGAGGAGATAAGTGATAACAATATTATTGTCGTTGACACCTTTAACATTCATCACTGAATATAGATGAACAAATTGAAAATGGGAAAGAGTAGGCTCAGCAAGACGAAATTTTTAGACTGAGGTGAAAGGTGATCAGTCAGATCATAGTACCAGAAGCACGTTTCTTTGGTGCCTAATCCTTTCAATAAAATAAGTCATACGGTAAGCTAACGACTAAAAAGTTGGAAAAGGGCTTATTTGTACGAGAGAATAATAGAATGATAGGACAGAATGTTGTACCGGTTTTTCCTGTGTGCTTATTTCCAATATTGAAGAAACATAATCATGATATCTGCCGAGTTGTGGACTCACCTATATAAGCGGTCAAGTTGTAAACTAGTCGTTGGAAAGTCATCAGCACTCAACCGGAGCTGACACACATGACATCATTTCTCACCCTATCTTCGATCAGTTTCAACAACCAACTTACGCGCTTCATCTGAAATTTTAAACTGCTTACATAAATGGTAACTTAGGACAGTACAACAAAATTTATTCAATATCAAAGACTTAACCATTTGATAAGATATTTCTTCTAACTTTGACATTCTATGCAGATACTCACCACAGTCGATCCGAATTCCATATTTTCAATTATTGTGTGCTATTCATTACTGAAGTGTTGTAGTGTGTCATTGTATGTTACGATCTACTTCACTGACTGAAATTGGCTGGAAAAACATTTCCTCAATGACTTATCATCTAGTACTTGTCGGCCATATATCAGTTTGTCTCGCCAACTGTTGAAATTTACGTTCGTAATGAAATACTCCGACAGATTGGTTCGACGTTTACAACTGTCACACCTTTTCATATGATAATTTACAAAACATTATACGGTTCACTAACCAGTATAAAAACATTTTGTTGACCATGTAGGTCATAATGAATTAATCCGTCAAACAGGCATGTGTATAATCGGAGAAATAATGCTTGACGGAACTCACACTTTATTGTTTGAGTAAACCAAGTGCCTGTGCCTTCATAGACATAAAATGACTGAAGTTATTGATGAAATTAAATTAGATAGAAGAGAAACTTAAGCAGATCAGTGGATAAAGATTATCAGTTCTATTGTGATAAATAACGGAAAAGCAGATTTTTTCCATGCTCTTAGGGTTTTTATTTCGAATTACTTCTTAAAATGTTCTAATGATACTGAGCTTACTTAGCAAATGCTATTACTTGTTTCGTGAAGTATTGTTACTGTAACAATTCGTGATACGTTGTCATTATTCACACATTCTGAACTAGTTCAACATGCAGTATCGCAAAGTTAATACTAACTAGTGCAGCTGTTGTCAATGGATTTTTATTCCGTTTGTGAAACCATCTCATGAACATGTCTGCAATCTCGAAGACGAATCATCACACCACACTTCAGTCACTGGCGCGATTCATCCCAATTTCAGTTTGACGATCGAATGAACTCATTTACTTTTACCTCTCTGCTGGACAAATTTCGCAGTCTGTTCAGTTTCAAAACGTTTTAGTTAGCGACGGACAATCAACATTTTTATTCAGCATATAATAGAAGTTATCAAAATTAGGCTAAGTTATAATAATCAGAATATCTGTTCAACTTTGAATGGGACCTGAAGTGACATGTTGAATATTGAATAATAACTGGTGAGGTGAGCAGGATTAGCTTTGATCAACTTACTGGAACCTAATGGTCTACCATCTATTGTTGAAGCTGAAGAATAAATATACAAACTTCTAATTGAGATCGAAATCCAAAATTAAATGTTGTGAATAATTTGGAAGTTAGATTATGGGATGCTTTTAATTGACTTATCAGATCAATTCATTGCGTGTTTAGCATTTGTTTGATGAATGAGTGACGTGCTCAGCAATCAGTAACGTGCTCTGGTACGACCGAAATTGATGACAGTTTTTTTTTCTCGTAACGCTCTCATATAACCACGTGCAAAAAGACTTTGTCCAGAGAGGCCTGTTATTTGAGCTATCGAGACGAGGCTTGTATTATTGAAATTTATAAGAGGAAAAACACAGGTAAAGCTGACGTGTAAATCGTGTTTCAGGGATAAACTTAACTCTCTACCACTCATTGCAAATGAATGGGGCGAATATGCTTCAGACTCCTGGGATAACTCACAGTCTTGTGGTCAGCGTCTCTCACTGTCTAACATCGAATCACGTCCACCTCAGTTGTTCCACAACCTTTTGAATGTGTCCACAGCATAAAAGAATTAGGAAATAGTTGGTGAAGACAATCAATGGTTTAGATTCAGGCGCCGACCCATTCGTCAATTTATTGATTTATGTGGTGTATAAACATTTCGAAACTCTATTCGTGAAAAGATTTATATGTGACAGGATTAAGTTATTGGCGTGAAAATAGTTCTATTTGTTATCGCCTCATTTCGATTAGTAAAACTCCTTACATAGAGACATTCATGATCATGATTTTATATAAAAGTTTTACACATTTGTTCTAATATCTTTACAATCGTACAGCGTTGGAAAATAACTTATGAAAATAAGTCATGCCTTCCTTCAAATGTCAGATTACAATTTTGTGAATCTTCATTCCTCATGGCAGATAATAATCAAATGTTACCTAATTAGCGAAGCATACTAACCTTTAGTTTTATTATCTGTCAATCAGAAAGGACAATACATGTTACAATAAGCTTGTGATTGAGAGCTAAGAATGGTGAATAATAATGTTTTTATATGGAGTATACGAGAATCTATCACAATACAGAAGATTTGATTAGGATGAGATTTCGCTATGGACATAAATAAATAGCATTGAAAAAGCATTTTCCCAACTCTCACCTAAGTTTGCGTGAGCATTCTCACCACCAATAATGGAACTTAGCTTAGCGTAATTATTTAAAAAGCAAGCCATAAGCAAATACTTGCACATCTTATTCAGGATAACTTACTACAGCAAGCTTCAACCATGAAACAAAATTTTTATCAACAATAATTTAACCATTCAATAGGATCTTACGATATTGAAAAGATACCAACAAACAACATACCTCCACGACGCGCTGTCAATCAACAGAAAAGAAATGTTAATCGCGTTATATAGTAATAGGGAGTAATCTGCAGGTGATTGAAATGTTATTGCTCAGATTTTCTTTCATCACAAGAAAACAAAATTTTAGCTCACCTATTATCACCCACAATCACAACGTTTACTTTCTTATTAGCCGTGTTCCCTAATGGAGCTTATATACTGTCATCGAATCATTTGGAATGTTAAAAATTCGCATTGTCAAACTAATATGACTGAATACGAATGTGATTAACAGATTATCAGTATATCCTTCTATAACAGGTTTTATCTTTATCTGTTTACAATAAGTCAAAATTTTCGAAGGATAGAAACTTGCACATCTTTGATCAGTGTAACTTACTGCACACACCTATAAATCCAGATGTAAGTTTTATTAAATATTCAATCAACACCTCCTTGTGCCGAGGATAAATCATTAACATTTCGTGCTTTTTCGTCAGTCACATACAAGCAACATGTTATTTGTGTGTTATTTTCAAAACTGTATCTACACAAACAACATGTTGCTTGTACGTGACTGACGAGAAAGCACGAAATGGTACTACCTCACAAAATATGTCTTCTCATTTCTCTATTCAAATTTATCGAAGAAAACCACTGTTGTGTAAATTACAACAATCTTTGTCAAAGCTGACATGGTTTTTTACCGCCTGCAAATCCATGAAACGTAATATAATTCGACTCAGATAGCATTTGAGAATAATTCTAACGGTGTTTAAATTGTCACTACTAGTTTTTATTTCTCTCAATAAAAAACAAATATCAAACATTGTATTATCAATTAAAAATATTTTGAACTTCATATACTTACTGTCTGTCAATCAGTCAAATTTTCAGTTTTACCCTCAATCACAACTTCTACTTTCTTCATTTTCCCTGTTGCTTAATGCGGCATTAATACTTTCGTCGAATCAATGGTAAAATGCGTCGAGTCCACATTGTGAAATGATTAGAGAACGTTCCGGTTAAATTTCACTGCAGACGAGATTATTACACTTCGAATGTGTAAAGATGGAGGAACAAGTGTAATACGTAGAGGATTTTCAAATATATTTAATAAAATTTTAAAATGCTGTCTTATTTCGAGAACGAGAGTTTTTTTAGTTTAGTTCTGCAGTATATCAGATGAGCGATTCCGAAGCTGTAACAACTTCATTGAAGTTATGAATGTGGCTTCAAAAGAGACGACAGTTTTCAAAAACCACTATTTTAGTAAATGCGTTCAATGCAAATAATCGAAAACATCATACATACGTTTTATGTTGACATGAGAATCAAATAAGTGGTTCGTCATAATCTTTCAAACGTATACAAACAAATTCAATAAAACAAGGCTTTTACAATAAAATCCACATGTTGCTTGTTACTGATTTTTCTAACTTGCGCTAAGTGCAGTTTTCCCGATGAATCTTTCAGAGATCAGATCGAATGTCTAGTACAATCGTCTTACTTGTAAAAAAGGCGCTCTCATTTGACAACAGTTACTGACACGCAAGTGTGAAAGCGTAAAAAGATTTCAATAGTTTACTGTTCCCTGAATTTGAAAAACTCGAAATCAGGAATCCTATCAATATAATAAATAAAAGCAACGAATATGCAATGTGGCTTATGCAAGCAGATTTCCTCAGAAAAAAAGCATTCTTGGCGAAAACACAAACACTCACTACAACAAACATGTTCTTCGAAATGTGAAATGAGAAAACAGATTATGCATATGAGATGTGTTCAGTATTATTGATCATTTAACTGCAACGCAAAATAAGCACATAAACTCTCTCGAACACAAACTGCAGGTACGATGTTTTTGAATAATTATAATTATCCTTTGACGTCTCTTCAGAAAAATATCTATTACTGTTCATCGTCATTTCAAATCAGATCGTCCTTCAGGAGGACGAGGTTCAAAAAAAATTTAATGCACAAAATAATCTTGTTCAACTAGTATCACGGAATGGATTATAAGGGGCAATATTTTCTCGATAACTTAACAAACAAGTGTTTTTCAAATAATTATTTTGAATTCCTAACTTTGATATTGTTTATTTACTATGCAAATGTAGTATTGCTTCATATTTATACATTCTTTGAGACATTTTGACGTTCAGAAATCCGTGTGTGGGTGTGAATGACGGACTTACAAAATGGTCGGTTGGTTTGATCTAGAAATTGATCTTCTGAGAAACCAACTCAGTGGTCACTTTGTAAAAGATAAGACCGCGCAAATGACATTCATGATTCCCACAACAAGGGATTACGAATGTACCCTACTGAATAGTCCTATACTGAAATAAAACGACCGTACAATGCTTTTCACCATGTAATGTTTCTTTAATACCGGTGATTTTCGAAAGTTAGTAATATATTCTTAAGTAATTCACAAATGCTTTTCAAAGTAAATAATACGAAGAAAGTAAACAATTTGTGATACGTAAATTTCGACATACGAGTACAAGTAAGATCTGTGAAATAAAAGATATCGAAAAGGAGCCCTTTACTTTAGAGAAACAGATACCTTTGAAATCATCATTATTGGGCAGTGAAAGACATATATGCATTGAATGTAATGACTTGATGATTTCACTTACTGCCTGTGTGGTTCGAATCTGAGAATACAAAAATGAGTGTGAAATGGTCAACATGAAACATGTCAAAAAAATCTTTTTGTTTCAATAAAATTAAGGAACTAAATTGACATCCGTTTCGTTATTTCAGAGCTCTGCTTCATCTCATTATGTCGGCCCACCGGATGTCTCCATGGCGCTGCAGTCTCATTTAGCGTTTTGAGTTATCATCTCTACGTTCGTGGACGATTGGTCGAGCTAGATCTTGTCAGCAGAATTACATGACCGAGTCAACTCTAGTTTCACTAATAGTGTGTTCTAATTTCATCGTGCTACATATTTTCTTTGTTCAGATGATTGATAGTTTTTTGTTTAGTAAAGAGATAACAGAATAAATTGACAAACTATGAACATCTGACTTACATGTGCATACGATTAGATCTGAAAATCATTGTAGAAGAAACCAGTTGCAAACCGGACGCAACGGATTGTTTACATTATTCGTAAATTCATTTGACATAATGCTTATTACTCTTCCAAATCTTCCTACACAGTTGTCTATGCGACATTTATCCTTTCAACGTATAAATGTTGGTCTTTCGTGATGAAGAGCAAATGTACCACTGCCATTAACGTGATGAAAGATTCCCATATGTAATTGAACGTTGAGTTCAAGCAAAGGTTATCAGTTTCCTTATGTATAGTTAATTTTTTCTCTTATCTGGAAAGATGCTATGCACCGTGACTAAAGTTGTGAAACGATTTGAAGTGTAGTGGTTTTCATAAATGCAAAAAAGATGAATCTCTATTACTGTGGCCCTAACAACAGTGATTTGACACTAATGCTTTATTGATCAATAACAAATTCGGTTTGTCATATTCTATAGAATTGTTTGTGAAATTTTCGTTTTCGGGTGTAACTTTTGCAAATCATTCGTAGTAAATATGTCAAGTTTGTCGCATCAATAAACTTGCATATGTTTTGCCCTCAGTAATTTAGTGCATTCACGAACTGGATGCAGAATAACGGTGAATTGTGTGTCCGAAATTTGTAAACTTATAATAAAAAGGGTAAACGTTGTTAGTCACTCCAGATAAAATAATATGAGTTGATAATAATGAATTCCCTAATGAAATGAAACTCAAATAAAGTCATTCAATATAAGATGTGGAATGAAATCACTCATATCAAAATAAATTCTCATAATAAATTGTTTGATTGGTTACGTGATTACCTAAACGAATAACATACAACGGATGAATTTCATTTCAGCATCATATCATGGTAGTTAATTTCTCTGTAACAGTGTTCATCTATCTTGCAATCTACCGATTTCCCTATCGATCAATCGATCTTTCTTTTTCCAAATCTACCTATCAATCTATTTAAGTATTTGGCGATTACCCTATCTATTTATCTATCTATTTGTGTAAGAATTCACTTATTTAAAATAAATACTTGCAATTCGGATGCTTAGGAGATGCTTTTTAGAAATAAATAAAAAAACCGTAAAATCATTGTGAAATGTTTCATTTGATCTACTCTATGTACATGTGAGCGATATGTGAATGTTAGTGATGAAGAAAGATGGAAAGGTACTAAATGCCCGTATTATGTTTTACACATGTGACAAAACGGTCTAATAAACAATCATTTGATGAGTTTCAGAGGAATCACAATTAACTTAGTACAAAAGGTTATAACATTCGGAAATGTTACCTATCCAGGATATATTATTTGTCATACATTGATATGAGGCAGAATCCAGTATGACCAGTAACATGTATTCAGATTACTATCAAATGAGGCCGTGCAACTTTGTGACGTTCAATGTGCCAGTACTGAGTCCATTGTATACCTAATCCGCTTACATTCTTTCGCATTTATTGGGACACATCGACAACGATTTTCATTCCCTGATTATTTCGTTAGTGAATAACATTTGTAGTGACATGGAACACGAAATGACTATTTATTTCACTTCCAACTCACCTGAAAACAGTGTTTCACCGATTCAGTAAAATGAATGTTATGAGGAATGGAACATTCTTACAATAACATTTTCAGTTGCTCATAAAATAATTAAAGCTCAATCTACTGTAACAGCAGAAGATCCTGACACCTTAAGCTAATGATATCAATACAGAGCAAGTGTCAATGTGACGTCGAAGTATGGTGCAAGAATGTTACGTATTATTTGACTGGGCTTCAATATTGATGTTCGACACCAACAGATGAATTAAAAATACATTTAGTTTGTTTTCAAAAATGAGCTTCCAAAAAAGGTGTAACTATTCTGTCATCTGTCTACTGTTGTTCTTTTACATTCAGAAGTCATTAATTTCAGGATTTTATGGTCTCTCGAAAATTTTAAATATCATAAATTCCTCATTAGGATGAATGTTTTTACAAACGGAAATGCATTCAGCATGAAAACTCACCGAAAAAAAGTATAGTGAATAATTGCAATACACTTAGTATCAACAAAAATTTGACAACAGATAATTGCATATTGCAACACTAATGATGCTACAACTACTGCATCACTTGTATATTCTGCCTTTGAACGAACGAATTCATGACAGCAACAAATTATTGATTGATCGACGGAACGTAGGTGCGTGCTTAACACGTGTATGTGAAGAAAGTTATTCTAATAATTTCCGCTCGTACACGATCAGTGTCATTAATGGAATTGATTACTCTGGTGATGTGTCAGAGCAATGAATAAAGTCTGAGTGTTTACGAAAGAAAATTCATGGACTATTATAATTTTTTGTGTAATATTGTGAATACCTTTTAAAGTAGATTGATTAGATTTTGAAGCTAAAATACTGTTTGCATCATAAGCTTTCTATGCCTCGGTAAACTGCAATCTCACAATTAAACATTGCAAATTCACCTTGAGATTATTGATAAAGTCAAGACTACATGGATATATTTTTGACTCACGTATTTACAAGTGTTAATTTCCACTTATTGGCGTGATGTTTTCTGGTTATGTCGGTTGAAAAAGATGTCTGAAAAAGAGGTACGAATTTTCGACAGGTGACCACTGGTGTTCTAGGACAGTAGGTATTCAACCAGTCTTCAAGCATGTGGACACATTTCTGTCCGTTTCCTTGTTGAATGTTCATTCAAATGTTTTCTCTGTGCACTGTTCAAGCATGACGACAATGTTATTCAAAACTTTGTCCTTAATCGTCAGCCAGACCACATCTTTCCGTCCGAAAGTATTGAAAATTCACACACTTTAATAATTTCCTACTAGCATATTTGCCTACCTTGTAATACACGTTACTGCTTATGGAATACAGGCCGCTGTTTACAGTCTTTTAACCACTTTTGTCCTTAGAAATCGTAACTATTTGTACCAAACTAATATTCACTAAATTTTTGCTGTCTGCATTTCTCGACGCAGGGTTTCGTCTATTATTATGCATTACTTCGACCGAGTGGTTCGCTCAGTGATCTATTTGAGTGATTCTGTGTGTGTGTTTTGTCCACTGCTTACGTTTATCTTAATTTCATCTCAGTTGGCATCAGGTTTGTTTTTTCTTGTTTTGACATGACAAAAGTTAAAAAACCAAATATCTACTACAGAATAATGTGCTCCATATGTAAAGAGCACTGTTCAGGAAAAATTAACGATGGTAATGTAACAATCTGTGATCCATATGTCTACCATTTCGAAAACTATACTAAAATTCAAAAATTTCTTGTGAAGTTGTTGTTCACAACAATAATGAAAGCTACACATGCAAATCATCTAAATCATCATCTGAAATTCCTTATTATTTTTCAGATGTTCCTTTTGAAAAGTATGAAACCTTAACACATCACACCAATAAATTCAAAATACCAATTGTAAACGGCTGGGCCAAATGTATCTATGAGTAAGCGTGGTAATGAAATTGCAACGGGTAATCGTGTTAAAATCGATTGTGTATAGATGAAAATCTTATTATACGAATAGGTCGAAGGATCACCTTTGTCGTAGAAATCAATAATTATTATAAACATTTTGAAGATTCAGATTGTGATGCGCGCGTACTGCAAACGTACCTACATTCAATAATTAGGAATGTGTTTAGATTGTATGTGTAGTCTCGTTCATCATATCTGTGAAACGTTTGTTGATATTTTTGACGGAGTGTGGCGAAAACATCAACTTTTACAATTACACAATGTATTGTCACTTCGCATGGAAACAGAAAGAAAGAAAAACTAAAACTGAAAAGATATCAGAGAAAGAAAAGTACACAGCAAAATGAAGACAGAAGAAAACGGGGAAAAAATAATAAATACATGATTTGAAATAATAGAATTTATTCATTTTTAAAGTAAAAACAGAAATAAAGCAAAAGAAAGGCAAACAATCTTAAGCAATAAAAAAACACAGCGAAAATTTCGACGAGTTCGAGGACATATGTAGGAGACAGGATGGAACGGTGTTGTGAAACTACAATGGTGATGGTATAGGATTGTTGATTTGGCTGGATTGTTCGCATTCACACGTTAAAAAATTATTACTGATTTATTTGCATTTTTTACGAAACGGAATATAAGTTTGGTATGAGATTCGAGGTAGGTGGATTAAATATGCAAGACTGGTTAGATAGATAGATTGACAGATAAAGAGCAAGGTAAATGAGATCATAATTCAATCAACGAAACATGTGTACATATCTTTTTATATATTTCTATACGTACCTTCAGTTGATTCGATGGACAAGGGCTTGATTGATTGTTAGATTGTTCGATCGTTCGATCAATAGAATAACAGAAGCAAACCGTTTCTTATCTTGCAATTACAATGATCTACTGCTCAAACGCATTTCATCTGTACAATCTTACTCCATTTTGAGTTATTCTTATTATTGAGGCATATGAGTTATTGTGAGTTATTCATCACGAATGTATGTATGCCACATTGAACATTGATCGTTCACAGATTGACTTCATTGTGATTGAGGTTTCGCGTATCCGCCGATCTTCTTTTGATTGAATGACTTTTGCCGTTTCTGATTCTTATTTTGTATCAACAGTTATCAATCAAGCAATAACGAGTTTAAGTCGCAAATATTTTCCTTCTTTGTTGATGTGAAGACGCATTTATCTGTGTTACTCCAGTGTGCACATACCACTGTAGTACAAGTGGCAGATGCTGATATACGTGGGTGGGCTGATGCCTAATAATCGGTAAACGTTTGTTGTTTCACCCTCTGGGACGTAATAATAATAATAGTTTTCACAAATGTAGTCTGAAAAAGGGTAGGTCACGAGCTGCTCTGAATAACCTACGATCGCTCATTGAATAACAATCAACAAAACACGAATTTGAAACCATTCTTCATGAAATTTAAGTGAGTACAGATGAATTTCTTTTACTCTATATCACAAGTATTATGTCTTGTTAGATACAGATCAAGTTTATGACGAGATTGAAAATAACCCTTCATAATGGACCTGACAGCTTTCTCTCGAGCTCATCTTTTGATTTTATGTGATTAATCACATCATGATGTTAACCTTTGTTGACCCCTACTTCAACATGTTTTAAACTTATCTACTTCACAATAAATGTCACAAGGTCTCACGTGAACACGTAGGTTATTGGTGTATAGGTCGTGAATAGTTTCGTGACACACCTATCTCTTCCGTGGCCGGATATGACGTAACTAACGATTGACATTATATATTTTTTTTTTTATTTTATTTTATTTTATTTCTACACATTTGCTTATTACGTAGTGTTTTTGATGTTTTTGATGATTATTTGAATCATATTCATCCACCCTTGACCTACTTTAGTTATCATATTTTATAAATTTTCCTACTACTATCAGCACACCTGTTTTCCTACTATCCACTTGAACTTTTGCCTATTATATCTATTTACGTAATCTTTTTCATTTCATTGTGATTATCACTCAAATTGCCTTGATTGGTTTAACATTTTCATATAAATATTCATGTATATTAGAGTAAAGCCTGATGACGATCTAATCGAAAACAATATTGTTCGCTTTTATGTGTAGTTAGCTGAGTACCTGTGAAATTTGTAAACTTGTCGTTTAGTTGCAATGAGTAAGATGTAGCAGTTTAATTATTATTCAACCTAACTTGTTATGGTTGTTACATTCATGAAACATGCAATCATTACTTGTTTACCTTTTAGATTGTTTAGATGACTTGTTCGTTTATTTGAGTGGAAATAGTTATTTTATTCAAACCCACTTGTGCAGAAATACTATCAGTCAATAAACAGTCAACGATAAACAATAATCATAAAACGTAACTAACCAGGATTGTTTTCCATTTCATCTGATTATTGTTTACAAACATAAGAATACGGAAATCATATTCAACAGTTTTATATGTAATAAACTGTTTTTATGAATATTTATATATTTTAGAATTGATATCACTTAGTAACAGAATGCTTCGCATTTTCATTCATGGACAGTGGAAACAATATCTACAGGAACAGATAAAACCTGTTATATTGTTTAAATCCCGATGACCATTGTGAGCAGTCAAAAGACTAGGAATATAGAACTGATATGTGTATGTGTGAAAATCTTATTCCCTTTGTTCGTATCGTTTCATGCATATTAAGGAAGTTATTGAAATTTGTTCTTTCGAAATTTCCTCTTTTCAATATATAAGAAAATACTCTAATTATAATGTTTCCGCCTGAAGACCTTCTGGGATTATTGTCGTTGTGAATCACGGATGAAAAGACACTGCTATGAATGGAGTATTCGAAAACATACGCTGGAAACCTGACTCTGGCGAAAAAATTCTAACTAATAAAACTCTGCCCTGGGATTTAGAAGGCGATTGTTTAGAAAAACTATAACATCTCACGAAATTCGTTATTTCCACATTTCGTTATTTCATCAAAAAGAAAACACTTGGAGTGAGCTTTTCACACCTCTGAACCCGCTTGGATTTTCGCCGGTCTGAGTCACAGATCAAAGGAGACTTGTGTATGGAAACCTGACTCTCAAGAAAACGTTTCAACTATTAAAACTAGGCCATGAGATTTAGAAAGTGTTTGCTGAAAAAAACGAAGTCATCTCATGAAAAACTCAACGATTTCATCATACCTCATAACCATGAGGTTCGAGGATTTCTATTTATTAGATAAAACATCACGAAGCAGAATACTTAGAAAGCGATCAATTGGGCAATCACTTCAACATATGTCAACGTTCTTGAGAATAAGAAGAACCTTCACAAAAATCTGAATAAGGTTGACAATCAAAACATGAAGAACAAGAAGACAGCAATCATTAGTAGCCAAAAAGAGACAGAGGAAGTAAAAACCACAGAAGAAAACCAGCAATTGCAGAGGAGTATCATTGTTGATAAACGAAAATACGTTGATGACCAAGCTACGACAGCATGAAAAATGAAAAAGTAAATATGAGAGAATTGTTCGACATAACAAAGAATCGAGCTAGAAAATGTCGTAAGCCAGAAAGACTAGTTTGAAGCAGGAAAATCAAATTATTCAACAACATTTGAGAGCAGTGGAACTAGGTCTTTGGTGCATTCGGAAATACTCGTGAACATACTAACTGCACTGAATGACATCAACACCGAAGTAACACTTCCGAACAACTTTATTTATGTCGATCCGCCAGTAATTGAAAAACTCAGCTTGTGAGCATCTTTAATAAACAAGTTAGATGTGATGCATGTGTGAAGGCACGGCTCAGCAAAGCACGTCTTCCATTTTCACAGTTGAACTAATTCTGGAACTTAAAATGAATATCAGCCTTTTCCACCTGGAGACCCTCTTGGATTATTGCCGGTGTGAATCACGGCTGGAAGGACACTGCTATGTATGGAATATTCGAACACATACCCTCGAAACCTGTCTGTGGCTAAAAAATTCTGACTATCAAAACTCTGGCCTGCGATGTAGAAGGTGATTGTTTAGGAAAACCATCACATCTCATGATGGAATATGAGTTTACTTGGAGCTCACGAGGCTAATAACCCTTCTAAGAACCAGAGCAATCATTGATTATTATACATGGAATGTTTGTATGTTGCGAGAGACCGTGTAGTTATCAGTTGAAATAAAGAGATACAATTTTATGATCAATCGAATCACTGGAAAACTTTGGACGCAATTTCGGAAACAACGAAACGTTATACAAATTAACAAAGCTTTTATGAACAACTGTCAATCTATTCTTCTATCAAAATCAGTATTTTTCAGAGAGTATATAAAGTCTGAAAACTCTCATATTGTAGCAAGAAATTGAATATTTGTTGATTACAGTGTGATCCACTGAATTTGATTAAATATTCGTGTGAAGTATGAAGTGAACAAAGTGACCCATATTTTTTAAAGTCACATGTTTGACATGCGATTAACTGATTACTTGAAAAAGTTCAAGAATATTTCTGAAAAGAATGGATTTAAGCGTCTCAATATGAAACGGTGGTTGTGTGACTCACTCCATTGATTCGCTGTAGATAAAATCCTAGAACCTTTTGTCAAATTCATTATGCTAGAAATAAATTATCACCTGCCAAGTTATTTGATAATAGGACAACATATTAGTATCAAGAAAGCATTTCCTTGTAAGTTTCTACCTAAAAAATACACACTACTTGAAAGGCCGATTATCACTTTTTACTCTAATCAACATGACTAGGTTTCAAGTCTGCCAGGATCAGTAATTGCGTGATTTTTCGTTTCAAGTATTCGACTGAAATGTTTTATATTTGATTTGTACTTGGGGCATTTGATTAGAAATTTATAAAAAGAACTTTAACACGTTACTAAGAAATGTGTAAACACATTTCATGAACGATCTGTATTACGATTCATAAGGTGTTGAGAGAGATAATCTGGTTGGATTTCAGTTGTCAAACGCAGTTACGAAAATATGGAGAGAACATATTTTAGCAACACTGTCATAGTAGGAAACACATATGTACAGACATATATATATATATATATATATATATATATATATATATATCTGTACAGACTATCGCTACCCCTCTTATTTTCTCACTCATGTAGCCAGTAGTTGAAGTTATCGAATATCGATTTCAAATAGCGCACATCTGCTTATACGAAACAACAATACTACATTCTTCCCAAAGTTGAGATATGCAACAATATGAAATCAGAATATTACATTTAGAAGTTTTATTGAACTGAAAATCTTCAGCAGCATAATGTGCAGCAACTCATTTTAAATGGTAAGATGTTACTTTATCTCAGAAAAATATGTTTGAAGAATAAACATTATGGGACAATTTTTATCTGTATTCTTGTGAGTGGTGTCTAGAATTTCATGTAAAAATATTATGTGAGACAATCATTGTTTTTTGTTCAGTGATTATATAGATTAGAAATAAATAGTTAACAGATGACATTATTGACCAGCATCAGGAATAATTTAGATTTGTTGCATAATACTTTCAAGATAACTAACAGTGTCGAGTTGATGTTTCATATCATGTACATCACGTATACAATGTCATCCTAATTGTGATTAAGGAGGACTGCAGATTGGTATAGAATTTCAGGCTAATCAATGAGAAGTGGGTATCAAAATCTAATCGAATCATAACTGAACTTGACAGTCAGATACAAAACAGTCGACAGGTTTGAGAGAAAGTGACTTGGTGTATATTTCTGACATACACAATGAATCGACTAATGAAGAGACCCAGATATGCCTTTGTTATACCGCCTATGTGATCTGCATAGTTTGACCAAGAAATAAATACTAAATAAATAATCCTGACTGATGATACACAAAATGACTAGATGAAATGAGGTCAATGAAATCACTAAAAGGTTGATATAATGACATGCAGATTTATTGAAAGAAGCAAGTGATGAGTGCTTTTTTAAGTTTATTTATCTTAAAAACTAGATGTGATGATGTTAAGTGTCACAGATCTGAGGGCAACATACCCTGACTCTACAAAATGGGAAAGCTTATTTTAAAAAGACAATTCCTTTCTTCCGAAAAATCATATAGATCAATAATTAAACATGTAAATACTGACAATGTGTCTTTAAACGCCAATGTATTTCTTGATCAAAGAGATACAGATTTTTCAAACAGGGGATTTCAGACAGTCAATAAACGGTCCCCTCATTTCGTAAAACGGCTGATTAGCTCAGTTTAATAAGAGGAAACATATCAGTTAATTATTCCATGCACTGAGTATATGCAAATTTTGATAATCAAAGAGTGAATTGTTCGATATATTACTATCATTCCTGTTGTAGGCGCTTTGGTGAGATCACATAATATTTCAGGTTCATTGACACACTTTTGTCCTTAGTTGACCAAAGAACATTACTGATAGTTAAAATAAACATCTAGCGATGATCGCGTTTCATTTGGATGAGACTATTAAATACGAGTGAAAATAATACTGTTCATTGATATTGTTTAAAGCGTGTTTATGAAGTCATGAACAGTATCTGAGAAGTCTTGATGAACAGAAAATACTGATAAATGAATGATCATCATCATAAATAATGACCTATAGTTCACTTCAATGTAGGTGAAGTTTGTGTATGTTTAAGTAAAAATTAAAGACAAATTTATATAACTTCATTTTTTGCAAGCTGTTATTGATTTCGTTAGCACGATATTGAAAAGAACAGCTGATATTATTTAATAAGATCCTTCAAAAATTGCTGACAAGTGTTTCGGTGCATTTACTGCACATTGCAATACATTTACAAAAGTTATGAAGGAGTTCTAACGATATCACAAAAACGTAGTCTGGCGAATCAACATCTGACATGATAAATCTATAAGCATGAAACAATATTTATTTATTGGCGAAAGAGAAACGACTTACCATTCGTTTGGTTGCCTAAGAAAATGGTATTGACTTATGAGAAAAAACAACAAGAACATTATAAGTCTATTCTGCGAAAAAATAATTCCAAGTGGAATAATTTTTTTATTATTCATCGCTTTTGATTGAAAATAATAAACCGATGAAAATTGTTTTGGTACTAACTAATCACTACTCACATGTTTCATTGATTAAAGTAACTGTGTATTTTACAAAAAAGTAATGCAGAAATAAAGTGTACACATAAACTGTTTTGGTGTTTTATTTGTATTTGTTAGCATACAAAATAGGATTAGTGAATGTGTTTCTCTCGTTAGGGTTATTTATTTATACTTCAAACAATGAATGAATGAGTGAAAAGTCTTTAATCGCAATATTAATGTATATTGAATGTAAAGCTTCTGTTGAGATAGCCGATCGAGAAGAAAGCCACGCATATTGTGGATTGATGAACTTATCGATTAAATGCTAAAATATTTCAAGGACAGTCGATTGATTTACTACTGGATTTATAATTCAAATATTTAAACGACAGTATCGATTATTTGTATAATTGTATAGATACGCATGTTTGATTGTATATTTTTTATTCTGTTAATAAGTGTTATCCAACGTCTTCCGTTTTCTTATTTTTGAAAAATGGGAGTCTCACGTTCGGGGGTCATTAATGCAGTGGTTTGGCGTTACATCAAGTAGAAAACATAAATTCTTCCAAAGCAATGAAGACTAATCAACACAATTGTTTATTTTCGAAGAACTCAATCAAGAAAATTTATTTCCTGTTTCAATTACAGTTAGTTGAATTTTCGCAGTAAAATTAAGTTGACTGAGAGCAATGGATAGACTTTTAATGTCGCAAGTGTAAGATGCACCATAAAACAACAACAGTGGTTATTCAGGAATGCAAAAGTACACGTAGTGGCGAGATTTCAAGGTAGAGTAAATCCAGTGATCACTTCTTGTGTCACTGAACCATAATCACCGAAACGGATTTTAATGGTTACTTAGATATACTGTTTAACAAATCTCACTTTGCCTCTCATTCAGCCGATGAGTATGTAACAACAAATCTTTCACTAATCATCTTTTCTGTAAATTTTAGAGAGGAAGCGGAGAATAATAATGCAAGTTAATGGTATAGGTCAATAATATCGACCATCTCGTGTCAAACCGTCGTTATGAACAACCCTTAGTCTATGTGTCATTTACCGATTACACTTTGTGTTTCTAATTTCTTTCCATCATCGTATAATATTATGTTGATTTTCAAGTGTCAAGAAGTTATGTTCAGAATTGTTTTATTTAGGAATGCGATGGGTAAATCCACACCCGACCTATCTCATTTAGCCGTGTTTCGGACAGGCAGAAAGTTCATAGGCCTCTTCACTGACTTATTACTCTGCAAATGAAACTACTATCTCTCAATTTTGATCAAATACTTCTATCACACAATCTGATTTGGTCAGTTACATTTTTTTATAAAATTGCGACGATGATATCCACAATCAGCATTCAATAATTCAGTTACACAATTAATGATTTCGTTACTGAAGGTGAATAATAAACTATTACTTACACAAGGTACGAAATTGTGCATCTGCTTTTAAATAAAAATATATATACATATATGTTGAATTTCAATATTTATTGATCAACTCTATTCAGTGTCATTTTGTTTATGAGGAAAGAGCAACCCCCGTGGATGTGCAATTTCAAAAAGCCTCAATCTATGATTAAAAATGTGTCAAATGCTCCCAGGGTTCCATTGATGGTCTAGCGATGATCAATCCAAAATTAAAATCTCTATTACACTTTGGTGAACAAATATTTAATTTAACATTTCATTTAAATTCCTTAAGCTTTTCGTATACATAGGTTACTTGAATCACGATCTTCAATCACAATCTGCCTAATACACAGCTGTGCCGAATCGATATTTTGATTTCAAATACATTGATATTTTTGAGTTTTCGTGTTCGGATCAATTTCATATGAGTTTAAACGTATGAATTTCATATCACAGTACAAGGAATCTGCTTGAGAAATTCGGATTTGAATAACAAGAATTAGTCATAATATTACGTGTATGATTGATCACTTTTGGTATATGCTTTTCTAAAACAAAACCATGCTCTCAAGTGACAAATATACTGACATTGGGACTGTTCAGTCTATATGAAATCGAATAAATAAGTCATGCAACAATACCTAGTCTGACCGATATTTTCAGTACAAAGGAGAAAAACTAATCAGTAATTTCAGTAACTTCATAAATACGTGTAACTTATTGGTTTGGACAACCCCAGCTTCCTTCCAAACCACTTGTGAATCCGATTGCTTACCTAAAAGTACCAAGATAAACAAGCAAGGCTTCAGAAACACGATCACATACTAACCACCCAAGAATATCTTCTACCCTTAATGGTACTGGTATAAGTTACAGTGAAAAACACGTTTACAGTTTGTCAGTAACTAAACATTAGAAAAAGTAGGTGGAGCGCAGATAAGTAAACTTCAACTGATCAATACAAAACATTGAAGCCATTCTGTGTTGCAATGATTACTTGATGTCTGTCTATCCAAATTTAACCCACTATTTTCAATGTTGAACCATTGATAAATCCAGGTTTCGTATTTTATAATTCTCACTACGTTCAGTAAAACTGAACTTTTACATTTATATTGTGATTATAGACACAAATCGTCATGACTGATCGAACATTTCTTTATAAATATTCGTGGTGGTTAGAGTACAGTTCGAGGACTATCTATGTGAAAATAGTATAGCTCGCCTACATGCGTTGTTCTTATTCACGCCATAGATCATGGAAATTTGCGAAAGCCAGTCGAGCCCTATATATCCGTGCTGAGATTTTGTAAAACTCCAGGTCGTCATTATTGATGACACTGACGAAATAGATTTAGCGGTCGACCAGCTCATCCGATGCTTACCAGTTCTGGATAATACCAAAAAGATTCAAATTCATGGTATAATAGGTTATGAACACTCCCTTTTTCACTTTATCCTTTCCCGTTTCACATTGCGTTTACAAACATTATATAGCTAGTACATGATAGAGTCACAAACATGATCACAAAAATGTGCAGTACTCTAATAAATTACATCAACGAATTCTGAAAATCAACTTGTCCAATGTAGTTTTGATAGCGAATAGTTTTGCAGAGAGTAAATTGATAAGGTATGCTAACCACAGGTGGTTAAATGCAGAAATGTTCTTAGGAATGTATGCAAACGTTTGGTGCAGAAAAAAAGTCACTTTCCTCATTACACCTAAAGTTATTCTTTTTACTCATATTTCTTTTTTGCGGACCGTTTGAAGAAAATGATGGTGGCAACACACCGGTTGACAAGATAGTAGGATAGGAAGAGGGCTAATCAACTCGAACACTACTAAATTTATCCCTGATTCTCCTTAAAAAAGCCACACGTAAATACACATCTATTCAGCCAGATAAAAACTCACAAACAACTACAAAATAAGATTATTTTTCCAACGGGTATTTAGAGTACGGGTTATTCTTTTAGGCTAAAACAATTTCATCAGACTTCAGATATATGTGTAGCAATGTTCTAACAAAATGATTTTGCAGTTTCTCACAAGGTCTTTATTTCCCTACTTAATATTATTATTATTATTAATATTATGTTAACAAATATATTATTCAGTTAACTCAGATCGTTACGCAATATAACTTACATCTGTTGGACCCTTTTGCATTAAACTCTAATGAAAATGATTTTTCAAAAAGTTGGAGACAATTGTGTTGAAATATACAAACTGTAAAACTGAATTTCTGTAAAAACTGATGCAGGTATTAAAATGTAAAAAGATTAAATTATCAAAGTGTTATAGATCCAGAAAATTATTATCTATCCCGTTTAACAAAAAGAATTACATTTTCTTATCTCAAGGTGATAATTTTAATATTAGGACTTCCAAATATATACTGAACATGGTAAAATTAAGGCAAATATGATCAAGGGTATGAGTGTTATTGATAATATTGTCGTCGAGACCTTGTGGTGGAACAACCAATATATTATTTCAAAATATTAACGGAGTAATCGAATATCAATAAACTTATATTGAAATATATCAGTTAACGGAAACGCAGACAACATGCAATATCTTAAACGTATACCGTCTAGTACAGCTGTCGCTTGCCAATTTTGATTCCTTTTGTGAAACTATCCGACATACATTTCTGCAGTTTCGTTGTCAAATAATAACACCACACTCCGATCAGTATGTAATAACAAAACACTCTACAAATAATTTGATTTATCCAGTTTTCGTTCCAATAATCAAATCAATTCAATCGTTGTTTGTTCAATTTCATACACGGACTAGTCAACGATGGACAAGCAATCAACATATTTATTCAGGATATAATGGACTTTATCAAAATTTAGCTAAGAAAAAACAATAATCATGTCTGTTGAACTATGAAAAGAACATTATAGAATATATCGGAATTTGAAAAATTACTGGCGAGTTAGGCAAAAAATAATATGGATTAGATACAATAAGATTACCTGAACAAACTGGTTGACCATTAGATGAAGTCTCTGTGGAGCAAACATACAAAATACTATGAAAGTTCGAAATCCAAAGTCGTTCCTAAATAACAAGGTAAAAGTTGTTTTAAGTTGACTGCTCTGATGAATTTATTGCGTGTTAAGCCTTTTTTGATGATTGAGTGGTATGCCCAGCAAAAATTAAAGTGCTCTGGTACAGCCAAAAGTGAGGACAGCTTTATTTTCATATAAGCACGTGCAAAAAGTGTTTGTCGAGATTTATGTTAACTGAATTATCAAGACGAGGCTTTTGATAATGAAGTTGATAGGAAGAAATGCAGAGGTACAGCCGACGTGTAAATTGAGTTTTGGGGATAGATCTATCTCTCTACCACACATTGCAAACCGATGACGCTAATAGGCTGCAGGCTCCTACGGTAACTCACAGTGCAACCATCAGCCTCTGTCACTGTCTAACAGTGAATCATGTCTTCCTCCCCTGTTCAACAATTTTATGAATGTGTAGTAAGCCTAACGGACTCAGTAAAGGGTCGAAAAAGAAAATCTTTTATTTTGAATTAGAAACCGGGGGATTCGTAAATTCATTGATTGGTGTGGTGAAAAAACATTTAGATGCTAAATTGATGACAAGGATTGTATTCGACTAAGATAAAAATAATAAATCAAAACTGGTCAAAATCGATTTCACATTATTTTGATTATCGCAAATCCCAATTTATCAACATTGGTAGCAATGCCAAGCTACTCATTCCCTGTAACTTCTGAATCTATCTATTAGAAACGAGTGCAATTTCATTACAGTAAATTTTATAGTTCTTGTCAAGCACAAACAAATAGGGATTATGTTTTTATCAAGATTTAAAAACGTCACAAATAATGTACAATGGAGCATATTGTTGATGAATAAATGATCAGCTGATTCATTGAAAAAAACAGTAATCTCAACTGTTTATTTTTATAAAATATATGGTAAAAATAGTATGCATAATTAGGAATACATAGTGAAGAAAAGAATCAGATTTCAAATCGTCATCAGTACACTGAATCGAAATTCGTTATATCACAGTCACAAGAAAAAGTCACTAATGAAATCAGTCATATTTACTAACCACAAAAAACTTTAAAATATAAATAAAAATTCTGAGTATTACCTTTGGTTTCATTAGCTGTGAATGAGAAAGGACAGTACATGTTATAATAGGCTTGTGATAGAGAGTTATGAATGGTGAATAATAATGTTTTTATGTGAAGAATACGTGTGTCAGTTACAATAAAAATCATTTGAATTCCCATTTTACAGTAGATGCTACTAAGATGAGATTTCGCTACGAACTTAAATAAATAACACTTAAAATGCATTTGCCCAACTTCCACCTAAGTGTGCGTGACCATTCACACCATGAATAATGGAAATGAGTTCACTGCGATTATTTAAAGAGCAAACCGTTTTATTCAGGATAACGTTCTACAGCAGCGCTTGTATAAAAAAGAAAATGTTTATCAACAATAATTCAATCAGCCAATAGGATTTTTAGATATTGGAAAGAATCAAATAAACAATGTACTTTCTTTCTGATGCGAATCGACAGAAAATGAATGTAGATTGAGTTAAATAGAAGTTGCGGAACAAACAAATGCCATGACTCAGAATTTCTTCCATCACAAGAAAACAAAATATCAGTTTTTGAATCATCACCCACATTCACAAATTTTAATTTCTTGATTAGGCGTGTTGCCAAAAGCAGCATAAATATTTTCATCAAGTCATTACGACTGTTACGGATTCGCATCGAGAAACAAATATGACTGAATATAATGGTGATTGCCAGATGATTAGAATATCCTACTATAACATTTTTTATCTTCATCTGTATGCAATAAATTAAAAAGATTGTAAGATAGAAACTTGTACATCTTTGATCAGTTAATTTTTATCCATACTCAATCAACTGTTCCTTGTGCATAAGAGAAATCATTTACCATCGAAATCGCTACATACTTGATTTAATGCCGTCTACAAAGCAACAAAATGGAATGTAGTTTGATTCCGAAAGCATTTGAGAAACAATTTATCAGTGTTATCAGTGTCACTATTGTGCTTTTGTCTTTCACCAGCAAACAAATTGTCATTTTTTTATGATGAGTTAAGTAAATTGTGATCTTCACATATTTTTTCCAGATTAAAGATTTCAATCACCTTGTTTGGCTCATTTCTTGATGCAACATGATAACGTTCAGGGAATCATTAAAAAATGCATTGAGTCAATTTGTGAAATGAAATTGGTATATACGATCTCGGTGAATTTTTACCAAAAGTTGGATCATCACACTTGTAATGTGTAATGATGGTGAGAAAGTGTAATATGGACAAGAGTTTCAAATAAATTGAATACAGTTTTAAAATCCCGTATTATTTCATGTACAATGATTTTCAGTTCAGTTCCGCATAAAAACTGATGAGCGACTTTGGGGCCACTATCTCAACAACACAAGGCTTTCAAAATAAAATCTACATATTGCTTGTTACTGATTTTTCAAACTTACGCTAAATGCAGTTTTGAAGATGAATATATGCGAGATTAGTTCGAATTTCAAGTACAATCGTCTTCCTTGTAGACGTTATGTGACTCTATCAACAGTGATTTGAAATACATACTTCGTATTCTTTTGAATTGTTCGTTCTTTGTAAACATGTCAAGTTTATCTCATCAGCAAACATTAATATGTTATGCACTAAATAATTTAGTGCGTTCACGATCTGGATGACGAAATAAGGTGAATTGTGTGTCAGACTTATTGTAAAATGAATAAACGTTGTTAGTCACTCAATATAAAATAATTTTAGTTGATGTAATGGAATCTCTATTAAAATGAAATTCAAACATGGTTATTCGATATAAAATTTGGAAGGAATAACATACCACTGATGCGTTGAATTTAAAGCATCATACCATGGTAGTTTATTGCTGTGTAACGGTGTTCATCTACCTTGTAATCAACAGATCGATCAATCGAGCTTTCTTTTTCCAAATGTACCAATCAATCTCATGATGCATCGATCGATTTCCCTATCTGTTATATTCATCTATTTGTGTATCTTTACATTTTTTGAAACAAATACTCACAATAGGAAGTTATTTCGATCTCTTTGTGAAAATAAGAAAATGATACAATCAGTATAAGGTTGTCTCTCCAGTTAATTTGGTTGATGCTCAAAGAATAAATGTTAGTGATGAATAGAGATGAAAAGACACTTACTGCCCTTATTATGTTTTACACCCGTAACTGGTCCAATGAACAATCATTAAAAGGGTTTTTCAACCGTAGCAGCTACCTTGACGTGGTGGTCGGGCTTCCATATTCTGATGGCCAAACTGAGCTATACTGATTGCAACATATGTTGGACAACGATAAGAATAAAATCAGCCACTCAAGGTCTGAGAGCTAAGTCGTGCTGCTGACTGCTGTGACAGAAGTAGGGTGTTTCCCTCGAACAACCTGCATCTGCTCCCTTCTCACAAGGAAGGATGGATTAGAATCGATCGACCAAAAAAAATGTCACACTTCACCGTAACTCATGGATTTTCGTTTTCAAAGGTAAAACTTCCCGTAAAGAGCTTTTGAGAACTAAGCTAATACCAAAAAAAACCTTTCATAATAAAACCGTGCTATACCGGGCTCAAGCGGTTGTCCCTTAGACTCTGCCGTCACGCTCACAGTTCTCGAAGAGCAACACTAATCTATCTTCCTTTTATGGTTCCTCAAGAAACGACCTTCCAGTATGCTCACACTTATACCTGTAACAACACACGAGACCGAGTCGGTCGAAATCAAATGCAATCAACACTCAAACATACCTCTCTTTTCTCCACAATGAACTCTACTCACATTCCCTACCTCACTCAACAGCTATTTACAAATAAGCAAGTTCACGAAACGTCATTTCTGGTCTCTTGAAACCCCGTTCTAGACTACATATTGGAGCATTTAATGTACGGACATTGTGTCGAATAGGGCGAAAAGCTTCCTTAGCTAGGACTCTGCAAGGTCGTGCCATCGATGTATGCTACGTCTCCAGAACGCGCATACAGGATCCTAGTGAAATTATTAATCAGTAATGTGTTATCTGCTTTGTAATGCATATATTTTCTACATTTATAGTCAACAGTCATATTCATGTCCTACTCTACGGCGAGACATAACTGGGATTACTAATCTCCCATAATTGTGGATTTTTGGTACCAAACGCAACGAAACACCTACAAGCAGCTGCATCAAGTAACGTACTTACATTCTTATTGTGTTCGTAACATTTAACTGATATATTTCGTTATGCATTTTATTGTATTCAATGACCATGTTAATATTTTGAAATAACATATCGTTTTGTCCACCACACCGTTAGTCATCTCAACCGCGGTATCACCATCTTTTAAGTTGAATAAATTATCTTTTCTAAATTAGGAAAATGGACGAATATTCATGACTAGTATCCGAGAACTGATGATGAACAGAGAAAAAAAATAGATGAAACTTCATCTTCGTCGTCAGGCGAAATTGAAAAGATCAGATATTGTTGAGAGATACAATTAGATTGGTAATAAACAAAGTCACTGATTACGATGTGATGGTTGCAAAGAACGGGTGAATTTCACGTTCGATAAATAATAATTATATTTGTCGACAGAAATGAGTGTTAGTCGAATAAATACGTTTAGTACAGTGTCAATGAAAAGAATTCGAATGAATGTGATTAGGTACAGTGACATTTAGGGCGAAATGTTAGTCCATCAACCGTTCTGAGCTAAGACGAGAATGTCAGGTACAAATGACTGAAAATGAAAATGATAGTGACCTGTAGTTCAATTTAATGTAGTTTAAATTTGTGTGTTCGAAAAAGCAATAAGGAAAACTTTCTATAACCTCATATTTTGCAAGCCGTTATAGATCTCATTCGCGCGACATTGAATAGACCAAATAATATTATATAATCAGAACATATTACTCTGCCAGCAGAACCTTCTTGGCCGCTGCCGGTCTCAAGCTCAGGTGAAGGAGGAGGGTTGGACATGGGATTGGAGGCTTCATTACGAAGGCACCTAACTGCGTTATGAGACAAGTCATCATATGGAACACTCAAAGCAAAAAGAAAAGAGGAAGGCCAAGTAACACTTCACCACGAGAAATAGAGAAAGATATGGGAGGAATGAACAATCATTGGACAGAACTAGAGAGGGAAGCTCAGGACAGAGTTGGTTGGCGAAAAGTGATGGGCGTCCTACGCTCCAATGAGGGTAACAGGCGTAAGTGAGTAAGTAATTATTGAACACTGGTAAGTTTTACAAGAAATGTTTAACAGAAGTAAAGTTTTCACATAAACTGTTTTGGTGTTTTATTCTCATTTAAAATTAGGCAAAGGTCATCAGGTAAGCTATTGTATACAGGCTCAATATCTAATATGACCGACAATGAATGGGTTAGCATACAAAATAAAATTAGTAAATGGGCTTATCTCGTTCGGTTATTTATTTATACTTCAGCAAATGAACGATTGAGTGAACAGTTTGTGGTTGCAATATTTATGTCAATTGAAAGTAAACTCTCAAACTCAGTGACCATTATTCAACACACTATTTTATTTCGAAGAATATACTTGAAAAAATTTATTTGCTGTTTGAATTACATTTGGTTGTATTTACGCATTCAAATGTGGTAGGCTGAGACAGACAGAATGCACTTTTGATGTTGTAAATGTATAACGCAACTATACAAAATATCAATAGGGATTCGGAAATGCAGGTGTACACCAACTCACTAGATTTCAAGAGAGAATGAATCAAATAATTACTTCGTATCTCTTCAAATCAAATTTATCAAATGGGATTGTTATAGTTTCACAGGCATACTGATTAACAAATCTCACATTGTCTACTCTTTAATCGATGAGTATGATAAAACAAACCTTTTCACAATCCTCTTTACAGTACCATTCCGGGGGGCGTCTGTAGTCTATTTGATGAGAACTCAAACAATTATAAATAATTTTCATTTTAGAATAAGAGCAAATATTCAGGTTTACTAGAAATCTTGTATAAGTCATTGTTCGAACAGTATTATCCTTCCAAACAACTGAATAAACATTTCGTTCTTGATTAGGACACGTCAACAGTGTTTGTCCATCTAATTATGTCATCTTTATTCTAGACTGAATTACAAAATTATAACTGACGTTAAAAAATCTCAACCATTATTTGAAACTCAAAGTTGTTTGAGGCTGGTCAAGTTCATTTTACATGTATTTAAAAGTAGCACATAAATTACACATATTCAGTTCTATTTGATGATTAGAATTAATCAATTCCACAATAAACTATGACTTCTACACCCAAAAATATGAAAGTTAACTGTTGAGGATCTGACTAGTAATCCTAATTAATAAATTGGATCTTGTTAATTAGTTACCTATCATGGGAAGGTCAATCTAATTCAATGATGTTCTGTGTTGCAGTAAAGCGAAAATCATTTGTTATTTTCATTGATGATTTCGAAAACTGCTTGATTGTGGTCGGTTCAGCGCATTCGTTACTCCCTAGTTGCTTTCTATATTTGAAATACTTATTGCAGCTGCTCATGTAGAGTGAATGGAACACATATTAATTTTCGCAAAGCAATTATCTTTGATACACCTCTCATTCGTGAAGTTAATCGGGGAAAGTTGGAACTTTGATCGTTAAAAAGTGACTACTACATTGATAAATGTTTCGATGCATTACTTTTGTTCAACTTCATGATTTGTTGACACCTGACGATATATTTGGTGGTAGAAATATCGGTTAATTTTGTATATGTAAACTGTTTTAACAACCTGTTCACTTTTGTATACGTTCTCATCAGTGTATTCATATACTTAAACTTACATGCCACAACTTCGTTTTACCATAACTCTCTTTTAATCTCTTTTCATGTCGTTTGATCAAAATAGTTCGTGAGCTACTGAGATACTGTCTACAGGAAAATGTTACTTACTGAAATCAGCGAAATTTAATGAAATCATAATTATGAATCTTTCATTGTTTGACCACCTATAGAAACCCAAATTCAATGTACTGCCGTTATACTAGCATAGGTCTCATCCACAGTGAACATCTCCAAATGATCGAATCATGATTCTAATATTATTCACAACTGTATCATGAAAATATGAAGAAAATACAAATTCAAATTTTTATGATTATTCTGGTTATCTGACTAATTTTGTATATATATATATTCATTTATTTCTGTTAGCTTTATACTTGTAACGCATTCAGTCTGGTTGAATACTGGCCAAAGTAATACAGGAATACCTACGTTTTAATGTTGAATAAATTCATTGACCGAAACTTTTCTTCTTATTACTTCACCTATTATCGAGTAGCTTTAGGCAAATAACTAAACTTTTATCCTATGTCAAACGAACGATTTAAACTGTAACATAAATTTTTAGAGAAATCGTTTCAACGGTTTCATAGCCATGTACCATGTATCTTTTCATTTCTGCTACAGCTTGAATCACTTGTGTTAATTGATTTCAACGTGTTCTTCGACTTTTTAATTAGATCGTCCAGACAATCGTTACGAATTAGCGTCTGATGGTTTATAAATCAGAAGGTGAACTCGAAGTTTTGAATACTTTTATTTTGGCACACCACATAATGGTAAAGAAGACCATAAGCAGATAGAGCAAGCACACTACTGAGTGAATGAGCGAATGTCCAAATCAAATAATAAGATTAAAATGTTCGTGTATAAACATAGTAAGATATCTGAGTCGCCGACGTATTTAAGAGATTGGCAATAAAGCGAAAAGGATGAGTAAGCGCTTGTGCGTAAGCAATGCTCATTCGTTCAAGCTCATACAAACAAGACAATAAAAATACCAAGCAAACATATGGGTTCTTGCTTTACAAGTACCTTGATTACATAATTTAATCGGAAGCCTTCATCAAATGAAATGTGAGCGAAGGCACTACATAAACTTTAATTGTTCATCTGCATGTTCATTTATCTTAGTTATAGATCACGTTTATCAACACATACCCGCAGAAACACATGAAGTCATAATTTCACCCTATATAACTTTGAATAAATTAATTCTGGTTTTATGATATGTATTCATACTTATCCCATTCTGACACACACATCAACATTCTGGCATCTAAGTGAGGATTTTTTAAAATAAAATGTACTTAAAGTGTTAGATTTTATTTTATTCTGCAAACAATTAATAAATCACGACATTTATCCTGGTTTAATCGAATTGAATTTTAAGAAATTTTATTTTTATTATCTGTAAACATGTATGTAAACGGATTTGTAATGAAATGTCACTGATCGGAATTTCAGTTTCGAAATTCATAGTTCCGTCTGTAATTCAAGATGGCTGCTTTATGTGTAATTGACTTCATTCATTATGAAAACTTAGAGAAATAGCCGGTAAGTATCGATATATGTATTCATATGCTCATTGTACTACACAACATGCGAAATATTATTTCCATAATATTAAACAGTACCGGTCGACGGATGTTTCGATTCAGGAGAGAAAAAAAACAAATGTACAGTTAAGAGATACGCATATAAATGCCAATCCATAAATATGCTGTGATCGTCTCAGTAGACAATGAATTTCTTTAGTTTAGACAATGGAAATCGTACCTTCGTTTACTTGAACTGATTGATCATTGAAAATAAGTTAAGTTGTTATTTTGTACTATACGTTTGGTAGTCGGTGTGTTCATTGTATTGTATAGTTTATAAGGTAAGGCGTTGAACATTGATTATCAGTAATCTAAAACTCTAAACGGTAGAACTGAATTAGTAAAAGACCCTACACATGTTTTTCATTTGTTCAGAAGATGATGTACCATCTATTTCATTGATGAAATGAACGGATGTCGGTCACTGTTAACGTCAAGAATGCGCATGTCGATTCTCGCTTTACAACACCATTGAAGGCTTTGTCTTTGTGAATTTTAAAAGAAATTGGATTAGTGTTCGTTTTAGTGATTTGCGTGTGTGACTGAGATGCACGAAGGACGAAATTTTAGGGCATGTCATACTCGGTCTTTTCATGGTTCACTTTGAAAACGTCAGCTCTAGTTTGAAAAAGGCCCTACAGCCGAGGATGGAAATGCGTGTGGTTTGAGGAGGTGTGACATTTTTTAGTTGACCTCAAAAATCTCTGCCTCCTTGTGAGAAGGCAGCATTACAGCAGAAGATGATTGTTCGAGCTCTCACACCTCTCTAAAGTCAGATATTGGAAGACACAAAATTGGACGCAGTGGACGTCCTGTAAAGCTGTTTTTGACGTTGACAGCAATAAACAGTCAAACGCCACCACATTTCTTATCTTACATCACGATTTGTTATCTGGATCTTGACTGAAGGTGTTTTCCGTAAACTGTTCTCGTTTGTACCTATCTTTCTCTTTTTTTAGCCACCAAACTATTCTCTTCTGTAGAAATATATAAATGATTCATTTATTTCGTTCGTTACTTTTTATATCAACAACAGTTGTGAACATAGCACGTGTAACTTATACACACTCTTCAGTAATCAGACAAGCTCTTTTTTGTGGTTCAGTATTAGGTTATAAGAAAGCTACAGGCGGTCAGATCGAAACATGGCATGCATCTATAAAGTCTTTTGCAATGTACTGATCAATATTAGTTGACTGACTGACTGTTGCATATGACAAATGAGCTGATCAAAAATAGACATTGTAAACATGCAAGTAAAAAATTGATGAAGTTCATTCACAATAAGAAAATGATGAAATTGTTACGAGTACATGTTAGTTCCTTGATAGTGCCAGTTGCAGCTGAACAAAAATGAGGGATGATGATGAAAGTGATTGATTATTAGCAAGTAGTATAACTGATATATATCAGGATATAAATTCATCTGAATATCTCCCGATATGTCTAAAGCATAACAGCAACTATTCTGACGCTATTCTATGTTGTCAAACTGGTAACTCCCGGTTGTATCTTTTTATTTTTGCAGCAGTGTAGATGACTTTCTGTCTCACACATAGTGTGAATGCATATATGTTAATGATTGCTCCAGGCGTGAGAATTGCCATCGGCGTCGTGACATTCAAACCAGCTGTTATTTCATCATGAAACGTAGTATTCCTTTAACACGAACATTTTTTAATGCTCTGTCGTCCCCATGTATCCGGACTTGTAATTGACAGTAACCTTTGAACAGCTTCTGGCGCAGTTCGGTAGAATTCCAACCAGATAAAATATAGAAATGTACGAAACACGGAAAGAGAATAAGTCTGATAAACCTAAAGAATGGTTTACCTATAGTGTGAATAAGAACATGATGAAACGTTTTGTGTTAGTAAATTTTTAATTGACATCATACGTTCACACATGCGTACCTCTAAAGAGTTTATTTATCATCAGCAAACATTTTCAAAGTAGATCTTAAATTTTGTCTCAATGACGAACTGTCCTACGTTCGGGAAATACGGGAAACCTGTTAAAGTTAAGTTGATGACTTCTTGAAAGTGAACATACGTCGCCCTGTAGTCTTGATTCAAAGCAAGACTGTAGATGGCGATCGCTAATTCCACATTATGGCTGCACTTAGGCGACCTAATACTTTGCAAACATTTATACATTTCTCTATCAGATTGTGTTGTTCTCGGTACTTGTTTTCCTGTTCACGTAACTGAATCAGATTGGAGTTAGCATTATCGGTTCAGATATTGAAGTTAAATGTACTTTTCCAATCTTTTCGGCTCAATACTATAATAAAAAAACTGAAAAATCATGGATTGAAACAGATTTCTAATTCGAAAGAAGTAATCAGTCACCGTTTTCTTCAAGAGACTTAATCCATAGTGTTTTGTATTCAGTTACGTAACAGAATTTTCATAAACTCTGAGTTATAGTATTTGCAACTAAATATCAAAAAAGGAATCATTATATTAATTTCAACCCTTTTTGGTTATTTCAATCTCGAAAACCTAGGAAATAGTCAACAGTTGAAAAAATCCAAACCTTGGTATGATACAAACACTATTTTCTCGCTTTACACACTGTCTTATAAATGTTCACATTAAAGATTATATCAACGTTCATCAATGGAACCTTACAATCATTTGATGAGGAAACACATTCATAAAGATAACGTGTTAAGAAAAAGTGATGTCGCCGAACACATGTCTATTCTATTTTTGTAATCAGAACCCATTTTTATAAGTATCATCTCACAACAACACTCAAGTGTGAGTGAGTAATTCGCAGTACAGTGATAAGCTAAACTGTGTCAAATGAATCATTTCCTACTCCTGACCTGCTGAAATCCTTCATTTATTACTGTTAAATATGTGCTGAACAATATATTATTCATGAGATAGTTGAAATGTTCTGATAATTTTGTCTTCAGTCAAATTATAAAATAACGAGTCTTTATCCCATGTGATGGAGAGCATATCGAGTAAACTTAGTAAAGGTTTTGAGCAGATTTCTAGCGACTCTAAGAACATGCAGTGGAGCCTCCAGAAGATCTATGAGTATCTGAAGTGTATATGGTGTTCCTGTACACTAAGACAGAAGCTGGAGAAAAGGTTTCATCTGTTTTCGTTTGACATTTTATTTGCAACTTATAGAGCGAATAGTGTAGGTCTGATGCATACAGCAATATTGTGTATTAGCTTAATCTAGTAAAAGTAGTAACGATGTTATTTCAATAGAACATGATGATTGATTTGAAAGTCAAATGATAATTATTTTACATTTGCTGACCTGATTACTGTTTCTCTGCTCCTATATTTTTCTCGGTTAGCCTATACGCCGCTGATTTATATTCAGCATGAACATCATATATTTAACGGTTTATTAGTGTGTAACGTCATCCTGACTCATAGGACAGCTATTCCTCATACTGTACGTCGCTAGAATTTTTTTTAAACTCGTTATGTTTTATGTCAGTTTGCTCGGTTTTCGTTACTATTAGACACAACGACCAGCTGTAAAAAAAATTCTTATTTTATCGTTATAGGTCGATGTTTCCTCTGCAGGAATTTAGACACTCTAATCGTTTAAAAGGTCTTATGAGGTGCGGTCTTACAAAATGTATTTTTTATTACCGAATGAATGGTTCATTGGACAAATGGTTGGTTATGTTGTGCTTGTTATCCTTACATATCTCAATCGGGTTGTTGGACGCTTCAGTAGTTACAACACAAAGGAACGAAAGTCCTCAGTTCTTGTTGTTGTTCATCAATTTTTATTTTGAATAAAATGTAATCAAAAATAGAAGATAAATATCATGACTAAGAATAAAACTAAAATTAGCAGCTTTCTGACTACATTTTTCACTATTTAGATGAATCAAGAACGCATCCATCCATCACATTTCACAATGTTAATATGCTTATTCATCCTCATGATCTGCAAAGTTATGAAAAAAAAGGGACAATAAATAATAATAAACTAGTTTTATAGGCTTTCGAAGATTTAAATTTGCAATATATTTATTAAACAAAGTTAAGGTTTGCGTACCAAATTTAGGAAATAGCTATTCTTAATATAACCTGCATTCCTTTCTTTTCTCATCTGAAATATCTGTCGTTCGGTAAGGGACCGATTGAACTGTTTTTATAGGTTCTGAAAGCATGTTTCTTACTGTCATCTCCATAAAACTAAACATTGTTTTACTGTTTGAAGCTAATTATATGCTTGAAACATGCCTTCTGCATACTGCTTAATATGGAACGTCGGGACAGTTTTCTCATGAAAACTGAACACTTGAAAATTTCATTGTCAGCAGAAACGAGAAATTATATTTGTCACCGTAAATCACTCGAACATCCCACTTTTGTTTACATAAACGCCAGAATATTTATGTATCCAGGAAAATTCTTATGATATGCTTCCTATTGCTAATAAACAAGTGCCAAAATGTGTTTTTGAAGAATGTTAAAAATGGATTTGTCTCACGCACTGAGAACTGCTACATTAAACTACTTCTGTCGTGTTCATCAGTCGATAAGACCAAGCATCGATTGGGAAATTATTATTTAACAAAAATGTGTATTGTGATGATCGTATGCAAACAAAGTAGCAATATCTTGCCTTATAACTATTTATTGTACAAAACAGAACTGATTCTTATTGTAAACTTATATCTAGTGTATATATCATGACCATCAGATCAAATAAATTAGACTGAACATGAAGTTTTCTTTTCTCTGCAATCAATTCATTATTTTTAAGTCTACATCTAAACAAAGTTAGGAAAAGATCTCTCAGTGACTAGATATTATCCGATGATACGAACAGAGTAAGTCTGAACTTACACAATGTCAATAATCTTTGACCTAAAATGATAAAAGTTGACAGGCAATTTTGTTAATTAGGTAAGATTTTTTAGGTTTTGTTACAAGGAAGTTATCACATTTTAATTAGCTCGATTGTAACTGATCAAAAATCGCTTGATTCAACCTGATCTTTATTATGAAATTCAAAGCAGCTTATTGCCATTTACCGAAATAGAATTCATTGAATGACAAACTAGTTTGTTTCGTAATACTGTCATATGATTTACTTAGTGTTAAATTGAATCAATTCAGGAATGCGGAACTGGATGATTGGGAATACTGTTCCTGTTTTTTATATCAATAATTTATTTTATTATATACAAATCAATCGTTTTTTTCAGAGGTCTGAGAAACATCTACTGAGCGAAACAGCTGACACAACGGGCTAACAACTCGTCTAATACTAAATGAATGAACTTATGAGATAGATAACTGAATTTATTGACATAAATTTAGTTGTTGGTGAACGAAAAGTTACGTAAAAAATTCCAAAATCAGTGAGATAACAATGAGTGACAAATATTGTATTTGTCTGCTCGTTTGTGCTGCTCTCATTTTCCTGATAACAACTAATGTGACTGACTAAAAAGATATATTCAGTCTTCAGTGTGTAACTGACATGTGTATTTTGATCTTTGTGTAGCACAAACTGTAAACTGGATCATTCTGCACAAAATTTTACTTATCGTAGTGTCATCAAACTAGATATTGTATTTTCATAGGTAGTTAGTTAAGTACATGTTTCATTGGTCATTTTGTCGTTCATTGGCAATGAGAAAAATGGATTAATTTATTCATTATTCAACCCAACAAATTTTTGTCATTTTCCTCATGAAACCTGTTTACCATTCAGATTTTTTGGATGAGTAGTAATAGATATTATATTCAAAAAAACATGTGCAGAAAAACTATCAGTGAATAAACAGCCAATCATGAACAAGGATCTTTAAAGTATACTTACCTGGGTTGTGCGTCTCCTGATCTGAATATTGTTGTCGGACATAGGAATACCGAAAGCATAATCAGCAGATTGTTATGAAACAAATTGTTGTTACAAACAATCAGATTTGTTTTGAATGATTTCATTATGTTTCGCATTTTCATTCATGAACATTGAAAACAATATGTATTAACTACTTTTATCTACAGGAACAGATAAAACCTGTCATATTGCTGATATCTCAATGACCAATATTCCTCACCTGAACAATCAGTAATAAATATTTCAGGTTAGAATATTATGTTTATTGTACACTGAACTATTGTTCGACAGCTATATAACCGACTAGTCGAAATAACTACATAGTACTCAAACAGTAACCGGCTTCAATTTCTGAATATACCAATGGAAAAATTATTGCTAATAATTTACTAAGGTTACTTACAGTTTAAAAAGTCACTTTTATTGATACCTGTATCATTGTAAACAAACCGAGCGCTGATGATTTTAGCAATTTTAGGCAGTCGATAGACTAAAACAGTAGAACTGATACGTGTGTGTTTCAAAATCACACTCTCTTTGTTTATAGCGTTGCATGCACATTGATATCACTTCTTTCGTCATTTCTTTTTTTTCAATAAAAAGAACACATTTTGATTAAGTTACTTCCAACAGTAAACCTTCTGGAATTATCGCCATTCTTAATCACTGATCAAAATGACATTGTTGCGCATGTAGTAAACGACCACATAGCCTGAAAATTTGACTCTGGCAAAATCGCTTACTAGATAAAACATTTCAGCTATTAAAACTCTGCTCAGGGATTTATAAGGTGTTCGTTTAGAAAAAACTATTATATTTCATGGAAGGAGACGGGCTTTTTTGAAGCTCACGGGGCTGATAACCCTTCTACTAATCAGAGCAATCATTGATAAATGTATTTGTAATGTTTATTTATTGCGACAGACTGGGGAACTATCCAATGAAAGGAAAAGATACAATCTGATAGTGAATAGAATTAGTGGAATATATTGGACGCAGGTTGAATAGCGAAGATTCAATTCAGGAGATATTCCATCGTAGTCTGGCCATGAAAAAAAAAATGTTCCTCATACTGGTTGCACTGATGCTATTCAAATACACATAGAGAGCACTAAATGGTCGGAAAACTCATTGACCCAAGATCATCAAAGCATCTTTCAAAACAAACCAGAGGCAATTACATTTAAGATCATCCTATGTTATTCGCTTACCAAAGGTTACAATGATGAATATGAATTCAGTAAGTCACTGCAGTCAATCGACGAAACCTACATGACAAAATTGAAATGGATGCGCAAACTGGGAAACTAATTCATCATGCGACGACATGCACTGGGAGAAAGTGGCGCAAACTATGAGAAATTTGCGAACATATGTACATTCAACAAGCTCTTTACAGACGACTTCGTAATCCGACACAATAGCAAACAGAAAATCACATGGATTTCAGCAGTTTGAAATATACGGAATCAAAATCGACCATATCTACACGAATTAACATTTAGAAAGATGACGGAGGAAGCACAGGTAAACGGGACTGAAAAAATCACTGCAGTTTCAACATGTTCTTCTTCAAGATACTGAAATACTCAACGATTTCATCATACCATAGCCGTGAGATTCAAGCCTTTCCATTTATTGAAAAATAAATCACCATGGTTAAACTTGGAAAACGATCGATGAAGCAAGTCAGTTCAACATATCGTGGGGTTTTTGACCACAAGAAGTAACATGAAAAAGATTTGAATACTGTTGACACTGCAAAAAATTCAAAATAGGAGGAACAAGGAGATAGAAATCAACATCAGCCAAATAGGATCAAAGAAATTCAAGGAGGAGAAGAGAATGAGCAAGTGATGAGGAGTATCATTGCTTACTAAAGAAAATATTTTGATGACGTAGTCACGAAAGCATAAAACATTGTTTCACATAACAAAGAGTCTCGCTAGAAATTGTAGTCAGGCATGAGAACAATGAGCAAACAATAAACAAAACTGGAAGGAAAGACGAAGGATAGAACAGGTTGTTGTCTAGTGCACCATTCATGGTAACCGGCAACAGTAGGTAAGTCAGGCGTTTTTGTTGATCTAGCAATAAATTTGGTTCAATTTGTATTTGTCTATGCAACTGTTACACCATTCGTCTATTGAAGATAATGTCAAGTCTATTTAAGAATTCTCGTTAAACATAGAATTCGAATTTTACACACATCTATGGTTCATTTCAATTGGATCTAGAACATATCAGTCAATTGCAATTGATCAGTGACAAAAGTTATTCAGTAACAATGACATTTTCATACTACCCCACTAACCGTACCTAATAAATCTATAATGAAATGCAAAACAACAGTAGAAAAGCGTAAGATTTGGAATTAGTTTAAATGTAATGTTCAATTATTAACCACATACATTTGTTATGCTATCTCTTTCCCTCCTGTTCAAACTTTGATAAATCTCAATACTAGTGCTTTCTTACAAGTTGTTCAATCTGATGATACATTTGCTTCGGAGGAGTTAGACTGAGTTATCCTATAGAATGGGGTCGAATCAAGTAGTTGGTTGATTATAGCAGAAATAATGTCACTCTAAGTAAGACCAGTGAGTCAGTTCAAGGACATCACTATATAACTGTTTTTCACCTGCTCATATCACAGAAATAATTATGTGATTAAATAAGACATCAACTGAAAAATAACCTGGTGTAATGTTTTTCTGAGCATCACAATGAATCATTATCCAACTCAGCCGATTCGGTTATACGTCCGATATTATTCAGATAATAAATCACACTACATTCATTGGTACATTTGTACAACTGTTTAACGGTCACTTAGCTAAACTAAATACTCTACTTAAATTTTAAGATATCAATAAAAGTGCAGTAGTGAAATGTCTTTCTCTAATTCATAGTAGATTTACTTATCGCATACACATTAATCCACCCGATGGAAAAGCAGTATTTGTGTAACACTGTCAAAGATGTCTCAACTTACATCTGGTGATGTTACCTACAAATGATTGCAAACAAGTATGACATAAGAGAAAAATTAGTTTGATATCAATCATATTTTCAAAGAAATCACTGTTGCAATATGAGTAGTGGTTTATCATTTTGCATAATGTAAGTCACCTTTCAATGTGAGTGATAATTTCTGTCAAATTGATAGGTGAATTGATATAAATATTTATCTCCATTTGAAGTGCTTTATGATTGTTGTTGAACCCGTTCCCTGTTTAAAGGAGGCTGAGTCGTGTTTAGGACAATTTTGTCAGAAAGACGTTTAAACTAACGATATGTGTAATCATTGGTACATTGACTGAATAGTACAAATCAGCTCAGATTTTCCCGGAATCAAATGTAACGTTTTGTGAACATACAGTGAAAAAAACTCAAGCAGAATAAAATGAGTAAGAAAAACTAACATAAAACTTGAACAGGTCTATCTAAAATATCAAAAGTTAAGAAGAAACATGAATTTCGAGAATCCCAAATGAAGCGAATAATAAAAGTGCTTCTTTCAGCCAAACCAATTTGATGGAAACGGAAGTCCCTTAATGGAGAAGGGTTATGTATGAAAGCGCGGCACAAAAACTGGGACACAACAGCTGTATCCAAAATTGTTTAGTTTTCTAGTCACAATCCTAGTCAAGTGATCCCTAACATTCGACGTCCCACATAGTAGTGATTGATAGTTTATGTATTTGGCTCCTTTTTAGCTATATGTATCCAGGTTCTGAGATGAGAGCAGTTATGGAATTAAACATTTTCATTTTCGTTTGAGCTCTGAGGCCGACATAGATTGCTCCAACTGGAGATACTGGCAAATCTTAAGTCGTGTGAGATGATGTTTTAGGATAATTACAAGTGTGGTCTTTCATTCTTGCTACCTGTGTCAGATCGTTTGAAAAGTAATGTAACTACACTCCAGGGCTTTAATAATTATAATAATTTAGGTCAATCTTTGAAGTTCTTCAGTTGTCAGCAGATTTTATTTCGTTTGGTTCTTATGGGTGATGCCGTTCTTGATTGTAGAACGTGAGAAGTGCTATAGTAACTGATAGCGTCAAAGTATACTGAAATAAACTTTCATTGATGTTTTACAGCTACAATAAGTGTGATATTATGTTGTGACTAGACTTTCCTGTTGATATATTGGAATCACTTGTCATTCATTTGCTAATTCATACTAATGAGTTGAAAACCATTTTCAAATTGTTTAATTACGTGGGAAAGATAGTTGACTCTTTCGACCAATTTATGGAAATCAGTATATATAATTTCAATCAGTTAAGAATTTCTTACTTTCAGGCTTGTTTCCTGTACTACTGTCTGTAAAACACAACAGTAATGATTAGATGTTATTATTACATTGAGAAAAATTGTAAATTATCTCATGTGCTGTCATAAGTGGATATTCGAAAGTGTTAGGAATTTTCTCTCATAAGTAAATATGTTATCGAAAATACTGGCTAGGATTTCAACTTATAAACGCAGGCCAAAACATTCAAATGCAAATTATACTAAAATGCGCACGTTTTAAAAAATCTACATCATCATACAGTAACTACAATTTGAAATCAAACGTCGCTTACTATAAAAACCCGTTGCTGTGAATTTTAAATTGAAAATTCTTGTCAACAATGACGATTAACACTGAAAATGAAGGTGTCTATGTGATGGTATCAGCATCATTCATTTTTGATGTTTATAACATGAACAGGATATGGTTGAAATCCATAGATTATGATTGCTTGACATAACGGATTATTCTAGTAAGTTGAGACAGTGCTCAGATGTAAAAAATCAAGTTTCATATTCACTGAATTTGTGATTCAGATTCTATTCAGAATTCATGATCCAAAAAGTCCCAACGACAATCACTTTAGACCAAGTATTGTACATCCCTGACTTGCTAATTATAGACTGGATTGATTATAGCTATTAGTAGAGGTCACGCTTATTTATCAAGCATATACAACTAATCTTCAAAATACATACAATTAGCCTTGAAACTGTCTTCTCTCATATCCTTTCTCGTGTTCTGTTCATTCTGATCGTGACATGCATTGTGATTTCCAGATACTGGGTTGTGTCAGTAAATTCTAGGTGACGCTGCGCTGCACATTCGTCATTTGCCATCTTGTGAATAGCATCCGGCACACTGAGCTTTATTATATATCAAAAAGTTCGACAAAACGACCTGTTGATTATAATCTTCTCCATGATTATGAGTCTAATTGTCCCTTAGTACACCTTAATTCATGCCATATTCATACCACACCATATTCACAAAAAGGTCTACACCGATTTTTGTCATATTTAAAAAGAACTTAGTTTCAAGTAATCAGTGTTACTTCTACGGAATACGAGTGGTGGTATCGATTTCAATGAATGTGACACAACACCTTACGATAAACTTTTCATTCAATTACCATTTGATGCAAAAAACCGTTTGAATATTTATAGAATAACTTACCATTACGTGTGATATCTTCAGATAAATTGCAAATAAAGAAACGTTACGCACATCGACACAATTTTGATAAACAACATTCAGTTTATGCTCCTATCAAAAGCAGTATTTTTGAGAGAGGCCAAAATGACTGGAAACTCTGATATTGTAGCTAAAAATTCAACATTTGTTGAATACAGTGTTGTCCACTGAATTTGATTATATATTCGTGTGAAGTCTTAAGTGGACAAGGTGTTTCATATATCTTAAGTCAAATATTTGACATGCGAATAACTGATTACCATAACAATGTCAAGAAAATTTCTCATTAGTATGTTTTTTTAGCGTCTAAATATAGAAAATAGTGGTTGTGTTACTCACTCCATTGATCCGCTGTAGATAAAATCATATAACCATTGTTTATTTGCATAAATCTATGGTAACATTTCTTATGTCGGAAATAAATTATCATTTGTTATTTAAAAAGAAGGACAACATATTATTAATAACAAAGCAGTTTCGTGATAATTCCGACTGGCAACATGCACACCAAATGAAAAGTTGATGATCACTTTATCAAAATTTTCAATAGAACATGACTAGTTTTCAAGTCTTCCTGATCAGTAATGGCTTGATTTTTCGTTTCAGTTATTCGATTGAAGTGTTTTCCATTCGATTTGTACGTGCGGTACTAAACAGAAATATACAAAGAGAACTGTAATACGGTACTAACAAATGGCTAAGCACATTTCATGCACGATCTGCAACATACTGAAATCAAAATAATGCGTTTGGAAGTTTAACTGAACTGAAAATTTCCAGCTGCATATTTTGCAGCAATTCATTTTAAATGTAAAACATTCATATATCTCAGAAAAATATGTTTGAAAAATAAACATTATGGGACACTTACGATCTGTGTTATTTAGATTGGTGTCTAGAATTTCATGTTATACATAATTATGTGAGGCAATTATTGTTTTTGGTCAGTGATTTTTAAAGTGAGAAAAAAACAATTAGGAGATGACATTATTGAACAGCATCAAAAATAATTCGGATTTGTTGTATATAGCTTTCAAGATTTTTTTATTATTTGAGACTCATCAATGAGAATTTTATCTGAAATTCTAATACAAAAACGTCAACAGGTTTCAGAGGAAGTGACTTCGTGTATATTTCAGATATAAACAATGAATTGAAAAATGAAGAGACCCAGATAAGCCTTAGTCAAAATGTCTATGTCATCTGCATAATTTGATCAACAAATTAATGCTTGATAAATACACTGAATGACGAGAATAAATGAGGTCGATGATTTCTTTCAGAAAGTTAATAGAATGATATGCAAATTTATCGAAAGAAGCAAGTGATGAGTAAGTTATTAGGTTGATTTTTCACAGAAATCTGAGTGGATCTCGTAAGCTGAATGTAATGATGTTTAGTGTTTCAGATCTGAAAGTAATTTCTTGCTGACTCTCCAAAATGCGGAAGCTGATAGAAAAGGCAATTCCTTTCCTCCTGAAAAATCATATGGATCAATAATTACACATGTATATATTGACAATGTATCTTATAACACCGATGTATTTGTTGATCAAAGGGAAATAAATTCTTCATTTAGGGAATTTAATGGTCTTCTCATTTTGGAAAACGGCCGATTGACTAATATAAACATGCAAAAACATATGCACATCAATGTATTATTCCATGCATTCAGTTTATGCAAATTATTCTAAGCAAAGACTAAAATGTTTGATATACTACTAAGATTCCTGTAGCAGGAGTTTTGAATGGAGTTATGATGAGATCAAATTTTATTTTCGATCCATTTACACAGTTTTATCCTAAGCTGACTAAAGAACGATACTGATAGTTGTAATAAACATTTAACGATTATCCGGCTCCATCGTGACGAGACTTTTAAATGCAGGTAGATATAATATTGTTCATTGACATTATATAAAACGTGTTTAGGAAGGAAACGTGTGCGTTATTATTGTACATTTTCGATTACAAACATAGCAGAGTCACGCAATGATTTGTAATGATCTGTATTTACCATTAAAATAGAATTCACTGTAATCAAATCTCTCATCGATTTCAGTTTTCAAAATACTCTGATTTCATTATTTATTCGGATTTTTCGTATTGTTCAAGTATTATTCAAGTATTGTTCCGTGGGATCCATAATGTTAGTCACCTAGGTGTGTAGCATCAACCACGGTATCAGCATCTGTTAGGAAACATCATTTCTAACTTCCGAAATATAGAACGAACGATAAATCATGAACAGCACTCGAGAAGCGATGATGAACAGAAAAAATAATAAATGAAACATCATCATCGTCTTCAGGCAAAATTGAAAGTACAAGTAATTGGTGAGACACACAATAATAGTCAGAAGTAAGAGGTCACTGATTACGATGTGATGTTCGCAGACAACGTGTGAATTTCACACCTGATGAACGATAATTATATTCATCAACAGATATGAATGTAGCTCAAATGAGCATGATTAGAACAGTGTCACAAGAAAGAACTCGAATGAAGTGGATTAGGTACAATGATATTTTGTGCGAAATGATAGTCGAAAAATCGTAGTATGGTGAAACGAGAATGGCAGGTACGAAACAATGGGACTAAAAATGATAGTGACCTGTAGTTCAATTCAATGTAGGTGAAGTTTGCGCATGTTTGAGTTACCAATAAAGAAAAATTTATATAACTCCATATTTCGCAAGCTATTATTGATTTTATTTACACGACATTGAATAGAACAGCTGATATTCCTCATTACGTGACTTCATAGATAACTAACAAGTGTTTCAGTGAATTCACTGCACATTGTAATACAATTGCATCAGTTATGAAGGAATTTCAAAGATATCATGCAAACGATGACAAATGTCTGACATGAAACAATATTTCTTTGGAAGCATGAAGTGAAAAACGAAAAAGAAATGACATACCATTCCACATGTTGCCTATGAAAATGGTAATAATGTATGAGAAAAACAACCATTACATTATAAGTTTCTTCTCGCAACAACCTTTATCGACTGTCAGTTTAAAATAATTCCAAGTGAAATAATAATAACTGAAATAATTCAATCAGTCATCGATTTTCATTGTAAATAATAAAATCGATGTTTAGGTAATAACTAATCACTACTCACATGTATTATTTATCAAAGTATCTGTGTGTTTTACAGAAAAAGTTCGACAGAAGTAAAGTTCTCTCAAAAAATGTTCTGATGTTTAATTTTCAGTTAAAATTAGGTCAATGATAAGAGGTTAGCTATTGTATTAGGACTCAATTTCCAACATCACAAACATTGCATTTGTTAGCAAACAAAATAGAAATGGTGAATGCGTTTATTTTGTTTCGGTTAATAATGTATACTTCAGACAATGAACGAATGAATAAACTGTCCTTGGTTGCAATAATTGTGTATATTGAATGTAAACTCTGGAATGCAATAACGACACATCAACGCAATTGATAATTTTCGAGGAGTTTACGTGAAAAAATGTATTCAATGTTTACACTTACAGCTGGTGATAGTAGTAGACTGAGAGCTACGGGTAGAATTTTAGTGTTGTACGTGTAACGCAACATCAATTTTGATTCAGGAATGCACAAGAACACGGAGTTGCGAGAAGAATGAATCAAGTGATCACTTCGTATGTCCCTGAATCAAATTCACCAAATCGGATTTTCGCACTGAGATACTTTTCAACAAATCTCACTTTTTCTCCTATTCAGTCAATGGGTATGTAACGACAAATCTTTACACAATCATCTTCTCAGTGAAATTCCTGAAGTAACTCTGCAAAAGAGGGCAACTTGATAGTACATGCAAATTATGTTGCACATTTTGTGTCAAACAACCCCCATGAGTAGCTATTAGCCGTGATATCATTTACTGATTACACTTAATGTTTTGAATTTCATTCTAACCGTTGTTTGATATTATTTTATTCCGCATGTGTTCAGATGTTCTGTTGCAAGTTGTTTTATTTAGGAATTCGACAGCTGAATCTTTACTCAACCTACTTCCTTAATATGTGTTTCAGACTTGCAATAACTTAATTTGTCTCAGGACCAAGTTATTATTCTGCAGGTTATACTACTTCCTCTCAATCTCCATTAAATACTTTCATGATACAATCTGAGATGATCAGCTTCAGTTTTTTCTAAAGTCGCGTCAATGACATCTGAAACCAGCATTCATTCATTTAGTTACAGACGGAATCATTTCATCACTTAAGGTGAATAATAATTAAATACATACACATATTTCGTTGCTGTTCATCTGGTAATAGACAAGAAAATATAAAAACATGATAGATTTTCATATTTATTGATTGACTTTATTCAACGTTTACTTGTTTGAAAGAAAAGAGCGATTTGGATTTGAAACTATGAATAGCCTCAATCTACGATTAAACAGGTATCCAGTACTCCCATGGTTTCAATGATGGTCTAGCGATGGTCAATCTGAATCAACAATCTACATTACTCTTTGGTGGAAAAATATTTCATGTAACAGTGTTTTTGGATATACGATACGTAAATCACGGTCTTCAACCATAATCTCCCTAATACACAGCTGTGGTAAATCTATGTTCTGATTCCAAATACACTAAAGTTTTTGAGTGATGGGGTTCGAAAGTCCTCCATTTTGTGATAGATTTATTATTACGTAAGGGTTTGATTATTGTAAAGCAGTATAAAAGCTGTACTTATCCTTGAAAGATTCGAATTCTTATTACGATGAAGAATGATGAAATTACGTGTGTCATTGATCCCTTTTGATGTTGATTCAATGCTTTCCTCAAATACAACCGTGCTTTCAAGTGATAGGAATTATTATTTTCTTTGAATAATACTGACATTGTGAGTGCTCAGGCTAAATGAGTTCAAATATATGAGTCGTGTAACCATCCATAGTTCGACCAATATTTTCAGGACATAGAAGAAGAACTAATCAGGGTGTAGATATTGTAAATTTGTATTATTTGAATATATTAGTTATTGATAAAGAAGATTCGTGTAATAGGGTCATACAGATTACTATTAGCAGACGATTTTAAATGCGAGAAAATGATGTTGATGCTTTACGATTAAGACAATATCTAAAAACTTTGCATTGTTGGAAATGTGATCGCAAGTTCTTCTTCAAATGCAGTCACTTGATCTGAATTCTCTTTTCATCATTTATTACCATAACTCAAGAAAAAGATTGAGATACATTGTACTACTGTAAAAAGGTAAGTTGCGAAAGTATTTGTTCACCAGGAAAAACGATCAAACTTACAGAGCTCCTCCAAATAGGTGTTTAGAGCTATTTGTTCAGAAGATGATTATTTAACATCAATACAAATATTGAACAATTAAAAAATGATTTGAATTATAAATGATCAAACCATGAATCAATATTTGAAATTATTGGTTTCATAGAATTAGCAGCCCATTTCCTGACACATAGAATGACTTACCATATACTTCTTGCGTTTATTTAATGAAATGGCATAACTATTCACAGTTTGTTGAATAATCAGTCAAGCAGTTACCACGTAAACCTTTGTACGTACGCACGTCAGTTCACGTTTCCGTACAACATAAGCACAGAAAAGGCCATTGTCAATTCACATCTATTAGCTGTAGAGATAGCAGAAATATTAGCGATTATGTAGAAGTATAGGGTTTGAAGAAATTACTTTAGAGAAAGAAACTAGTGAAATAATTTAAGAAAGACGAATAGGAAAGTGAGGAACAATTTATTAGACTAGCATTTGAACTAATAAAACTGGTGTATAAACTTGTGCTGAGTCAGTGACTTAATAAATGAGACATGTATTTTTTTGGCCTACCCAGCTTCCTTCCAACCTACTCGTACACCTCATAACTGGACTTGATGAGGCGATCGGCGGATGGGTATTCGTAACTTATGTTTCAAACACCTCAACTGATTAGGTTTCAATACGTTATTCAGTGAGCTACCATTCCTCCGTAGTACCTGTTTCCTGGTTGCTAACATATAGTTCCAAGATAAACAAGCAATGCTTCGGAAACATCTGTGATCCAGTACTAAACGCCTACGAAAATCGTCTGCTCCTGCTAGCCACGTTTCGTATCCATGAAGTTGGTCACAATGGACTGCTGTGCAGTAGACTCAACGTTTGGTTATCGGACCGATATTTCACCTACACCATCAGTTCCCGCTATGAAAATAAGAACACCACATATAAGCGAACAATATGATTTTCAATGTAATCGTGATCAGGCTTTTCCCCCACAATGTACATAGATATTGATATGAAAATGTTTGATCAGTCATGGAAATTTCTGTGAATAATAACAATGTAATAGATTACTTGACTTCATATGATATGTAAAAGTACAAGATGTTAGTAAGAAGACAAGTTTACGAGTATTAATTACATTCGAAATAGTAGGTTGAACACAGATAAAAAGTCTTCAAATTATCATTGAAAACAATAAAACCATTCCGTGTTCTAATGATTACTTGGAGTCTATCTATCCACTTTAACACGCTGTTTCTAGTGCTGAACGTTTGATTAACCCACATTACCGCATAGTATTGTTCTCACTACATTCATTACAACTGTATTCACAATATCAATTTGTGTTTTGACATTTTGTGTGAAGTAACATATTCTACAAAATCATGATTACTGACAAAAATTTTCATGACTACTAGAACATTTCCGTGTAACCATTCATGGTTATTGGATCACAGTTTGATAACTATCTAAGTAAAAATTATATTGTTCGCTTTTTTGTGTTTTTCTTATTTAAGTACCAGATGACGCTAATTTGCGAAAGTCAATCAACCCTTTATATCTGTGCTGAGATTTTGTAAGACTTCAGGCAATCAATTATGATGAGAGTAACGTGATAAGTAAACCGGTCAAGCCGCTCCTCCGATGCAAGCCACTTCTGAATAATTCCAAGAACATCCAAATTCATGAGTTTAAAAGGTTTTGAACACTTAAAAGATATCTTCTCCACTTTGCAATGCGTTTTCTCGATTTTGTTGAATGAAATCTTAAACAAACATTATAAAACTACTACTAGTCACAAACATAGTCACAAAATGTGCAGTCATCTAAAAACGTAAAACGGCAAATCGATAAGATCAACCTAATCAGTTTAGTCTTGATAGTATATAGTTTTTCAGAAGATCGAGTTGATGAATTAGGCTGACCACAGGTAGTTCTCTAGGAAGGTCCTGAGGTCAAATCTTAAAAGCAAAAAGAAGTTCGCTTTCAAGATGTTGAATAAACATATTCATTACTCTTTTGTTCTTTTTTTCTCAGTCAAGATTGTACTTTGTGAGCAGGGAGAAGAAAACTACTGTCGCAACACATCGGCTGACAAGAAATTGACAGGGGAAGAAAGCTTATCAAATCCCACACTCACTAATCTATCCCTGATTTGACTAAGACTCAGAAACGACTACAAAAAATACTATTATATCTAAAAAGAGATTCAGAGTACGGGTTTTTCTTATAGGGTACAACAATGTTTTTCAAAATAAAGCAGAGCATGACAGTAAATCATTTATCGGAATATCAGTGTTTATCAGAGTTTGCGAATAAGAGAAGCAATGTTCAAGCGATAGGCTTTCGCAGCTTTTCACAATGCCTTCATTACCCAATTCACATCATCTATGTTAGCTTTATTATTATATTTTACGTTTATTATTCTGTTTACTCAAATGATTCCGCAATATAACTTACTACTGATGCCAAATCCTAGGCTATACTCTGATGAAAATAATAATTCAAAAAATTGGAAACATTTTCGATAAATCTTATGAACTGTAAAACTGAATTTCTGTAAAAGCGGATGCATATAATAAAATATAAAAACATTATTTCTTCAAAGAGTTTTAGATTCATTAAATTATTATTCTATTCCATGTAACAAACAAATATACACTTATTTATCACAGGGTGATAATTTTAATATTTTGGATTCCGAAATATATATTGAACATGGTAAAAGTGAGGCGAATAGAGTCAAGGGGATGAGTGATATTACTAATTTTGTCGTCAAGACCTCGAATATTCACCGCTGCATATAGATAAACAAATCGAAACTGTAAGGAGAAGGCTCAGCTTGACAAAACGTTTCCACCGAGATGATCGATAATCACAGTCATCGTTTTGGTGGCTAATCCTCGCAAGGAAATAAGGCATACGAGAAGCTCAATGTCATGAAGCAGGAAACGAGCTGACTCTTACGAGAGAATAATAAAATGATAGAAGAGACTGTTGTGTCAGTTTATTATGTGTACTTAATTACAATGTCGAATTAACATGAGTAAGTTTGCATCATGTTGTCTCCCGAGTCGTCTAATAACCCATTTTAGTGGTCAAGTGGTGAACTAATCGTTGAGAATTCATCAGCACTCAACAAGAGCTGATACACGTGACATTCTTTTTCATCCGATGATCAGTCAGTTGCAATATATAACTTACGTGCTCTAGCTGAAATTTTCAAGTACATGCATGAATGGTACCATAAGATTGCACAACAGAAATTCAAGGAATATCAAAGACTTCACCTTTAGATAAGATACGTTTTGTCAACTTTGAAAATCCACGCATTACAAACTACAATTAATGAGTGTTATACATTTCTGAATTGGTATAGTGTATGATGGTACGTTAATGGGATATTTCACTAGATAAAAATAGGTAAATAAAGCTTTACCTCACCACTTAACATCTACTTCTTGTCCACCTCATATCACTTTGATGCTCCTCTTGATGGAATTCATGTAGTTATTCAAATCCGCTAGCAAATTGGTTGAACGACCATAACTGCGAACTCCTTCCATATGATAATTCACAAAACTTAATACGGTTCAGTGGCCAGCATGAAACCAGTTTCCTAACCATGCTGGTTAAGAATTAGTCTGTCAGACAGATATGCATACAAAGGGAGAAATAATGCTTGATGAAACTCACTCTTTTCATCAGCGGAACACCAAGTACCAGTACCTTCATATACATAAAATGATTGAAGTTATTGTTTGAATTTTTTTCAATGGAAGAGAAACTTTTGCAAATCATTAAACAAAGTTGATCAATCAATTTGTGGTTAATAACTCAGAAGCACATAATTTCTATGTTCTTAGAGTTTTTATCTCAAATTTGAACCTTGCAAGTTCTGATCCTTGTCCCAGTTGGCAGATGAACCAAGAGGATTGGAATAATTGTTCATCGAATGCCAGTGATCACACATTTTCAATTTGTTCAACACGCAAGAACTGATAACAAATGCTGTCCCGCACAGCCATCCTCAGTCAATTTCGATTTCTTTTGTGAAACAATCCGACGTAAATTTCTGCAGTTTCGATGACAAATTATTACACTACCCTCCAATCAGAATGTTATAACAACACACTCTACATATGATGAATTTCATCACATTTTCATTCCATTATTCAGATCAATTCATCTACTTTTACCTCTGTAATATAAATATTTCGGTGTTTTTTTTCAATTTCATAGACTTTCTAGTCAGTGATTGACAAGCAATCAACATTATTATTCAGGATATAATGAATTTTACCAAAATTTAGCTAAGTAATAACATTTATCATGTCTGTTCAACTATGAAAAGACCATGATAGAATATATCGAGAATCGAAAAATAAATGGCGAGTTAGGCAAGAGAATTATATGGATTGGCTTCAATAAACTTACTTGAACATAAAAGACCACCATCAGGTGTAGTCACTGTGGAGAAAACATACAAAATACTATGATAGTGCTAAATACAAAACTAAATATTGCGATTAATCCTTAATATTAAAATAAAGGATATTTGCAGTAGACTGAGATGATGAATTTATTGCTTGTTAAGCATTTATTTGATGATCGATTTGTATGCTCAGCGATCATTACCGTGCTTCGTTACGGTCTAAAGTGGGGGGAGTTTTGTATTCATATAACCACGTGCGAATAGTGTTTGTCGCGATTTATGTCAACTGAGTTGTTATTGAAAATAATAGGAAGAAGGGCAGGCGTACAGCGAACGTGTGATGTGTGGTACCTGGAAAGACCATTCATTGCATTTTCCAGATTCTCTGGGTAACCAACAGTGCAATAATCGGCGTTTTTCATCGGCTAACATTGAATCACGTTTTCCTGTGCTGTTTTACAACTTTTTTTGAATGTGGACTCAGGAAATGCCGGTAAAGAAAAACAGTTATTTTGAATTAGGCATTGGTCTATTCGTAAATTTATTGATTTGTGTGATGTATCAACATTTGGGTACTCCATTTGTAACAATGTTTGAATTTGATTAAAATAAAAATTGAAAAACAAAACTGTTCTCATTCATTGTAACTTCCGACTACATCTGAAAGAAACAAGTGCAATTTTAATAGAGCTGCTTTCACAGTTTTTTGTTGCACCAACTAACACCGATTATGTTTTCTTCCAAGATTTACAAAATTAACGGACATTCAAATACGGATCGACGAATATTATTGGTGAATAAATTATCAGCTTTTTCACTCAAAAACAGTGATTTCAGATATTTATTTTGATAAAATAAAAGTAGAAATAGGGTACTTATTAAAGGAATAAAAGAACCATATTTCATATCGTCATAAATACACTCAATCGGAATAAGTTGATTCACTGTAACAAGAAAAAGTCGTTAATGAAATCAGTCATATTTACTTACCACACTTAACTTTAAAACGTCAGTGAAAATTACAGGTAATAATTACTGAGATTGTGAGTTTATACAAAGTCTGACACTAGTTCAAATTAGTCTTTACAATTGTACAACATTTGGTGATCACGTAAGAAAAGGAAACATGAATTATTTCATATATTGGGTACGAATTTTGTGAGTCTTCATTCATCATGGCAGATAACAACCTAATGTTACTGAATGAAGTAAGAATACTGACCTCTAGTTTTATTAGCTGTGAATGAGAAAAGACAATACTTGTTATAATAGGCTTGTGATAGAGAGTAGTGTATGGTGAATATTAATGTTTTTATATGAAGAATACGAGTGTTCATAACTAAAAAAAAATTTAATCACATTTCACAGAAGATGCTTTTAGGATGAGATTTCGCCACGAACCTAAATGAATAACACTTCAGATGCATTTGCTCAACTCTCACATAAGTGTGCGTAAGCATTCACACCGTGAATAATGGAAATGAGTTCATCGCGATTATTTAAAGAACAAACCATTAAAAAACTTGAACATCTTATTCAGGATAACTTACTACAGCAGCCTTTGTTTGAAAAAGAAAATGTTTATCAAATATAAATTAACCATCCAATAAGATTATAAGATACTGGAAAGAATCAAATAAACAACCTACTTTCATTACGATGCGCTGTGAATTGACAGAAAATGAATGCAGATTGATTTAAATAGAAGTTGCGGAACAATCTGTAGGTAATTCAAGTGCCGTTACTCAAAATTTCTTCCATCATAGGAAAACAAAATATTAGTTTACTTAACATCAACCACATTCACAATCTTTACTTTTTTGATTATCGGTGTTGCCAAGGCATTAGAAATATTTTCATCGAGTCATTACAAACGTAACGATTTCGCATTGTTAAACAAATATGACTGAATACAATAGTGATTGGCAGATGATCAGAACATCCTAATACATCATTTTAAATCTTTATCTGTATACAATAAATTAAAAAATTGAAGGATAAAAACATGTATATATTTGACTTACGGCACGCGTCTTCAAATAAAAATGTAAATTTTATTCAATACTAAATCAAAAGTTGATTACGCTTCGGAGAAATCGTGGACAATCAAAGTCGTAACATACCTGATCTATTCCCCTCTACAAATCAAAAAAATAGAATATAGTCTGACTCAGATAGCATTTAGGAAACATTCTTTCAGTGTTTTGAGTAGCACCATTAGGCTTTTAAATCTCAAAATGAAACAAAATGTCATTTTTTGATGAGTTAGAAAAATTGTGAGCTACAAATATTCCCTAGAGATTACAGTTCGCACACAACGATTTTGGCTCATTTCTTGATGCAACATGAATAGATTCATTTAAAAATGCGTTGACTTCATATTGTGACATGAATGTTGGTTGGATCATGACAAATGAAATGTGTAATGATGGTGCAAAAGTATAATACGAAAAAGACTTTCAAATACATTGAATACCATTTGAAATCCTGTTCTCTTATGGGTACAAAGATTTGCAGTTCAGTTCTGCACAAATACAGATGAGCGGCTTCCACGCAACTATCTCAATCACACAAGGCTTTCGTAATAAAATCTACAGGTTGATTGTCACTGATTTTTCTAACTTTCGCTAAATGTAGTTTTTCAGATGAATATTTCCAAGACCAGTTCGAATATCCACAACAATCGTCTTCCTTTTGGAAGTGTCACTCCCAACGGTAAGCAGTTACTGACACGATAGTGTGGAAGAAATAAGAAACTGCATTAGTTAACCATTTACCTAATTCCGGAAACTCTCCCACTAAACTGACTAAAATCAACGTATACTCAGTTTGTTTGATGCAGGCAGATTTCATGAATACATTGATGATTCACTGCGAAAACACGAAAACTTACGACAACAAACATGTTCTGTGAAATGTGAAAACAGATGCAGCCAAAGAGATGTGTTAAACGATTATTTAGCATTTAAGTGCAACTACAAATAAGCACATAAACTCGCCAGTACACAAACTATAGCACCGATGTTTCTGAATAAGTTAAAAAAGTCGTTGACGGTCCTCATCACAAAAATATCTTTTAACATTCGTCCTCATTTCGAGTTAGATCACCTTTCTTAAGAGGTGGTTCCCAAAATATGGTATATCGAGAATAATCTTGCTTCACTTTTATCACTATTTGAATTACACTAAACCATATTATTTCGGGTACTCAGACAAGCATTTTTAAATATTTCCCGTCAATTCTTAATTTTAATATTGTTTACTCACAATCCAAACGTCAACAATCTCCGCATGTAATATCGCTTCGTATTTGAACATGAGTGTAGATATATTTACAGGCAGAATTCCATGTGTGGGTGTGAATGACGGTCTTACAAAATGGTCGAATTATTTGACCTAGAAATTAACTAATTAATCATCTAGTGAAAGATTATTCCGCTCGAACGATATTCATAATCCCAGCAACACGGGGTTGTGGATACATCCTGCTGACTAGTCACACAATAAAACAAGACTGATGTATGAAACATTTTAGAATGTAATTTTTCTCAAATATTGGTGTTTTCTAAGCATTATAATATATACATCTGCAAATGTTTTTCAAATTCAGTAATATAAAAATACTATTTAATTTGTGATGCGTCAATGTCGACATACGAGTACAAGTGAGATCTGTGAAATAAAAGATATCGAAAAGGAAACAATTCACTTTTTGGAAACAGTTCAACTTAAAATTGCCATTAGTTAGCAATGAACTATAAATACACATTGAATATAATCGATTGATGATGTCACTTACTGTCTGTGCGGTTTGAATCTGAGAATATATAAATATAAATAAAATTGTTAACAGAAAACATATGTCAAACACATATTGTTACATTGAAAATCAGGTACACAGTTAAAATCTAATTGAATTCGGTTGTTCAGATTCCTGCACTGGACGTCTTTACTAAGCTCCAGCTTCTTTTACGGTTCTGTGTTATCATCTCTACGTGTGTGAACGATTAAACGAATTACATCATGCCAACAAAATACGTTGACTGTGTCATCTCTATTTTTAACATTATTGTATTCCAATTTCACAGTACTACATATTTTCTTTTATCCAATAGCTTAATGAAAGAGATAATCAGATTGCATTCACTAAGTATGAACATTTTACTTACATGTGCATACGATCGGCTCTGTAAATCATTGTAGAAAAAACCACTTAAAAACAGGTCTAAACTCTTTCTTTTCATCATAGTTAAATTTCTCTAACAAAATGCTAATTACTCTTTTAAAACGTTCCACCCATTGGTCTTTGCGACGCTTATCAAATAAAGGTAGAGACATTCAACTTCTAACAACGTGATGTTATGTTCTCAAATATATTTCAGTTCAGGGTCCAATTAAAGATTCATTTTGTATAGTTATATTCTTTTGCTTGTCGAAAATGTGCTATGCACCTTGACTAAATTTGTGAAGCAAATTGAAATTAAATGGTATGGTTAAATGCCAGAAACTTTCACAAATCATTCTTTGTATACGTGTCATGTTTACTGCAACAACTATCGTTATTATGTTATGCATTAGATAATTTAGTGTGTCAGACATTTGTTAACTCATTGTCAAAAGATGAAACGTAGTCAATCACTCAATAGAAAACTATATGAGTTGAAAGTAATAAAATCTCTAATAAAATGAAATTCTTATATGGTCATTCAAAATAAGATATTGGATGTAATCACTAGTATTGAAATAAATTCATTGATTCAATTATTTAAATGATTCTGTGTTTACCTAAGGAAAATAACCTACCACTGATGCATTTCATTTCAGCATCACATCACGGTTATTTATTATTATGTATTTAAAGTCATCTATCTTTCACTTAAACAATATCACAATCGGTTTTTCCATATTTGTCTTTCTCAATCTATCTTCTAATCTACATATGTATCAATCGAACCCTCCATTCATTTATCTTATAAACCGTCAGGGCCCATTTGGTAACGATTGTCTAGAAGAGCTAATTACCGAGTTTAAGAACATGTAGTAAATCAACAGTGAGCCCGCCGTTGAATCTAACGTACTTATCACAAATCTGTCAGCACTTCTACAACGCGCTTCGCCTTTTCGTTCGCATAGTGTTACTATGATGTGGCTCAACATTCTTCTCCAAATGAAGTCGCCCGATTCGTTTTATTCACTGCTTCTATTTGTGGTGTGTCGAAAAGTAATAGTACTCATCACTCTGTGCTCACTTTCGGATTTCTTAACCATCAGACGCCTGTTAGTAACCATTTTGTGGATGAGTTTATTGCGAAAATTAAGAACACATCAAAATCGACAACTTACAATCTATCTATTTTAGTTTCTATATATTTGTTTGAAACAAATACTCACCATTCGAATATTCATAGGACGCTATTGAGAAATAAATAAAGAACGATGAAAACAGTGTGAAATTGTTTCACAAGTAAATTCGAATGATCTACGTTATGTTCATGAAAGCAATATGTGAAAAAGATATTCAAGTGATGAATGTCTAAAACTGAAAAAGTACTTACTGTGTTTCATATTTTTTACACCTGTGACAAAAACGTTATACAAACAATCATTTGATGAGTTCAAGAATAATCACAATCAACTTAATACAATAAGGTTTCTAACATTTGAAAATATAAAACAGTTGATAAATATAAGTTTTCACGGATTCACGAAAGGCAATATTAAGTATGCTCAGTGATGTATCATTCGATTAGTATCACATTAAGCTGTGTAACTTTGTGACGTCCACTTTGCCTGTACAATTAAATGAATCCATTGTGGATCAAAATTTGCATATATTCTTTGATATTTATTTGGATAAATTAACAAGGATTTCCATTGCTTGATCGCTTCGTTACCATTTGTAGTGGCGAAAATTATTATCTATTTCACTTCGAACTGCCAGAATACATGGTTATACCGGTTCAGTAAAATGAATGTCATGGAAAAAGGAAAATTGTTACAATAACATTTTCAGTTGCTTTTCAAATTATTCAACTTCACTCATCTGCAACAGCAGCAGATCCTGTCACATAAAGCTTATGACATCAATACAGAGCAGGTATCAATGATTCGTCGGACGATGGTGTGCGAATGTCACTGATTAATGGACTGGACTTTTATATGGATGTTCAACAATAATTGACGAAGACATGTTAACAGACTGAATAGAAAGATATTTCATCAGTATTCAAAACTAAACTTCCAAAATAAGTTGTAACCATTCTGTCATCTGTCTACTGTTGTTTTTTTCATTCAGTTATCAGTAATTTCAGGATTTTATGGTCACTCGAAAATTTCAAATATCATACATTCCTCATTAGGATGATAGTTATGACATACAAAAATGCATTCAGCATGAAAACTTACCAAATGGAAGTATAGCGAACAATTGCACTACACTTATTATCAACAAAAATTTGGCAACCGACAATTGCATATTGCATCAGAAATGATGCTTTAACAAATTCTTCATCACTTATATACTCCGTTTTCGAACGAACCAACTCACGAAATGGACTAATAATTGGTTGACCAACGTAACGTGTGTGCGTGCTGAACACGTGTTTGTAAAGAAAATTATACTACTTCTTTACGCTCGTACGAATTCAGCTAAAATAAACGAATTGTTCACTTTGGTGATGGGTCAGATCAGTAAATAACGTGTGAGCAAACACGAAAGAAAATTCTTGGGTTATAACCTTTCTATCTCTATCATTGTGAATACTTTTCAAAGTAGAGTAATTAGATTTTGAGGCTCAAATACTCTTTGCATCACAGGGTGCTTAAGCAACTAATTACAATATCACCGTTTGATTAGTGTTAAAGTCTAGCCTACTAAGATATACTCTTGTTTCACGTATTCACAAGTGATCACTGGTGTTCTATTCTAGCTCAGTGTACGAGTAAGTAAGTATTTAACCAATTTTCAAGCATAGAGACCCAGTTCTGTCCGTCTAGCTGTTGAATGTTTATTCAAAGGCTGTCTCTGTTAACTGGACATGTCATTATTATTCAGAACATTGGCCTTTATTGGTCGAGCCGTCATCATGCTTCCGACCTGAAGTAATGATAATTCACAAGCTGTCATCCCTACCTAGTGACTTACTTGCCTACTTTGTAATAACCGTTGACCCTTATGGAAAATAGGCCGCTGTTAACAGTCTTTCAACCACTTCTGTTCTTAGAATTCGTAACCAGTTTTACGAAACTACTATTCATTCGCTTTTTGCTGTCTGCAATTCTCGATGCAGAGTTTCATCATATGAAAAATATTTATGCCTGATGGTCTAGGTAATTATTTATTATATCGCATTCATATTTTTAGAAGAATAATATTTATAATCTATGAATGTCGTTTCCTAGTAACTATCACTTGATTCTTCCCTAGTAATAAACACTGCCCACAACATTTCTAATTGTTTAGTTGAATTTGTGCAAAGAAAAACCAATAAAACATTGGTTTACGTATGTTTGAACAACATTTGTTGAACTAAATAGCTCAATCTCATCTGCGTACAAGTTTATCACGCTGTACTTTATGTGAGCATTATTAAAAATATCACTACAGTCTTCTGAATAAGCTTCAACATTTTATATGATTTTCTCTGCTCAAAAATGTGCTATGCACAATGTCGACTCTCGTCGATCTATGGTTCGTTTGTTCTGTCATCCGTCAGTTTGTTCAAAAACTGCGAATGAATTTTATGACGTATTGGTCGAAGGATCATCTGTGTAGCAGAATGCAACTAACTATCATGAAGATTTTGAAGATTCAGATTTTGGTGCGTGTTATCCGCAAGATTGCTTGAATTAATTCAATAAAATTGTGTTCATCACATCTGTACTATGTTTGTTAATTTTCTTTCAAAGTGTGTCTAAAAACTAAACCTTCACTTTTACACAAAGTATTGTCTTTTCGCATGCAAACAGAAGACCAGAAAAACTACAAAACAAAGAGATATCAGAGAAATAAAAGTACAAAAACAAATTGAAACAGAAAAAGGCGGAAAATATAATGATGAATACATCAGGTAAAATAAAGGAATTTCACATGATCACTGTAAAAAAAGAAAGATAATAGAAAAGAAGGCAATCTACCATACGCAATCAAGAAACAGGGCACTGAACATTTCGACGAAGCCGAGTACGTATGTAGAAGACGGGTTGGAACCGTGTTGGGAAATGACAATGATGATGGTATCCAAGATAAGTCAGTGGTAATGAATCAGATTTATCCACATTGTGACTACCTATCAACCGGATGTACCAAGATGAAATTACGTAATGATTTTAACTGTGGTACTCCTTGAAACATGTGGTCAGATGTTCACTGAATCGTTGTCTAAGTTGCCTAATATATTTTGCATAGATTGTTTAGGCATTCCGATACAAAAATTCATGTATATTCGAGTGAGGACTAGTAAAGATCCTAAATAAAAGCAATAGTGTTCACCAAAACGTGTTCTTCCAAAGTGTATTCTATACAAATTAAATTATCTTTCGTTTCAAACAGCAGAATACTATCGAAAGGACTTTTTGTCGTTCAAGTGCAACCGCTGATTCAAAGTATGTCAATCGTATTGTCTATTAATTACAAGGCATTGTCGTGTACGTAAAAGTGAGTATTATATAAGAATTTAATTGAAAACTAAAACGTGTTGTTCCAAAGAGTGTGATGTACCAAATAAAATAGGCTGCGATTCAGACTCAGGGAATGATTGGTAAATAAACGTGTTATCGTGAATTTGAAAGCTTTGATTGGAAGAGTGTTTCGATTATTGTTCACTCATCACAAGGCATTTTGACTAGAATACTCGATTCAATTTCGACTTTCAAGAACCAATTGTAGATTGTGCTCGATTGTTCGCATACTACTGGGACACAAATCCATTCGGATATTTTATTATTATTCTTTCCAAACATATGTTCAGGTAGATAGCTGAGGAAACGATTGATTGATTGATTGTTAGATTGTTCGCTTGTTCCATCAAGAGATTGATAGATGAGAACCGTTCCGCATCAGTCTATTAAATAGATCTGATGCTCAAAAGGAATTCGTCTGTACAATCTTACTATTTATTGAGCAAATCTAATTATTTAGACCAAAGAGGTAATGTGCGTGCATCATCATGAATGCATGTATGCCACATTCAATGTGGAATATCCACAGAACAACTTCATTGCGATGAAAAATTCACAAATCCACTGATTTTCTTTTAATTGAATGACATTTGCCCTACCACATTCTTATTATTAGAAGAACAATGGTTACGCAAATATTTTCTGTTTTTGCCGATGTAACGACAAGTTCATATGTCTTACACTAGGTTGCACAATTCACTGTAGTACAAGTGACAGATGCTGATATATGTGAGTAGGCTGGTGCCTATCATTAGGTGAACGTTCATTTATTCGACCGAGGCGACGTGATCACTAATAATAGTTTGTACTGAATCAACCTGATAATGGTTAAATCACGAAATGATCTGAATAACATATGATTACTCATTGAATATTGGTCAACGAAACACGAATTTGAAATCATTGTTCATGGAGTTATATCGAAGTAGAGATGAATTTACTTCACTCTGTATCATACGAACACACTTTAAATTATTTAAAATAATATATCTTGTGAGACAGATATTCAGTGTATACCGATGATGAAAATAACCCTGCATAACATACCTGAGAGCTTTATTTTGAGTTCTTCATTTCATTATATGTGATGATATCACATCATGATGTTAACAATGGTTGACCGGCATTTAGCCTTCCTCGCAAGGACTAGTCAAGACAATTACCCACTTCAGCATGTTTGTAACTTGTGTACTTCACAATAAATTTAACCAGGTACTACATGCACTCGTATGTCAATGGTGTACAGGTCATGAATAGATTCCAGTTACGTCTGACGACTGTAAAATATCACGTTATTGGAACGCAGTTTTGTGAAGATATGTAATGGGATATGAGCAAGTTTAGATGTTTCATGAATGAGTAAGTGAAGTGTGTGAATAAACGGAATCTCACAGAGTCTGATAGTCTTATTGATCTGAATCTGAATCCATTTCACTCATCAGACTGAATTCCACCTTATATGAATTTGATTGCATGATCATGCAAATTTCTCATCTTTCCTAGTTTTGTCAATGTGCCCACGTCGTATTATGAAAAAAAAGAACAACGCGCGTAAGATAACGATATTATGTTTAATCAGATCGCTACCAGGCTTTCCGCTTATATAAATTATTATTTATATGAAAATGCTGTAACGCTCACGGTGATATGTGTCAATAATATCAATGACATTGGTTGCGTCACTTGACATGATAGTAGAAAGACAAGGTTACGGATGATTTTATGCGATAACAAAATATCTATGAATATTATTTCATAAAATCGATGAATTTTTATTTCGATCAATAGGTAGTGATAGAAACATTGAATTAAATAAGAGAAGTTGATGTAAAAAACAGAAACAGTCACCTAAATATGTAAGAAACTTTATTCAAAACTATGAATCAGAGCAAGAATTTCGGTATCAAGTGGTGTTAGTTGAATAACAGGGAACATGAAGTAGATTTGTCAGTGTAAATTGAGATGTTTGCTAGCAGTACCACTATTTCTAACACTATGAATAGCATTATTGCGCATCGTACCAGGAAAATGGTTGTGTATCAGTATTACCGCATTTGCAAGCATGCAATTATAGTCACAGATACTGAATAAAGGTATCGATCATTTGCTTGGCTATCGTCAAATTTTCTACTAACATTACACATTAGGCTGAATATGTTGACCGACGTTTTTGCTTATTAATCAACGGAGTTATATTGAGAACTCCTCTATATTTGTGAAATAAATGGACAATATGTGATTATGTGACGCCAATTAATTGACAACTATATTTTGAGATATATTTCGAATAACTGCATTACATCAACGACGGTGAACGTCACAAAATATATAGTAACGAAAGTTATACTAATTAAAAACGACTGATAACTGTAAGTAATACACTAAATCTGCAAACAGTATACACTAAGTAATTCCAAGACTCCCAATTAACTGACTGCATTCAGTTTATATAGTAGTGTTGGAATTAAAATCAGTTGGTTGACAAATCAAATTTCCGTCAAAAGGTTCATAGTTTTGACGAAAAATGGATTACTTTTGTTTGGCTAACACACAATTTCTGCAGACTGTCAAATGAGAATTCTAAATAAAATGAATGATTTTCATTACAGAATAATGGTGAATATTGTGTTTTACTGAAATCACGAATCGGTCAATGTTAGACCACCAGAATTAACCTAAAACAATTGAACGGCCAACGCCTACTAGATCGGAACAGATCATCAGTGCTGGATCCTCTAATCTGAATTACACGCTTGATTCCTCATATTAACTAACGATAAAAAAATTCTTCCCATAGTTTGACAACCATAGTTTTTTGAAGCTGATCAATTTTATTTTACATGAATTTAAAAGAAGCCTATAAATTAAACACACTTAATTTTTATTGATAATCAGACTATATAAAGTCAATTTGAGACTACAACTACTACCAATACTACTGCTGCTTATGCATTAAAAACTACGAAGGTTTACACTGAGGATCTGACGTTAGGTCAAATTTATAATTTTGATCCGGTTGACTAGGTATATAAAAGGAATAAGTACTTCAAAATACGAGGCATCCTCGTATATTAGATAGAATCATGCAAGTCTCTCTAATTTATTGAAGCGATTCTCAATTCATCGTTTGAATAAGGTTTCAAATGCCACGCCGAGTGTACGTCTCCTTCACATGCAACTATAATAAAATATTCATTCATTCCTTATGTGGTGCTGTGATGCGAGCTACTTATAAGTAGTATATTACGTCAGTGTCAACGTATTGTCTGGCAGCATAATATAGGAGAAGATCAAGAAAGGAAGAGTTCGAAAACAATGGAATTTGTATGAAACGCATGAACAGTGACAATGGATTGATGTTTTGTAACAGGAACAGTCCAGTTCGATGTGATGAACTGATAATTTGCGAATGAACGATATACGATATGGTGTTCCGATTTTACTGAGTAACTCTGTAAGTTTCGTTAAATACAATTGGGTTGCCCCACTTGTGTTCGATTTCACTACACGTCATTTAATAATCTGTGTTTTTAAATGTTCGCCAACCCCTTCATTAGTGTTTCCTAATCCACCTCTTATATTCAAAAATGATTTAACTTTCGACATTTACTTGCGGTGAAAATCACTAAAAAGCTGATTAAATATCAACGTCCCACAAAAGAATTCTTCATTAGTTCAATAAAATTGTTTCAATTAAACATAAATTTATACTTCATTGATAAAAAAAATGAACCTAGTCAATTAAGTTTAGTGATTTTAGTGAACAAAATAGTTTAGGTAACATCAAACTGACCGACTTCAAACTAGATAATCATTGAAAGCATTAGAAACGTACAATAATCATCCAGCCGTGAATAAAGTTCAACTCATAAAAAGTCAATTATTTTCAGTGAAAAATTATCATTCTCGAGCATGAGTGTGAGGTAATCGATAAATTTTGTAAGAAGCTCGCTGGAGGATGGACTGATATTCGGACGTCTCGTGGACGAACCAGTGAACTTCCTAGTGTGTGCGTCATTTGCTTCGTTATGGCCAGAGTGTAACTGTGGCTATTCTGAAGCTAGTCATAGCTGTGCAACTTGTGTGCAAGGTGATTCGTTTGTTCCATGTACCACCAAATTGCATCTTTTCCTTTCTCCATAAACTTGGGTAACGCTCCCATTATGTTCCAACATTCCATTTTTGTTAAAAAACCGTTGCTCCAGTTTTGAATAAATGGCATCAGTTCCATGACTTGTTATAAACTTAGGAAATGAAGACGTTTTAACTCCTTTGCGGAAGTTGAATGGTTTGACTTATATTTGACTGGTAAACGTTTTTTGGTGAAGTATATTTCCACGGCTTGACAACGCGATACAATCCTCAACTGTTTTAAATTTACTCAAGCCTATTTATTTACTCACCCCTAAAGCAGCATAGACCACAAAACAGTGTTGTATTTAGACAAATAAAACTTATTCGTTTTTTTTTTCTGTCAACTAAATAAATTTAGCCTTCCATGGCGTTATGCTTTTAGCTGCGAGATGATCAAAGTTTACTCACTTTTCATTGTAGCCTGATTAGAAGTTGAAGCTCACGAACTCCCGCTTATTTTCGACCATGTTATCATCAAACTTCACTTAACTTCTTCAAATTGCATGAAAGCAAGCGTGTACACCAAAAGGACAGGTTGATGCATAGATTGGCAATAAAACTTGGTTGATTATCAATTTCATCAAACGTCACTTCTTTAATATAAACAAGATCAATATAATGAATCATTTAATAAAAAGGTTGTTATGATACGGTTCAGTCAAAACGTTATCGATTTTTACTAGCTGGAATAGAAGATAAGACCTTTATTCTCACAACTCGACCACTGAGCAGGCATCCAGCATTAGTAATTTCTCTTTTCAATCTTTGCGCAACCTCATCCACTGCCTTCGGATAGCACTACTTGACACACAATTTAGTTGTACCCGCCATTGTTGATTTCACACGACAACTTGGAGAGACATCCTCATGAAGCTAGTAACTAGTGAACACATGATAAGATTCTTCGAAAGGGTTTCAGAGGCAACTGAGTTATTCTGGTACCATATTCATTTGTTTTGCTTTTAGCATAAAGCTTCATTGTCATTGATGTATACTGACATGGAAAGAGTAAACTTCAGTTGTTTACAATTCGAAAAAGCGGTCCATGCCACAGTAGCATTCCTACTGACAAACCTCACTATTAGCGACGGTGATTTTGGAAAGCTAAATCCTTTCACACTCGAATAATCACTTGAAAGGCAGCTGAAACTGATGCAGATCATGATGCCAGTGTTATATTTGACATGTGATTTTAGCGTTATGAAGATTTATTTAAATAAGATTTCGCCAATCAAGATGAAGATTGGAATGTCTTGCTGTCGCTTCAAAAGTTGGAAGCAAGTCGTCTGTATAGGTACTGCAATTTTATACTGCCTCTGTACTCACGAGATCGTTCATTTTCTGAGACAGTTCAAATATCGAACCAACGATTTGGCGACAACTCGTCACTGATTAATTTCTTTTTGCCGCTATTTGAAGCTAGTTATGAAGAAGAAGGATGATTTTATAACGCTTATGAACATCGTCAACCGTGAATGCGTACACAGTCAGTCGAAGTCTTTGTCTGAAGACAAGTTTAAAGCCCTCAAATGCATTTGCAGCCCCAGTGACAAACGTTCAGTGAAGCTAGAACAAGGCTAATATGTCGATTCAAGCAAGATCCGAAGCTCACCCTCAAAGATATGGTTAACGAAAATCAACGTCTTATCAATTTATAACGAGACAAGTTTGATGCATTGTCAAGCCGATTTGATGTACAATTGGTACATCGGCTTTTTAATCAGAATAAATGTGGCATTTCTACAACCTGTTCATCCCATTCCAGCTCAGCACGGAAGACCAAAACAAAACCACTGCTGACTCCCGGCTCTGCGGCCCAATGCTCTGTGTTGGAAGCTAGGCTAGCTATCCGTTCGAAAAGAAGCGTGCCATATGCAACATTAGCAACAAAGATGAAGAAATGAATCACATTCAACTACAAGAAGTTATTACTCTCCTTTCTTACTATACTTGGGCATTACCTATATTTGTATGTTTCCCACTGTCTACTGCATATGAGTGCATCTTGATTACCATTTAGAAACTAATTATGTGCTTGAAATATTCCTATTCCATACCGCTTTAGATGGAACGTTGGTAGACTTTTCTCATGATAACTGCATACTTCAACGTTTCATTGTCAGCGGAAGCGAGTAATTATATTTGTCACCGTGTTATACCGGAACATCCCACCTCTGCCCACAAAAACGATTATACGTTGTTGTTTTCAAAAACTCTCTACAGATACATTTCATAGTGATAATAAATAAGGATTATTCTCAAGCGCTGAACACTCCTAAATTTATCTACTTCTGTCGTTTTCAGCAATCGAGAATACGAAACACTGATTGGAAAATTAATATTCCAAATAATATGTATTGTGGTGGTCATCTGTAAACAATCTTGCCTTATAACTATCTGACTTTACATAACTAAACTGATTCACATTTTTAAATTATATCAAGTGTATTTTTTGTGACTATTAGATCGAATCACTGAGACTGAACGTAAAGTTTTCTTTTGTCTGCAATGAAACCATTATTAAGATGTGCACATCTGAACACGCCTAGTAAAAGACACCTGAGTGACTAGATGTTATCAATCATTTGAACAGAGTAAGTCTGAACTTACGCATTGCAGATAATCTATGAGCTAAAATGAGGAATATTGATATGTCATTTTTAATTAGTCAGTAATTTGTTGGTTGTGGTACATGGAAGTTATCAAATAAGACATTGAAACAGACTTTAGAACTAATATTTTCTTCTTATACGAATTACTTATAAACTGACTCATTTGTAACTTCTCAAAAATCACTTGATCAAATCTGATCTTTTTTATGAAATTCAATGCAGGTCATTGAAATTCACATTTATCTGACTGGTACAGAAATAGAGTTTATAGAATTTAAAATTAGTGTGTTTCGTCATATTGTCATATGGTTTATTTATTAATTAACTGAATAAATTCAGTATTCAGGAACGTATTGGTTTAAATTTTGTTTATGTTCAGTAAATCAAAAAGTTTTTATTGTTCACAGAGGAGTACGTTTTCCCACGTCTGTGAAAAAAATTTTAGTGAACAAAAAAACTGACTCAACATATCGTCTTCCACAGAATGATTGTCAACTTATGAGATAGTAAAATTTTTTTGACATATTGTTGTTGGTGAACGAAAAGCTATGTTAATCAATTTCAAAATCAATAAGATACCACTGAATGACAAATGTTGTTTTTCTTTGCTCGTTTGTGCTGCTCTGATTTTCCTGATACTAAATAATGTGACTGACTTAAAAGACACATTCAAACTTCAGTGTGTAACTGACATGAGTATGTTGATCTTTGTTTAGTGCGAAAACTGTGAACAAGATAATTCTGTAAAAGAATATACTTATCGTAGTGTTATCACACTATATATTGTGCTTTCATAGGTAGTCAGTGAAATACATGTTTTGTTGGTCATTTTGTCGTTCATTGGCAATGAGAAAAATGGATTAGTTTAATCATTATTCAACCCAATAATTTATTGTCATTTTCTTTATAAAACGTGCAATTATTACCTGTTTACCATTCAGATTTTTTAGTTGACTTGATATTAAATTTGGGTAGTGATAGATATTTTATTCAAATCCACTTGTGCAGAAATACTATCAGTGAATAAACAGCCAAACATGAACAATGATCTTAAACGAATACTTACCAATATTGTGGTCCCATTCATCTGTATATTGTTTTCGAACATAAGAATACCGAAAGCATAATCACCAGTTTTTATAATTATTTATGTTTATTTAAAATGATGTCAGTCAGTAACATTATGTCTTGCATTTTATTCATTGACATGGAAAAAATAATATATATTCATGAACAGATAAAACCTGTTATATTGTTGATATCCAAATTTTCTCACTTACACATTCCGTATTAAATGTTGAAGTTAGAATATTATGTTTATTGTACATTGAATTATTGATCGACAGTAAAATTACTGACCAGTCGATAAACCACATAAGGCTCAATCAGTAACTGGTTTCAATTTCCGAACAAACCAATGGAAAAATTAATACTCACAATTTAATAAGGTTACTCACATAATAAAAAGTCACTTCTATTGATACCTGTATCATTGTGAACAAACAAACACTGATGATTTTAGGAATTTTAAGCAGTCGAAAGACTAATCATGTAGAACTAATATGTGTGTGTTTCAAAATCACACTTACTTTGTTTAAAAAACTAACATTAGGACATAATCAAAGTTCCAAACGTTTTCTGAATTCATATTTCGAGATACCTGTATGATTTTAAACATATTGAACACCGATATTTTGAGAATTTATAGGCAATCAAAAGACTGTGAATGCAGAATAGATATGTGTATGTGTGTCCAAATGACATTTTTATTATTTATAGCGTTACATGCATGATAAGAAAGTTACGGAAATTCGTTCTTTCTAAATTTCATTATTTCATTGAAAACAACACATATGAATAAGGCTATTTACGCCTTCAGATCATGTGTGTTTATTGCCTGTCTCATTTATGACTCAAAGAACGCTGCTTTACATGGAAATCTGACTCTCAGGAATAAATTGCAACTATTAAAACTTTACCCCCAGGATATAGAAGGTTACTGCTTATAAAAGCTATGTCATCTCATGATAAAAGATAGGCTTTTTTGGATGTCACGAGACTGATAACCCTTCTACTAAGCAGAGTGATCAAACATAAAAGTACATGTAATGTTTGTATATTGAGAGACACCTAAATATTATCCAATGAAATGAAACATATATCCTGAAAGTGAATAGAATCAGTTGAATACATAGGACGCAGGACGGACATCAAATATTCAATTCACGAGAGATTCTATCGTACTCTGACCATGGAGTACAAAATGTTGCGTTTACCAATCGGTTGCACTTATACTATCCAAATACACCTAGAGAGCACAGAAAGAACTAATCGACCCAGTATCATCAAGAGGTCCTTAAATTGAACATCATCCTATATTATGCGCTTACCGAAGGTTATAATGACGGAGATGAGGATCAGTTCTATTAGACACTGCAGTCAGTCGACGGGACCTATGTGACAAAATCGAATTTGATGGGGAACATTGGTAATGATGAAGACAAATTTATAATGCAACAAAAACGCAAATATAAAATTGCATTGATTTCAGCAGATATCCCTACACATAATCATAAAGGACCATGACTTCATCAATCAAAATTTCAGAAAGATGACGGAGGAGGTAATATGACGGAGAGTTGCCAATTTATTATAAAATCAGCCCTTGGTGTTCGCTTGAATGAAATCGAAACTCAGAAAGCACAAAAATCGGGACAGACTGATAACAGCAATTCCAACATTTCTTTCTTTTGGACACTGAAAAACGCTACGATATCAACAAACGTCTTATCAGTGAGATTCAAGGCCCTTCAGTTTCTGTTTATTGCAGAGTAAACTATGACCGAGAATACTTAGAAAGTGATCAATGAAGCTTTCACTTCAAACGATCTCGACGTTCTCTACTACAAGAATAACCTCTTAAAGACTTGATTACTGTCAATATTCTGGATCATATTCAAAACAGGAAGAACAAGAAGACAGCAATCATTATCAACTAAATACGGACAGAGGCGGTCAAAGCAAAGAAGAAAACCAGCAAGTGAAAGGCAGTAACATTTTCGACAAACGACAGCATGAAAACTAAATAAAAAATATGAGACACCTGTTCGATACAAGAAAGGATCTTGCAGATATTGTTGTAAACCATTAGGATCGGTGTGAAGCAAGAAAATGAAAGTAATCAACAACAGTGGAGTCAGGCAAACCAGGTGTCTGGAGCACTCGAAAAAACTCCAACATAAAAGTAGCATCTGCCGACAACTTTACTTAGGTCGTTCCAACAGAAATAAAAGAAATCAGCTTACGAACATGGTGAAACACTCACGTATCTGCGCAGCACCATTCCGAATTCAGTTGGGTCTGATCCAGGTGTGAACGCGTTATCAGCAAAGCGAGGGTTGCATTTTCACAGCTGAACAAATTCTAAGACTTAAATTAAGTATCAATCAACACAAAAGTTACAATTTTCAATACAGATCTCAACACAGTTCTACTGCAAGAGGCAGAATATTGGAGAACAACCATAGTCAACATCTAAAAGAAACCAGTATTTATTACCGTTTGTCTACGTGAAACCCATAAAGGTTGGGAGCTATTCAAAGTAATTTTTCATGTATTTAAAAGTAGCACATAAGTTACACATATTCTATTTATTTGATAATTTGACTTTATCGATATGATAGTAAACTATGACTTCAAATCACGGTAATAATACTGTTATCTGTTGACGTTCCTACTAGTAGTCCAAATTTTTAATTTGGATCTTATTCACTAGTTAATTATTATAGAAATGTCGATCAAATCCAATGATGCTCCGTGTTTAGAATAAAACGAAAATGATTTGTTGCTGATCTTGAAAACTACTTGACTGATACAACGTTTTCGTTATTCATTAATGCTTTATATAATTTGTGCTTTTGAATATTTGCGAAGAATTCGAAAGAATATTTTTCTACTTAATGTACCTCTTATATTCAAATGTTGGTTGAACATTTAACTATTCCTATCAAGCTAATTAAACGAAAACGTTATATAAAAGAAAACAATTCTTTATTTAACCAATGAAATTAATTCAATGAAAAGAAAGTCATGTATGCTTAGGAAAAAATTAAACCCAGTCTATTCAGTTTAGTTATATCAGTGAATAAAATAGTTTGGGCAACATCACATTGACTGATTTGTAACTAGATAATCACTTAAAGCTAGAGGTTCTTGTTTTTCTTCGTCTTATAGCCAATGTGGGATCAGCAGTGATCTTCTAATCAACAACGTTATTCGACTCATTAGGAACGAATTAATTTATGTGGGGAATTATCATTCTCGCCAATAAATCTGAATTCAATCACTATCATGAGTTTGTCGACGAGCAGGGTATTTGGATAACCAATACTTGTTGCATTTTTGTCTGTTTCTGTTAGCAAAATAAATCTAGCCTTCTGTGGTGTTATGCTAACACCAGAAAGGTGATAAAATTTTCTACACTTTTGATAGTCGGCTAATTTGACAGTAAAACTAACAAACGAAATATATTTTTTTCATAAATATATGTTTCCATTCATGTTATGATCTTACTGTCAATCTCGTTACACTTGTATTCAAGCAGGAGTGTACACCAAGTAGACAGAATGTTGCATAGATTACCAATACAACCTCATTCACTGCCTTTGAAGAGCACTAGTTCTCACCCGAACTGCAGCTTACAAGAATTATAATAAACATTTTAATGGATCTAGACACAGGTGTACACATGATACATTTCTCCGTAGATTTATAGACGTGGTTGAATTATATTGGAACTATATAACTTTGCATTGCCTTACTGTTACAAGTATCATTACCAGAGAATAACAGTTACATGAAATGAATGAACCTTACCTAATTAGAACTGGAAAAGGTAGTTCAGGACACAGTAGACAGAAGAGTGCAGTTCATCGGCCTATGCTTTTTTGAGGGTAACAGGCTGAAGTGTGGTCATTCTTATAGCGAGTCCATTGTGTTGACATAGCCTTTGGATAAATATTTCAGACACTTTTTCATAGGTTATTGTTCACTAGTCTTTTGTTCCTGTCAATCATTTTCTCATATTATTATATTGAATTAGTAAATGACCCGACACATGTTTTGTAATTGTTAGCAAGATGACGTACTATCTATTTCGTTGAGAGGATGAATCAGTATAAATCAGAATATAAATACATCTGAACCTCTACGGTTATTTGAGGCATTTTCTTCTTCTTGCCCAAAGCGAAAGAGCAACTCTTCGGATGCTAGTATGTGTTGCGAACTGGTTCCCAGAATCTCCAGGTTTTATCTTTTCATTTCTGCTGCAACATAGATGACTCTTTGTCTCCGATATAGTTAAAACGTCCTGGTATATAATAGACGAAAACCTGGAAAATCTGTCAACACTTATTCAAGGTTATCACTTTATTATAATTTTCCTTATGATGGAGACACTATTTTCTCGCTTTTCACTTTGTCTCATAAATGTTCGCATTAAAGATGAAATCACTAATCATCAGTGAAAGCATGAAAAATTCGATGAGAATTCACGTACATAAAGATCACATACGAAAAATGATGTTGGGTTAGCATTCGAGAAGTCACCCACGCATATGGTCGATTGATGAACTTATCATTAAATGTCTTAAGACTTCCATGTGAATATCGATTATATGTATAATTATATTAAAACGCATGTTTACTTGTATGTTTTTGATTCCGTCAATATGTGATCTCCAGCGTCTTTCGTCTTTCCATTTTCCAACGGTGTGGAGGTTCTAACGTTTGACTGTCGTCAAATATAGTGGTTTTGGGCGTTACTCAAGTAGAGAATCTAACAGTTTCGATTAAAGATTGAATCACTGATCATCAGTAGAACCATACGGACATTCGATGAAAAAATACTCACATTAGAAAGAGATCACAACGACAAATGGTGTCACCTTATTCGTGTCGCTTCTGTTTTAGTATCAAAATGCATTTTTTGAAGTCTCATCTCACTACAATAGTCAATTGTGAGTGAGTATCTCCCATTATATCGACATGAAGCAAAGCTGAACTGTTTTGAATAAATCTCTTTCCACGATTAACATGGCGAAAATATTTCAAATAACACTCTCAAATATGTATAACCTGAAAGGTATACTAATCAGCTCACAATTCTAATGTGTTGATATGTTTTCACTTTCAATAAAATTACAAAATAAGGAGTGTTTATGCAGGGTGCTTAGGAGCACATCGAATAAACTTGTCTCAAGGTTGAAAGCATACTTCGAGTGAAGCCGTGAACGTGCGATGAAGTCTGCAGAGAATGTTTGAGTTTACATAAAGTAAATAATCTTATCTGTAACAATTTCTAAGTGTGTTACGTCATCTCAACTCTTGGGACAGCAATCGCGTTTATTGTACGTCCCATGAATTTCAGTTTATTTTGGACATGTTTTGTATCAGTTTGCTCGGTTTTCGTTATTATTAAACTTAGCGACCAGCTGTGATGAATTTTTATTTCATCGCCATAGCGAGATGATTTCTGTGCAGGTATTAAGACTCGCTTAATGTCCGAAAAACATGTTGAGCTAGCATCTACACCTAATGACTGTTTTTTGTATTATTGAATGAACGGTTTTTCAGACGAATAATCGCTTATGCCTCAATTGTTCCGTTAGGCGAATCGACAAAATTACCACAATAGAATAACAAGTCTTCAGTGCTTGTTGTTTTTCATCAGTTTGTATTTTGAATTAAATATAATTAATAATTGAACATAAAATGATTAGTAGGAATAAGAATAAAAATAGTAAGCTTTCGACTACGTTTTCTACTAGTAAGTTGCGTCGAAAATTTTGGCATCCATCAGATTCCTCAGTGTTGGTACTACTCAACATCTTATTCTTTGTAGTTTTGGGTTAAAAGGGACAATAAATAATATCAATTTAGAATATGAAATAATAATATATTAATTATTAATAATTAATATATGCAACATATTTACCACACAAATTTAGGAATGACGGACAAAATTTGGGAAACAGTCAATCAATCATTGCTTTTCTTTTCTCATCTATCATTCGATAAGGGATTGAATGAACTGGTTTTGAAGATTCCGCAAAAATGTTTTACTGTCTGCTCCATAAGACTGAACATTATTTACTTTTTCGAAACTAATCATATGCTTGGTTTGTGCCTTGTGCATACTGCTTCGAATGAAACGATGTATGAGTTTTCCCATGATCACTTTTCATTCTCAGCAGAAGCAAGTAATTATATTTTTCACTGTAGTTTACTTGACCATACCACTTTCGTTTAAAAAAACGCTCAAATTTTTATGTTTTCAAGAAATCTCTTAACATATGCTTTTTATCGCTAATACAAGGTCCCAAGGGGTGATAAAAATTGATTTATCTCAACCATTGAGCACCCCTTAATTTATTAACTTCTGTCGTTTTCAGCAATCCATAAGACCAATCTTCGATTGAAAAATGATTATTCCAGAAAAATGTGCATGATGGTAATCGTCTGTAAACAAATATCATAATGTTGCTTTATGAATATTTTATTCTACAAAACTGAACTGATTTACATTTTTGACCAATGTCAAGTGTATATTTTATGAATGAAAATGTAACATCGCATTAAGCAAACTGAAAATAAAGTTTTCTTTTGCCGGAAATGAAACCATTATTTACATGTCCACATCTAAACTGGAATAGGAAAATATCCATTCCGTGACTAGATGTAATCAGATGATTCGAACAAAGTAAGTTGGATTTCACATAGTCGACATAATCTGCCAGCTTAAACGGAAAAAATTGAGAAGCCATTTTCGTAATTATGAAGGTACACGCATGTTATCACATTAGACATTCAAACAGTCATTAGAACTAATATTATTTTCCGAAATGTATTACTTTTCAACTGACTCGATTGTAACTTATGAAAAATCACTTTATTCAACCTGATCTCTATTATGTAATTTGATGCAGTTTATTGAAATTCACATTTATCTGACTGATACGGGAGTAGATTTGATTGAATGCTAAACATGTGTGTTTCGTATTACTGTCATATGGTTTATTTATCGTTAAATTGAATTGATTCAATATTGAAAATCTATATGGTTAAAAATTCTATTTCTGTTTCCTGTATCAATAATTTCTTTTATATGATACAAATGAATCATTTTTTCTGGTCTCTGAAAAAAATTTTACTGAGCAAAACAACCGAATCAGCTGACTAACATGTCGTCTTCCACTAAATTACTGTCAACTTGATGGACGAAAAGCTGTGTATATATATTAGAAAATCATTGAAATACCAATGAACGGCAAATAATCTGTTTGCCTGTTCATTTGTGTTGCTAACATTTTCCTAGTAACATTTCAGTCAGGCAACCAATGTCACTAAAAATCATAATATGTCATGATTGTCGTTAACAGACATGAGATCTTTCATATTTGTTTATAAAAAACTGTACACTAAGTCATTCTCCATAACATTTTACTTATCGTAGTGTCATCACACTAGATATTGTGTTTTCATAAGTAATCAGTTGAGAACATGTTATACTGCTGTTTCGTCTTTAACTTGCAGTAAGAAAGATTGATTACTCCTTTTTATTATTCAAACTGAAAATTTATTGTAATTTCCGTAACTAATCAGGAAATCATTACTTGTTTTTTATTCAGATTGGTTAGATGTAATGAACGTGTATTTAAGTACCAGTAGTTATTTTATTCACGTCTACTTGTGAAGAAATACTATCAATGAACATATTGTCAACCACGAACAATGATCTCAAACGGATACTAACCTGGATCGTTTTTCTTTTGATCTGACTTAGGTTATCAAATAGAAGAATAATGAACGCCTAATCACCAGTTTAAACTGAAATACAATATACAATAAACAATCCTTTTTAATATTGATTTTGGTTTATCGCATTATTTTTTGTAGTTTCATTCGTCAACAATGTTTAAAATATTTTTATTAACTTCGATCTACAAGAAGTGATAAAGCCTCTTATTTTTTGATATCGTGAGGACCAAATAATCTGCTTTGTACAATCAGTATTAAATGTTTGATGTCATAATATTATGGTTACTGTACTTAATGATCGACAGTAAAATTACTGACTAGTCCAGATAACTACCAAGAGATCAATCAATAACTGGTTTCAATTTCCGAATATACTAATGAAAAAAGTAATAATAATTTGTGCAATTTACTTACATTCTGTGAAATCATCTTTCTGGTTACCTGTATCATTGTGCATAAATTGAACAATTATGGTTTTAAAAATTGTAGGCAGTCAAAAGACTAGTAATGTAGAATTGATATGTTTCTGGGTCAAAATCACACTTTCTTTGTTTTCAGGGGGTTCATGCATATAAAGAAAGTTGCTGGAATTTTTTCTTTCCACATCTCCTTATTCAAATTAAAAGAACGCAATTACAGTAAGCTTTTTACAGCTCTGGACCAGCTTGGATTTTCTCCGGTCTGAATCACAGATCAAGGGACACTGTTATGCATCGAGTATTTGACCACATACTCTGGAAACCTGACACTATGAGATCTAGGCCGAGAGATATGGAGGGTGTGTGCTTAGAAAAAATTTGAAATCTCAGGACAGATGATAGACTTTCCTGGAGCTCACAAGACATATGATCATTCTACAAATCAGAGCAATCGTTGATGAATGTACATGAAATTTTTATATATTGCGACAGATCGAGAAATTATTTGATGAAATAAAAAGACACAATCAGAGATTGAATAGAACTGGTGGAATACATTGGACGCATGTTGGATAAAAGAGATTCGTTTCAGGAGAGATTATATCGTACTCTGGCCATGATGAAGAAAATGTGTCATATATCGGTTTAACTGACGCTATAAAAACATCTAGAGAGCACTAAATGATCGTAATCTCATTGACTCAGTATCATCAAATCATTTTTCAAAATAAACAAGAGGTCATTACATTTACCGTCATCCTATGTTATGTGCTTACCAAAGGTTGCAACGACGAAGTTGATGATCAATTCTTTAAGACACTGCAGTCAGTCGACGGGACTCACATGAGGAAATGGAAATGGATGGGTGACATGGGAAAAGAAGACATCTTAGGATGACATCGACTGGGAAAAGGTGGCGGAAAAGATGAGAGATTTGCGAATCTATGTACATTCAACAAGCTGTTTGTAGATGGGTTACAATGTAACACAAACTCAAAAATAATCACATGGATTTCAGCAGATTATACTACACAGAATCTTAATGAACCATATCTACAATATTCAGCATTGCAGAAAGATGACGGAGGATGTAATAACAAAAACGGAAGCTGATATAATAAAATTCCTCATTTGGTGTTTCCTGAAACGAAACTGAAACTCAGGAAGCACGGTTAAACGAGACCGACAGTATCACTGCAGTTTCCAAATACTTTTCTGCGGTATAATGAAAAACTCAGCGGTTTCATCATACCTCAAAGCCTTGAGATTCAAGTCTTTCTATATAATGGAGAATAAATCATCATGGCGAATACTTTAAAAGTGACCAATGAAGCAATCACTTAATCATATAATGAGGATTTTGGCGGCAAGAAGTATCATCACAAATATTTGATTACTGAAGACACTCTGCATAATATTCAAAACAGAAGGCACGATAGAAAACAAGCAACTGAAGAGGAGTATCATTGTTGATAAAGGATAAAATTTTAATGACCTAAACACGACAGCATGCAAAGTGAAGAAAGAAGTGTGAGACAATTTTCCGACATAAAATAGTCCAGCCAGAAATTATTGTGAAGCAGAAAGATAAGTTCAAAGCAAGAAAGTCAAATTATTCAACAACATTGGAGAACAGTGGAACAGGTGTTTGGAGCAATCGGTAATACTCGTGAACAGACTTACCGCATTGAATGACACAAACATCGAAGTGACACTTCTGGACAACCTTAATTATGTTGATCCGCCTGAAATGAAAGAACTCAGCTTGTGAACATGCGGAAATACCCACGTATCTGTGCTGCATCATGGACAATCAGATTGGATCTGATGTAGCTGTGAAGGCAAGGATCGGCAAAGCAAGGGTTGAATTTCTACAGCTCAAATAATTCTGTAACTTAAAATAAATATCAGCTTACACCAAAGTTACAATTTTCAGAACAGATATCAACACAGTTCTATTCCATGAGGCAGAAAATTGGAGAACAACCAAAGTCATCATCTAAAAGAAACAAGTATTTATTACCATTTATCGACGCAAAATAATAGGCATGCGTTTCTCAGATATCATCAACATCAGCCTACTGTAACAGAGAACAAATCAGATTCCACTAGAGGAAGAAGTCATGGAGAAGCGGTAGAAGTGGATAGGACGCACATTTCAAAGAGCACCATAAGACAAACATCCACGTTAAGGGCTGATAAGAAGAAGACTAAAATATGCATAACTCTGAGGATTGTAGTCAAACATGAAAAGAATGAACGAACAATGAACAAAACTGGAAGGAAACACTCAAGATATAACAGGTAACAGGCGTCAGTAGGGAAGTCAGCATCTTTGTTTGATTTAGCAATCAATTCGCTTCAATTTGTACATGTTTATGCGACTGTTACAAGTCCATTTTAGCATTTTCATGATATATAGAATTAGAATTTCCCATATATCCATGATGGAGATCAATTTGATCTGTAACCTATCAGTCAATTGCCATTGGTCAGTGACAATCGTTATTCAGTCCCAATGATATTTTCATACTGCACCGCTAACCGCACCTAATAAATCTATAGTGAAATGCAAACCAATAGTAGAAAAGCGTAAGATTTGAAAGTAGTTTAAATGTAATGTTCAATTATAAACCGTAAACATTTTTATTCTTTTCCTTTCCCATCTGTTAAACCTTTGATAAATCTCAATACTTGCGGTTTTTTATAAGTTGTTCAATCTGGTGATACGTTGCTTCAGAGGCGTTTGACTGAGATATCCTATAAAATGGGGTTGAATCAAGTAGTTGGTTGATTACAGCGGAAATGATGTTACTCAACGTAAGAACAGTGTGTCAGTTCAAGGATATTACCTAATTACTGTTTTCACCTGCTCATATCACTGAAGTAATTATATGTTAAAAATATAAACCAACTCAAAAATAATCTAGCAAAATGATTTCCTGGTCATCACAATGAATCTCTAAAGAACTCAGTAGAATTGATTGAATGCTTAATATTTTTTATCTAGTAAATTACATTTCCTTCATTAATACATTCGTATAAGTGTTAAAACGGTCACTCAGCAAAACCACATAGACTTCTTTCATTTGCTAATATTGACCAAAGTGCAGGAAAGAGATGACTTCCTCAAATTCAATAAAGAAATTGTTCGCTTAAAGACAATAATCCATCTTATGAAAAAGAATTATCTGTGTAACACTATCAAAACTGGCTCAACCTACTTCTCGTGACGTTGCCGATAAATGATGAGAAACAAGTATTACCGAGGCAAAATATCAGTTTTATATTGAACAAAGTATCAGAAATTCACTGTTGCAGTGTCAGTAGTGGTTTGTCATTTTGTTTAATATAAGTAAAGCAATCAATGAAAATGATAATTTTTGTCAAATTCATTGATAAATTAATATAAATATTTAGCTTATTTTAAGTCGTTCATGATTGTTGTTCAACACGTTCCCTGTCTAAAGGAGGCTGAGCAATGTGTAAGACAACTTTGAAAGAAAGACGTTGAAACTAAGCTACGATATGTGTAATCAGTGTTACATTGACTGAATACTGTAAATCAGCTCACATTTTCTCAGGATCGAATGTAAAGTATTATGAACGTAAAGTGGAAAAAGCTCTTGCAGAAAAAAGGAGCAAGACGAACTCACATATTACTTAAATAGGTCTATCAATAATGTGAAAGATTTAAAAGAAACATGAAACGTGAGAATCCTATATGAAGCGCATATTAGAAGTGCTTCTTTCAGCTTAACTAAGTTGATGAAAACGGAAGTCCCTAACGGAGAAGTGTAATAAATGGAAGCACGGCACTAAAACAGGTGTACAACAACTGTATCCACAATTGGTTTGCTTTCTGGTCATAATATTTTACTGATGAGCCCTTACTTTCGACGTTTCACATAGCAGTGAATGTTGGTTTATTTATTTGCCTTCTTTTTCAGTTATATGTATTGAAGATCAAAGATGAGGACAATTACGGAATTAAGTATTATCATTATTGTGAGAGTTCGGTGATCGCGGTATTACCACCACCTAATTTTTTCTAATTATTTTTCATACCCACATAAGTTAACCCTACTGCAGATATCGGCATGCCTGTAGTAGGGTGAGATTGTCTTTGTTCTTGCTGTCAGTGTCAGATCGTTTGAAAAGTAATGTAACAACAATCAAGAGCTTTGCTAATTTTCCTAAATTAGATTATTCTTGAAAGTTCTTCAGTTGTCGGCAGAATTTATTTTGTTTAGTTTCTTTGTCTGATGAGATTCCTGATTGTAGAAACTTCAGAGTGAAGTAGTAACTGGTAGTGTTAAAGTAAAGAAATCAACTTTCATCGTTGTTGTTCATATATAATACAACTGATATCGTATGTTGGTTAGAATTTCTCAGAGAAATATTTAAATCACTTGTCATTCGTTTCCTACTTCTTATCATTGAAAGTTCTGGGTGAAGTAGTAACTGGCAGCGTTATATTATAGTTCAATTAACTTTCATTACTGTTTTGCAGTTATAATACGATTTATATTGTATGGTGGCTGTAATTTCCCGAGTAAATATATCAGTCACTTGGTATTCATTTACTAAATTATATCAATGAAGTGAAAACCAACATCAGAAGGTTCAATTTCATAAAGAAAGTGGTTGACTCTTTTGACAAATTGTTATGGAAAATAAATTCAGTGATTGTTATAAATAATATCTAACTGTGAAGACTTACTTACCTCTAGGCTTTTCTCCCGTATTACTATCTGTGAAGCAGAACAGTTATGATTCGATGTTATTATCACAACAGGTAGAACTGTGTTCAAAATGATTTCATTTTATCGATAAGTGCATTAAATGAACTATTAATTCAATCACTAGCGTCATTTGAAGGTATTTAAAAACGTTGAGAAAACGTTCCTAGGTTATCAAAATATCCTCTCGTATATGATAAAAATTTCAACTAATAAACATAGCCTTGACCATTCGAGTACCAATTATACAAACGTTTGCACGTTTTAAAAACATTAACATCAGAAATTAATAACTTCTATTTGAATGCAAATTCACTTCCTATAAAAGCCGGTTGCTGCGATCAATAAATTGAAAATTCTTGTCATTAGTGAAGATCAACACTCGTACTCAAAGTGTATATGTAATGATAACACGGATCATTTGATTGTGATGTTTGTAAAATGGATAGAATAAGGTTGATATCCATAGAATACGATGATTCCACGTGACTGACTGTTCAAGTAAGTTTAGATGGTGTTCAGAAGTAATCGATCAGTTTTCATATTCACAGAATTTGTAACTGAGAATCAATTCTTAATTCATTATTGAAAATTGCAAACTACATTTACTTAAGACTGTGTTGTAAAGCTCTGACTTCTTTATATTTATGGGTCTCATTGTATTTCAGTACACCCACACTCATGCCAAATTCATACCATACCACAGCCACAATAAAACATACACTAATTTTAAATGAATTTGCTTCATGTTCGAATTCAGAGTGATAGAACAGACCCGAGTGAAGGTGACACAACAATCCACGATGCACGGATAATTAAATTTACAATGCATCTATTTATTATTTGATGAAAGAAACCTTCAAAATCATCTCAACATTCATTGAATCACTTACAATTACGTGTGATATCTTCAGAAAAATTCCAAATAAAGAAAGGGTACGAACATCGACACAATTTTTATGCACAACTGTCAATCTATGCTCCTATCAAAATCAGTATATTTGAGAGATGATACAAAGTCTGGAAACTCATGTTGTAGCTAGAAGTTCAATATTTTTCGGATACAGTTATATGCACTGAATTTGATTCAATATTCTGTGAACTCTGAAGTAGACAAGGTTTATCATATTTCATAAGTCACATGTTTCACATTCAAGAAACTGATAATAATTTCAGGAATATATCTCAATACTATGTATTTCAACGTCGAAATATGAAACAATCTTTGTGTAACTCACTTTATTGATCCGCTGTGTATAAAATGAGAAAACCATTGTGCATTTGCATAAAATATTGGTCAAATTTATTATTTTAGAAATAAATTATCATGTGCTAAGTTATCTAAAAAAAAGATAACATATTAGTAATAAAAAATCATTTTCTTTGAAAGTTCATATTTAAAAAAGACACACTATTTGAAATATTGATGATCACTTCATCAAATTACTCGATAGAACCTGAATAGTTTTTAAGTCTTCCCGATCAGTAATTGCGTGATTTTTCGATTCAGGTGTTCTATTGAAATGTTTTTCGTCTGATTTGTTCGTGCGCCATTAGACAAAAAATTTACATAGAGTACTGGAACATAGTACTAAGAAATGTGCGAACATATTTCAGGAACGATCTGTTTTGCGATTCATAGGTTATTGAGAGAGATAGTATGATTGAATTTCAGTTGTAAAACGTAGTTGGGAAAATATAAAGAGAAAAATTTTCAGCAAAATAGATAAAGAAGAAAACACACCAGCCAACAGATAAATCACCAGATATTGACCTATGATAATATGCTTACGATTGAGGCATGACATTATTCGCTGCAATATTTCAAGATTACCTGAAGGTCGATTCTCTGATAAGTCTTGTCCAATAGAGAATTGATAGAGCAGATCAGTTGTGAGTTGCCAAAGAGAAGTCGCTTTGTTGACCGTGAGAAATATCCATAAGGAGGAAGAAGTATCAATTATCAAGTACGACGTTTATTTTCAAAAGTGGAAAAAATGTATAAATGTATATATATATATATATATATATATATATATATATATATATATGTTTCTATTCATAAACCGACTATTGCTTGGCTTACATAATAATACCTTGTTCTCAATTTTGAGATATGCAACATAACGAAATCTAAATATTGCATTCCGAAGTTTAATTGAACTGAAAACGTTCAGCTGCATAATGTGCGGTCATTCATTTCAAACGGTAAGATGTTCATATATCCCAGAAAAAAATGTTTGAAGAATAAACATTAAAGGACGCTTACGATCTGTATTGTTTTGAGTAGTGTCCATGATTTCATGTTATAAATAATTATGTGAGACAATTAGGGTTTTTTTCAGTGAGTCTTAAATTAACGAGTAAATAATCAAGAGATGACATTATTTATCAGCATCAGGAATAATTTGGACTGTCGCCTAATACCTTCAAGATGAATAACAAAGTCGAGTTGATGTTTCATAAAGTTTATACCACGTGTACGATCTCATTCAACTAATTATTCAAGGAGGACCACAGATTCGTTTTGTATCTGAGGCTCATCAATGAGAAGTGTGTCTGAAATTCTAATCGAATCATGGCTAAACCTAAAAGTGAAATAAAAAATCGTCGACAGGATTTAACGCAAATGACTTCGTTTATATTTCAGATACATACTGCGAATCGACAAATGAAGAGACACAGATATGCGTTAGTCATACTGTCTATGTGATCTGCATAGTTTACCCAAAAAAATAAATGCTTGGTACATAATCATGACTGATGATACACTAAATGACTAGATGAAACAACGTCAATGAAATCAATAAAGCATTGATATAATGATGTGCAAATTTACTGAGAGAGACAAGTGATGAGGGATTTTTTAAGTTTATTTATCTTGAAAGCTAGAAGTGATGATGTAACGTGACCAACTTCTGAAAGTAACAGGTGCTGACTCTTTAAAATGGTAAAGCTAACAGAAAAAGAAAATTTCTTTCATTCTTGAAATCATATTGATCACATGTATATAATGACAATGTGTCTTTAGACACCAATGAATTTTTCGATCAAACAGATACAGATTATTTATTTAGGGGATTCAAAACAGTCAATAATCGGTCTTCTGATTTTGGAAAACGGCTGATAAGCTCATTATAACGAGCTAAGAAATATAAAAATCAATGCATTATTTCATGAACTCAGTTTATGCAAATTATTCTTAGCAACGACTCAGTTGTTTGATACATTACCAAGATTCTTGTTGCAGAAGTTTTGAATGGGTTTACGGTGAGATCACACTATATTTGTGATCTATCGACACAGTTTTGTCCTTAGTTGATCAACGAACATCACTCATAGTTGGAATAATCATCTGAAGATAATGGGACTATTTTACACAGGTGGAAATAATATTGTTCACTGGAATTGTTTTAAACATGTTTAGGAATGGAAAGTCAACGTTGCAATTAAACGTATACGAATACGAACAAAGCAGAACTACGCAAATTAATTTCTTTGTAAAATCTCTACATACTGCTTATGTGTTAATGAATAAATAAACGAGACATTCAAATTTTCTTTCACCCTGACACGATATAAGATCGAAAGCAATATTTATAAGTGTTTCATTACGGATCCAACTAAAATTATTTGGGATCACATCACACATACTCTGATTTCATCAAGTATTCGGATTTCACGTCCGTCTTCTCTCTGAAAGTAACTTCATAGCTTTAGTACGCGGAATCTCTCGTGTTAGTCACAATAATGTGTAGCATCAGCCACGATTTCAGCATCTGTAAGGTGGAATGAATTCTCTTTTCTAAATTACGAAGTAAATAACGGACTATGAGTCATGAACTGTATCGGAGAAGTGACGATGAACGGAAAACAATAATAAATGAAAAATCATCATTGTCTTCAGGCGAAATTGACAGTACACGTAACTGGTGATAGGTACAATTAGACTGGGAAGTAAAAGTCACTGGTTACAAAAAGATGGTTGCAGAGAATGGATGAACTACACAACTGAGAAATGATAATTCTACTTATCGGCAGATATCAATGTAACTCAAGTGAACATACTTTGAAAAGTGTAAGTGGAAAGAACTCGAATGAATCGGTTTACTTACAGTTACTTTGAGGGCGAAATGATAGTCGAAAAATCCTACTATAGTGAAACGAATATGTCAGGGACGAAAGACTTCAACTAAAAACTAAAGAGATTTAAAGTTCAGTTCAATGTTGTTGCATTTTGTGTATGAATGAGTAATAAATAAAGACAAATATGTAATACCTGATTTTTTGCAAGCTGTTAATAATTGCGTTTACACGACATTTAAAAGAACAGCTGAAATTTTGTAATAAGACCCTAACAGATTACTAAATAGTGTTTCAGTGCATTCAATGCACAGTTTAACACATGCATCAGTTATCAAGGAGTTCCAAAGATATAACACAAACGGAGAGTGATGTCTGTCAATTCCACATCTGACGTGATAACTCAAAACGCATGAAACAATATTTCTATTTAGGCATCAAGCAAAAGGCGAAAGAGAAACGACTAACCATTCCACATGTTGCCTATAAAAATCGTTTTGATATTTGAGAAAAACGACAATTACATTATAATTCTGTTCTCTCAAAAACCTGTAAATTAATTCCAAATGAAATTATTTTTTTAATACGCATCGCTTTTCATTGAAAATAATGAAATTATTGTAAATATGTTTGATATTAACAAGTCACTACTCACATGTTTTATTTATAAAAGAATCTGTCTTTTACAAAATACGTTTAACATAAGTAACGTTTTTACATCCCCTGTTTCGGTGTTTTTATTAGTTGATATCAAGCCAATGTCATCACGATTTCAGTTACGACAAACAGCGCATTTTTGCAGCATACAAAATGGGAGCAGTAAATAGGTTTCGCTCATTTCGGTCATTTCTTATACTTCAGACAATAAATGAATGAATAAACTATCCTTAATTGAAATATTTGTGTATATTGAAAATAAAATCTCATTTATAATGACTACTTTTCAACACAATTGTTTATTTTCCATGAATATACTGCAAAAGATTAATTTGCTTTTTGAATAATAGCTGGCGTTATTTGCGCATTTAAATCTGGTAGGCTGAGAGACTGGTACACTTCATTATTGTACGGGTGAAAGACGGCCATACAAAATATCCAAAGGGATTCCAAAATGCAGCAGTACACTCAGTAACGAGATCTTAAAAGACAATGAATGAAATGATCACTTCTTATCTCTTCGAATACAATTCTTCAAATTCCATTGCAAATGTTGTACAAGCCTACTGACTAAAAATCTTTTGATAATAAGATTTTGTCGATTTCACATTAAACAATGACATTTCACACTTAAATAAGAAAAATTACTGTTAAGGATCAGATAAGTATTCCTGATTGTTTGACCACCTACGGAAACCTTAATTTATTTTATTGCCATTTTATCCTAGTATAGGTCTCATCAGTAGTGAACATCTCACAATGTTCGAATAATGATTCTATTATTATTCATAACACTATCATGAAAAATATAGAAACTACAAATGCCTATGTATTCGCACTCAATTTCTAACACGAGAAACAATGCATTTCTGTGGCATACAAAAAAAGAACAGTAAATGGGTTTCTCTCGTTTCGGTTACTATTCATACTACAGACAATAAACAACTGAATGAACAGTCTGTTGTTGCAATATTTATGTATATTGAAGGTAAACTATCAAACACAATGATCACCATTCAACGAAATTGATTATTTTCGAAAAATATTCTTAAAACAATTCATTAGCTGTTTGAATAATAGCTGGTGGTATTTGCGCATTCGAATCTGCTATGTTGAAAGACAGGGATAGACGTTCAAAGTTGCAAATGTAAAATGCAAATAAACACAACATCAGTAGTGTTTCAAGATTGCAAAAGTACACGAAATCGCAAGATTCCAAGGAAAAATAAATCAAATGATCACTTTGTTTGTCACTGAACCATATTCACCGAATCGGATGATAATTGATACAGAGAGATACTTTTAAACATATCCTACTTTGCCTCTCATTCAGCCAGTGGGTATGTAACAACAAATCTTCCCGGAAAAATCCTTTCAGTGAAATCCTAGGAGGAGGCTGCGAATAATGATGCAACCTGATATGATCAGTTACGTTTTTTAATAGAATTGCGACATTGGCATCTGCAATCAGCGTTCAATCATCCAGTTACTCAAGAAATAATTTCATTACTTAAGGTGAATAATAAACACATACTTATACATTTCACGAAATGGTCCATCTGTTTTTAGATAATAATGTTTACAAATATGTAGAATTTCCATATTTATTGATCGAATCTATTCAATGTTAACTTGCTCATGTGAAAAAAGCAACGGCCGTGAAGGTGCGATTCTGAAAAGACTCAATCTTGGATAACAGAGGTGTACAGTGCTCCCAGGGTTTCAATGATTATCTAGCAATGATCAATCTCGCACAACAATCTACATCAGTGTTTGATGAAAAAATATTTCATTTAACAGTGTTACGTGGATATACGGTACTTTAATCACGGTCTTCCACGACACAGCTGTGTTAATCCGATATTATGATTTCAAATAAATTCGAATTTTCGAGTTTTGGTGTTCGAACTTCTTTTTATATTATGATGAATTTTTTATTAGTATAAACATATGAATTTCGCATCTGAATACAATGACTCAACTTATGCCTAGTAAGTTCGAATTTGTATAACGAAAGTGAGTGATGATATAACGTGTGTCATTGATCCATTTTTGATATTGATAAAATGCTTTATTCAAACGCAACCGTGCTCTCAAGTGATAAGAATTTTTATTTTTCCCGAATCATACTGACATTGGGACTTCTCAGTCTTTACGAAATCGAATAAAAGAGTTGTGTAATCATCCATAGTTTAACCGATGTTTTCAGTACATAGAAGAAGAACTAATCAAGGTATATATATTGTAAATTTATATTATTCATGTATTTATTAGTTGTTGAATAAAAATGATTCTTGTAATGTCATCATACCAATCAATATGAACAGACGATTTCAGATGCAAGAAAAGCATTTTGATATCTTTGCGATTAAATCAATATCTAATAAATTTGCATAGTAAGGAATGTGATCGCAGTTTCTTCAAATGAAGTCACTTGACCTGAATTTTGTTATCATCATTTTGTATTATAGTAAAAGAAAGTGATAAGGGGACGCAGTAATACTGAAAGTAAGGTAGTTTCGTTTATTATTGATTCATTATTAAAGGATAACTAACATACATACATCGTGCAAATATCGGTTGACAGCTATTCGGTTAGAATATGATTATTCTTCAGCAATACAAATATTGAAGAATTATAAAATGATTTGAATTCTAAAGGTCCTATTCACGGATGAATATTTGAAATTATTGATGGTTTCACTGAATTGGCAGCCCATCTCTTACCATGTACTATAACTCACCGTATACTTCGTGCGTTTATATTCTGAAATAGCATTACTATTCACAGTTTGTTGAATAAACAGTTAGTCAATTACCATGTAGAACTTAGAACGTACGTACATCAGTTCAAGTTTCCATGCAACATAACAAGTGGTATTTATTGATTCACATCGCGTAACGGTAGGGAAAGTACATATAATAATGATTATGGAGAAGAATGAGGTAAGGATTGAATAGGTTATTTCGGAAATAAAGTCCAGTGAAAGATATTTAGAAAGATGAAGAGAAATTTGATAAGTAGATTAGCATTTGAAAGAATTAAAATAGTGGATACATCTATGGCTTAAATTACTATCATCTTGCAAACCCCAATCCGGTAGTCTACACTTTGAGATAGGACTCAGTTCAGTGACATTATAAATATTGGTCATAAAGAATTAGTCCATCAAACAGGCATGTATACAATCAAAGAAATAATCCTTGACGGAAATCACACTTTATTGTTGGAGAACACCAAGTGCCTACACCTTCAAAGACATAAAATGATTGAAGTTATTGATGAAATTTATTCAGATGGAAGAAAAACTTAAGCAGATGAGTGGATAAAGCTCATCAATTCTGTTGTGATAAACAACGGAAAAGCAGATTTTTCATGCTCTTAAAGTTTTTATTTCAAATTACTTCTTAAAAGGTTATACTGATACTGATTTTACTTAGCAAATGCTATTACTTTTTTCGTGAAGTAATATAACTGTATCAATTCTTGATACGTTGTCATTATTCACACATTTTGAACTTGTTCAGCATGCAGTACCACTGAGTTAATACCAACCAGTAAAGCTGTCGTCAATCGACTTTGATTCCGTTTGTGAAATCATCTGATCAACATGTCTGCCATCTCGAAGACGAATGATTACACCACCCTTCGGTCACTGATGCGATTCATCCCAATTTCAGTTTAACGATCGAATCAATTCATTTACTTTTACCACTGTGCTGGACAAATTTGGTTGTCTGTTCAATTTCAAAACATTTTAGTCAGCGATGGACAATCAACATTTTTTTAGTATATAATGGAAATTATCAAAATAAGGCTAAGTTATAACAATCAATATATATATTCAACTTTGAATGGAACCTGAAGTGACATGCTGAATATTGAAGAATATCTACCGAGCTAAGCAAGAGAATAATATGGATCAGCTTTGCTCAACTTACTGGAACATAATTGTCTAACATCTTTTGTTGAAGCTGAAGGGCAAATATACATATTTGTACTTAAGATCGAATTTCAAAATTATATGTTGTGATTAATTCGAAATGTCAGATTATGGGATGCTTTTGATTGACTAGTCAGATGAATTCATTGCGTGTTAAGCATTTATTTGATGAGTGAGTGACGTGCTCAGCAATCAATAACATGCTCTGATACGACCAAAATTGATGACATTTTTTTCTCTCATCACGCTCTCATATAATCACGTGCAAAAAGTCTTTATCCAGAGAGGTCTGTTATTTGAGCTATCGACACAAGGTTTGTAATAATGAAATTTAAAAAAGGAAAAGCAGAGGTAAAGCTGACGTGAAAATCGTATTCCAGGTAAAAACCTATCTCCCTACCACTCATTGCAAATCACTGATGCGAATATGCTTCAGACTCTCAGGGTAATTCACAGTCCTGTAATCAGCGTCTCTTACTGACTAACATCGAATCACGTCCACCTCAGTTGTTTCACAACCTTTTGAATGTGTCTGCAGCATAAAAGACTTAGGAAATAGTTAATTAGAAAAACCAATGGTTTAGATTTAGGCGCCGACTTATTCGTCAATTTATTGATTTGTGTGGTGCATAAACATTTCGAAACTGTATTCGTAAAAACATTTATATTTGACTGGAACACGTTATTATGGTGAAACTAGTCCTATTTCTTGGTGCCTTATTTTGATTAGTAAAACTCCTAATTTAGAGACATTCATAATGGTGCGTAGCATCTGTTTTCAGCTACTCATTCCTTTTAGTTTTTTAATATATCTAAAAGAAACGAGTGCAATATAAATAAAGATAATTACAGCCAACTAACAGCGATTATGGTTTGTTCGAAAATATATAAAATTTCAGGAATAATGAACACTTGGTGAATAAATGATCAGCTTTTTCATTGAAAAAACCAGTGATTTTAAATGTCGAACGTGATAAATAAAAGAGGTGGAAAAAAGATACCTATTGTAGAAAATGAGCATATTTCATATCGTCATAAATACACTCATTCGAAATAAGTTGAATCTTTGTCACAAGAAAAAGTCACTAATAAAATTAAATTACCTGACTACATAGAACTTTAAAAGATGAAGGAAAAATCTAAGTTATACTCACTGTGGTCATGATTTTATATAAAAGTTTTACACTTGTTCTAACATCCTCACAATCGTACAGCACTGGAAAATAACTTAAGAAAATAAATCATGCGTTGCTTCAAATGTCAGGTAACCATTTTGTGATTCTTTATTCCTCATGGCAGATAATAATCAAATCTTACTTAATTAGGAAAGCATACCAACCATTAGTTTCATTACCTGTCATTCAGATAGGACATTACGTGTTATACTAATAGTGTGGTTGAGAGCTAGGAAAGGTGTATAATAATGTTTTTATCTGGAGAATACGAGAGCTAGTCACAATACAGAATATGCGATTAGGATGAGATTTTGCCACGGACATAAATAAATAGCATTCAAAATGCATTTTATCAACTCTCACCTAAGTTTTCGTGAGCATTCTCACCACCAATAATGGAACTTAGGCTCGTGTGATTATCTGAAGAGCAAACCATAACTAAATGCTTGCAAATCTTATTCAGAATAACTTACCACAGAAAAGTTAAACCACGAAAAGAAAATTGTTTTCAACAATAATTGACCATGCAATATTATTTTACGATACCGAAAACAATCAAATAAACAACATACTTCCACGATGCGCTGTTAATCAACAGAAAACGAATATTGATTGAGTTTAATAGAGATAGGGAAATAAACTGCAGATGATTGAAGTGTAAATGCACAGATTTTCTTTCATGACAGAAAAACAAAATAAAAATTTACCTATGATCACTCACAATCACAATGTTTACTTTGTTAATTATCGTGTCGCCTAATGCAGAACAAATGCTGTCATCGAATCATTTGGAATTTAACAAATTTGCCCTGTCAAACTAAAATGACCGAATACGTATGTGATTGACATGTAATCAGAATATCATACCACAACAGTTTACATTTTTGTCTGTGAACAACAAGTCAAAAAGATCGAAGGAAAGAAACTTGCACATCTTTGATCGGTGTAACTTACTGCACACGTCTATAAATGCAATTGTAAATCTTATTCAATATTCAATCAACAGTTCATTGTGCTTGGGATAAATCATCATCAATCAAAGGAATAACGTACATGGTTTTTTACCGCCTGAAAATCAATGAAATGTAATATAACACCACTCATATAGCCTTTGAGAATGATTCTGTCGGTGTTCTTGTTGCCACTACTAAATTTTGTTTTGCCCAATAAAAAGTTAAATATAAACCTTTGTATTGCCAAATACAAATATTTTGAACTTCATATACTTACCATCGGTCGATTAGCAGCTTTACATATTCACCCTCAATCACAATTTCTACTGTCCTTTGTTTTCCCTGTTGCTTAATGCAGCATAAACGCTTTATTCGAATCATTAGAAAAATGCGTTGAGTCCACATTGTAAAATGATTGAAGGGTGTTTGATAAAATTTCACTACAGATGAGATTATTACGCATCGGATCTGTAATAATGGTGAAAACGTGTAATACGGAGATTTTCAAATACATTGAATACAAGTCTAAAATCCCGTTTCTTGTCGGGTACAAAGATTTTCAGTTCAGTTTTGCATAAAATCAGATAATTGACTTTGAAGCCGTACCAAATTCAACAGAAATGACAATTTTCATAACCTGCAATTTTCGTCCACGTGTTCAATGCAATTTATCGAAAATATCGAACAAACGTCTTATGTTGACATAAGAATCAAATAATCAGTTTGTCAAAATCTTTCAAACGTATTAAAAAAATTTCAAAAGCACAAGGCTTCACAATAAAATGTACATGTTGCTTATTACTGATTTTTCTAACCTGCGCTAAATGCAGTTTTCCATATGAATCTTCCTTAGATTAGATCGATTGTCTAGTACAATGTTCTTCCTTGTAGACGTATCACTCTCATCTAACAACAGTTACTGACACGAAAATGTGAAAGCGTTAGGAAACGCAATTACTTTACTGTTTCCTTAATTTCCAAAACTCAATTTCAGGAATCCTGTCAATAGACTTACTAATAATAACGAATATTGACTGTGGCCTATGCAAGCGGATTTCGTTAAAACAGTAAAGATTTATTACGATACCACGAACACTTACTGCAACAAACATATTCTTTGAAATGTGAAGTGAAAAAACAGAATTTGCCAATGAGATGTGTTCAAGATAATTGATCATTTTGGTGCAACTAAAAATAAGCACATAGTTACTCTAGTACACAAGCTGCTGTTACAATGTTTCTGAATTATTAAGAGCATCCTTTTACGGGTCTCATCAGAAAAATATCCATTACTGTCCACCGCAATTTTGAGTCAGAATGCCCTTCATAAACTGGGGAATCGCAAGAAATGTAATGTACCAAATAATCTTGTTTCACTTGTAACGCCTAATGGATTACATGAGGCAATATTTTTCGATAACTCAACGAACAAGCATTTTTCAAATATTTCTAAGGAATTCCTAATTTTATTATTGTTTTTTTTATGCAAACGATCACATTCTCTACATGTGATATTGCTTCCCATTTAGACATTCTTGGAGACTTTTTTACATGCAGAAGTCCATGTGTGGGTGTAAATGATAGAGTTAAGAAATGGTCGTTTGATGTGACTTGAAAATCGATCTTCCGAAAAAACTGAAACAGTGGTCACCTTGTAAAAGATAAGACCGCGCAAAGGACAATCATGATTCCCGCGGATTGTTGATGCACCCTGCTAAATGGTCCTATACAGAAACAAAACGACCGTACAGTGCATTTTACTGTGTAATATTTCTCTATTACTGATGGTTTTCGAAAGTGAGCAATACATTATTTGGCAATTCCTTAATGATTTTCAATATAAATAATACGAAAAATAGTTCATAGTTTGTGATACGTAAATGTCGACATACGAATACAAGCAAGATCAGTGAAATAAAAGATATCGAAAAGAAACATCTCACTTTAGAGAAACAGTTCACCTTGAAATCATCATTATTAGGCAGTGAACGACAAATATGCATTGAATGTATTTACTCTATGATTTCACTTACTGTCTGTGGGGTTTGAATCTGTGAATATAAAAATAATTATGAAATGGTCAACATAAAACATGTCAAAAATCGTGTTGTTTCACTATTATTTATTAACTAAATTGAAACCCAATTCGTTATATCAGAGACCTGCTTCTTAACATTGTGTAGTCCAACTGTATGTCTTCACTACTATCCAGTTTCATTGAGGGCTCTCTGTTATCATATCTACGTGTGTGAACTGTTGGAAGAGTGAGATCCTGCTAACAGAATTTGATGACTCAATCAACTCTAGCTTTATTATTAGTGTTTTCGAATTTTACTGTGACACATATTTTCTGTGTTCCAATGGATTGACAGGTTTTAGTTTAAAAAAAGATAAACAGAATAAATTGACAACCTATTAACATTTGACTTACATGTGCATATGATTGCGTCTGAAAATCAATGTCGAAGAAACTAGCTACAAACGTGTTGAAAACGTTTCTGAACATTTACGTTTAAGTTTATTTCACAAAATGCTAATCAACCTTTCAAAACGTCCCATACAGTTGTCTTTGCAAAACATGCCCAATAAACTGCAAATGTTGGTCTTTCGTGATGCAGAGCCAGTGTACTACTGCCAACGTGGTGATGTTTTCTTCTTCTGCATAAAGAAATGATGAGTTCAAGAGAAGGTTATGATTTTCATTATGTATAGTTATTTTCTTACTCAATTCGGAAACATGCTGTTCTCCGTAACTAAAGTTGTGAACACCAATTGACAAAGTCATGTTACCAGAGTGCTTTAAAAAATATATATTTCAATAGTTTATAAAATTAAACTTCCGAAGTAGCTATAACCATTCTCTCATCCGTCTACTTTTGTTCTTTTTCATTCGCAAATCACCAAACTTCAGGATTTTTTGGTATCCTAAAAAATTACGTTCCTCAACGAAAAGATGGTTATTACAAAGAAAAACGCATTCTGCATGAAAACTTACCAAAACGCAGTATACTGAACAATTGCACTACACTTAGTATCAACGAAAACTTGACAAACGACAATTGTATATTCAACAGAAATGATGCCTAAACGAATTTTTTATCACTTATATACTCCGGTTCTGAACGAATCAACTCAGGAAGGGAACTAATAATGGTTGATAAACGAAACGTAAGTGCGCGCTGAACACGTGTATTCGAAGGAAAATATATTAATTCCCCACACTCCTACACATTCAGCTAAAATAATCGAATTGGTTACTTTGATTATGGATCACAGTGATGAATAAAGTGTTAGTGACCATGAAATAAAATCCATGTATTATAATCATTTTTTCACAAACATTGTTAATACATTTCAAAGTACAGTAATTAGAATTTTAAGCTCAAATACTCTTTGCATCAAAGGCTTTCGATGAATCAGTATACTAGTATCACACAATTTCACTGTTAGATTATTGATAAAGTCTAGCCTACTAAGATATACTTTTGACTGACGTATTTACAAATGTTATTTAACACTTACTGGTGTCATTATTGGTCAGGTCGACTTTATCCTGCCGTCTAAAATAACGATAGCTTGAAAGCTATAATATTTACCTACTGATGCAGTTGCCTACTTTGTAATTACTGTGACCACTTATGTAATACGGGCCTCAGTTTACAGTCTTTCAACCACTTCTGTCTTTTAAAATCTCAACCAGTTGTATCAAAGTGCTATTCACACACATTTCGCTGTCTGCGATTCTCGACGTAGACTGTTATCTTGTATACCGATTTTCCTTTGGCCTTGAGTGTTGTTCAGTGAAACATTTGAGTGATTCCGTGTGACCTATTCACTGCCAGCGCTTTTCATATTTTACGTCAGCGTGTATCTTGTTTGTCCGGTCTCGTTTTGATATGACATGAGTTGAAAAACCAATTATATACTACTGAATAATGTGCTACGTATGTAAGAAGCACTGTACTATCAAACCGATATTCAGGTGGGTAGCTGAACAAATGTTTGATTGTTTGATTGTTCGATCAATAGATAGAAAGATGAATACTATTTATCATCAATTAGTTACAATGATCAGTTGCTGAAATGCAACTGATCTGCATAATCCTACTTCATATGAGGCAAATTTAATTATTTGGACAAAATGAGTTATTGCGCGTTTTCATCATGAATGCATGTATGCCGCATTCAACATGGAATGTCTGCTGAACAACTTAATTATGACAAAGGTTTAGCAAATCCACTGGTTTCATTGCTGAAAGAATGGCAATTCGCTTTTTCATTCATATTTCGTAAAAATAATTATCAATCAAGCTATAATGAACATCTGACGCAAATATTTCTGTTTTTTCCGATGCCAAGACAAGTTTATCTGTGTTACACTAGTTTGCACAATTCACTGTAGTACAAGTGACAGATGCTGATATGAGTGAGAAGGCTGATGTCTATCATAAGTTGAACGTTTGTTTATTTGACTAAAGCGACGTGATTACTATTCTTAGTTTGCACTGATTCAATCTGAAAATGGATAGATCACGAACTGCTCTGAATAACATATGATTACTCATTTAATATTGGTCAACGAAACACGGATTTGAAACCATTGTTCATGCAGTTTTAACGAGTAGAGATGAGTTTCTGTTACTCTGTATCACAGGAACACACTTTGAATTACTTCATAGTATTATGTCTAGTAAGTCAGATATCAAAATTACGCCGTGAATGAAAATAAAGCTATATAATGGACCTGACTAACTTTTAATAAGTATCAACATTTGTACCATGCTCGAATAGACCTGTTAAGACAAGAAACCATTCAAACATGCTTGTTACTGATTAAGGCTACAAGAAATGTCATTAGGTAGCACATGAACACGTACTTGATTGATGTACAGGTTGTGAGTGGAAACGAGTTATGTGTGTCACCAACTGAAAAATGTTGAGGCAATTCATCGCAATCTGTGAAGATAAAATTTCGCATTTAATCAATTAAAGATGTTTCATGAGTTGATTGAATTGTGTGAAAAAACTGTACCTCACAGAGTCCCATTGTTTCATTTGATCTGAATCAAAATCCATGTTACTCATCACACTGAATTCCTCCTCATATTTGATGGCATGGTTATGAATATTTTCCATCTTTCCTACTTCTGTCAATCTGAACACGACGTGCTTTGAAATGTAGAAGAGCGCATGTAAGCGAAATATATTATGTTCGATCAGATCGTCATCAGACTTTCCGCTAATATATACTATTATTTGTATGAAAATGCCATAAACGTCACAATGATTTGTGTCAGTAATAATAATGACATGGGTTGCGTCACTGAAAATGATGGTAGAAAGACAAGTGTATCAGTATTAGTACCAATGATATTATGGAATAACAAATTATCTATCAATATCATCTCATAGAATCAATGAATTTTTATTTCGATCAACGTTTTATACAACTGAATTGTGTGATATGTTGTTATGCGAATTTGAAAACGGATGCGTGCAATAATGTTTCTATTAAGCAATGTTGCCTCCATAAAATTCATTCAATTAGTGATATAAACATGGAATTAAATCAGAGAAGTTGATGGAATAAACGGAGGCGATAACCTAAAAATATTTCAAACTTTGATGAAAAATATGAAACGGAGCAAGGATTTCGGTATCAAGTGGTGTTAGTTAAGTAACACGAAACATGAAGAAGATTTGTCAGTGTGTATATAGATCTGTGCATGCAGTTCCACTATTTTTAACACCGAGATAAAGCAGTATTGATTACGGTACTAAGAAAATGGATATGAATTGGTATAACCGGTTTTGCTAGCATGCAAGTATGATCACAGACGCTGAATAAACAAGTTCAAGCTAATTTACTGGGTAATAGGGAATCATTGTACAAGCATCATTCATTAAAGCTGAATATATTGAGTGACGTGTTTGTTTATTTTTTCATTAAAATTATATATAATACCCCTTTCATTTGTGAAGTGAATCGAAAAAAATCGATTGTGTGATGCCTACTAAATGACAACCTTATTTTGAAAAATATTTCGATTAACTGCATAAGATCAACGATGATGGACTGCTTCATCTCATATTCCTCAGTATCGTTCTATCAAAGCGCTCTTTTATCCTCTTTTCATTCAGGTTGTTCAAAATACTTTTCAAAACAATATGCACCTGTTTACAGAAAAAAATTTGTTTCAGAAAAATCTAGCAAAACATAATATGATTGAAATTATGATCGATCATTGTTTGATCACCTATAGAAACTTTAGATCATTGGATTGCTGTTTCATCCTTATATATGTGAAAAAATAACAGTAATCGAATCATGATTATATTATTCTTCATAACTTTTCATACAAAAGTAAGTAGACACAAATTTTTATTTCAACAAGCTGATCAATTTTATGAACTTAATATTCGTTCATTTCTGTAAGATTCCTGATAAAATACCTAAAATATAGGCCGGAAAAATAAGAAAAATCTTTTTACCAATATTTCATAATTTCAATAAAAGTTTATGACGTAAAATTTAACGAATACTCTGCCTCAGAAATATTTTTTTCGCATTTCATCACTTCTCATAAGTGTTCCTTGGTCTTCACACTTACTCGGAGCTTGAGGTATTCAAGTGAGGACTTGTCTTGTGACGCAGTTTGTTGCTTTCCTCAGTGTGTTTCCTATCAACCTACTCCGTTTCTTCCTGATTTTCTCCTTCGCTGGAATCAGGTTTCTTATCTCTCTAAGTACGTTGTTGCTGATCGTGTTTGGTCAACGAATCCAAGGTATTTTGCGTAGACGTCGGTTTATAAACAGTTGTATCTTCTGAATTATGAATTTTGTATTTTTCCGAATTTCCACTACCTATAGTGTCACTTTCTTGCCATTTGTATTGAAAATACTCGTTCTGGTATCGATTAAAAGGTTGTTTTGAGTTCTAGATATTTCTCATATGTAAAAATCTAGCCTTTACTTTGCCGATTCGCGCCCTCACATCTCCATTTGATCCACCTTGGTTGTCGATGATGCAGCTCATAAATGTAAAAGTGACACTGTCCTCCAAAGAAATTTGTTGACCATTCTTGTGTTGCTACACTGGTTCCTTTCTCTTGCATTTGTTGTTGCTTGCGTGATAGAAGTGACAGGTCATCTGCGAAAGACAGATTGTCCATTTACATCCTAGCTGTCCACTGAAAACCGTGCTTCCATCCGGATGTGGACGTCTTCATAATCCAGTCGATCACCGGGAGAACAGAAAGGTTGCGAACATGCCACGTAGCCTGACACCGGCATTCACCAAAAATGAGTCTGTCAGCTATCTACTGTGCACGAGTTTGCAGTTCTATCCATCAGAAGAACTGCAGGTGATGTTGACTATCTGCTCAAGCACGTCGTGGTGTCGAAGAAGTCTCCACAGTGTTTTACTCTACATGCTGTCGAATGCTTTCTCGCAGTCGATGAAACTGATATAAACTGGTGAGTTCCATTATACTGATTGCTCCACAATGACCTATTATGTTGCCATTCGGTCGGTACAGGTTTGGTCCTTGCGAAATCCAGACTGTGGTCCCTGAAGCTGGGCGCCTACGAAGTCCTACATTTTGATAAACAATACTCTATTCCCTGATATTGAAAGAAGAGTGAAGTCTCTGTAGTTCGCACTTTTTCTGAAATTTCCGTTCTTTGGTATTTTATTGAGGTATCCTTCTTTCCAGTATGAAGTCGATCGTCCATCATCACAAACCTGGTTAAAGAGAATGTGAAGTATTTTCGCAGTTGCTTCCGCGTCTGCTTTCATTGCATCAGCCAGAATGTTGTTGTAAAATGCTGATTTGCCGCTCTTGATTTCCAGATGACTATGTCGATCTCCTCAATTGTAGGTGGGCCAACATCATTCGGGAGGTCCGTATGTGCTGCCTCGATTCTGGTGTGTTCAGGAAAGCTGGTCGAATCGAAATTTCCTTCAAGTGCTCTATCCCTATGTTTCGCTATTCTGAAGTGTTGCTGATTCATTTGCCTTCCTTGCTTTTCACTGGTCATTTTGATTCACGACAGTTTCCAGCGAGCTTCTTTGTTGTACCGTACAACTGTCTCAAGTTTCCTTCTCTTGCAGCCGTTTCCGCCGTCATTGCTGGATCTTCCATACTTTTCGTTTCTCAGTTCTGAAGTTCTTTCTCAGTGTAAGAAGCTTATGCCATAACTTTTTCTGATCTTGTTCAGCTGACACTGTTTGCTGCCTTCTTCTTCTTTCTTTTCTTCAATTTTTGCAAGAGTATCAACAGAGATCCATTCGTTGAGATGATTTTTTCTGCGACTCAGAACTTCATGATACGTTGAGGTGATTGCTTCCTGGATTTTTTTCCACTCTTTCTCCAATGTTGCCTCCTCTCCATTCAGTAGAGCGTGTATGGCCTATTGAAGAAGGCTATCTTGAATTCGTTGAGTTTTACAACATCTCCAAAGAACGCTGTAATTAACGTGTGTGATGCTGTCTGCCTCTTTGTCCAGTGTTTCTTGAGTTACAGTTTATATTTCAGCTTACAGCAAGTATTGATATTAGGCTATGTCAGCTCCACTCTTGGTTCTCACATCCTTCACGGTCCGTTTGAATGTTTTATTGGTACATTTATGGTTCTTAATATTGTGATGCGGGAAAATCCATGAGGCTTTGTGAATGTTGAGCCGCCAATGACCAGTTTTTCGAAGGTACATAGAATTTCATTCCGTCCCACGATATCTTCTTCTTCTTCGCGACGTCATAATTCTTCTTTCAACTGGCTGGGTAGCGTTGAATCATTGTGACCCATATTTTCTGGTTAACGTTTGCAACTTAGTTTTTCAAGGAGATGGACGCGCCAACCATATGTTTTATCCCTCCTCCAATATCCGTGACCGACAGTAGCTCCGAAGGTTCTACTGGCGAATTTATCAACTCATCAATAGCAAAAATTAAATGAGTGAAATTTATACATCATCAAACGTTCGATTGTAAACGTAACATTATTTTTTAACAGATATTTCAACAGTTACATTTTACATTTGTTTTATAATCTGATTACTGTTTTTTTCTAAATACACATCTTATATACAAAGTGGGTTAAACTTTTGATGTTTACTCAAAGTGGAAATTCCGAAGATGCAAATATAAGGTAAATGTTCCATTAAACATTTAACCAATGAAATTACTTCAGTTAAACATAAAGTTATACTACATCAATAAGAAAAGGAACTTAGTCAATTCATGTTTGTGATATATGTGAAGAATATAGTTTAGGTAGCATCAACTTCACCGATTTTTAACTGGACAATCAATGTAAGCATTAGAAACTTACACTCACTATCTAGGCGTGAGTATAGTTCAACTCATGAAAAACCAATTATTTTAGTTGAAAATTATCATTGGTGATCAAGTGTTTGAGGTTATCGATAGTCTGCTACTACTACTACTGCTTCTACTGGTGCACAGCACTATTGAAATTCTCTGTGATTGCAGCATCTTCTTCTACTAAGCCACAATAAAAAGCAATTCTCCTGAAGAGAATAATAGATGTTCAACTTGCGTGCAAAGAGTTTCACTGGATTCATGCACCACTAAATTGCATCTCTTCATTTCTCCTTCAACATGGAAAACTCTCTCAGTCTCCCATTATGTACGAACATTCCATGTTCGTTGAATAAAAGCTGCTCTAGCTGTAAAAAGGACATCGGTTCCAAGACTTTTGTAAAATCTCTGCTTTCGTTCTGAGGCGTCATAAATTTTAAAAATGAAGACGTTTCAACGCCCTCAGCGGAGTTTGAATGGTTTAAATTATGTTTATCTGGTCAACGATTTTTACGGGATCACAACGCGAACTCCATCCTTAACTGTTCTATTTGTATTCAAGCTTACATATAACTTACACGTAATGCAGCATAGGACGCAGATCAGCGTTGTATTTAGGACAACCAATACTCATTTGATTTCCATTTTTCTGTTAATTAGATAAATCTAGACTTCCAAGAGGTTATGTTTACACCTGCGAGATGGTGACAGTTTTTTAATTTTCATTGTAGCCTGATTGGAACTTAAGGCTGACGAAATACGCCTAATTTGTAAAAATTGTTATAGTTCATGTTATCATCCAACGCAGCTTAACTTCTTCCGCTTGTGTGAAAGCAAGCGTTTACACCAAGAAAATTGTCAATACAACTTGGTTGATTATCAATTATAGCAAACTTTACCTCATTAATGTATAATGAATATGACGAATCATTTCTTAAAAAGGTTGTTATGATACGGTTCAATCAAAACGTTTTTGAATTTGACTAGCTATAATAGAAGATAAGACCTTTGTTCTCACATATGGATCACTGATCAGGCATCCAGTATTGGTAATTTCTCATTCTTATCAATTCATCTCTTTGCGCAACCTAATTTACTGCCTTGGGAGAGCACTTCTGAACACCCACTGTCGTTGGACTACACCACTGATTTTCCACACGAGAATTTGGAGAGGCTTCCTTACTAAGCTAGTAACAAGTGAACACGTGATAAATTTCACCAGAGTGTTGTAGAGGCAACTGAGTTAACCTGATACGTTATTCAATAATCTTGCCTTTAGCATACAGCATCACTGACATAGATGAAAAAAGACATGAAAAGAGTGAACCTCAGTTGCTTACTATTTTAAAAGGCGGTCTAGGCCACAGTAGACTGAAGAATACTGTTTAGCTCCCTCGGCGTTTTTTGGGGTTACATGCTGTTGTGTGCACTACTTTGTCTAAACCGCAGGGGCTAACCACACTTTAGACAATTTTCTCACCTAATCAAATTATTATGCAGTTGACTCTTATTCTTCTTGTTTTGCTTGAGTTTGTGTGTGCACCCCTTAAAGTGTCTGATTAGTAAGTCATGTTTTATCGTACGTAGTTGGCGCAACTACCTTCTCTACTTCACTTCCTCATTCTGATAACCTCATTCTCATACGTGCCTGGTAAAACGAGTGCATGAACGACCGCTCGAAATAAATTCATTCAACGGAATCTGTTTTCTGCTTTTGATAACCGTCATCGCATTAACGGTGTTTGCTAAAGTCTGATACATAGAGACCAAAGTGCAGAATCATTTCTGTAGTTGTTCATAATTATCCATCTCCACATATGTTGGGGGTGTTAGAACACCAGAACGCGCTTGATAAACGTCTTATTTTGGATTTAACGTTTGCCACCATGGGCTGATCAGTTGACCTTGAGATTTCATTTTTCCCCAGGAACATTCATGACTGTGATTGGCTGCTGTTGAACGTATTTTCTACACTTTATCAAGACTTTTGTTTAGCCGTTTAGGATCATAGTTTCCTACATAAACGGTGTTTCTTCGAGTCTTTTGTAATTTGAAGCAAGATCCAAAGCTGACCTTCAACAATATGGCTAATGAGACACAAGTTCAGTGCTAACCTACCTGAATTACATTTAGTACGGAGGCTTTCTAATCAGAATAAGGGTGTCCCTTATTCACAACGTTCAATCCACTGAAGCTCAGCCCGGAAAACGAAACGAAACTATTGCTGTTTCCTGGCGCTTCGACGCATGGCACCAAGAAACTGCTCATTTCGGCAACATCAATGCAGAGGTGCAAGGTTATTGGCCATAAAGATGATTTTTGCCTGAAAAGGACACTGAACCTATCCAGAAGTGTCAAGCTGTCTGTTCCTAGATCCGTGACCAATGCATTTATCTAAAAATTCTCATGTCAAAGCTAATCATCACGTGACAGTAAATTCATTACTCCTCATATTACGAGCGTCCGTTTAGATTGCAAATGGATACTGCATCGGATGTCACCACTCTCACACGCAAAATGTTGATCAAAGTGGACGGCCCAAGCCTGAGGCACACAACACAGAAGCTTCGGAAAGCATGTGGTCAAAACCTTCTTCTGCTAGGACAGTAAAGAGGGTAAGTTTCCTTCCGAGATATGATATATAATGCTAGCTGATATAATTTTACCCGGTTTAGAATGGTTCGATCAGCTAAAATTGACTGATGTCCCACTGAATATCATATGTCACCTGGTATCATAACCAAATGACCCTGAATCAGATACGAGGAAGCCGATTACGGAAATCTGAACCATTTTGTTAACCTGCATTAGGTTGATGCTGTGTCATGAAAGCAACACTTCAGTTGAAACAGGTAGCTAAGCCTGCTTTCTGTCCAAAGAAGAGATAGATCGCCTTCAGGGACAATGAGTTAATACTACCGTTTCTTACATACTTCAGCAGCACCTGTTGTCGTTATCAAGAAGGTCAAATGAATGTGCTGACTTCTCTACAGGTATAAACGCTGCTCTAGAACAGCATCATTATTCTTTCCTGGTCCCAGAAGATCCGTTCACTTGGCTGAATAATGGAAGGTTTTTTTCGAAGTTTGGTCTAGCTGATGCTTATTTGCAAGTGAAGGTAGATGAAGCATTAAAAGAGTTGCGCACAATCAATACTTATCGTGTATTTTTTCAAGTACAACCGTTTGGCTTTTTGTAGTTGAGACTGCCTCATCCATCTTGCAACAACTAATGGATACTATGCTGTCAGATATTTCAGAGGTTGCAGCCTATCTCGATGAAAACTAAATTGTTGCAAAGAATTTGGAAGAGCTACAGAAACGCTCGACATTGTTATTACAACCAATCAGTGACAATGGTTCCCGGTTACGCCCAGGAAAATGCCAGTTACTACTTAAGTCGATAAAGTATTTGGGATTCATCTTTGATGCCGCCAGACGCCGACCGGATCGTGAGAACATCCGAGCTATCAAACTGATGCCCTATCCCACATACGTCTCGAAATTACGAACTTTTCGTGATTTATTCAGTAATTATTCAGCTTTCATTCTTTTGATGCACGATATTCGCCCTATATTGAATTGCCTGTTTAAAAAGAACAGCACATAAAGAGCGTGACGCGGCTTTTGGTAAACTCAAGTCCATAAGAAGCTCGGTATTGTTATTACCACACAAACAGTAATCTAAATCTGGCTTTTTATCCCATTCTGCAAATCGTTTACAGCAATGGGCCTTCATACTTTTGGGTTATGATTTCGAAGTCCAATATCAATGCACACTACAGTTCGGTCAGGCAGACGCTTTTGTCACGACTCATTATAGACCAAGTGACGACTGAGGAAAATATTGTTATCACAACACTGTCAGTGGAAGACAACGCAAAAAGTTATATGACAACCGGTGTCTGCACAGACATACAAATGCTTTTAGAAACGTTCCAGTAATTAAAATGACCATGAAGTATGTCACTAACTGTTGCCTATCGAAGACGTTTGATGGTGACATAAAGCAGCCGTATCAGTGGCGTGATTCATTGTGCACAATTATATATTGTGTTACGTTTGATTAAAGAGTAGTATTGCCAGAATCTATTCGTGCAAAAGTGTCGGGACAGTTCCATCTTGGACATCCTGGGGTTAAACGGATGAACTCAATAACCACAAATTTTTTATTCTTGCCTCTCACGGATTAACATATTACAGAGTTGATAAAAAAATACATGCGGTGTCAGCAGTCGGCAAAAGATGAATATCAAAGTCTCGGCGGTTTCAACGTCCAAACTTTTATATCCCTGTCCCAGGACAAGTGTCGACTTCGCAAGTCCAATGAAAGGAACTACGTATTGATTTGTAGTTCACGTTTTCTCAAAATGACATTCAATCAACCCCGTAAAGACGCTCACGACAACTAAGACTATACACCTAATCAGTGAATTTTTCTCGCGAAATAGCATATTAGATATTATCGTATCTGACTATTGGTCTCAATTCACCTCCACACGATTCTGAACCTTTTGCAAACGGCTAGCCAACAGACACTTACGCTTGCCACCATACCACCCGCAATCTTATATGCACGCAATAAGGTTTGTAGAAACGTTTAAAAGAGCATCAGTTAAGTCAAAGGCGCCGGGGACGCCAGCTGTTGCATCACAAGATTTCTTCTACGTCTATCTAAGAACATCGAATGAGTTTTTACCGGAGCGAATTCTTTAGCAGAAAAGAAGTACAATGGACATAAATCGTGATGGGAAGAAGACTGAAAACGATCCATAGCCTGATGCATACGACTAATCCACCAACAACAATGGGGACAAAGCCCCAATGCAATCCTATTACGACGTGGAATCCACTGTGTTCAACCATGACTAATGAACAATTCATGATCCCCATGTATAAGCCCGTGTGATCTGAAGATTTGGGAGGCATATTTACGAAGTAAAAGGTCAGATCAAAAGATGGTCACGCCATCGAAACAAGATACGCAAACAGCTATTTTCAGATCATCCCTCAAGAGAAAAATCTTCCATTTGACATGCTCCTTGATACCTTGAACCAATCGGCAGCCCTCCACGAGAGTAAACTCAATCAAGCTTATCACCGTTCTCGTTGGTATTCCCTTTCGACAATTTCGAACGAAAGTCAAGAAGCAAGTTGTCCCCAGGGGCACACGATATTGAATTGTAGAGTAGTGTTGAGGATGTTAAATCCACAGCACTCACTTGATAAATATCCTTATTTTGAATTTATTTTATGTACCGATCGGTTGACAAAGAAATCACATTTCCTACCAGGAAACTACTTGCCTGTGATTTCTCAATGTTTCATTTTTAGTATGCTTTATTGTGACTGTCCCAAGGACGTCTCTATAGAGTAAAAAGAAAATCGCGAGTTGAGTGCTTGCATTCATAGTGTGCTGGCTGGGTGATTGTAGAATACAAATTTTACACTGTATAAAGACTTCTCGATGATATCTATGGTCTGAGGATCATTGTTTCATCTTGTTATTCGACTGGGGTGGACTCATCATAGTGTAAGAATACCTAGAGAGGAGCGTATTATTTATAATTTAAGATTTTGTTTTGATAAACAAGTAAATAAATTCACAGCATTCATTCAGGTTTAATTGAATTGAATTGTAAATTGTTTTTTCAATATCTATAAAGATATTTGTATACGGTTTACGTAATAAAATGTAGGTGATGAAAATATCAATGTGTTTTAATTCTGTATTTTATGTCTTATTCACTATGTTTATTTTCTTAAAGATGGTTGCGTTCTGTGTATTGGACCTCAGTAATGGTGATAATGTAGATAATTAGCTTGTAGGTGTCATTATAGATGTTGATAATCTCATTGTACTACACAACGTGAGAAATAATTTTCGTCGAATTAATATACAATACAGGTCAACAGATTTGTGGATTCATGAGAAATAAAAGCAAATGTACAATTAATACATACACATAAATAGAAATACATAAATATACTGTAATCTTCCAACCAGACATTAAATTTCTTTACTTCGAACAATGTGAATGGAATGTTGTTTTATTTGCATTGATTGATTATTAAAAATATAAGTGAAGTTGTTATTTTGTACTTACTACTTAGCGTGTTCACTCAGTTTTGTAGTGTTTATTCTAAGTAATTGGACGGTGACTATTGAATGTTTATAAATTGTAAACTAGTAAATTTAATTAGTACAAGACCCTTCAGATACTTAGTATTTGTTAGCAGGATGATTTACTATCTAGTTTTAGAAAAGAAGGTGCATGTCAATCATCCGTTGTTCACACCGTAGAAGGTTATTTTACGAAAAACGTATAGAGTCAACTGCATTAGTATTGGTATGGTGATCTAAGTAATTGACTACGAAGCCCTACAGAAAACCGCTCGAACGTTTCATCGTTTTCTTCGAAAGCATCAGCTCTGCTCTATAAAAGAACTTAACATCAAGGATGGAAATTAGTGGTGTAAGTCAAAGAGTGACATTTGAGCGGTCAACCTACTCTAGCTCCCTGCTTCCTATTTAGAAATGCAGCATCGCTGCCGAAGCTGGTTGTTCGAGGAAAATACCCTACTACTCCCACCCCTCTCAACGGTCGACAGCATGACTTCGCACTCGGATGCTGAGCATCTGCTTTTAGTGTTACTAATTTCCGATGGACCTGCCTGGCATGATAAGAACTGAAGGAATATATGAATTAGAAAAATAAAGTTTCGTTCTTTGTCATCACAAATCGCAAGCCCGAACATCACACAAATGTAAAAGCTACGGTCTGAAACGAATGGACGCATATTACATAATTATACACTAAGGTAACAGATGTTACAGAAAGACTGACATTTACAATGAATTAGTTGATTTGGAACTGATATATATTTTAAATTTAAATACTGGTGAGTAACTGAAAAGAATGTCATTTCAGTCAGTTTGGTTTAGTATTGCAGTTACCAGGAACGACTTAATTTTCTCCTTTGCCACTCACGATGCAGTTCGGCATTTTACGTTCCTTGGCTCAACTCCTTGTATATTGGAAGGATGCTCTAATGATCACTATAATAAAATAAGACAAGAGATCAGACGTGTCTTGTTACCGAACTATTGGTCTAACCAGCCTAATAGTCAAGTGAATTGAAATTTTTTTCGAACACATTTATTGTCATGTAAATTTATACAATTTTCTTCTTTCTTATTAGCATGGATTTCAGAATACGCACTCATATCTGCCTAACATCCGGTTGTGGGAGATAATATTACAGCTGATATAGATAACGGGTTGTCTGTTGACATAATATCCAACACATATTGACCAATCACTTTGATTAGATTCCTAATTTACAGCTTTTGTGGGAGCTATCTAGCTTAGATGTTGCAAATGCACCGCACAGGTGATTGAAAAGAAAGGAATTAAAACGACAGCTCATCTACAAAATAAATTGCTGAGATCCACCTGAGCTACAAGTTTTTTCCACCATCCAAAACATCCTCCGAGGCCAAAGATTGAGAGTAAATAGGACGCTCCCCGGTTAGAAACTGTTCAAACATGGTGTCCGTAATGTGGCTCTTTAGACTCACTATAGTTTCTCCTCAAAGTCAATGGATTACCGAGGTTGTTCGCCTTGTCGACATCTATTTGCTGAAGATATCATGTTTGGGCTGATCTGAACAACTTATTGCAAAGGTTCAATTTTTTACTGCTTAGAAAAAACAATTTAGGTCAAAACACGCTCAAAAACATTGGGCAGGGTATTAGTTAGCAACATACCAGTATAACAACGGTACATCGCTATTACGTGTGAGGTAACAAAAAGACTTATAGCTAGAAGTAGGTTAGGACCTGAAATGCAACTGCACATTGTCCCATAGGTTTCCTATGCAGTGGTCACTTCTTTAAGCATTCGAATGCTCTGACAAGTAAATGTTTAGTAATATTCACCCTTTCTTTGTGAAACTGAATACAGTATTGTGGACGGGCATCTGCATCATGTCATAAATGAAGGTGATGGAATTCATGACGCGTCTTTCCAGTCATCCTTGTGACGAAATTCAATTATGCAGAGTTCAATGTATTGAGCCTATTTTAATGATAATGTCAGCCGTTCATTTCGAACAACTGTTTTCGTTACCTATTTATTCTATAACCATATATATGAAAGTAAATAATAATATATATTTGAAGGGGTAATAACAATTTAAAGAAACTGAATTCAGTGTATTATCAATAATGTTTACATATTCAATTACTAAACAGTACAATGTCTTCTTTAACATGTTTACGAATAATAGTCAAGCTTAGAATTGAGCATAAAATTAATTCCGTAATAGTATATTTATATTTGTTCAACAAAAAATCAGGTTTTTTGTAAGGATGCGGGAAATGTAAAGCAATTTGAAGATTCTATTTTACCCTAAAAAGCAATGTTATTAACGATTTTGTTAAAAGAATTCATCAAGGAGCTCTTCTGCAGTTACTGCAGGTCCCTAGCTTGGATGATTGGTCACAAAGTTGTCGGTAACTAGAAAAATAATTTGCTAGTCATTGGTCCATGCTCTGTTTGGGATAACAGGCTGAAGTAAGTTAGAAAAGTAAGTACGTTTCGATGAAATTATCAATTTCAGTATGATTTCAGTCAATTATGATGCAGTTGCATACTCTGAATTGGTTGTAACGTCTGTGGAGCCTGAGTTGTTCTTTTAAACAGTATCGTAACACAAACCAATATCATGTTAAAATAACAAACATCATTAGAAATCATACTGTCGCAACACAAAGCGTGAGTCAGTTTCAAATCATTATTGACCGACAAATCAACAGCTTCTCTCCGAAGCACGCATCAACAGAATTCCTTTTATTTCAAGCATACATAGTTTTGATACATGAAACATACTAAACCGTATCACACTTCAGATCGACATAATTGAATAACTCATGAGTCAGTTGAAAATGGTGGTGAATAAGAGAGATTTTTAATTGAAAAATTACCATTAGGCTAAGAACAGCATATAATGCAAAATTAGTAAGAGCTTCATTCAGTAGTAAATAATTACTTGAATGGTTCTCCAGATTTAACACCTCATTTCAACTGCTTGTTCTTTAGTTTTAACAGGAAATCGTATATTGATGAGCAACTTAAACATGCTCTTTAGCTTTTCTATTTTTTTTCACTGAGTATTTGAAACATTCAACTAAATGACTCTTCGGTTTATCTAGATATGCATTGGGAACAAAATTGTACATGAATTTCTTATTTTGTTTTGTTTTATTGAACATTCCTTGTAAAATATTCTTTAAAAATTGACTAATAATTTCATGTGTATCGATGATTATATCTCTATATCTTCGTTTAGGTCACTAAATGTATTTGAAAAGAAAGTTTGTATTATCAAAATTATTGTGTAAAATAGTTTTGCTAACCTTGATCTTGATTGCTTTTTGTTGGCTTTGAACCTGTCATTGTTTGCCATTTTCTTTCTATTCTATCACCCACTACATTATTCTGTTCTGTAGAAATTTATAATTGATCATGTCTCATCACTCGTTCTTGTGTTTGCATTATTGTATTTATCATCATCAGTGTTGGTTAAGGCATGTAAAACGTATGCAGAACCACGCAGCCCGTCGAGCCATGTTTTGTGGAGTAGGAGTAGGTTGGAAGCAAGCTAGATGCGGCCAAATCGTAAACATGCGTAGGCCACCTGATCGTTATTTGATAGATAATAGTAACCCGTGGTTATAGACTAATTAAATGTCTCAAGACGCACCTGAATCCATTTTTTCTCTTGTCTGAAATTCCAATCATTGCAATAGCTGATGAGCTTTCGTTTCACTTTTAGAATTATGTAAGTGGATACTACTTATCGAAAAATATCTTCGAAGCCTAATCTTTTTGATCAGCGTTAGTACTGCTACTATCTCTGCTACAACGGTGTTTGAATTGAAAATTTGGTTCGGCAACTTGTAATGATATAACCGCATACCCAAATCTTTGTTGTAATTTACGGACTGACGGATGTCAAGAAGCCAGCGTACATGACAGATGTGCAGATCAAAAATTTATATTGTAAAAATTCTAGTAAACTATTGATGAAGTTCAGTCAGAACAATGAATGAAATGAAGAAAATGTTGCATATACTTGTGAATCCCGATAAAGTACAATTCGCTACTGAACAAAAATGATTGGAGATCACATAATTTACTGATTACTAGAAAGCAGTGTAATTAAAATATATCAAAATATAAATATATAAACATTTTGGGTAGGGGGTATGTTACTCTTGATGATAACAGCAATTCTGCTGACGTTATTCTTTGTTGTCAGACTGATTCCTAGTAACTCAAGTTTGTATCGTTTCATTTCTGCTGCAACGTAGATGACTATCTTAGTCACCTACATTGTTTGAACTTTTTTTGTACTTTTAATGAAAGCTGCAGACATGAGAAGTGCCATCGATCTCGTGACTTTAGCTTGAGACGTCTTATTTCTTTTACACGGACATCTTTTAGTTTTTTGAAAGGAGTGTAAACAGTTGGAGTTTTCATTTCTTGTCAGCGGTTTTTATTGAGCTAGTTTTGTCTGAGATACGTTCGCAGAAACCGCATGCTTCATCTTCCTTCCTTATCCTGCCTTAAAACTGTAGTCAATTTTGGGGGGCTCCAGGGGCAGTTTGTAAGTATAACAATTAGATCTAAAAATTTATAAAACTTATGATACACGGTGAGTGAACAGAACTCATAAATTAAAAGTATGTTTTATCTGTAGTGTAAATAAAATTACGGTAAATAATTTTGCGTTTGAAAACGTTTAAGTGATATCATTCCGGCATGTATGAGTACCCCGAAGCGGCCTTATTATAATCAGCAAACATACTCAAAATAGCTTTCATTTTGTTTCCTTGAGAAATCGAGTCACGTAAGCCAATTAAAAGAAACCTGTTTCAGTTTAGTATGTGACTTCTTGAAATCGTTAATCAAAAAACATGTTGTCCTGATTTTAACCAGGGCTATCAATAGCATTCGCAAACACCACAACATTCTAGTTCATAGGCCTTTATATATTTTGCAAACAGTTATTTATTGTTACAGTACATTGTGTTGTATTATCAACTTGTTTTCCTCTTCACGTACCTGGATCAGTTTCCAGATAGGGTAATCAGTTCTGCTAATTAGGTGATTTGTATATTTCCTTTCTTTTTGGCTTAATCCTGTGATGACAAAAACGGAAAAATCATGGGCTGATTTGGATTTTGAATTCGGAACTTGTAATCAGTCAACGTTTTCTTTAAGGGTGTTTTAAATGCATTTATGTAACACAATTTTCATAAACTCTGTGTTACAGTATTTGCAACTGAATATCGAAAGTGTGAACTTTATTTTCAGAGCGACCCTACGTATCATGTAATTCACGAGAACCTGGAAAAGCTGCCAACAGCCTTTCAAGAAAATCAAATGAATACAATTTTTCGTATAATATAGACACATTTTTATCGCTTTTCACACTATCTTTTAAACTTTTCAACAACGGTTATATATCTTTTTATCAGTGAAACCATTTAGACATTCGATGCAAAAACATCTCTGTGAAGATGACGAACCAACGAAGAAAATTGTCCTCTCATTCATGTCAATTATGTTTCGCTACCGGAATCAATCATTCGAAATCTCATCTCACTACAACACTCTAAGTTGATTTAGTGAGTGCTTCCAAGAAAGATAATTTGAAGGAAAGCTAAACTGATACTAAGGATTCCTTTCCTACACTTAACATCACAAAATTTTACATTTAATGCTCCTAAATATGTATAGAATGAACTTTATATCATAGATGAGATAATTCTTATGGTTTGTTAATCTTGTCCTTTCAATCAGTATACAAAATAACGAGTTTAATTAACATGTGTTGAAGAGGACATCGAATACACTTGTCTACAGTTATTGAACATATTTCTGGTGACTCTGATAAAGAACGATGAAGCTTCTAGGTAAACCATGAGTATCATAAATCTACTTGGTGTTTCCGTACACCACGACAGTTCTCTCTGTGAAAGTTTCTCCCGTTTTCTTTTGGCGTTTTATTTGCCACTCAGAGAGCGATTACTTTACTTTTGATGCTTACGATAGAAGTAACAATGTCATTTTAATCGACCGTTATTATTGATTTGAAAGTTAAATGATAATTCTCTTACGTTTGCTTATCTAATTTTTTATTCTCTGCCGTTATTCTTTCCTAGTTAACGTTAATTCTGTTGAAAAATATTCAGCATTAAACTTATCTTTCTCAGTTTCTAAGTGTGTAACGTCATCCTAGCTATTTAGATATCTATTTCCTGTATTGTGTGTTGTATTACTTTTGTTTATATCAGTTTGCTGGGTTCTCGTTAGTATTAGACAAAATGACCACTCGTAATGAAATTTCGTTTTATCACCATACGGAAAAATTTTCTCTACAGGTATTTAGACACGCTACTAGTCTCAGGAAACTGATGAGTTGAGGTCTGCACCTAATGCATGTTCTTTTTACTGTTGATTAAACGGTTCATTAGACAACCAATTGTTAATGCTCTGCTTGTTAACCATACTTATTTCAACGGTGCTGTTCGACGCTTCGATAGACATACCAAAAAAGAAGTAACAAGTCTTCAGTTTTTGTTGTTTTTATTGAGTTTGTATTTTGAATATAAAAATAATCAACAATAGAACTTAAACATAATGACTAAGAATAAGACTACAAATAGCAGGTTTATGACTACATTTTCTACTAGTTAGATGCATCGAAAATTTATGCATCCATCACAATCCACAGTGTACGCATTCCTAACCATCAGCGTAATCAGTACGGTTTTGAGTAAAAAGCGACAATAAATAATATAAATTTCGTTTCATAGACTTACAAAGATTAATATATGCAATATATTCATGAAACAAAATTAGGAATTGTGTACCGAATTTCGGAAATAGGTATTCAAAAAATTACTTCCATTTATTTGTTTTCTCATCGGAAAAATCTATCATTGGATAAGGGACTGAATAAATGTGCTTAACCGATTCTGCGAGTACGTTTCTAATTGTCTCCTCCATTATTCAATTTTTCAAAATCAATTATATGCGTGAAATATGCCCATTGCATACAGCTTTAGATGAAAAGTTAGAATAGGTTTCTTATGATGACTGCACACCTGAACTTTTCATTATCAGCCGAAGCGAGTTATTAAATTTGTCACCGTAATTCACTGAAACATCCCACTTCTGTTTACAGATTGCATTCTATAATTCTGTTTTCAGAAAATCTTTTATTCTATGCTTACTGTATCTAATAAATAAGAGCTAAAAGGTGTTTCAGATGAGTGATAAAAATTGATTTCATCTCTCGCAGAGAGCACTCCTAAATTTATCTACTTATGTCGTGTTCATCAACCAAAAGGACCAATCATCGAATGGAAAATTATTATTCCATAAAAATATGTATTATTATAGCAGATTTATAGTAGATCTCAGTCCCATAATCTGAACAAATGAAGTGTGAAGAATCATTTTATATAAAGTTTGTGATGATACGGCTCAATCATCACGTTGTTGATTTGAACTCGCAGTATTTGGACTTAAGTCCTTCGGTCACACCTATGGACCACTGTGAAGGCATAAAACATTGCCACTGTCTAACTTAAATCAATTCATACTTTTCTGAAATCACCCGACGTCGGTCAAATTCACCGTAGTCGATTTCACACAAGAATTTGGAATAACGTCCTAACAAAGCTAAACGTTGGGGAACACATAATGAATTTCACCGTTGAGTTATTGACGCGGTTGACTCAAATTGGAATCTTATTCATTTTCATTGCCTTTATGTTACAAGTTTCATTACCACAGACGAATAGTGACATGAAATGAATGAACCCCACTTATTTAGAACTTGAAAAGGCGGTCCAGGACAAAGTAGGCTACAGAGTGCAGTTCATCGGCCTGTGCTTTTACGGGGGTAACAGGCTGAAGTGTCCTTACTCTTATAACGAGTCTATTGTGTTGACGTAGCCTTAAGATAATTATTTCAGTAAATTGTTCACAGGTAATTATTCACCAGCATTTCGTTCCTGTCAATCATTTCTCATATCTTGATTTTTTTGCTTGAGTATGTGTGTGCGCTGCTTGCTTGTCTTATTCAATATCTAGCCTAATGTGTCTGACTACAAATAGTAGGTCATGCGGTTTGGAACTAAGAATATGCACCCACCTTCACCACTTCGCTTCGCTCTTTTGATAAGCTCATTTTCATGACTGTCTCCTTGAATGATTGCATAAACGGCTGCTTGAAATACTTTCAACCTACGGAATTTGTATTCTGCTTCTGTTTGCCGTCATCGCATAAACGGTGTTTGCCTAGGCATGAATTTAGGAAACTGAAAGGTGGACTCATTCCCCTAATAAATTCAGTTTTTAATTAATATGAGGCTCAGCGCGAGCCTTTAAAGTAAGGTTTATCAACTCATACATACAGCAACACATAACAATAGACAATACCAGTCAGGAGATGTGTAGATGAAGGAGAGAAAAAACAAATGTACAGTTGAGACATACACATAAAAATGAAAATACATAAATATACTGTGATCTCAGCAGACAATGAATTTCTCTTTTTTAAACTAGGATATTTGAATTTTCGTTTACTTTAACTGATTGATCATTTAAAATTATTTAAATTGTTATGTTGTACTGTACGTTTACTAGTAAGTGTGTTCATTATATTATATAGTCTATAATTCAATGCGTTGAACACTGAATGATCACAATTCCGAAACCGTAATTGGTAGAATTGAAATAGTGAAAGATCCTACACATGTTTTGCATTCGTTAGAAAGATGGCGTACTATCTCATTCATTGAGAGAATGAACGGATGACAGACACTGTTATGGTCACGAATGTGGATGTTACTTCTCCGTTACACACATCATGAAACCCAAAAAGGTAATTTGGTCTGGGTGGCACACGTGCATGAAGTTTTTGTCAAGTGTACTGATCCATATGTTGCTAATCTTAACATTTTGATCTTGCCTGTAAATTGGCATGTCTCTTGTAACATGTTTGTTATTTGAGAATAAATTATTATCATTATTATTATTATTATTACTATTATTATTATTATTATTATTATTATTATTATAGATAACGTAGACTACCTGGTTGTTGTTTGATAGATAACCGTAAACGACGATTAGAAACTTCAAGTAAGATGTCTCAAAATCACTTGTGATGACCCAAGTGCGTTCATTTTGTGTCTTATCTCAAATTTCAATCTTGCGAATTGCTCATGACCGTTCGTTTGACTCTTAGATTTGTGTCACTGGATCCTACATCTAGACACATATCTTCGAAACCTCACCTTTATCACTGCTTATGTCACTGCTACAACGAGATTTGAATTTAAAATTAGGTGCGACAACTTATATCGATATAACTGCCTACAAAGACCTACGTTGTAATAGACTGACTGACTGATGTAAATGACAAATATGCTGAACAAAAATAGATTTTATAAATATGCAAGTTAAATATTGATGCATTTCAGTCGCAATAAGAAAATGACGAAATTGTTACGAGTACATGTCAATTCCATCAGAGTGCAAGTTATAGCTGAACAAAAATTAATTATTGGAAAGTGGTATAAATCATACATATCAAAATATAAATACATCTGAAACTCTCTGGATATTTGAGGCATTTTCTTCTTCATGGCCAAAGCATAACAGCAACTTTTCTGACACTAGTCTGTGTTGTCAGACTGGTTCCCAGCAAATCCAGGTTGTATCCGTTCTTTATGCAGCAACATAGATGACTCACTGTCTCCGATATAGTGCGAACGTCCACTGTATATTTGTAAATGATTACTGCAGGCGTGAATAGTTTCATCGGCCTCCTGCTTTTCAAACAGACTTTAAAATGAGATGTGATATTCCTTATACACGAACATCTTTTAATTCTCACAAGTGAGTGCAAACTGTTGGAATCTTCACTTCTTTTCAGCGATTTTTAAAATGATTGTTTTCTTTCAGATATGTTTGCTAACCGCATGCTCCGTCGTCCTACTTTATTCGGACTGGAAACTGGCAGTAACCTTCCGAATGGCTTGATGCCCAGTTAAGTAGTATGACAACCAGATCAAAGTATATAAAACTCATGAAATACGGAAAAAGAATAAGACTTAGAAATTTAGAGCATGTATAACCTATATTGTGAATAAGAATACGATAAATGGCAATCGCTATCACCAATTCACTTAGGCTAATTTATATATTACCGACATTTATATATTGTTCAATCAGATTGTGTTGATTTCTGAACATGGTTTCATGTTCTAATAACTGAATCAGTTTTCAGTTAGGATCATCGGTTTTGATATTTAAGTTCATTGTACTTTTTCAATCTTTTCGGGTCAATTCTGTAAAAGTAAAAAATGAGAAATCATGGACTGATACAGCTTTCTAATTTCGAAATAGTAATAAGTCACCGTTTAATTGAAAATACTAAATCGATAATGTTTTGCATCCAGTTATGCAACAGAATTTTCATAAAATCTGGAATACAGTATTTGAAACTAAATATCGAAAGTGTGAACTTGAAATACAGATCAACCCTTCTTGTTACATAATTTACGAAAACCTGGAAAATCTGTCAACACTTAATCAAAGGAATAACTTTATTACAATTTTCGTTATGATACAGACACTATTTTCTCGCTTTTCACACTGTCTTATAAATGTCTACATTAAATATTAAATCATTGATCATCAGTGAAACCATATGGATATTCGAAGAGAAAACATTTACATAAAGATGACATACTTACGAAAATTGATGTTGGGATAGCCATCCAGAAGCCACCAACGCACAAATTCCACAGACGAACTTATCGTCTGAATGTTTAAATATTCAACGGCGGTTGCTCGATGAAGTTATCGGTTTATTGTTTAAAACTTCCATAGCAATAAAGATTATATATATAACTGTATAAATACGCATGTTTTATTGTATGTCTTTGATTCCGTCAATACGTGATCTCCAACGTATTTCGTCTTTTTATTGTGCAACGGTGTGCAGGTTCTGACGTTCCGGTGTCATCATATATACAGTGGTTTTGGTCGCAACTCAAGTAGAGAACCTAATAGTTTACAATAAAAATTAGATCGATGATCATCGGTGAAACTATATGGATATTCGATCGGAAAACACTTACATAAAGATGACATACTAACGAAAAATGGTGTTTAGTATCGAAACGCATTTTTTGAAGTCTTCTCATCTCACTACAATACTTGAGAGTAGGTGATTTAGTATTTCCCAGTAAAGTGATATGAAGCTAATTTGAACTGTTTCGAATGACACTTTTCCTACAGTTAACATGGCAAAAATATTGCAACTATCATTCTGAAATATGCATTATCTGAACATTATACTAATCAACAGACAATTCTAATGGCTTGATAATTTTTACTGTCAAGCAGATTACAAAATAACGATTCTTTATTCGATGTGACGAAAAGCACATCAAATAAACTTGTCCAAAGGTGTTCAGCATAGTTCTAGTGACTCCGAAAACGCGATGAAGGCTGCAAGGAATGTTTCAGAATCATCAATGTTTTTGGTGTTCCTGTAAACTAAGACAGTCAATGGAGCAAAGGTTTGTTCTGTTTTCGTTTGGCTTTTTACTTTCGACCTATAGAGCGAACACTGTACTTCTGATGCCTACAGTAATATTGTGTATTCTATGTTTCCAGTAACAGTAGTAACAATGTTATTTTATTAAAGCATGATGATTGAGTTAAAAGCCAAAAGGTAAATATTTTACATTTGCTGACCTGATTACTGTTTCTGTGCCCCTATTCTTTTTGCGAAAAGCGTTTATGCCTCTGATATTTATTTAGCCAAACATCTTATATTGAACGGATTCCAAGTGTGTAACGTCAGCCTAACTCGTGGGATAGCTATTCCTTGTACTGTACGTCCCATAAATTTTCGTTTAAACTCGACATCTTTTGTAACAGTTTGCTCGGTTTTCGTTACTATTAGACACAACGATCAGCTCTAATGCATTTTTATTTGATCATCATAGGGAGACGTTTTCTCTGCAGTTATTTAGACACTCTAATCTCCTTCAACATCTCATGAAGTGCGGTCTTACAAAATGCATGTTTTTTTTTTACCGAATGAACGTTTCATTAGACAAGTGGTTGGTTATGCTCGGTTTGTTAACCTAGCATTTTTCAATCGTGCTTTAAGACACTTTGATAGATACACCACAAACGAATAAAAGTCTTCATTTCTTATCGCTTTTCATCACTTTGTATTTTGAAGAAAATCTAATGAAAAATAGAATATCAATTTAATGACTCAGAATAAGACTGAAAGTAGCAGGTTTGTGACTACCTTTTCCACTAGTTAGATTAACCAAACTTTTATGCATCCATCATATTTCACAGTGTTAGTAATCAAAATCACCTTCAAAATCTGTTTAGTTATGAGAAAACGTGGACAATATATAACAGTAAATTAGGTTGACAGGCATTCGAAGATTACCACATGCAATATACTTATTAAACAAAGTTACGGATTGTAGAATACGTTTGAGAAATAGCTACTCAAAATATAACTTTAATTTATTTTCTTTTCTACCCCGAAAAATCAATCATTTTATACCGGACTGATGGAATTTGTTTTATTGATTCTGCAAGTAAGTTTCTTTTTGTCTTTTACATAAGAGTGCATGTTGTTAAACTGTTTAAAACTATTTATATGCTTGAAATATGCCAATCGGATACTACTTTAGAAGAAATTGCACACTTCAACTTTTCATGGTTAGCAGAAGCGAATAATTATATTCGTAACCGTAATTTACTTTAGCATCCCACTTTTGCTTACAAAAAAGCTCGAATATTTATGTTTTCAAAAAATCTCGCAAGATATGCTTTCTATCGCTAATAATTAAAGGACAAAAGGTCTTTTGGAAGACTGATGACAACTTATTTATCTCTCTCAGTGAGCACTTCTTAATTTATCTACTTATGTCGTGTTCATCAATCAAAAGGACCAACCATCGAATGGAAAATTATTATTCCATAAAAATATGTATTATTATAATCATCTGTAAACAAATTAGCAATATCTTGCCACATAAGTATCTAACTGTACATAACTGAACTGATTCACATTGTTAACTTATATCAAGTGTATATTTTATGACTGTTTGATCGAATCAATCAGAATGAACATAAATGTTTCCTTTGTCGGCAATAAAACAATTATTTAGATGTGTACATCTAAACACGCATAGTGAAAGATGCCTCAGTGACTTTGTGTATTCAATGATATGAACGAAGCAAGGCAGAACTTACACAATGCATATAATCTATGAGCTCAAATGATAAACATTAATGTCATTCTGAATTGGTTATGGTACACGGAAGTTATCACATAAGGTATTGAAACGGTCATTAGAAATAATATTATTTTCTTATATGTATAACATTTCAACTGACTTGATTAGAACTTATTAAAAATCACTTGATTCAATCTAATCTTTATTGTGTAATTCGATGCACCTTCTTGACATTCATATTTATCCGACTGCTACCGAAATAGAGTTGACTGAATGCCAAACTAGTATGTTTCTTATTATTGTCATGTGATTTATTCATTGTTAAATTGAATAAATTCAATGATGTGAAACTGGATGGTTGAAAATTCTATTTCTGTTTTCTGTATCAATAATTTCTTTTATTATATACATGTGAATAATCTTTTCTCTTGTTCTTTGAAAAAATATATTTTACTGAGCAAAACAACAGACTCAGCTGACTAACACGTCGTCTTCCACAAAATTACTGTTAACTTATGCGATAACTGTTGTTGTTGATGGACGAAACGTTATGTATATACATTCGAAAATCAGTAAAATACCAAAGAATGGCTTATGTGTTGTTTGCCTGCTGGTTGGTGTTGCTCACATTTTCCTAGTAATATTTCAGTTAGGCAAATAATGTCACCGTCTCAAAAACATAACAGGTTGTGATTGTTGTTAACTGGCGTGAGATCTTTTATCTTTGTGTATTAAAAACTGTAAACTAGGTCATTCTCCATAAAAGTTTACTTATCGTATTGTCATCACACTAGATATTGTGTCATCATAGGTAATAAGTTGAGTACATGTTATATTGCCGTTTCGTTATTCATTTGCAGTGAGGAAGATTGACTACGAATTTTATTATCAATAAACCTGACAATTTAATGTAACTTTCATAATAAATCAGGCAGTCATTACTTGTTTTCTTTTCAGATTGTTTAGACGACGTGATCATTTATTTATGTAACAACGGTTATTTCATTCACACACACTTGTGCAGAAATACTACCAGTGAATAAATAACCAACCACGAACAATGATCTCAAAAGGATACTTACCTGGAGTGTGTTTATTTTGATCTGATTTAAGTTATCAAATAGAAGAATAATGAATGCATATTCATCAGTTTCAAATGAAATAAATTATTCGTTATACAATTCTTTTTTAATATTGATTTTAGTTATTGACATTATGTTTGTCATTTACATTCGTGAACATTGATCAAAACATTTTTCAATTACTTTTATCTACAGGAACTGGCAAAACCTATTATTTTTTTTGATATCCTCAGGAACAAATAACCTGCTTTTAAAAATGTTTTGAGTCATAATATTATGGTTACTGTAGATTGAACTAATGGCTGACAGTAGAATTTCTGACTAGCCCAGAAAACTACAAAAGGCTCAATCGATAACTGGTTTCGATTTCCGAATATACCAATGAAAAAACTAGTATTTTACATTCGTAAAAGTTACTTACGTTTTGTGAATTCATCTTTTGTGATACCTCTAAAATTGTGAACAAATTGAACATTGATGGTTTTGGGAACTGTAGGCAGTCAAAAGACTATTATTGTAGAACTGATGTGTGTGTGAAAATCACACTCTTCTTGTTTATAGCGTTGCATTCATCGAAGGAAAATTGCTGATATTCTTTAATTCCACATTTGTTTTCCCTATTTACATCTCCAGACACCATGAGACGAAATCGACTGGGTAAAAGTGATTACTGTTGACACTCTGGATAATATTCAAAACCGAATTAGTTAAACAAGAGCAAGGAAAATGAAGACTCTGGGGAAAATTAGTTGTGGAAGCATAGTGTCATTGTTGGTAAGCGAAAATATTTTGATGACGTAGCCACGATAGCATGGAAACGGGAAGATAGGGACAATTTTTTGTTATAAAACATAGAATCTCGCTGAAAATTATCGTAAATCAGAAAGATCAGTTTAAAGAAAGAAAGGTTAATTAATCAAGAACATGGAAGAAGAGCGGAACAGGTGTGTATGTGGTGTGTGCTACTTTTACGAACGATATAAGTAGCATAGGAAGGGAAGTGGAAAAAGTCTCACTATCATAACCAGAAAACGGAAAGCAATTGTATCAAAAGCAAGAAGTAAATGGAGTACCAACAGGAAGCAAAAGAAGCGGCACAAAGTATAGAAGAAGGATGTGGTGTTGTAAGTCACGACTCAGAAATGGTGTGCAAATAGAGTATTCAACGCAATGTTGTTATTGGTAACTGACTTGGATTACTAATTTGCACAACATATCCTTCTTCGCCTGCATCAGTCCTTGCATGTACAGCACCCGTAAATACTGGTAAAAAAAACTTACTGAACTGAATCAATCCGACATAATGTCTAGTCCCCTCAGACATTTTCATTAAATACGTATTTCGAGTTCTACATACAACCATGATGGAGATCGATTGGACCTGAAACCCATCGGTCAATTACAATTGTTCAGTGACAATCGTTATTTTTTTCATACTTCATCATAAAACGCACGTAATAAATCTGTAATAAAAATGCAAAACATATGTGTGAAGGTATGAAATTTGACAGCAATTTGAATAAATTGCTGTAATGATGTAACTGAAATTGGGGCCTCAGTTAGTTCAAGGACGTTACAATATAACTGTTTTTCGCTTGATCAAATCGCTGAAATACTTATATGATTCAATGATACACTAATTGACTAATGACCTAGTGTAATGAATACATCATTAAACAACTCAGTTGAATTAATTAAATGTCCAATATTAATTATCTAATAAATCACATTTCGTTTATTGGTACATTTGCACAACTGTTTCAACGGTCACTTAGCAAAACTTCATACCTAACTTTGATTTTAAGATATCAAAGAAAGTGCAGACGTGAAATGACTTTCTCGAAATCATCAAAGATTTGCTTCTCGCATAGTGAATAATACATACATGGAAAAGCAGTATTTGTGTAACACTATCAAAGTTGGCTTAACCTAGGTATCGTGATGTTGCCTACAAATGATTGCAAACGAGTATTACTTAATGGAATAACTAGTTTATTATCGATCAAATTTTCAGAGGAATCACTATTGAAATATGATTAGTGGTTTATCATTTTTCATATGTAAACTTTCAATGTGAGTGATATTTTTTGTCAAACTGAAGATTAAATCAAAATAATTATTTAGCCTCATTTTAAGTCGTTCATGATCATTGTTGAACACGTTAACTGTTTTGAGGAGGCTCATCCGTAAGTAAGTCAACTTTGTAAGAAAGACGTTTAAACTAACCTACGATATGTTTTATCCATGTTACATTGACCAAATAGTACAAATCAGCTAACGTTTTTCCAGAATCAAATGTAAAGTAATATGAAGATAGAGTGGAGTAAGCTCATGTAGAAAAAAAGGAGCGAAAAAAACTCACATATTACTTGTACAGGTCTATCTATAATACAAAAAGTTTAAAAGAAATATAAGGCGTGCGAATCCTAAATGAAGTGCCTAATAAAAGAGTGAGGGTAATTAAGCACATCACCAATACTGGGTCACAACATCTGTATGCACAATTGTTTTGTTTTCTAGTCATAATATTTCTCTGGTGATATCTCACATTTGACGTACCGCATAGCAGTGATTGTTAGTATATTTATTTGTCTTTTTTTCAGTTATACATACATATTTAGGTTCAAATATGAGGAAAATATATTATTTTTATTTTCGTGAGAGCTCTGATGCTCATTGATCGCAGTATTACAATCATTTTAATTTTTTTCTATTATATCGTCTGTTATGAGGTTTCAGGATAACTACGAGTGTTGTCTCTGGTTCTTGTTGCCTCTGTCAAATCGTCTGAAAAGTAAAGTACCTACGCTCAAAAGCTTTACGAATTTTGATTATTGAGATCTAACTTCGAAGTTCTTTAGCTGTCGGCAGAGTTTCTTATGTTTGAATCCTCTGGCTGATGAGGTTCCAGATTGTTGAAATTTCAGAGCGAAGTAGTAGCTAGTATAAAGAAATCAACTTTCATTACTGTTATGCAGTTAAATCGTATGGTGGCTAGAATTTCTTAGGGAAATATTTAAGTCACTGGTCATTAAATTTCGTATTCGTATCAATAAAACGAAATACAACATCACAAGTTTTAATTTCATAAAAAAGATAGTTAACAAAGTGTTATGGAAATTGCATTCAATGTTTATTTTGAATATCATCAAACAGTGGAGAATTACTTACATGCAGGCTTGTCTCCTGTACTACTGTCTGTAAAACACAACAGTAACGATAAGATGATTTTTTTACAATAAGTAGAATAATGAGTTATTTTACGTGTTAAAATTATTTCATTTTATTGATAAGTGCTTTGAATGAGTTGTTAATTTAAGAATATCTCACACTGAGTGAAATGTCGGTGCGTTTTTCGGGCAACTCCATCCATAATGATATAAAAATCACTGGAAGTGAGTAAAGTCATGTATTCGAATTTTCGTCTTGATTGTCAACATCACTGATTCCATTTATAATTATTCACTGCTGTCTTTTAAAGTGGTTGAAAGTGTTGGGAAAACTTTCCTGGGTAATCAAAAATATTCTCTCTCATATGGTCAAAATTTCAACTTATAAAAGAAGACTTAACCATTCAAGTATAGATTATACATTTGTTTGCACGTTTTAAGAAAAAGAAATTCCAGGAATAAGTAACGCCTATTTGAAAAAAACTTCGCTTACTATAAATTTCAGCTGCTGTGTTTATTAAATTGAAAATTCTCGTCATTAGTGAAAAATAACACCCGTAAAGAGAGTGTCATATATCTCAAAACATTTGCACTTGAATATTCCTTTTAATTTCGACTTTCACGAACAAATTGTAGATTTTGCTGGATTGTTTGCATTCGCACGCGACACGGTGATAGTTTTTGTATGTTATCCGATTTAAAATATTCGTTGCTCCTTGGTGCGAATAATTCCCCAAGCAGATGCAATGTTCTGGTGTATACTCGTTTGTGGTTGGAATTTTAATCCTTTATCATAATGAATTTGTTCTGTAGACATTCCATGAAAATATTTGCGACTGATATTAATGAGAGATTAATTGTTTGACGATCGTTTTAACAAAATAAGAATGAGGTAGGGCAAAGGTCATTCAATTGAGAGAAAATCATCGGATTTGTGAATTGTTTATCATAATGAAGTTGTTCTGTAGACATTTCATGTTGAATGTGGGATACATGCATTCATAATGAGAAACGCACACTAACCCATTTTTGTCTAAGTAATTAGATTTGCTCAATAAGGTGTAAGATTGTACAGATGAATTGCATTTGAGCATCTGATCATTGTAATTGATTGATGAAAAAGGGTTTTCATCTATCAGTCTGTTGATCGAACAATCAATCAATCAATCGATCAAGGTTTTGTCCTGCTACCCTCCTTAATATAAGTTTGCAACGAATAACAATAAAATATCCGTATGACTTTGTCTCACTTGTGAATTCGAATAATCCAGGACAATCTACAATTTGTTCGAGAAAGTTGCATTTCATTTATTTATTTCGCAAATAGGAGGATTATTTAGGATAATTTCTTTGCAAAATTTTGCAAATTCATCACTCAATTTTGTTTTTTATCTGGCGATTTCGCTTCCGTAAAATTAAGCTAAGTAGTAGTTTAAATATTTAAATAATTGATTTAAGGTGATCGAATAAATAGAATCGACAACATAAGTATATTTTGAACTCTGATGAAAATTATAAACCAAAGCAAATTCTTCGGTCTCAATTGCCTTTTGTTTAAATAACAGTGGGCCAGTTAAAGATTTGTCAGTGTAAATATAGATATATGTTTGCATTTCCACTATTACTAACGCAGAGAATAAAATTATTGCCTAGGGTATTAGGGAAAAGGTTATGAATCTGTATTGGCGTTTTGCAACCATGCAAGTGTGGTAAGCGAGACTAATGTGGAAGGCGAGACCAGATAAAAAATTGACTATGATCATCACCGCCTAGAAAGGGTTCACACTTTCGATATAAAGCGGCTGCTTTCAATGGGGGGTAGTCTGGTCGGTCAACATTTGATTGTGGTGCGGAAATGTTGACGAATAGGAAGCGACCAATGAAGCTCGAGTTGTCAGCGATAGTTTTCTACGTTGAACTGTACCAGTAGTAACGTGCCAGGATTGCTGCTGCAGTTGACGTGCCAAGTTTGTCTATCGGATTCGCATGCCACACCAGCGTGGCTCCTGTCCAGTGTTTGAAGACTGCGTTCGTAGGCGTCCGGACCAGAGAAAAATGAAGACTCAGGGCGGAACCAGATTGAGCGAAGGAGCCAGAAACAGCCAGTTCGAAACCATTAGTATACCAGATATATTCGTAACCACAAAATCGACTGAGTGCATTGACAAGAGCGTAGGTGATAAGGCCAGCCTTCGCCAAGATTGAGTGAAAACGACGGTACCAACAGGGCAATGTTCGGTGGTACAGGCTCGGGATAAAAAACATTGAAGAAATGGAACAAAGTGGGGCACGCATGTAGTATGAGGATAGAAAAATAATTGAATGAATATCTATTTGAATAATAACATAATTCATCGAATATATAGTTGTCGTAATATACCATTCACCCGTTCATTGATTTAGCAGCCCAATAATCTGCGCCAAGTGATGTACCATTATAGTATAGTTATTCATTGAATTGAGTGAGTTATTATGATCATCAAATTGAAAACATTGTTGTTCAATTCTTTTCAAAATGCATTCTTACAATGACTGATATTAAAAAAACTCATGAGAAAATATACATAGGTGCACAAGTTGTAAAATTAGACGATACATAAACAATTGAAGGATATGTCAAGAAAGCTATAGAAGCTTTGTTCAAACTGTGATTTATTAGCTGCAACACTGGGTAAATTGCTTAAAATCAGATGTTGCAAAGTCGGTAATTTAATTCAATGCTTTGAGCTACTAACTGTTTACAAGTACTACAATTTCATCACCAAATATATTGAGAGGTTTCAACAGTTTATCAAGTCAGACGAAATGGCCGTTCACTTGTTTGATGTTTGTTCTAGTGGTCTAAAAATGACCGACTAATGATCTCAGTAAAACTCAGTATTCGTCATAATTCTGTAATCAAAATCATTCATTATAGTTTGAGTTCTCATCAGAAAGTCTGTAGAAATTGTATTTTTCCAAACAGAAAAAATGTATTTTTCGTGAAAGCCATAGAAATATTGACCGAAATCTGATTTGTCAACCCACTACTTATAAATTCAAGAACAACTATATGAACTGATTACAGTCTTTTCATGGTAAGCCTTGAAATTAACCCGTTTAAACATTTAGTGTATTGCTTTGCGTTACTGAGCGTTTATAAGTAGTATAACTTATTACAGAATATTTTTTGACGTCGCTGCAGTTTTTCTCTCTCTTTCTCCTTTTCAGAACCCTATTCACGGTGGGAAATCCTTGGCAACTCTAGGGAACATGCACCCTATGTACATGACTGTCTGGATCACAGCTCGTATCAAGCGCGTTCCATATGACCTTTCCCAATAAATTCACTATTGATCTCGGCCAATCGCCAATAGAACCTATTGTGCACCTTCCTCATTTGTACTCTAATATTGAAATGTGGCTGTATAATACTGTTTCTGTCAGTGATATGGTGTAAATATGCAATCATAAACTGTCTCTTATACTTAATTTAACTGCTATAACTTTTACAGTAATTGTAAAAGCATTTGTGACAATTTGATCTAGCCTGTAAACTGGCGTGACTCTTGTAACTTAGTTATTTGAGAATAAATTATTATTATTATTATTATTATTATTATTATGTAAATATGAAGATCCTAATTGAAAGCAATTATGTTCACTTGAATGTGTTCGTCCGAAGTGTATTCTGTGCAAATTAAATTATCTCTCTTGTTTTAAACAGCCGAACACAGTTGATTGCATTTGTTTATGTGAAACCGGCGATTCAAAGTATGTCCATTGTATTGTCTTTTAATTACAAAACATTATCATGTACGTACGTTTCTCCACGAAATTAATGATGTTCACTAAAATGTGTTGTTCCGAAATGTGTGATTTACCAAACAAAGAGGGCTGCGATTCAGGCTCAAGGGATACTTGATAATTGTACTTGTTATCGTTAATTTGAAAGAGTTCATTTGAGGAGCGTCTCCAATATTGTTCGTACATCTCAAAACATCTGCACTTGAATATTCTGTTCCAATTCGACTTTCACTAACAATTTCTAGATTGTGTTGCATTGTTCGCATTCACACGTGACAAAATTATTACTGATTTTTTTGCACTTATTACGAAACAGATAAGTTCTGCAGGAAAATTGAGAATTCGTTTCAGATGAGTGGAGGAAAGACATAAGATAGGTGAGATAGGTAGGTTGATAGAAAAAGCGGAAAGCAGAGGAAATTATATTTCTATCAATAAAACATGTTTTAAGATTTATTTATATATTTGTAGACGTACTTTTGGGTAGGTAGCTGGACTAAAGCTTGATTGATTGATTGTTCGATTTTTCGAACAACAGACTGAGAGATGAAAACCCTTTTTCATCAATCAATTACAATGATCAGATGCTCAAATGCAATTCATCTGTACAATCTTACACCTTATTGAGCAAATCTAATTACTTAGACAAAAATGGGTTAGTGTGCGTTTCTCATTATGAATGCATGTATCCCACATGCAACATTATTGTCTACAGAACAACTAGATAATGATAAAGGTTTAGCAAATCTACGGATTTCATTGCTGATTGAATGGCCTTTTCCGTTTCTCGTTTATTTCTGTATAAAAAAATATTGATCGCACTTTAATGAACATTTTTTGTTTTTGCCGACAAGTTTATCTGTGTTATATTATTTCGCGAATTCGCCTTAGTACAAATGATAAATGCTGATATGATTGAGTAGGCTGGTGCCTTTAAACCGGTCAACGTTTGTTGATTCAACTGAAGCGACGTGATCACTAATAATAGTTTGCACTGATTCAATGTGAAAATGGTTTGATCATGAACTACTCTGAATAACATACGATTACTCATTGAATATCGGTAAACGAAACACGAATTTCAAACCATTGTTCATGGTGTTTTAATGAGTAGAGTTGAATTTATTTTACTCTGTATCACATTAACACACATTAAATTATTTCAAAGTATTATGTCTTGTAAGATACAGATCACGTTTATGACGAGAGTGAAAATAACCTTTCATAGTGGACCCGACAGCTTTCTCTTGAACGCAACATTTCATTAAACGTGATTATACCACATTATAATGCTACTGGTGGTTGACTGGTTTTTATCAGGACTAACATTTGAACCATGCTCTCGCATAGACTAGTCCAGTCTAGATACATTATCAATATGCTTGTAACTGATCTACGACACAGAAAATGTCACCAGGTATCCTGTGCACACGTAAGTGATTGGTGTACAGGTTGAGAGTGGACACGAGTTATGTGTGTCACCGACTGACAAAATGTTGAGGCAATTCAACGCAATCTATGTGTGAACATGTTTTGAGATATAAGCAAGTTTAGGTGTTCTGTGAATTGATTGACTTGTGTAAACAAAATGAACCTCACAGAGTATTATAATCTTATTTGATCTGAATCGAAATACATCTTGTTCATCATACTGAATTATTCCTTATATCATTTTGACTGTATGGTAATTATTATTTCTCATCTTTCCAACTTTTGTCAATGTCAACACTTCGTATTATGAAAAGTAGAACAACGCATGTTATCGTACGAGATTATTGTCGATTAGATGGTCACCGGGCTTTCCGCTAACATGCATTATGATTTATATGAAAATGCAAAAACGGTGATATGTGTGAATAATATCAATGACATTGATCGCTTCACTTGACATGATAGTAGGAAGACAGGTGAACCGGTATTAGTACTAATGATATTATGCGATAACAAAATGTCTATCAATATCACTTTATAGAATGAATGAATTTTCTATTTTGAATAAGATCTTCAACCTAATCGTGTGATATGTTGTAATGAGAATTTGAAAGAGATGCGTGCAATAATGATTTTTTCAAGCAATGTTGTTTCCGTAAAATTCAAATAATTAGTGGTATAAACATTGACTTGGATAAGAGAAGCTGATTGAATAAACAGAAGCGATCACCTAAATATATGTTCACTTTGAAGAAAACCATAAATCAAAGCAAGAATTTCGGATTCAGGTGGTGTAATTTAAACAACAGGGAACATGTAAAAGATTTGTCAATGTGAATATAGATGTGGGCTTGCATTCCCACCATTTTTTAAACCGCGATAAAGGAGTATTGCTCACGGTACTCATAGTTTGAACAATGCATCTTTAACTTTCTTGACATATCCGTTTATTTTGAAGATGTAAATGTTTTTACAACCTGTTCACCATTGAATACTTTCTCTTCAGTGTTTTCCTGTATTTCATCTCATATGTCACAATATCGTTCTGTCATAGCTGTATTTTATCCTCTTTTCATTTGGTTTGTTGGAAACAGTTTTTAAGACAATGAGCTCCCGTCTACGGAAAAATTTTTACTTCTTAAAAAGTCAACCAAATATAATGAAGTTGAAATTATTTTACAATCATTGTTTCATCACCGATGGAAACCTAAAATCAGTGTACTACTGTTTCATCCTAACATATCTCTCATCAGCAGTGAACAAATATCAATGATCTAATCATGAATTGATTTTTCTTCATTACTCTTTCATGAAATTATAAGAAAATAAATAATTTTCTTTCAAAATTTTGTGGTTTGGCTGATCGATTTCAAGATCTTCATGAGGCCCTGATATTCATTTATCTCTGTTGGCTTTCTCAATGAAATATGGGAAATAATTGCATCAGAAATAAGAAAAAAATATCCAGTATTTCCTAATGTCAATGAAATTCTATGACATATAATTTAACGGAAACTCTTTCTCCAAAATATTTTATTCTTATTAAATTACCTACATATGAGGAATTACTTACTTACGTTTGGTACGACATCCGAGCATACGCCACACAGCAGTTTTATCCAACCAACTGTGTTCTAGGCTTCCCCTCCATGTTCTGTCCAGTTTTCGATCCTTCTTCTCGTATTTCTCAGCGTAATGCATTCCTTTGCCTTCCTCTTTTCCTTTAGCTTTGAAGGTTTTAATTGAGGGCTTGCTTCGCAACGCCGTTATGTGCTTTTCGTGTGTCCTACCCACTTCCACCGCTTCTTTCTGATTTCCTGCTACACTGCAATCTAGTTTGTTTACTCCCAGAGTATTTTGTTTCTGATTGTGTCGGGCCAACGAATCCAACGTATTTTTCGTAGACTACTGTTTATAAACTATTGTATCTTCAGGATGATGGATTTTGTAGTTCAGCAAGTTTCCGCTCCATACAGTAGAACTGTCTTGACATTTGCATAGAAAAACCTAATTTTTGTTTTGATTGATATTTGTTTGTAGTTCCAGATATTTTTGATTTTAAAAAGTGCACTACTTGCTTTGCTGATTTGCGTTCCGACATCTGCATCGAATCCGCCTTTGTTATTTATGATGCTGCTCAGATATCAAAGTGTCGACTACCTCAAGAGAATTTTGTCAACGCATATTGTGTTTGATTGTAGAATCTTACTTTCCAATTTAAATGTGTTGATACCTGCTGCTACTGAGGCTGCTGCTCAACTGGTCGTCTTGCATAAGTTGTTTCGCGTGCGATAGAAGAGTCAGGTCATCTGCGACGTCCAGATCGTCTATCTGCATCCTAGCTTTCCAGTGAATACCGTGCATCCCTACAGATTATTACGTCTTCATATTATAGTCGATCACCGGGAGAAAGTGTATGGGTGAGGGTAAGTAACCTTGCCTGACACTGGAATTCACATCAAACGAGTCTGTCAGCTGTCCACCGAGCACGACTTTGCAGTTAAATCCATCACCAGAATTGCGTGTGATGTTGACCCTCTTCTCAGGCACGCCGTAGTGTCAAAGAAGCTTACATAACGTTTTCCTATCCACGCTATCGAATGCTTCCTCGTAGTATATGAAGTTGATGTAGACTAGTGAATTCCATTCTATTGATTGCTCCACAATGATACGTAAAGTTGCTGTTTGTTCGGTACACGATCGAGGCTGGGCGTCTCTGATATCCTTCATTTTGATAAACCATTCCTATTCACAACTTTGCCTGGTATTGAGAAAAGAGTGATGCCTCTGTAGTTCTCACACTTGCTGAGATCACCTTTCTTTGGTATTTTTATACGGTTTTCCTCTTTCCAATCTGATGGTACTTGTTCGTCATCCGAAATCTCGTTGTAGAGAATGTGAATTATTTTTGCAGATGCTTACGCGCCGGCGTTTATTGCCTCTGCTAGAATGTTTTCTGGTCTTATTGATTTGCTACTCTTGATGGAACTGATGGCCATGTTGATCTCTGAAATTGTAGGTGCGCCAAAATCCATTAAGAGGTCTGTAGATGCTGCTCCGATGTTAGGTGTGTTCAGCGGAGTTTTTAGATTTAAGAGTTCCTTAAATTGCTCAACCCACCTGATTCGCTGTTCTCCAGTGTTGCTGATTACTTTGCCCTCCCTGCTTTTCACTGTTTGTTCTGGTTTACGACATTTTCCTGGCAGCTTCTTTGTTTTATCATACAATTGTCTCTAGTTTCCTTATCTGTCGGCATTGCTAGATCTTCCAAAGATTTTCCTTTGTCAAGCCCTATGCTCTTCTTCACTTCCCTGTTTGCTACTGTGTGTGCAGTTGTGCGGTAAATTTATCTGCTATTGTTCGTCGGCCTTTTTGTTCCTCTTCTCTTCAGTTTTCGCAAGGGTGTCGATAGACATCCAATCATTGTGATGGTACTTGTTTTGACCCAGAACCTCCTCATATGTTGAAGTGATCGTCTATTTGTCAACTTACCAGTGGTTTTTCATGGTTGTTTTCTCTTTCTTGAGTAGATTCTGCCAAACCTTGGAACCTGTTGATGAGGACAATCTTGAATTTGTTGAGTTTCACGCTATGACGAAGGAAGGCTGTAGTAAACATCCGTGATGTTGTCTGGCCGTTATCCAATGTTCCTTCAGTTTCAGTTTTATTTTAGCAACCAGCAAGTGGTAATCTGAAGCTATATCAGATCCTCTCGTGATTCTCACATCGTCCATGGTATTTCTGAACTTTTTGTTGTAACAGATATTATCTATGTGATTCCGAATTGTGTGATGCGGCGAAAACTATGTAGCTTTGCGTATGCGCTTGTGTGGGTATATTGTGCCACCGATGACCATTTTGTTGAAGGCACATAGGTTTGCAAAGCTTCCATCGTATTCGTAACTTTCTCTCAGTCCATGTCGCCTCATGACGTCTTCATATCCAGTGTTATCCATGCAAATCTTGTCAGTTAGGTCTTGCATCAGAATGGTCAAATCTTTTGACGAGCATTTCTCGATGACTGACCGCAACATTCCGTAGAATTGAACTTTACTTCGTTAATGATGTCATTGGTAGTTAAATAGCATTGCAGAACGTTCATTGTTACGTCCTCGTTCTGTGTTTTGAAAGATGCTTAACTGATCATTGGTCCATGAGATTCCATTCCAATCAGTGCCTTTTGTGCTAGTTTGGACTTGATCAGTGCAACTCTCTGTGTATGTGGACAATTTTCCTCTTCACGACTATGACAATGCGTTTTACTGATTCCAATCACCTCAAGCTTGTATCATCTCATTTCTGCAGCAACTTGAAATAGTCTTCCAGTCTACTACAATGTATGAAGTTTCCATGTACCTAAATAAGTTGTTGTTCTGTTTTCCAGAAGAGGCATCGGCCTCAAGATTTCCGAGAAAACTCGGCTTTTATTCTCAAACAATCGTGTGAGGTTAATCGATAGTCATTATTGAGAAGCTCGCTAGAGGATGGAATTATATAAGGATCACTCTTGGATAATACTAGTGAAATTCTTTGTGTGTGCAACATCTTCTGCTACATAGAAAAAGTTTAACAGCGGCTCTCCTTAAGCTTGTCATGGCTGTGCTACCTGTGTGCAAAGAGTATCACTGGATCCAAGTACCATCAAATTGTATTTTTTCATTTGCCTTTCAACTTGAAAAACTGTCACAGTCTATCATTATGTACGAACATTCCAAATATATGCCCTATTTGTTTAAAAAGGGTATCTGTTTCATGTCGTTTGTAAAGCGTCCGCTTTCATTCTGAATAGTCATAAATTTTAGAAATGTAGACGTTTCAACTCCGTTAGCGGAGTTTGAATGGTTTGAATTATATTTGTCTGGTTACCGTTTTTCTGCAAACTACATTACTACGGGATGACAACGCAAACCCCATCCTCCACTGTTCAACATCTTTTCAAGTTTACTTATTTACTTACCCTTAACGCAGCATGAGCCGCTGATCAACGTTGTATTTAGGACAAACAATACTTATTTGGTTTTGTTCTTTTCTGTGACCTAAATATATCTAGCCTCACATGGCGTCATGATTACACCTGCGAGATGATGAAAGTATTTTCACTTAACTTCTATCACATTTTGAAAGCAAGCGTGTACCCCGGAAGATATATTGATGCAAATAATGCCAACACAACTTGGTTGATTCTCAGTTGTAGCAAACTTCACTTGGCTGTGGTTGGCTGCTGTGTATTTTAGTGTGCAATTTTTGCGACCAACCCAAGGACGTTTTCATGATGTATAAATAAATGAGATTTGTCTGTTTGATTACATTTTGTTTGTTGAACGTACTTTCTACGCTATATCGAGACTTCTCTTTAGCCGTTTCGAATCAAGGTAGCCTACTTGGACGGCGTTTCATTGTCTCATTGGCATTTGACAACTTAGTTGAACTCGTCATATTTTTAAGCATACCTACTGACGAACCTAACTGTGATTTCGGAAACATGGATCTTTTCAAACTCGAATACTTACTAGTTCAGCAGCTGAAACTGATGCAAATGTTGACAGACATGAATATTTCCTCTTCCTCACCGCCCAGCACATCCGATGCAACCACAGCTTCATCAGTCGACGTCATTGCAAACGGCATAGCCAAATTCCATCATAATCCTGATGCAAATGTTACTTTTGACAAGTGATTCCGAGGTTATGAAGATCTATTCAAATTTGATTTAGCCCATCAGGATTATTCTTCGACGGTTCGGCTGGTACTTTGAAAGTTGAGTGCTAGTGAGCTTGACAGGTACGGCAATTTGATCTTGCCTTTGAACCCACTGAAACTTTCATTTTCTGAGACCAGTCAGAAACTGAACAAACACTTTGGCGACAACACGTCACTGATTAATTTTCGAAATCGATGTTTGAAGCTAATGAATGCAAACGCTTTTGATTGATGTATGAAGCCTTCATACGCATTTGTAGAACCTAGTGGCAAACGTTCATTGACGCTAGAACAAGATTCGAAACTCACCATTACCGATGAGGCTGACGAATATCAACGTCTCATTAATTTGAAACGAGACATAAATGTAAATCTTTGTGATAGGCCAAGCTGATCTGAAGCACATTTGGTACAGTGGCTTGCTAATAATGATAAAGGTGGCCTTTCTACATCTGGTTCAGCCAGGAGTACGAAAACGAAACCCCTACTGATTCCTGCGTCTTACGACAAAATGTACGAAACTGCTCGTTTAAAAAACATCAGTTCAGTAAGTGTAAGGTCATCGGTCATAATTATGGCGTTCTCCGGAATAGAAAGCCGAACCGATCCAGAAATGCCAAGAAGTCCGTTCCTAGATCCGGTTCCAGTACTTTGAGCCCGAAATAATCTTGACAAAGCTCATCACCAGGTGAGAGAAAATTCATTATTCCTAATAGTAACCGGCGTTCATGTAGATGCGACATCTGATGTCACTATCAAATTAGGCAGCGCAAGCTTGCAGCAGACAACACAGAAGCCTAGTACTGCATGCGGTAATTACGTCCGTTTGTTAGGACAATTGGAATGTAAAGTTGCTTTCCGACACTCATCGTTTACTAGGGTTAGTTGGAAAACGCTAGCTGACTTAAATTTACATGGTTTTTGATTTGTTCGACCGGCTCAAATTGGCGTTTATCCTTTTTAAAACCATATGCCACATGGAATCACGACTACAAGACTCAAAAGCATATAATAGGAATCTATGACAAAGTTTTCAACCGTTTTCCAACCTGCATTATGCCATGAAAGCGACACTTCGTTTGAAACCTGAGGCTAAGCTAGTTTTCGGTCAAAAGAGTCCCGTACCGTATGCAACATTAGCAACAGCAGACAGAGTTGAATCTCCTTCAACAACAGTGTTATTACTCTCGTTTCCTACCGTACTTGAGCAGCACCTATGGTCATTATTCAGAAGACCAACATCGCAATACGTATATGTGCTGACTTTTCTGCAGGTCCCAACGCAGCTCTGCAATAGCTTCATTATCCTTTGCCTGTCCCAGCAGATCTGTTCACTATGCTTACTTAATGAGAGAAAGTTTTTCGCCAAGTTCGATATAGCTGATGCTTATGTTCAAGTGGAAGTAGATGAATCATCAAAAGAGTTGCCTAATATCAATACTCATCGTGATTTGTTCCAATACAACCGTCTGCTCCATCTGTCTTCCAGCAACCAATGGATAATTTTCGTGTGTTTAGGTAAGGTGTGACATTTCAACGATCGACGTTTTCTTGCTCCCGACTTCCATTTGAGAGATGCAGCATCGCTGCCAAAGCTGGTTGTCCGAGGTTAACACCTAACTGCTATCCCGCCTCTCTACAGTAGACAGCACGGACCCTAAGTACCTGCTTTTAGTATTACTGATTTCGAACTGATCTACGTAGCATGATATAACCTGAAAGAATATATGATTCAGACAATAAAGCTTTGTCATCACTATCCGCAAGACCGACCACCCCATAAGTTGAGAGCCACTGTCTGGAAAGAATAGGCGCTCGTAACATAATTATATACTAAGTTAACAGATGATACAGACACATTGACATTTACACTGAATTGGTGCATTTCAGACTGATTTACATTTCAAATTTCAATACTGATAAGTAAGTGGATAACTGCTAATTTCAGTCACTTTGTTTCAGCATTTTAGTAACCAAAAACGACTGAAATTTCTCATTTACCACCTACGGCATGTTCCTAGGCTCAACTCCTTAGGTATTGGAAGGATGCTCTAATGAGCTTTATATTGAAATATGACAAAAGATTAAACGTGTCTTGCTACCGACCTATGAGTCTAACCAGCATAATAGTCAAGTGACTTGAAAAATTTTTCGAACTAATTTTCTAAATCATGTGATTTTATACAATCTCCTATCTTCTTATTAGCATGGCATTCGGAATAAGCACTCATACCCGCCTAACATTCGATTGTGGGAGAAGATTGTGCAACTGCTTTCGATAACAGGTTGTTTGTTGACATAATATCTACCAAATATCGACCAAGCACTTTGATTAGATTTTTTAGTGTAGGGATTTTGCAGAAATTATCAAGCTTTGAAGTAATAACAAAAAGTGATGGATATTTGACGGGTCTTTCCAAACCCCCTTGTGACGAGCGTATAAAAACCGTAGACTCAGAATAACCCTAATGAAGCAATCGGTATGTTGAATCACGATCCGCATGTAACTGCGTCTCAACATTTTGCTGCCTGCAGAAAAAATCAACTCCCAAGTACTGTAAGAAGGTTCGAAAACCGCAATCAATTAGGACTTAGAATATTATTCTTTTTTTTCACATTGACTGGTCAAAGACAAGAACACCTTTTTCAAACAAGTGGTTAAATTTGCATAAGTGAAATCTTTGCAGTTGAATTTGGATCTTTGACAAAAAATAATCAGCACGGATTAACACCATAGATCGAAAAATCCTGTACCCTGAATAATGAAGCAGAAAATGTATGCCGACGTTTACAAGTTCGAAATAAAATTACGTACAGTAAAATATATTGAGCATTTTTTAATGATAATGTCAGCTGTTCAATTTGTACATCCGTTATCGTCAGCCAATTTTCTATATCCATACATATGAAAGTAATTAATGGTATACATTTGACGGAGTAATAGCAACTCAAAAAAATGGAATTCTGTTTATTATCAATAATGTTCACAAATTTCATTACTGAACGGTACCATGCCTTCATTTACATGTTGACGAATAATAGTCAAGCTTAGAATTAAGTATAAAATTCTTTCGGTAATAGTATATTTTTATATGTTCGACATAATATCAGGTTTTTTTAAGGATACTAAAAGTGTGAAGCAATTTGACGATTCAATTTTGCACTAAAATGTATTGTTAGTAACGGTTTCAGTAACAGAACTCGTAATAGAGCCCTTCTGAAGTAACTACCAGTCCCTCGCTCGAACTGTTCATAAAGTTGACGGCTCCTGCTTTGCAGAAATCCAACCTATACAGAGAAACGGTAACCAGAAAATAATTTGCTAGTCGTTGGTATATGCTCTGTTTGGGGTAACAGGCTGAAGTAAGTTAGGAAAGTAAGTACGTTTCGTTGACATTATCAATTTGAATATGATTTCAGCCAATTATGATGGAGTTTCAAACTCTGAACAGAATGTAACGTCTGTATTGTTCTTTAGAAAAGTATCATGGAGACAAACCGAAATCGTATAAAAATGCCAAAAATCATTGGGAATTACGCTCTTGCAATTCGAAGAGTAAGTCAGTTCTCAATCATTATTGATCGACAACTGAAGTGCTTGTCTCTATAGCCAGCCTCAACAGTATTCCTTATATTTCAAGCGTACACAGTTTTGATACATAAAACATACTAAACCATATCACACTTTCGATCGACATAATTGAATAACACATCAGCCAATTAAAAATGGCGGTGAATAAGAGAGATTGTGACTGAAAAATAACCATTAGGCTAGGAGTTGTACATCATGCAAAACTAGTTAGTCCTTCAATCAGTAGTAAACCAATACTTGAATCATCCTCCAGATTTAACACCTCAGTTCAAAAATTGCAACTACTTGTTCTTTAGTTTAAACAGGAAGTTATATATTGATGAACACCTTGAAAATGCTTCTTAGCTTTTGTACATTTTTTGTTTGACTGAGTATTTGAAACTAAACAAATCTTTGATTCCTATTTATCTAGATATGCATCGAGAACAAAATTGTATAAGAATTTTTTATTTTGTTGTCTTTTATCGAACATTCTTTGTCAAATATTCTTTAAAAGTTCACGAATAATTTCATGTCTATTGGTGATCATATCTATGTTTACATAACTAATTGAATTTGAAAAAAAGTGAATATTTTCAATATTATGTGTGAAATAGTTTTGATGTATAATGCAGTTTCGTTTAAATCGTTTTTGATCAATATACATATGTGTTGGCGTATTCGATGATTCGCCATATTTACTTTAAATTGCTATTTTCTTCTGAAAGGGTAAAGAAATTTTACTGCTCTGAAACGTGGTTGTGATTTTGTTACGTTTTCTATGCTAGATGTTTTGTTTCAGCAGCTTTCATTATGCCCTGGAACAACGTCATCAGCACAAAAGGCCGATAGAAGTGGATTATTCGAATTTTCACGCATTCCACTTATTGCTTGTTTTGTTAACCTTGATCTTGATTGCTTTTCGTTGACCTTGAACCTGTCATTACTTGCGATTTTCTTTCTATTCTCTCACCTACTACATTATTCTCTTCTATAAATATTTACAAATGATCCTGTCTCACCACTCGTTCTTGTGTTTGCATTCTCGAATCTATCATCATCGTTGTCGGTTAAGTCCTGTAAAGCGTATGCATAACCACGACTGCACCTTCGAGACATGTTTTGTGGAGTAGGATTAGGTTGTAAGCAATCTAGGGGCGACCAAATCGACAGATTTACTGATTCATATTAGTTCGCGTAGACAACTTAGTTGTCTTTGATAGACAATAGTAAACTATGGTTAGGGACTTTGAATAACATGTCTCAAGATCGCTTGTAACGACGCATCTGCATCCATTTTTGTCTTATCTTAAACTGCAATCATTCGAATCGCTGATGACCTTCCATGTCTCTTTCAGAATTGTGTCACTAGATACTATTTATCGAAATATATCTCCGAAACCTGATCTTTTTTATTAGCGGTAATACTGCCACTCTCTCTAATACAACGGGATTTTGAATAGACCATTTGATACGGCACTTTGTACGGATATAACTACGTACCCAAATATATTTGTAAGTGATAGACTGACTGATGTCAAGCAGCAAACGTTTATGACAACTGTGCAGATCGAAAATAGATATAGTAAATATGCTAGTAACATATTGACGAACTTCAGTCAGAACAAGTAAATTAATTAAATGTTGCGAATACATGTGAATTCCGACAAAGTAAAATTTGCTGCTGAACGAAAATGATTGAAGAAGACACAAGTTACCGATTACTAGGAAGTAATATATTTATTATGTATAAAAATATAAATATATAAACATTTTTTTAGTAAGTATTTTTAACATGATGACTAAAGTTCAACAGCAACTGAATCGAATCTTTGTTCTCCAACCTGCGTCAAATGTTTTCCAGTGATTTTATTCACTATAAAGTTGTATCTTTTCATTTCATTGGATAACTACTCGGTCTCTCGCAAAATACCAGCATGCGATGTACATTCATCAATGATCGCTCTGATTAGTAGAAGGGTGATAAGCCTCTTGACCTCAAGAAAGCCCATCTTTTACAATGAGATGTCATGGTTTTTCTAAACAGTTACCTTCTAAATCCCAGGGCGGAGTTTTAATAGTTAGAATTTTCTGGCTAGAGTCAGGTTTCCAAAGTATGTGGTCAAATACTTCATTTGTAGCAGTGTCTTTTTTATCCGTGATCCACACCGGCATTAATCCCAGAGGGGCTCCAGGCGGAAGAAGCTCAATTCAAGTGTGTTCTTTTAAATGACATAAGGAAATATAGAAAGAACAAATTTTATTACCTTTCTTAAAAATACATGTAACGCTTTAAACACAGAGAATAAGATTTTCACACATTCACATATCAGTTCAACGTTACCAGTCTTTTGAATGTCAACAATTCCTTAAATCATCAGTGTTCAGTTTGTTTACAATGATGCAGGTAGCATGAGACATAAATTCTTAAAATGTAAGTAACTTTATTAATTTAAAAGTATTAATTTTTTCATTGGTATATTCAGAAATTTAAACCGGTTACTGTTTTAGTAATATGTAGTTATCTCCACTAGTCAGTAAGTTTACTGTTGAACAATAATTCAATGTACAATAAGGATATTATTCTATATTGAAACATTTATAACTGACTGTGTAGGTGAGAAAATTCGGTCATCGGGATATAAACAATATTACGGGTTTCATCTCTTCCTGTATATCTAGTTTCCAATGTCAATGAATGAAAATCCGAAGCATTATGTCACTAACTGATATCAATTTTAAAATAAATAAATATTCATGAAAACAATTTATTTCATATAAAACTGATGATAATGATTTCGGTATTCTTATGTTTGTAAACATAAATCCGATCAAAGGGAAAACAGTACTGGTGAGTAGCCTTTTCCGAATATTGTTCATGGTTGACTGTTTATTCACTGATAGTATATCAGGGAAAAATGAATATTAGCACCAAAATAAACTTACAAGTCATGTAAACAATATGATTGATAAATAAGTAATGATAACATGTTTCATGATGGAAATGACAATGACTTGTTGGGTTGAATAATAATTGAACTACTTCATTTTCCCCATTGCCACTGAACGACAGAATGACAAATTTAACATGTACTCAACTAAGAACTCATAAAACCACGAAATCTAGAGTAATGACTGTTAGTGGGACATAGATGGAATTAAAGCACGACTACGTTGCTGCGCGCTGATTGGCTAAATTCCTATCCAATCAGCGCCTGATCGAAGCTTGGAGAACAGGATAGAAAATTCTCGTATTATTAGCTGCATGCTGATTGGTCAAGTCCAATCAAGTCGATCACGTGAATTTTCTTACAGAAGCTTTCTCATGTAAAGGCTATAAATAGACTAGCGTTGTATTTATTCTTTGCCTTCTTACTTTCTTTGCCTTGGCTTTCGCCATCACCTCCGGCTTTTTATTCTTTGCTATTTTGGAATATAATCTTTACCGTTCAACCGTGTTTTGATTTGGGTTACTTGGCCAGTGTTTTGTGTCACGAATACTAAGCAATGAGATTTAGCCGGGAATTATCTTAAGTCAGTGTTACAACAGTGGCGACGGAGAAAAAAGAAAAAATTTCAAGATGCCTATTTCAGATGATCAGCTTAACCGAATACTACAACAACAGCAAGCACAATTAGATGCACAAATGCGGTTGTTGGAGACCCTAACTCAACAGCTCAACATCCAGTGTTCGAGTCCACATACTATTTTAAATACGTCTTGTGAAGCAGTGGCAAACAGCATACCAGAATTCGTCTATAATCCCGAATGTGGAAATACTTTTCTGAAGTGGTTCAAACGTTGGAAAGATACATTTAGAATTGAATTCGGCAATCAAGATGACGCTTGGAAGACTCGATTGTAGCTGCATAAGTTGGGAAGTAATGAGTATGCACGTTACGCTGACCACATACTACCGAAGTTACCCCGAGAGCTCAGTTTCGAGGAGACAGTAACTCAGCTGTCAGATATTTTCGGCGAATCATCATCATTGTTTAGTATTAGATATCGGTGTCTAAATCTGGTGAAACACGAAGATGATGAATATGCGGTTCTTTCAGACGTCGGTAACAGAGAATGTGAACGTTTCAAGTTACGCTCGTTGACGGAAGACCAATTTAAATGCTTAATATTCATCAAAGCTCTTCCGTCACCGCAAGATGCTGAAATCAGAACAAGACTTTTGATTCGAATGGACCAAGACCCAAACGTTACACTCAAAACGTTGATAGATGAGTGTAAACGACTACAAAGTATCAAACACGACGACTTTTTGATCGAACAGGTAAATTCCAATTTAACCAGCGGTAGTGTCAATGCTATTACTAGGTTAAAGGTACAGAAGCCGAAAACATTTTGCAACAAACCAACGACGGTGTGTCGGTTATGTGCTGATTGGCACTGCGTATGGTTTTGTCCATTTAAAAAACATAACTGTCAGATGTGCCATAAGCGTGGACATAAAGAAGGCCATTGCCAACGAAATGGTACGTCTCAGCCCAAGAAGTAGCACAAATGTTCTCGACATGTGATGAAATAAGCCGAGTCTAAATCACTTTCTCTCGTAGCTGCTTTCCAAACAGACTATAACGTTCGGAGAAAGTATGTGACTATCCAGATGAACCGTGTATCAGCTCCTTTTCAAATCGACACGGCACCTGATATCACCTTCATGTCTAGAGAAACGTACCACTTGCTGGGAAAACCGCCAATGAAGCCATCTAAGAAAACAGCTAAAAGTGCTTAAGGTGGTGTGCTAAAACTGTTCGGTGAGCTGCAGTGTTAATTTTCCTTCAACGGAAAAAATGTACAGGAATATGTAATCTGATAGAACTGACAAACCTTGATCTTCTTGGTCTAGATATGCTAGACAAACTGGGAATAATGGATGTAGCCATTAACAGTGTCTGCAGAGTGTCGTGTTCATCATTGAACACTGCGGTACTTGTAAAGAAGACAGGTGAAAGAATACGTGAAAAACTGAAGGAAAAGTTTGCCACTGTTTTTCATAATAATCTTGGCCTCTGTACCAAGATGAAAGCTCACTTACCATTGAAATCAGATGCGAAACCTATTTTTCGTCCTAGACGCCCTGTATCATATGCCACTCTTGAGCTAGTCGATCAATAACTTAATCGCTTAAAACAGGCTGAGGTAATCCAACCAGTCAACTACTCTTCATGGGTCGCACCGATCGTAGTGATTAAGAAAGCTAATGGAACTATACGCATTTGTGCCGATTTGTCAACTGGTTTATATGCTGCAAAGATGTGTATCAGTATCCATTACCAATTCCTGAAGATCTGTTTGTCAAGCTTAATGGTGGTACATGTTTCGCGAAAATAGACTTCTCCGATGCCTATCTACAAGTGGAAGTAGATGAAGATAGTAGAGAGCTCCTGACTATTAACATCCATCGAGGGCTATTTCAATACACTCGTCTATCATTTGGCATCAAGACCGCACCGGCTATTTTTCAGCGAATAATTTTGATGTCATCCGTCCTACACCAGCTTCTGAGCCTCAGCGAAACCTGTCGATGGAGAAGCAGTTCAGTCGACACCATGGGGCAAAAAGACGATCATTTGCAGTGGGTCAGAAAGTACCTGATATGGACTATCGTGGAAAATATCCTGCATGGACAGCTGGTCGCATTTTAAAAAAGGAAGGAAATGTGATTTATGAGGTGTCAGTTGGCTCAGAAGTTTGGGTACGTCATGCTAACCAATTGAAAGCAACTTTGAAAGCCAGCAACGGGACTCGATACCGAATACCCCTTGACGTTCTGCTGGACACCTTCGAAATCAAAACGCCCGAAACACACAAGTCAATTTATGTGCAAGCAAAGAGTGACACAACTTCCTTATTGCTGAGAAGATGGTTCAATCGAAAGTACAAGCCAGTCACTCGGTTGCAGTTGGACCTTAACACCAGATCCTACGAATCTTTTCAAAGGGAAGGTGTTAGTGGGACATAGATGGAATTAAAGCACGACTACGTTGCTGCGCGCGGATTGGCTAAATTCCTATCCAATCAGCGCCTGATCGAAGCTTGGAGAACAGGATAGAAAATTCTCGTATTATTAGCTGCATGCTGATTGGTCAAGTCCAATCAAGTCGATCACGTGAATTTTCTTACAGAAGCTTTCTCATGTAAAGGCTATAAATAGACTAGCGTTGTATTTATTCTTTGCCTTCTTACTTTCTTTGCCTTGGCTTTCGCCATCACCTCCGGCTTTTTATTCTTTGCTATTTTGGAATATAATCTTTACCGTTCAACCGTGTTTTGATTTGGGTTACTTGGCCAGTGTTTTGTGTCACGAATACTAAGCAATGAGATTTAGCCGGGAATTATCTTAAGTCTACGGGGGGTACTGTTTTGTGCAGAATGATCTAGTTTACAGCTTATACAACAGGAAGATCATTATACTCATGTCAGTTACACACTAAAGCCTCAATATGCATTTTCAGTCAGTCTTATTAGTTCTTATCAGGAAAATTGGAGTAGCACAAACGAGCAAAGAAACATATCTGCCATTCATTGATATCTCATTGATTTTGCTATTTATATACATAGAATTTCGTTCACCAACAACAACTAACTGCAATGAATAACGCCAACATCAAAGTGGCACTCCAGGACAATTCGAATTATGCCGATCCAACACCAATTAGAGACATCAGCTTGTTAACGTGGAGAAAAACGTATGTATCTGCGCAGCATCACTGACAATCAATGTAAATCTGATGCAGATGAGTAGGCGCGGATCGTAAAAGCAAAGGTTGCTTTTCTGCAGCTGAAATGATTCTGAAAATCATGATAACTATTAACCAACACCAATACAGAATTCAACAGAGTTCTTCCTCATGAGACAGAAAATTTATAATCTAAAAGATACAGGAAATAATTACCTTCGTCTACGCACATGTGTTGTCCAGACATCATCAACAGCAGTCTACATGGGGTGAGAGAGAGAAATCTGATTCCAGTGGAGGAAGGATTCATGGCGAAGCCCTAGATGTAGTTAGAACGCACATTGTAGAAGCCCTCTAATACGATAGAAGACGACCATTCACTTGAAGGACGGAATAAAGGAAGAAAAAAATTGCAGTACGCCGAGGATTATAGTCAGACATATGAAGAATGAGCAGGAATTAGGCATAACTGGAATGAAAGAATCAAGGTAGTACAGGCTGATGCATAGTGCACTACTGAGGGTAACAGGGGCCAGTAGATAATGAAATTTCTTTCAGTGATCTACCAATAAATTTGTTTCTGTTTCTATTCATTTACGAATAACTACGAATGTTTCGGTCTTTTGATCATTTTCATCAAATACAGAATTCGAATTTTACATACAATCAAGATTAAGATCAATTGTATCTGCAACATATCAGTAAATTACAGTTTTTCAGCGACAGTTGTTATTCCGTAACAATGACATTTTCATACTGCACCATTAAACGTACCTAATGAATCCATAATAGAATGCAAAACAACAGTAGGAAAGCGATAATAAATCGTAACCATAATCTGTTTGATGCTGGTCAAGGTTATTTCACATGTAGTTGAAAGTAGCACAGAAATTACACACATTGAATTCCTTTTGGTGATTAGACTTTATCGATTTCATGTTAGACTCTGACTTCTACACCAAAAAATATGAAGGTTTACTGTCGAGGTTCTGACCAGTAGACCTAATTTATAATTTGGATCTCGTTCACAAATTATTTATTATGGAAAATTCGATCAAATTCAATGATGTTCCATAATCTAGAACAACGAAAATGGTTTGTTGTTGTTATTGCCGATCTCAAAAACCACTTGATTGTGGTTGGTCCAGTGCTTCCTTCACACATTAGTTGCTTTTTATACTCGAAATACTTATTGGAGCTGCTCGAGTTGAATGGATGATACACATACCTAATTTTGCAAAGAAAGTATCCTAAACACCCCTTCCCATTCATCAAGTTCATCAGGGAAAGGTGGAACTTTGACAGTAACTAAGTGAATACTATTTTGATGAATGTTTCGATGCATTACTTTCGTTTGACTTGATAATTTTCTGAAACCTAGCGATATATTTGGTGGTGAAATCATACCACCTACAATTATTCAGTAACTCAAAGGGTTAGCAGCATATGGCCCTTTTAAGTTTTCTCAACAATCGACGAATGACAATTCACATAATTATTCAGAAACTGAAATGTTCCTGCCAATAAATCACGTTAAGAGCATTGCCTGTATACCATTTCTGAAATATCCGTTAATTGTTTATATGTAGTCTGTTTTTACAACCTGTTTACGTTCGCAAACATTCGCATCATTGTATTCTTATACTTCAACTATTAAGCCAGAATATCTTCTCCCCATAACTCTAGTTTATCCTCTTTTTCATTTTGTTTGTTCAAAATTGTTTGTAAGACACTGAGAGACTGACTACAAGAAACTTTTCACGACCTTACAATCAGCCAAATTTACCGAAATTACATTTATGAATCTATCGTTGTTTGGCCGTCTATAGAAACCTAAATTCAATGGACTGCCGTTTTATACTACCAAAGGTCTCATCTGAAGTGAACATCTAATAATGATGGAATCGTGGTTCTAATATTATTCATAATTCTGTCATGGAAAATAAAAAAATGCACATTTTACTTTTATCATTATACTGATAATCTGATCAATTTGGTTAGCTGTAAATTACTTTTATATTCAGTTATTTCTGTAAGCTTTTCTTCTTCAGTTTATCGGCCATCTTGGATCAGCACTCCCCATCTAGCCGTCAACCTGATTTGATTCATGAGGTACAAATTAATTCATGTGCAGAATTACCATGCTCACCTATAAATCTGAATTCAATCACAATTATGAGGTTATCGATAGTCATCAATCAGAAGCTTACAAGAGGATGTAAAATATAATCTCAGGCCTCCTCGTGGAAATCACTAGTGAAATTGTTTGTGTATACGGTTTTTTCTTTGTTGTCAGAGTATGTCAGGAGCTCTGCTGTAGCTAGTCGTAGGTATGCAACATATGTGCAATGTGTTTCACTTATTCCATGTACTATGTATCTTTTCGCTTCTGCCGAAACATCTATAACTCTCGGTCTTCCATTATTCACGAATACTCCGTATACGTATGATAATAATTAATATAGTTCTCAAAAAAAGTATCCGTCACATGACTTACACAGGAAAACGGCTTCCATTCTGAGTCATCGTAAATTTTAGAAACGAAGACGTTTTAACTCTATGAGCATAGTTTAAATTGAAACGTTTTTCATCAAATTACCATTCAACGATTTGAGAATAGTTACCACTCCCCAAATGCTCTATTTTCGTCCATGCTTACTTACTTACTATATTACTTTTGCATAATACCCATAATGGAGTATAGGCAACTGATCAGCAAGGTTTCTTGGACAACCAATACTTTTTCGGTTTCACCAATTTATGTTTTTAATTAAATGTTATGCTTACACTTGAGGGATAATGAAAGTTTTCTAATTTTCGATTGCAGGCTTATTTGACGCTATAGCTAACAAGCCGCATATAATTTCAAAAAAATGTGTTTCGATTCAAGATATGATCCCACTCGCCCAACCTCATTCTACTGGTGTTCAAGCAAGCGTGTAAACAAAGAAGGCAAAATAATGCATAGATTACCAATACAACTTCGCTGAATAATAATTTTAGAAGATCTCGCTCCTATGATCTGAACAAATGGAATGTGGAGAATCATTTTATTTGAAGTTTGTTATAATGCGGCTCCATTATCACCTTGTTGATCTGTACTTTCAGTATTCGAACAAATTTGAACGTAATATTTCTTTTACGCGAACATTATTTGATTTTCGCAAGTGACTGCAAACTGCTGAAACCTTAATTTCTGATTCGCAATTTTTTAACGTGCTGGTTTTCGTTCAGATATTTTAGCTTACAGCATGCTCCACTGTCCACTTTATGCAAGTATCTCCGGAAAGATTGATTCTTATCAGCAAACGAAGTCACTAACTAATTTTCTTTCCATGAAGAATTAGCCTACGTTAGGGAATTACATAAAACCGGTTTAAATGTAGTATGTGACTTTATTCAAGGGTTCATCCTTCGCCTTGTGGTCTTGATTCAATGCAGGACTATAGATGGCATTCGGAGCACTTAATCTACTCTATATTTTACAGATAGTTATATATTTTTCTATCAGATTGTGTTTTCTTATGAACTTGTTTTCCTGTTCACGTAAATGAATCACTTTTGAGTTAGGATCCTCGCTTTTAATATTGAGGTAATTGAAATTTTTCAATGTTTTTGGCTAAATTTTATGATAATAAATCTGAGTAATACTCAGTCACCGTTTTATCAAAATACTAAATTATTAATGTTTGGTATTTATTTATGTAACAGAATTTTCAAAAACCCTGAGTTACAATATTTGCGAACAAATAATAAAAGTGCAACCTTGAATTACAGATCAACTCTGCTGGTTATATAATTAGCGATAACCTGGAAAATCTTTCAACATTTATTCAAGCGTATAACTTTATTACAATTTTCGTTATGATATAGACACTATTTTCTAGCTATTCACATTGTCTTATTATTGTTTACATCGAAGATTCAGTCACTGATCATCAGTGAAACCATGCGGTCATTCAATCAGAAAACAATTACAAGAAGATGATATGCTAACGTAAAATGATGTTGAGATAGCCATCGAGAAGCCAACTGGCACATGGTCGATTGACGAACTTATCGAATAAATGTTTAAATATTCAATGGCAGTTGATAGAGAACGTTTAAGGTTAAACGTTTAAAAACTTCAATGGAGATATCAATTATATATAATTGTATAAATACGCAGGTTTTTGTATATTTTTGACTCCGTCAACAGGGGCACTCCAAAATCTTCCGTCTTCTAATTTTACAACGGTGCGGAGGTTCTAACGTTCCGGTGCCGTCATATATACAGTGGTTTTTTGTCGTTACTCATGTACAAAAGCTAACATTTTAGATAAGTGATTAAATCACTGATCATCAGAGAAAACACATGAACATTTGATCAGAAAACATTCACATAAAGATGACATACTAAAGACAAATGGTGTCACCTCATTCCTATCGCTTCTATTTTAGTATCAAAACCTACTTTATGAAAACTCATCTCACTAGAACACTAAAAGGTAAGTAAGGGAGTAATTCTCAGTAAATCAATATGAAACGAAGCTTAAGTGTTTCAAATGAAATTTTCCTACACTTAAAATGGTGAATATATTAGAAATATCACTCTCAAATATGTATGCACACAATTTTAATGAGTTGATAATTTTTTTACTTACAATCAAGTTACAAAATAACGTGTCTTTATCCAATGTGATGAAGAGCACATCGAATAAACTTGTCTAATGATTTTCAGCATACTTCGGGTGACTTCGAGAACGTGAGATGAAGGATTCAGAGAATGTTTGAGTATCAAAAATTTATATGGGGTTCCTGTACACTAAGACAGACACTGGAGCAAAGGTTTCTTCTGTTTTCGTTTGGCTTTTTACTTTCGACCTATAGAGCGAACACTGTACTTCTGATGCCTACAGTAATATAGCGTATTCTATGTATCTAGTAGCAGTAGTAACAATGTTATTTCAATATAACAGATGATTGAATTAAAAGTGAAATGATAATAATTTCACATTTGCTGACCTGATTACTCTTCCTCTGGACGGATTTCTTTCCCTGTCAGCGTTTACGCCGCTGATTGAAGTTTAGCTAAACATCTTATATTTAATGGTTTCTAAGTGTTTTACGTCATTCTAACTCGTGGGACAGCTGTTCCTTGTACGTTTGTCCCATGAAATTTTGTTCAAACTCGACATGTTTTATATCAGTTTGCGCGGTTTTCGTTACTATTAGACACAATGACCAGCTGTAATGAGGTTTTATTGCATCATCATAGGGAGATGTTTTCTCTGTCAGGAATTTAGACACTATAATCGTCTTCAAGGTCTCATGACGTGCGGTCTTACAAAATGTGTTTTTTTCATTACCGAATTAACGGATAAGTGGACAAACGGTTCGACATGCTGAGCTTGTTAACTCAATATATCTCAATCATGCTGTGAGTCACTTTGATAAATGCAACACAAAAGAATAAAAGTCTTCAGTTAATAATGTTTTTCATCCCTTTGTATTTTCAATAAAATATAATCAAAAATAGAACACAAATCTAGTCACTTGGAAGAAGACTAAAAATAGCAAGTTACTGTCTACATTTTCTACTAGTTACATAGATCAATAAATAAGTACATCGTAAGCATATTCATTTTCATAATCTGTATAGTTATAAGAATAAAGGGACAATAAATATTAAAAAATTTGGTTTACAGGCATTCGAAGTTTATTTACGCAACATATTTAATAAACACAGTTATGGACCCAATTTGAAAAATAGCTACTGAAGATATAACTTTTATTCCTTTTTTTTCTCATTTGAAAAGTCCATCATTCGATACAGGACTGATTGAATTTATTTTATTGATTCTGTAAGAGTATTGCTGACTGTGTTCTGAATATGAGTGCATATTTTTCAGATCTTCTAAACTACTTATATGGCTGAAATATGCCCATCGCATATTGCTTTAGGTGAAAGTTTGGAATGAGTTTCTGATGATAACTGTACACTTAAACTTTTCATTGCCAGCAGAAGCGAACAATTTTTATTTGTAACCGTATTTCACTGAAACATCTAACTTATGTTTACAAAAAGGATTATATATTTATGTTTTCAGAAAATCTTTTAACAAATGCTTTCTACTGCTAATAAATAAAAGCCAAAAGGTGTTTGAAAAAACTGATAACCTATGATTTATCTCACGAACTGAGTACCCCCAAATTTGTTAACTAGAGTAATCGATAAGACCAATCATCTATTGGGAAATTGTTATCTCACAAAGTGCGTATTGTGGTATTCGTCTGTATTCAAAGAAGTATTATTTTGCCTTATAACTATCTAACTGTACATAACTGAACTGAATCACATTTTAAACTTATATCATGTGTATATTTTATGACTGTTATATCAAATCATTCAGACTGAACATAAAGTTTTCTTTTTCTGCAATAAATTCATTATTTGTATGTGTACATCTAAACAAGTTTAAAAAAAGATCCTTCAGTGACTAGATGTAATCAGATGATGCTAACAGACTAAGTCTTAACTTACACAAATCTAATAATCTGCCAGCTAAAATGATGAAAGTTGATAAGCCAATTTTGTAATTAGGTAGATGTTTCTAGGCACGGAGAAACGTAATTTATCACATTTCAATAGACTCGATTGTAACGTATCAAAAATCACTTGATCTAATCTGATCTTTATTATGAAATTCAATGCTGCTTATTGATTTTTACATTTATCTGACTGGTACCGAAATAGAGTTTATTGAATGACAAACTAGTTTGTTTTGTCATACTGTTAAACGATTTACCTATCGCTGAACAGAATCAACTGAGGAATGCGAAACTGGATGGTTGAAAACTCTGTTTCTGTTTTTAATAGCAATAAGTTCTTTTGTTATTTACAAATGAACCATTTTTCTTAGAACTCCAAAAAAAATACTGAGAAAACCGGCTGACACAACCAACTAACTAGTCTTCCTCCACTTAATGACTGTCAACATATGAGATAGATAGTTGAATTTATTGACATAACTTTTCTTGTTGGTGAACGAAACGCTATGTATATAAATAAATGTAAATGAATTGATAGTTTACTTTGGTAGTAGATGTTAGTTTATTTACATCTACTTGTAGAGAGATACACTCCGAGAATAAACAGTGAATAATGAACAATGATAATAAAAGGATACTTACCAGGATTGTTCTCCTTTTGATCTGATTTATGTTTTCGAACATAAGAATACCGAAAGCATAATCAGCAGTTTTATATGAAATAAATCGTTTTTATAAACATTTATATTTTTTAAAAATGAAGTCATTTAGTAACTGGGTTTCGCATTTTTATTCAGGACCGCTGACCGAAGTTTCTCACTTACACAATCAGTATTAAATGTTAGAATATTATGGTTATTCAACACTGAATTAATGATCGACAGCAAAATTACTGACTTTTTGAGATAACTGCATAATAAGTAAACGGTAACTGGTTTCAATTTCTGAATATGCTAATGAAAAATTATAACTATTATTTTTTAAAAGTTACTTACATTTTAGGAAGTCACTTTTATTGATATCTGTATCATTGTTAACAAATTGAACATTGAGGATTTTCGGAATTTTAGGCAGTAAAAAGACTAGTAATGTAGAACTGGTGTATGTGTGTTTAAGTATCAAAATCACATTCTCTTTGTTCACATCGTTACATGCATATTAAATTTGAAATTTCGTCTTTCCACATTTCTCTATTTTATTAAAAATAACACACTTGAATGAGGCTATTTCCGCCTGTAGATCGTTCTGTATCACGGATCTAAGGACACTGTTGTACAAGGAGTAATCGACCAGATAACCTGGAAACCTGAGTCTCGCAAAACTGGCGAATTTTAACTAATAAAACTCCTTTGGGATTCAGTAGCTGTTGCGAGCGACCGAGAAATTATCCGATGAAAAGATACAACGTGATAGTGAAATGAATCAGTGGAATACATCGGACTCAGGTTGGACAACGAAGAATCATTTCAGTAGATGTTCCATCGTGCTCTGGCCATGAAGAAAAAAATGTCACACATGCTAATCGGTGGCAATGATACTATCCAAATACATCTGGAAATCACAGACAGGGTTGGAAACTGAAGGACTCAGGATCATCAAAGCATGTTTCAAAAAAACTAATATGGCATTACAATGATGGTGATACTATGCTACATGATTGAGGAATTGAGGAACGATTGTATAAGATGCTGCAGTCAATCGACGAGACCTACGTGAAACAATTGAATGGTTAGGTAATATGGGAAATGAAGAAACCATGAACCGACATGTACGGAGAGAATGTGGTGTAAAGGATGAGAAATTCGAAAAATTACGTGGCACCAACAAGCAGATTTTAGGAGGCTGTATAATCCAACACAAACTCAAAGAGAAAACCGCATGGATTTCAGCCAACTATGCTACACAGAATCGAAATCGACCATATCTACGTCAATTGGCATCCTAGCAAGATAATGGACGATGTGATAAGAAAGATGGTAGCCGATATAAGATGAAATTCTCACCTAGTGCTGGCCGAAATGAAAGCGAAACTCAAGAAGCACAGGTGAACGGCACCACAATATCACTGCAATTTCTAAGTGTTTTTCTTTGGGATAATGAAAAACTGAATGATTTTATTATTTTTCATAGCCGCGAGATTCAAGACTTTCTATTTATTGGAGAATCCATTACCATGGACAAAAATTGGAAAGCAATCGATGAAGCAAACACTTCAACATATAATGAGGTTCTTTGATTGATTCTATTTTTAATTGTTTATGAAGCTGTCACACTAAATGTCGATTAAAGTTATTGTTTAGTCCTTTTGAGCATTGTCATTGTTTAGGCAATCGGAATATTACATACAATCAGGACTGTGATCAGTATGATCTGAAACACATCAGTCAACTACAAAGAGTTCAGTGACAATAATTATTTAGTAACAATGAATTTGTACTACGCCACAAAACGTACGTAATAAATCTGTAGCGAAAATGCAAAACATGTGTGTGAATGTATTAGATAAGAAAAGATCTGAATAAATTGCTGGTTTGAAAAGGATGTACATTTTTTATGCTATCTCCTGTTCTGTTCAATCTTTGGAAAATCCCGCTACCAGTGCATGCTAGTATTTTGATGAATCTGACGAAACACTTGCTTCGGAAGAGTTTGACTGAGTTGTCCTATGAAATGTCATTGAATCGAACAGTTGACAGACAATAGCAGAAATAATGTTACTCGAAATGACAAAAGTCAGTCAGTTCAAGGACATAAAAATATAAACGTTTTTCACTTCCTTATATCACTAAAAAGTTTATGTCATTCAATCAGGAATCAACTGGAAAATAACCGTTTATAATGAATGAACCATCATACAACTCTGTTGGTTAAATGTCCAATATTATTATCTAATAAATCGCTCATTGGTGCATACTTACAACTGTTTCAATTGTCACTTAGCAAAACTGCAATACTCTACTTTAACTTAAAGATAACAAAGACAGTGTAGAAGAGAAATGTCTTTCTCAAATTCACCAAAGATTCACTTCTCGCATAGACAATAATCCATCTGATGGAAAAGCAGTGTCTGTGTAAAACTGTGAAAGTTGGCTCAACTTACATCTGGTGATGTTGCCTAAACATGATTGCGAACAAGTATTACTTAGGTAAAAACTCAATTTGTGATCAATCAAATTACCAGAAAATCACTGTTGGAATGTGAGTAATGACTTTTCATTCTGTGGATATAACAAGTTACCAATCAATGCGAATGATAATTTATGTCCAGTTGATTGTTGAACTGATATAAATAATTATCTCCATTTGAATTCTTTCATGTTTGTTGTTGGATACATTCTTTTTTCATGTGAGGTTAAACCCTGTGTAGGAGAATTTGTAAGAAAGTCGTTGAAACTAACGTACGATATATGTTTTGAGTGTATATTGAATGAATACTACAAATCAGCTCGAATTTACACGGAATCAAATGTGAAGTAATATGAACATACAATGATAAAAGCTGGTGCAGAAAAAAAAGGAGCGAGAAAAACTCACACAATACTTGTACGGGTCTATCTATAATATAGAGGGTTGAAAAGAATCATGAAACGTGAGAACCCTTAATGAAGTGCATATTCAAAGTGTTTCTTTCAGCAAAGCCAAGTTAATGTAAAGGGACGTTTCTAACGGAGATGGATAATATATGAAAGCGAGGCACAAACACTGGGTCACAACAGCTGTATCCACAATTGTTTTGTTTTCTGGTCATCATCATTCCCTGGTAATCCCTAACTATTGACGTTCCACATAACAGTGATTGTGAGTTTATTTATTTGTCTTCTTTCTCAGTTATATGTATTAAGGTTCAGTGATGAAGATAATTATTAATAAAGCATACTCATTTTCCTGAGAGCTCTGATGCTCATTGATTGCAGAATTACCATCACTTTATTTTTTTTCAATTTTTTCATACCTACGTACACTGCCTCATCAGGAGATATTGGCATGTCTTCGTTCATGTAGAATGATGTTTCAGGATGATTACACGTGTGGTCTTTGTTCTTGCTGTCTATGTCAGATCGTTTGAAAAGTAATGTAACTACACTCAAGGGCCGTAAGAATGTTATGAATTTAGATCAATCTTGAAAGTTCTTCAGTTGTCGGCAGAGTTTATTTTGTTTGATTCCTTTGGGTGGTGCAGTTCTTGATTGTAGAATGTTCGAAGTGCAATCGTGACTGGTAGTCATGTGAAGTCATGTGAAATCAACTTTCATTGTTGTTGTGCAGTTAAAATACTATTGATATCGCATATCAGCTGGAATTTCCTGAAGAAGAACTACTCAAGTCTCTTGTCATTCATTTCCTAATGCGGATCAATGAAACGAAAACCAACATCATAAGGTTTAATTTCTTGAAAAAGATAGTTGACTTTTTGGACAAATTGTTAAGGAAAGTCGATTCCATGATAGCTTTAAATATCATCAAACAGTGAAGAATTACTTACTTGCAGGCTTCTCTCCTGTAGTACTGTCTGTAAACCACAACATTCATGATTCGATGTTACTATTACAATAAGTACAATCGTAAATTACCTTATGTGTTCAAAATGATTTCATTTTATTGATAAGTGCATTGAATGAACTAATAATTCAAGATAATCTCACACAGTGTACAATGTAAGTGAGTTAATCGAGCAATTGTATTCATAATGATATAAAAACCACAGTTAGTGAGTAATATCATGTAAACGAATTTTTGCCTTGATTCTGAAAGTCACCCGTTTCATTTACAATTATTCACTGCTGTTATTAAAAGATATTTGAACGTGTGGAGAAAATTTTCATATTTTATCAAAATATGATATCGCATATGTTAAAAATATCAACTGATAAACAGAGCCTTGAACATTCAAGTTTTAATTACACAAAGAAAAAATTAACATCAGAAAATAATCAACTTACTATAAAAGCCGGTTGCTGCAATCAATGAATTGAAAATTCTTGTCATTAGTGAAGATTAACACTCGTGATGAAAGTGTATTTGTAATGATAACACGCATCCTTTGACTGCGATGTTTGTAAAATGGATATAATTAGGTTGATATCCATAGATTACAATGGCTTGACGTGACTGACTGTTCAAGTAAGTGTAGGTGGTGTTCAGAAGTAATGGACCAGTTTTCATATTCACAGAATTTTTATCTGAGAATCAATTCTGAAATCGTTATAGAAAAGTGCAATTTGCATTTGCTTGAGACTATGTGTTAAGCAGCTCTGACTTGCGAAGTGAACATCAAACGGATGATATATATTTAAAGAGGATAATCTTTGTTCATGGAGTTTGTATTCCTTATCTTCAACATAAATGCAAGTAGTTTTCTAACCGTCTTCTCCCACATCTTTTCTCGTATTATATTCCTTCTGATTGTGACATGCATTGATGTTTCCAGGTATTGTTTTAAGTCAACAAATTATGGTTAACGCTACGCTGTTGATTAGTCATGTGCCATCTTGTGAAATGCTTCCGGCACACAGAGCCTTATTGTTTCTCAAAATATTTGACTGTAATATCAGGTAATTATAATCTTTTTTATAGTTATGAGTCTCATTGTATTTCAGCACACCTTAACTCATGGCATATTCACGCCGTGCCACACCCACGATAAAACATACACTAATTTTAAATGAATTTGTCTCATGTTTGAAATTAGAGTGATAAAATAGGTTTGAGTGAATGTGACACAACAATCCACGGTGCACGGATCAATAAAGTTTTAATGCATCTACTTACCATTTGATGCGAATAAACCTTTTCAATCATCTCAACATTCACAGAAAAACTTACTATTACGTGTAATATCTTTAGAAAAATTGGAAATAAATAAACGTTACACACATTGTCACGGTTTTAATGCACAACTGTCAATCTATGCTCCTGTGAAATTAGTATTTTTGAGAGAGTATATAAAGTCTGGAAACTCTCATATTGTAGCCAGAAGTTAGATATTGGTTGATTACAGTTTTATTTATTGAATTTGATTCAATATTCGTGTGAAGTATGAAGTGGACAAAGTGTCCCATATTTCATAAGTCACAGTTTTGACATGCGAGTAACTGATTATCATGAAAATTTTAAGAATATTTCTCAAAAAAATGTTTTTAAGTGTAAATATGAAACAGTGGTTGAGTAACTCACTCCAATGATCCGCTGCAGATAAAATCATTTAACCATTTGCATAAACCTTTTGTCAAATTCATTACGCTAGAAATAAATTATCACGTACCACGTTGTTTAAAAATATCAGTAATAAGAAAGTACTTCTTTGAACGTTCCAACTTAAAACATGCACACTAAGTGAACAGTCGATGATCCCTTTTTAATTTATTCAACAGAACATGACTAGTTTTTTAGTCATCCCGATCAGTAATTGCGTGATTTTAGGTTTCAAGTATTCGACTGAAATGTTTTACGTTTGACTTGTACGTGCGACATTAGATTAGGAATTTATAAAGATAACTGTAACACTTAACTAAAAAATGTATAAATACATTTCACGAACGATCGGAATTACAATTCATAAGTTATTGAGAGAGATAATCTGGTGGGATTTCAGTTGTAAAACGAAGTTACGAAAATATAGAGGGAACAATTTTCAGCAACATCAACATAGAAGTAAACACACCAACCAACAGATAATTCAACAATTATTGACATATGATAATAGGCATATGGTTGAGACATAACATTATTCGCTGCAATATTTAAAGAATAAATGAATATACGGATCATGTCACATAAATTTCTCAATACTCTGATGAGTCCTGTCTAATGGAGAAATGATATGGCAGATCAATTATCATCGGTCATAAGAGACGTTGGTTTGTTTATAGTCAGAAATATCCATTAGGAGGGATAAATATCAATTATCAAGTAGTACGTTAATTTTCAAAAGTAGGAAAACTGTATATTTGCACATGACTCAGAAAACATAGATACTGATGTATATATATACATATGTATAAACATATATATATATATGTTTATATTTATATATACATCTCTGTACAAACAGACTATCTCATTCCTACTTATTTTCTCACTCATGTAGACAGTAGTTGAAGTAATCAAATATCGATTTCACATAGCGCACATCAGATTATACGAAACGATAATACTACATTCCTCCCAAAGTTGAGATATGCAACAATATGAAATCAAAATATTGCATTTAGAAGTTTAATTGAACTGAAATCTTCTGCTGCATAATGTGCGGCGATTCATTTTAAAAGAAAGATGTTCACATTTAAAAATCTTTTTGAATAATAAACATTACGGGACACTTACGATCTATATCCTTGTGTGTGGTGTCTAGAATTTAATGTTATATATAAATATGTGAGGATATTATTGTTTTTGTTCAATGATTTTTAAAATTAGAAATAAATAATTAACAGATGATATTATTGACAAGCTTCAGGAGTAATTTGTATTTGTTGAATAATTCTTTCAAGATAACTAACAGTGTCGAGGTGATGTTTCATAAAATAAATATCAGGTGTACAATATCATCCAATTGATGATTCGATGAGGAACGCAGATTCGTTAAGTATTTGAAGCTCGTCAATGGGGAGTGTAAGTGAAATTCTAATTGAATCAAAACTAAACTTGACAGTCAAAAACAAAGTAGTCGACAGGTTTGAGAGTAGGTGAGTTCCTGTATATTTTAGATATATACAATGAATCGACGAATGAAGAGACCCAAATATGACTTAGTCATTCTGCCTATGTGATCTTCATATTCTGACCAACAAATAAATGCTTGATAAATAATCACGAATGATGATACACTAAATGACCAGATGAAATGAAGTCAATAAAATCACGAAAAGGTTGATATAATGACATGCAGATTTATTGAAAGAAGCAAGTGATGAGGAATCCTTTAAGTTTATTTATCTTAAAAGCTAGAGGTGATGATGTTTAGTGTCACAGATCTGAGGGCAACATTCGCTGACTCTCAAAAATGGGAGAGCTAATATAAAAAGGACAATTCCTTTCTTCCTAAAAATCATATGAATCAATAATTAAACAAATAAATACTGACAATGTGTCTTTAGAAATCAATATATTTCTTGATCAAAGAGATACAGATTTTTCAAACAGCGTATTTAATGCAGTCATTAAACGGTACCCTTATTTCGGAAAACAGCATAAAGATTATTTTAATCAGAGGAAACATATCAGTTCATCACTCCATGCACTCATTATCTGCAAATTTCCATAATCAAAGAGTGGATTGTTCGATATATTACTATTATTCTTGTTGTAGGAGTTTTGGTTAGATCACATAATATATCAGATCCATTGACACGTTTTTGTGCTTAGTTGACCAAAAAAAATTACTGAAAGTTAAAATAAACATCTAGCAATGATCATGTTTCATTTTGATGGGACTAATAAATACGAGTGAAAATAATATTGTTCATAGATATTGTTTAAAGCATGTTTATGAAGTCATGAACAGTTTCCGAGAAGTGATGATGAACAGAAAAAAATAATGAATGAATCATCATAATCATAATAGTAACTCATAGTTCAATTCAATGTAGGTGAAGTTTGTCTATCACTGAGTAAACAATAAAGACAAATTTATATAACTTCATTTTTTGCAAGCTGTTATTGATTTCGTTTACACGACATTGAATAGAACAGCTGATATTATTTAATAAGATCCTTCCTGGATAACTAACAAGTGCTTCAGTGAATTCAATGCACATTGTAATACAGTTACATAAGTTATGAAGGAGTTCTAAAGATATCACACGAACGGAATCAAATGTCTGGCGAATCCGTATCTGACATAATAAATCAAGAAGCATGACACAATATTTCTTTGTAGGCATGAAGAGTAAAGCGGAAGAGTAACGACTTACCATTCCACCTGTTGCCTAAGAAAATGGTATTGAGGTTTGAGAAAAACAACAAGAACAATAATAGTCTATTTTCCGAAAAAATAATCCCAAGTGAAAAAAGTTTTTCATAATTCATCGCTTTTCATTGAATATAATAAAATCAATGAAAATGTTTTTAATGATAACAAATCACTACTCACATGTTTTATTTATTAAAGTAACTGTATATTTTACAAAAAAGTTAGGCAGAAGTTAAGTGTCACATAAACTGTTTTGGTGTTTTGTTCTCAGTTAAAATTAAACCAATATCACCAGGTATGCTATTGTATTCAGACTGGATTTCTGACATGACAAACAATGCATCTGTTAGCATACAACATACGATCAGTGAATGGTTTTCACTCGTTACGGTTATTTATTCATACTTCAAACAATGAATGAATGCGTGAACAGTCTTTGGTTGCAATATTTATGTATATTGAATGTAAACCCTCAAAAACCATGACGACTAATCAACACAATTGTTTATTTTCGAAGAACACGCTTGAAAAAATTTATTTACTGTTTCAATTACAGTTAGTTGTATTTTCTCAGTGAAATAGAGTAGACTGAGATCAAATGGTAGACTTTTAATGTTAAACGTTTAGGATGCACCCTAAAACAACATCAGTGGTGATTCAGGAATTCAAAAGTACACGTTGTAGCGAGATTTCAAGGAAGAATAAATCAAGTGATCACTTCGTGTATCACTGAACCATATTCACTGAAACGGATTGTATTTGTTATATAGTTATACAGTTTAACAAATCTCACTTTGCCTCCCATTCAGTCGATAAGAATGTAACAACAAATCTTTCAACAATCATCTTTTCGGTAAAATTCGGAAAGGAGAATGATAATGCAAGTAAATGGCATGTGATGATAATACCAATCATTTCGTGTCAAACAGTCGTTATGAACCGAATTTATTCTATGTGTCATTTACTGACTACACTCTATATCTCTAATTTCTTTCCATCATCGTATAATATTATGTTGATTTTCAAGTGTCAAGAAGTTATGTTCAGAATTGTTTTATTTAGGAATGCGATGGATAAATCCATACCCGACCTATCTAATTTATAGGTGTTTCGGACAGGCGGAAAGTTCATTGACCTCTACACTAACTTATTATTCTTCAAATTAAACTACTACCTCTCTATTTCAATCAAATACTCCTATCATGCAATCTGATTTGGTCAGTTACATTTTTTTGTAAAATTGCGACAATGACATCTGCAATCAGCATTCAATCATTCGGTTACACAAGAAACGATTTCATTACTTGAGGTGAGTAGTAAGCAAATACTTACACATATTACGGAATTGTGCATCTGTTTTTAAATAAAAACATATACAAATATGATGAATTTCAATATTTATTGATCAACTCTATTTAATGTCATTTTGTTTATGAAAAACAAGCAACGCCCGTGGATGTGGAATATCAAAAAGCCTCAATCTAGGAATAAAAATGTGTCAAGTGCTTTAATGGTTTCGATGATTGTCTAGCGATGATCAATCTAAAATTATAATCTACATTACACTTGTCGATAGCTTTTGAGCATATTTCTAGTGAATTCAAGAACGTGTAATGAAGCCTCCAGAGAATCTATGAGTATCATAAGTGTACCTGGCCTTTTATTTGCAACCTAGAGAGCGATAACTGTAGTTCTGATGTCTACAGTCAGAATGTGTATTCACTTTCTCTAGTAACACTAGTAAATATGTGATTTGAACATGATAATTGATTTGAAAGTCAAATGGTAATTCTTTTACATTTGATGACCTGATTCTTGTTTCTCTGCGCCTATTGTTTCTTGTTTAACGTTTATACTGCTGACTTATAGTAGGAAAATAACCTTATCTTTTACATTTTCGAAGTGTGTAACATCACCGCAGTTCTTAAGATAGCTATTCCCTTCATTGTACGTCCCATGATATTTCTTTAAACCCGACATGTTTTATATTAGTCTCTTTGTGTCACTTCGCTCGGTTTTCGTTAGTATTAGACACAACGACCAGCTGTTATGAATTTTTATTTTATCACCTTTGGGAATTATTTATTCTGCTGGAATTAAGACACGCTACACGTCAAAGGAACCTGGTGAGTTGTGGTATGCACATAATGTATGTTTTTTATGATTAAATAAACGGTTCATAAGAAGAACACTTGCTTATGCTGGGCTTGTCAAACAAACCTTTCTCAATTGTGCTGTTAGACGCTTTGATAGATATACGACAAAAGAATAAAAGTCTTCATCAGTTTGTATTTTGAATAAAATATAATCAACAATAGAACAAAAGTTTAATGACTAAGAATAAGGTTAAAAATAGAAGGTTTCTGACTACATTATTTTACTAGCTTTATGAATTCAAAATGCTAGCGTTCATCATATTCGACAGTGGTAATACAACCTATTTTCATTATCCGTATAGTTTCGAGAGGAAAAGACTATAAAAAATAATAATTCAAGTTTCTAGACATTGGAAGAATAATATATGTAATATATTCAATAAACAAACGTACGAATTGTAGACTAAGTTTGAGAAATGGCTACTGAAAATATAACTTTCTTTCCCTTTTTTTCTCGTCTGAAAAATCAGTCATTCGATAATGGACTGGTTGAATGTTTCTTATTGATTCTGCTAGTATGTTTCTTACATTCTTGAACATCACATGAACATCCCACTTCTGCTTACAAATTGCATTATATATTTTTGTTTTCAGAAAATCTCTTCAGATATGCTCCCTTTGCTAATAAATAAGCGCAAAAGGTGTTTCAGAAGAGTTATAACAATTGATTCATCTCACAAACGGAGCACATCTTAATTTATTTAGTTCTGTCAAGTTCAGCAATTGATCAGACCAAGCATCGATCGGAAAATAAATTTTTCACAAAAATTTGTATTGTAGTAATCGGTTGTAAACAAAGTAGTATTATCTTGCCCTAAAACTATTTTAATGAACAAATCTGAACTGACTCACATCGTGAACTTATATGAAGAGTATATTTTATGACTGTTAGACAGAACCAATTAGACTAAACATAAAGTCTTCTTTTGTCTGCAATAAAACAATTATTTGTATGTGTATATCTAAACAAGGTAAGCAAAAGATTCCCCAGTGACCAGATGTAATCAAATGATTCAAACAGAGCAATTTGGAACTTACACAATTCGCGTAATCTCCCACCTAGAGCGATAAAAGTTGACAAGCCATTTCTTTAATTAAGTAGATGTTTGTAAGTTTTGTTACTAGGAAGCTTTCATATTAGACATTGAAACTGTCATAAGAACTAATAATATTTTCTCATGTGAATTGCATTTCGATTGACCCGATTGTTACCTATCAAAAATCCTTCGATCCAATCTGATCTTTATTATGAAATTCAATGCAGCTTTTTGAAATTAACATTTATCTGACTGCTACCAAAATTGAGTTCACTGAATGCCAAACTGGTATGTTTCGTAATATTGCCATATAATTTATTGAATAATAAATTAAATTAATTAAGTAGTACGAAACTTGATGGATGACAATTCTGTTTCCGCTTTGTACATGAATAATCTCTTTTATTAAATACAACTAAATCATTTATTTCCAGATCTCTGAATAAAATATTTTACTGAGCAAAATATCTGACTCAGCCGACCGATACGTCATCTAGCACTAAGTGAATGTCAACTTATGCGGTAGACAGTTGAATACATATAGACATAAATTTTATTTTTGAGGAACAAAACGCTATGTAAATACATTCGAAAATCAATGAGATATGAATGAATGGCAAATGTTGTGTTTGTCTGCTCGTTTGTGTTGCTATGAATTTTCAGTTTATCGGATAATGTCACCGACTCATAATCATATTCGACCTTCATTATTGTGGTACGATAAGCGGTAACTCACGTGAGTATTTCGATCATTGTGCAGTAAAAACCGTAAACTACAACGTTCTCCATGAAATTATTATTGTCGCAGAGTCATCACACTAGCTATATCCGTATAATAGGTAGTAAGTTGAGTACGTGTTATATTTGCCATTTTTTCGCTCATTTGAAATGAGAAAAACTGACTAATTTATTCATTATTCAACCTAACAAGTTATCGTTATTTCCTTCATAAAACTTGCAATCATTACTTGCTTGCCAGTAACATTGTTTAAATCACTTGATTGTTCATTTGAATAGACATAATAATTTTATTCACATCCTTATGTTTAGAAATACCATCAAAGAATAAACAGTCAACCACGAACAATGATCTCAAAAGGATACCTACCTGGATTGTGATCCTCTTGAACTGATTACAGCTATCGAACATAAAAATACTGAACGCATTGTCGACATATTTATATGAAACAAATTATTTTTCTATATAATCCTTTTTTTATTATTGATGTCGGTTAGTAATATTATGTTTCGTGTTTTCATTCATGAATATTTATTAATTACTTTTATATACAGGAAATGATAAAATCTGTTGTATTTTTGATATCCTTAAGAACAAATTATCACATTTATAGAATCAGTATCAAATGCATCAAGTAAAAATAATATGGGTGTTGTACAGTAAATGACGGAAGGTCGAGGAAATTACTGACTAGTCTGTCGATGCATCTGCGTTTACTGCGTGTTCTTAAGCTCGGTTTATAAATCAGAAGATGAACTCGTATTGATGAATACGTTTATTCGGGACACACCACAAAGCAAAGCGGAATTGGAGAAGGCTAAGAGCCAACTCAAAGAGATAGAGTATGACTCAGAATATATAGTCAGACAATAATCAGACAGACATATGACAAGCGAAATAGGTATGCACACACATGAATCAAAGCGACGAATGATTGACAAGGTGAAATGATAAGTGAAACATGTCATGTGAGCTCATACAAACCAGACAATAATGAGAACGAATGTTACATATAAATTGTTGCTATACAAATGGCTTGGTTAAATAAATTAATCGAAAGGGCTTAACCAAGTTAGATCTAAGCGAACTGGAATATATGTGGATTCACTACAAGTCCAGATAACCACATCCTAATTAACAAGTAACTGGTATCCATTTCTGAATATACCAATGAGAAATTATTACTAATAATTTATCAAAGTTACTTACCTTTGAAGAAGACGCATTTGGGGATACCTGTATAATTGTAAACATATTGAATATTGATGGTTCTAGAAATTGTAGGAAGTTCAAAAACTTGTAATGTAAAACTGATATGTGTGCGTTTCAAAATCACACTCCCTGTGTTTATAGCGTTGCAAGCAAACAAGTAAGTTACTGAAATTTGTTCTTTAAACGTTTCTGTATTTAATAAAAATGAGCACACTTGAATAAGGTATTTTGACATCGAGACTCTCTGAGATTATCATCGGTCCGAATCACAGATGGAAGGACACTGTTGTGTAATCGACCACATACTCTGGAAATCTGACTCTCGCAAAAACAAATTTCTAACTCAAATATTGGAAATAATAAAACTCCGCCGTGAGATTAAGAAGGTGTTCTTTTAAAAACTATGATATTTCATGATAGAAAACGGGATTTCTTGGAGCACACGAGGCTGATGACCCTTCTTCTAACCAGAACAATCGTTTATATATATATATATATACGTGCAATGTTTTTATATTGCGAGAGACGGGGAATTTATACAATGAAATAAAAAAATATAACATAATAGTGAATGGAATCAGTTGGAAAGCAACAATTCTTTTCAGTAAAGATTCTTACGTACTCTGGCCATGAGAAAGCTGAACTCATTCATACCCAAAAAGTTGAACAACTGCAATCCAAATACATCTAGAAAGCACTGACATGGTCGAAAACTCATTCACCCAAGACCATCAAAGCATCTTTCAAAGCAAACAAATAGTGCATTGTATTGAACGCCATCCTGTGCTATGCGCTAACAAACGGTTAAAATGAAGAATACATTGAATAGTTCTATGAGAGGCGGTAGTCAAAAGTACAGGCGTAAGTGAAAGATGAAATGGATAGACAACATGGCATATGAAAACATGGGAGGACGTGAAGAAAGTTCCCAAAACGATGGGAGATTTGTGAACCTATTAAGCAACAACAAGCTGATTGTTGACAGCCTCATAATCAGACACAAACTCAAACAGAAAATCACATGAATTTCAGCAGATTAAAGAACACAGAACCTAAATCAACTGTATCCGCATCAATGAGAATTTCAGTATGATGATGGGGTTCAAAAGAACGAGGAGGGAAACCTTAATTGAAATTGCACCTCCGAGCGACGTGAATTATGTCAATACATCAGAAATTACAGAAATGAGCGTGTGAACATGGGGGAACACTCACGTATCTGTGCAGTGTAATACATGTGAGAAGGCGCTGATCGGCAGAGCAAGTGTTGTATCTCTACAGTTGACCAAATTTTGGAACATATAATAACTATCAATCAACACGAAAGTCGCAATGTTCAATACAGATGTCAACACTGTTTCACTCATGGGGAAGGAAACTGGAGAAAGAATAAAGTCGTCATCTCAAAGATACAAGTATTTATTACCATTTGTCTACGGAAAATATTATGTATGCGTTGTCCAGAAACCATCAACATCAGCTTAACGTTATAGAGAAAAAATCTGATTCCAGCGGAGGGAGAAATCATGGAGAAGCCTTAGAAGTGGATAGGACACGCATTGCAGAAGGCACTCTTATACTTCAGGAGACAAGCATTCAATTGAAGGACGGAATAAAGGAAGACTGAAAAATTCATCACGATGAGGACTGTAGTCAGACATGAGAAGAACAAGCAAACATTGAGCATCACTGGAACGAAAGATCTAAGATAGAGCAGGTTAGTGTCTAGCGCCGGTAGGAGTTGTAGGTTCTTTGCTTGATCCAGCAATAGATTTTTTTCTGTTTGTATTTGTTTATGAAACTGCTACACAATATGTCGGTTTAAAATAATGTCTGTTCGTTTTTGACCGTTTTCATTAAATATACAATTCCAATTTTACAAACAATCATGATTGAGAACAATTTGATCTGGATAACATCAGTCAATGGCAATTGTTTATTCAGAAACATTATTTAGTAACAATCACATTTCCATACTGCACCACTAAACGCACCTAATAAATCTGTAATAAAATGCAAAGCAGCAGCACGAAAGCTTAAGATTTGAAAACAATTAAATGAAATGTTTAATTGTCAACCATATACATTTGTTATGCTATCTCTTTCCCTTCTGTTCAACCTTTGACAAATTTCAATATCAGTAATTTCTTATAGGTTGATAAATCTGATGAAACGTTTACATTAAAGGAGTCTGAATGAGTCATCCTATTAAATGTGATTGAATCACGTAGTTGTTTGATTAAAGCAGAAATAATGTGACTAAACGTTCAAGGAGAGTTAATAATAATAATATATAACTGTTTTTCACCTGTTCATATTACTGTAATAATCATGTGACCTTACGAGACACTAACTGAAAAATAACTTAGTGTAAAGATTTTCTGAGCATCACAATGAATCCTTATAAAACTCAGTTAAATTGATTGAATGTTTAATACTTATTATATAATAAGTAACATTTCGTTCATTGTTACATTCGTACAAGTGTTTTAAAGGTCACTTAGCAAAACTACATAGTCTTCTTTCATTTCATGATATCAACCAAAGTGTAGAAGAGAAATGACTTTCTCAAATTAATTGAAGACTTGGTTCTCATAATCCATCTTCTGAAAAAGCAGTAAATATGTAACACTGTCAAAACTGACTCGACTTATGTCTAGTGATATTGCCTAAATATGATTGCGAACAAGTATTACGTAAGAAAAAAATAGGTTTGTTATGGATCAAATTTTCAGAAAGTCACTAGTTTAATGTGAGTAGTGGTTAATCATTTTGTATAATATAAGTTACCGAACAATGTGAGTGATATTTTTTGTTAAATTGATTACTGAATATATGTAAATATTTATCTTCTTTTCAAGTAGTTCATGATTGTTTTTGAACACGCTACCTGTTTAAAGGAGGCTGAGCCCTGCGTATGAAAACCTTGTAAGAAAAACGTTGAAACTAACCTACAATATGTGTACTCAGTTTTATATTGACTAAATAGTACAAATCAGCTCACATTTTCCCGGAATCAAATGTAAAGTGATTTGAACGTAGTGACAAAAGCTCATGCAGAAAAAAAGGAGTGAGATAGACTCACATAATAATTTTGCAGGTCTATCTACAATATAAAACGTTCAGAAGAAACATAAAACGTGAGAATCTTTATTTAAAAGTGCTTCTTTTAGCAAAACCTGGTTAATGAAAACGGAAGTCCCTAACGGATAAGGGTTATGTAAGAAAGCATGGCATCAAAACTGGGGCACAACAGCTGTATCCATTTTTTTCTGGTAATAATCCTTGTCTAGCGATTACACTAAAGCGCTTTTCGAATTTTGATCATTTATATCGATTATGGAATATCTTCAGTTGTCCACTGAGGTTATCTTGTTCGGTTCGTTTGGCTTGTGCATTTCTTTCTTGTAGAAAGTTCAGGGTGAAAAATAATTCAAACAATTTTAACTCTGCCCTGGGAGTTGGAAGAAGAATTATGACGTCTCGTGATGAAAGCCGAGTTCCCTCGGAAGTCACGGGGCCGATGCCTCTTCTGACAACCAGAGCAACCATTTTTTTAGGTACATGGAACGTTCGTACATTGTGGGAGACTGGAAGACTATTTCAAGTTGCGGCAGAAATGAAAAGATACAACCTCGAGGTGCTCGGCATCAGTGAAACACATTGGACACAGGTAGGACAACTGAGACTTGCTTCAGGGGAACTGCTGTTATACTCTGGTCATGAAGAGGAAAACGCTTCACATACACAAGGAGTTGCATTGATGCTGTCCAAACATGCACAAAAGGCACTGATAGGATGGGAATCTCATGGACCCAGGATCATTAAAGCATCCTTCAAAACAAAGAAACAGGACATTACAATGAACGTCATCCAATGTTATAAACCTACCAATGACTACAATGACGACGTTAAAGATCAATTCTACGAAAGGCTGCAGTCAATCGTCGAAAAATGTTCACCAAAGGATTTGACGATTCTTATGGGAGACCTGAATGCCAAGGTTGGAATGGACAACACTGGATATGAAGACATCATGGGACGACATGGACTGGGAGAAAGGAACGAAAACGGTGAGAGATTTGCAAACCTATGTGCCTTCAACAAACTGGTCATCGGTGGCACAATATTCCCGCACAAACGCATTCACAAAGCCACATGGATTTCACCGGATCACACTACTCAAAACCAAATTGACCATATCTGTATCAACAAAATGTTCAGAAGGACCATGGAGGATGTGAGAACCAAGAGAGGAGCTGATATAGCTTCAGATCACCACTTGCTGATCGCCAAAATGAGATTGAAGCTAAAGAAGCACTGGACAACGGGGCAGACAACATCACAGAAGTTTAATACGGCCTTTCTTCGGGATACCGTAAAACTCAACGAATTCAAGATAGCCCTCACCAATAGGTTCCAGGCCTTTCAGGATCTACTCAATGGAGAGGAAGCAACATTGGAGAACAATTGGAAAGGGATTAAGGAGGCAATCACTTCAACATGTCAGGAGGTCCTTGGTCGCAAGAAGCAGCATCACAAGCAATGGATCTCTGTTGGTACTCTTGAAAAAATTCAAGAAAGGAGGAACAAGAAGGCAGCAGTGAATGTCAGCCGAACAAGAGCAGAGAAAGTTAAGGCGCAAGCCGAGTATACAGAAGCAAACAGGGAAGTGAAGAAGAGCATCAGAGCTGACAAACGAAAATATGTGGAAGATCTAGCAATGACGGCGGAAAAGGCTGCGAGAGACGGAAACTTGAGACAATTGTACGAAACAACAAAGAAGCTTGCCGGAAACTATCGTAAACCAGAACGAATAGTGAAAAGCAAGGAAGGGAAAATAATCAGCAACACTGACGAACAGCGAAATAGGTGGGTGGAGCACTTTAAGGAACTATTGAATCGACCAGCTCCACTGAACCCACCCAACATCGAAGCAGCATCCACGGACCTCCCAATTAATATTGGCGCACCCACGATTGAGGAGATCAGTATAGCCATCAGACAAATCAAGAGCGGCAAAGCAGCAGGACCAGACAACATTCCAGCAGAGGCAATGAAAGCAGATGTGGAAGCAACTGCGAAAATATTTCACATCCTCTTCAAGAAGATTTGGGATGAGGAACAAGTACCATCAGATTGGAAAGAAGGATACCTCATCAAAATACCAAAGAAAGGCGATCTCAGCAAGTGTGAGAACTACAGAGGCATCACTCTTCTTTCAATACCAGGCAAAGTCTTCAACAGCGTATTGTTAAACAGAATGAAGGACTTCGTAGACGCCCAACTTCGAGATCAACAGGCTGGATTTCGTAAGGATCGATCATGTACTGACCAAATTGCTACATTACGGATCATTGTGGAACAATCAATTGAATGGAACTCACCACTCTACATCAACTTCATCGACTACGAGAAAGCATTTGACAGCGTGGATAGGAAAACACTGTGGAGGTTTCTTCGACACTACGGTGTGCCTGAGAAAATAGTCAACATCATACGGAATTCTTATGATGGATTCAACTGCAAAATCGTACACGGAGGACAGCTGACAGACTCTTTTGAGGTGAAGACCGGTGTCAGGCAAGGTTGATAACTCTCACCCTTTCTCTTTCTCCTGGTCATCGACTGGTTTATGAAAACGTCAACAGCTGGAGGGAAGCACGGTATCAACTGGACAGTTAGGACGCAGCTGTACGATCTGGACTTCGCAGATGACCTGGCTCTTCTATCGCACACTCAACAACAAATTCAAGAGAAGACGACCAGTGTAGCAGCAGCCTCTGCAGCAGTAGGTCTCAAGATACATAAAGGAAAAAGCAAAATTCTCCGATGCAACACAACATGCACCAACCGAATCACGCTTGATGGAGCTACCTTGGAGGACGTTAACACCTTCACATTTCTTGGCAGCATCATCGACGAGAAAGGTGGATCGGACGCAGATGTGAGGGCACGGATTGGCAAAGCGAGGGCTGCATTTCTACAGTTGAAAAATATCTGGAACTCCAAACAACTTTCAAACAAAACCAAAATCAGGATCTTCAATACAAATGTCAAGAGAGTTCTAATGTATGGAGCGGAAACATGGAGAACTACCAAAGCCATCATCCAGAAGATACAAGTGTTTATTAACAGCAGTCTACGCAAAATACTTCGTATTCGTTGGCCAGACACCATCAGCAACAACCTACTGTGGGAGAGAACAAGTCAAATTACAATGGAGGAGGAAATCAGGAAGAAGCGGTGGAAGTGGATAGGACATACACTACGAAAAGCACCCAACTGCGTCACGAGACAAGCCCTCACATGGAACCCTGAAGGCAAAAGGAAAAGTGGAAGGCCAAGGAACACACTACGCCGAGAAATAGAGAAAGATACGAGAGGAATGAACAAACATTCCACAGAATTGGAGAGGGAAGCCCAGGACAGAGTAGGTTGGAGAAAACTGGTGGGCGGCCTATGCTCCATTGGGGGTAACAGGCGAAAGTAAGTAAGTAAGTTCAAAATGATTTGATTTTATTTCAAAATTGCATTGAGTGAACTGTTAATTCGAAAATATCTCACACAGTGCACAAATTAAGTGAGTTAATCGAGTAACTGAATCCATAATGATTTGAAATTCAGAGTAAGTGAGTAAAGTCCTGTATTCGAATTTTCACCTTGATTCTCAACAACACTGGGGTATTTGAAAGTTTTGAGAAAACTTTACCATGTTATCAAAAATATTCTTTTGGATATGGTAAAACTTTTAACTTATAAACCCAGGCTAAGCAATTTAAGTATAGATTATTTAAAAGTTTGCACGGTTAAAAAAAATCAAACATCAGGAAGTAATAATTTCTGTTTAAAAGCAAACGTCGCTCACTATAAAAGCCGGTTGCTGTGATCAATAAATTAAAAAATTTTGTCATTAGTGAAGATTAACACTCGTAACAAAAGTGTCAATGTGATGGTATGAAGCATCATCTAATTTTGATGTTTATAAAATGGATAGAATTATGTTGATATCCATAGATTACGAAGACTTGACGTGACTGACTACTATTCAAGTAAGTGTAGGCGGTGTTCAGGTGCAATCAATCAAGTTTCATATTCATTAAATTCGTAAGTCAAAAGTGCAAGTTACATTTTCTTGAGACTACGTGTTGTACAGCTATGACTTGCTAAGTGAATACCAAATCGATGATAGATATTTGAAGAGAATTCACCTTGTTTATGGACTTTGTAAACCTAATTTTCATCACACATGCACGTAGCTTTCTAACAGTCTTCTCCTACATCTTTTCTCGTTTTCTGTTCCTTCTGATCGTGACATGCATTGTGATTTCTAGATATTGTTTTCTGTCAGCGAATTAAAGTGAACGCTACAATGCGCATTAGTCATGTGACATCTTCTGAATAGCATCCAGCACACAGAGCTTTATTGTTTATCAAAATATTTGAGTAAAATACCAGTTAATTATAATCTCCATATTTAAGAGTCTCTTTGTATTTCAGCACACCTAAACTCATGCAATATTCACACTGTGGTGAAGGAGAACACAGGTGGGGCAACCGAATTGTATTTAACGAAAATTACAGAGTGACTCAGTAAAATTGGAAAACCATATCGTAAATTATTCATTTGCAAAATAACAGTTCACCATATCGAACTGGACTGTTCTTGTTGCAAAACATCAATCCATTGTCACTATTCATGAGTTTCTTACAAATTTCATTGTTTTCTAACTCTTCCTTTCTTGATCGTCCCCCATCTTCGGCTGCCAGACATTACGTTGACGCTCACGTCATATACTACTTATAAGTAGCTCGCACCACTGTACCACAAAACCACACCGCATCCACGATAAAATATACTCTAATTACAAATGAATTTCCTTCATATTTGAAATCAGAGTGACAACACAGATTTGAATGAATGTAACACACTACACCATAGAAAGCAGATCATCAAATTTACAAGGTATCCAGTTACCTTTCGATGAAAAAAACCTTCTGAATCATCTCAACGTTCATAGAATAACTTACCATTATGTGTGATATCTTCAGAAACGTGACACATAGACACAGTTGTGATGCACAACTTTCAATCTATGCTTCTATCAAAATAACTATATTTGAGAGAGGCTAGAAAGTCTGTAAACCTTGATATTGTAGCTAGAAATTCAATATTTGTTGAATACAGTGTTATCCACTGATTTTGATTCAATGTACGAAGGAATTCTGAAGTGGACAAGGTGTCCAATATTTCATAAGTCACATGTTTAACAAGCGAGTAACTGATTACTATAATAATTTCAAGAATATTTCTCAATAGTATGTTTTCCAGAGTCTAAATATGAAACGATGGTTGTGTAACTCACTACAATGATCCACTGTACATAAAAGCATATAACCATTGTGTATTTGCATAAACGTTTGGTTGCATATATTATGTGAGAAATAAATTATCATGTTCCAAGTCATTTAGTAATAAGACACGAATATTACTAATAAGATAGGATTTCCTTGAAAGTTCCTACTTAAAGAATGCACGACAAGTGAAAAGTTGATGATCACATTATCAAATTAATCAATAGAACATGACTAGTTTTCAAGTCTTCTCCACGGGTAATTACCTGATTTTTCGATTCAGTTATTCGATTGAAATGTTTTTCGTTTGATTTATACGTATGACATTAGACAAGAAACGTACAAAGTGAACTGAATCACGGTTCTCAGAAATGTGTAAGCACATTTCGTGAACGACCGGTTTTACGATTAATAAGTTTTTGAGATAGGTAATCTGGTGGGATTTCCGTTTTAATTAAAAAATAATAAAGGAAACAATTTTCAGCAACATTGACATGGACAAAAACACACTAGCCAAGGGATAAATCAACAAATATTGACCCTTGATAATAGACATATGGTAGAGTCATAACATAAATCGCTGCAATATTTAAAGTTTGACCAAATGTACGACATATGTCACATAAATTTGTCGATTCTCTGATAAGTCCTGTTCAATGGAGAAATGATATGACATATCAATTATGAGGTTCCGTATGAGAAGTCGGTTTGTTGACCGTCATAAATATCCATAAGGAGGAAGAAATATCAAATATCAAGTAAGAAGTTCATTTTCAAACGAAAAGAATATCGCTTCCCTTCTTATGTTCCAACTCATGTAGCTGAAGTTATCAAATATCGATTTCAGATAGCGCACATCAGCTTATACGAAACAGTAATAATACATCCTTCTCAATGTTGAGGTATGCAACACAATGTAATCGAAATGTTGCATTCTGAAGTTTGACTGAACTGAAAATTTCCAGCTGCATAATCTGCATTCATTCATTTTAAATGGTATGATGTTCGTTAATCTCAGAAAAATATGTTTGAAGAATAAACGTTGTGGGAGACTTACGGTCTGTATTCCTTTGAGTGGTGTCCAGAATTCCATATTAAACATAATGATGTGAGAAAGTTATTGTTTTTGTTCAGTGAATTTTTAAATTAGAAATCAATATTTAAGAGTAGACATTATTGACCAGCATCAGGAGTTATTTCGATTTGTTGTATATTACTTTCAAGATAACTAACAGTGTCGAGGTGATGTTTCATGCACTATATATCACCTGTACAAGCCCATTCAATTGATGATTCGAGGAGGACCACAGATTTATTTAGTATTTGAGGCTCATCAATGAGAAGTGTGTCTGAAATTCTGATGGGGTCAGAACTAAACTTGACAGACAAATACAAAATTTTCGACAGGTTTGAGAGGAAGTGACTTCTTGTATATTTCAGATATATACAGTCAATCGACAAATACCTTAGTCAAACTGTCTATGTGATCTGCATATTTTGACCAACAAATAAATGTTAATTGATCATACAATGAATGACTAGATGAAATGAGGTCAATGAAATCACCAAAAGGTTGATAGAATTATATGCGAATTACTCGGAAAGAACAAGTGATGAGGGATTTTTTAACTTGATTTATCTTAAGAGGTAAATGTGTTAATGTTTACTGTCTCAGACCTGAAAGTAATAGATGTTGACTATCCAAATTTGGGAAGCTGATACAAAAGACAATTTTTATACTCCTAAAAATCATATGGATCAATAATTACACATGTTAGATACCGATGTATTTCTTGATCAAAGAAATTTTGATTCTTCATTTAGGGGAATTAGGAATCCATTATAAAGTCCTCTCATTTTGAGAACCTGCTGATCAGCTCATTTTAATATGAGGAAACATTTACAAATCAGTTTGTTATTCCATACACTCAATAAACAAAGACTAAATTGTTCGAAATATTGCTATCATTCCTGTTGCAGGATTTTCGGTGAGATGAGATAATATTTCAAATCCACACATATGTCCTTAGTTGACCAAAGAAGAGTTGGGATAAACATCTAGCGGTTATCTTGTTTCATCTTGATGGGACTAATTAATACGGGTGGAAATTATCTTGTTCATTGACATTGTTTAAAACGTGTTTGAGAAAGAAACAGAGTTACGCAATTTATTTTTTTGTAAAATGTCAACATACTGTTTACGTGTTGATGAAATAATAAATGACACACTCAGATTTTTTTTCACCCTGACACGATATAAGTTGCAAAGCTATATGAATAATTTCAGATGTTTCAGTACTGATCGAACTGTTTATCGATTTGTAATGATCTGTATTTACCAGTTAACTAAAATTCATTGTTATCACATCACACATCTCTTTCATCCTTCAAAATGCTCTGATTTCAACAAGTATTTGGATTTCACGTCCGTCTACTCTCTGATAGCAACTTCAAGGCTTTGATACGCGGAATCCATCCCATTAGTCACATTACTGGGTGTCACCAACCACGGTATCAGCATCCGTTAAGTAGAATGAATTATCTTTTCTAAATTACGAAGCGGAGAACGGACTATAAGTCATGAACAGTATTGGAGAAGTGATAACGAATAGCAAAAAACAAGAAATGATTCATCATCATCGTCATCAGGCGAAAGTGAATTTTAGGTAATTGGTGAGAGATACATATGGACTAGGAAGTAAAAAGTTACTGATTACAGTGTGATGGTTGTGGTGAATGCAGGAATTACACACCTGATAAGTGATGATCAGGTTTATCGACAGTTTTAGATGTAACGCAAGTGAATATGTATAGTATAGTGTCGACGGAAAGAACTCTAATGAATTGAATTAGGTACAATGATTTTTGGTGCAAAATGAAAGTCGAAAAATCGCACTATGCTAAAGTGAGAATAGCAGGTATTAATGACTGGAAGTACAAACGACCTGTAGTTTCATTCATTGTAGATGAAGTTTGTGTATCTTTGAATTAACAATAAAGACAAACTTTTATAACCAAATATTTTGCAGGCTGATACTGATTTCGTTTACATGACATTGAATAGAATAGCTGATATTATTTATTAAGTGAGTTTATAGATAACTGACAAGTATTTCAGTGCATTCACTGCACACTGTTAAACAGATTTATCAGTTATGAAGTAATTCGAAAGATATCACACAAACGGAGACAAATGTCTGGTAATTAGTCATCTGACATGATAAATCAAAAAACATGAAAAAATATTGTTTATAAGTATGCAGTGAAAAGCGAAAGTGAAATGACTTACCATTCCACATGTTGCCTATGAATATGGTATTATTGTATAAGAAGAACAACAAAAACATTATAAGTATCTTCTCGCAACAAACTTTATCGACAGTCAGTTTAAAATAATTTCATGTGAAATAATGTTTTTTTTCATCGCCATTCAATGAAAATGATAAAATTGATGTATATATATTTGATAATAACTAATCACTACTCACATGTTTCATTAAATAAAGTATCTGTGTGTTTTACAAGAAAAGTTGGACAGAAGTAAAGTTTTCACATAAAATGTTTTGGTGTTCTATTTTCAGTTAAAATTAAGCCAATGTTTCTGGGTATGCTACTGTATTCAGAATCGATTTCTAAAATGACAAACAGTCCATTTTTTAGCCAACAAAGTAGGAAGGGTGAATGTGTTTCTCCCGTTTTTGTTATGATTTATACTCCAGACAATGAACGAATGATTGAAATGTCCTTAGTTGGAATAACTATGTATATTGAAAGTAAACTCTCGAACTCAATGACCATTATTCAACACAACTGTTTATTTTCGAAGAGTATACGCGAGAAAATTTATTTACAGTTTAAATTACTGTTGGAGGTATTTTCGCTCTTACAGATGATAGATTGAGAGGGATAGGTGGACGTTCAATGTTGTACGTGTAAGATGCACCTTAACAAATCCGTGGTGATTCAGGAATGCACAAGTACATGGAGTCGCGAGATTTCAAGGAAGAACGAATCAAGTGATCACTTCGTATGTTACTGAATCGAATTCACCGAATCGGATTGCATTCGTTACACAGATATACGATCATCTTTCGAGTGAAACTCTTGAAGGAACTCTGTGAATAAAATCACAACTAAGTAGAACATGCCGATTATGTAGCCTATTTCGTGTCAAACAATCAACATGAGCAGCTCTTATTTTTTAAATCATTTACATATTTCATTTTATGTTTTGAATTTCTTTCCAACCATTCTGCTAGTTATTTAATTTAGAAATGCAATAGGTAAACCCGTAATCAACCCACTTCCTTAATCTGTGCTTAGGACGTGCAGTAACCTGATTTGTCTCTAGACTGAGTTATTATTTTGCAGGTTGAACTACTACCTCTCAATCTCCATCAGATAGCTTCATCACACAATCTGATGGGATCAGTTACGGTTTATTTCTGAAATAACGTCAATGAGATCTGCAATCAGCCTCCAATCATCTAGTGACATAAGGAATAATTTCATTATTTAAGGTGAATAATAATCAAATACCTACACATGTTACGTTGCTGGTTATCTGGTAATGGACAAAAATATGAAAACACGATAGATTTCCATACTGATTAACTATTTTCAACGTTTACTTGTTTATAAGAAAAGAGCGACGGGCATGGATGTGAAACTCTAAAGAGCCTCAATCGACGATAAAACAGGTGTCCAGTGCTCCTAACGTTTCAATGACGGTCTAGCAATGATCAGTTTAAAACAAGAATGAACATTACTCTTTGGTGTAAAAATATTTCATTTAACAGTGTTTCGTATATATACGGTACTTGAATCACGGTCTTCAACCCTATTCTGCCTAATACATAGCTGCGTTAAATCGATGTTATGATTCCAAATACACTGGAAATTCCGAGTTCTGGTGTTCGAAAGTCCTTCATTTTATGATCGATTTCTTATAACGTAAGCATTTAGTTGTTGTAAGGCAGTGCAAAAGCTAAACCTATGCTTGAATAATTATAATTTATATCATCAGAATGAGTGATAGTATTACGTGTGTGATTGAACTTTTTGATATTGATTAGGGGCTTTTCTCAAATATAACCGAGCTCTCAAGTGATAAGCATTACAATTTTCTTTGAATAATACTGATATTTACACTCCTCAGTCTACATAAATTCCAAAAAATGAGTTATGTAACCTATCACAGTTCAACCAATATTTTCATTACACAGAAGAAAAACTAGTCAAGGAACAGATGTTGTAAATTTTTTATTATTCATTTTTTTTTAGTTATTGATAAAAATGATCCGTATAATGTCGTCATACAGATTACTATTGACAGACGATTTAGAATGCAAGGACTGGATGTTTATTAAATCAATATCTAATAAATTTGCACAGTTGTGAATGTGATGGCAAGTTCTTCAAATGAAGTCACTTGATCTGTGTTCGGTTAACATCATTTAGTATTATAACTCAAGAAAGAGATAAGGTTACACAGTCATACTGAGATTACGTTAGTTTTGATAAGGATTGCTTCATCATGCAAAAAATATCTAACTTACAGACGGATTCCAAATATGTATTCAGAGCTATTCGGTCAGAAGTTGATTATTTAACATCAATACAAATATCGAACAATAATAAAATGATCTGAATTGTAAATGACCGATTCGTGAAGATGGTTTCAGTGATTTAGTAACCCATCTAGTGCCATATAGTATTACTCACCGTACACTTCGAGCATTTATACTATAAATTTGGCTTACTGATCACAGTTTGTTGAATAATCAGTTAGCCAGTTACCATGTAGAATTTAGTACGTTCATCAGTTCAGGTTTCCAAACAACAATCGCACATAGTGTCGATTAGCATCTAGTGATGGTAGAGATAGTAGAGATATTAGTGATTACGGAGAAGAATAGAGATGGAATAAATTATTTCAAAGATAACGTTCATTGAATAAATTGAAAAAGACGAAGAGAAAGGTGATGAGTAATCTAGTAGATTAGCACTTGAAAGAATAGAAATTGAGGTTGCACCTGTGCCATGTTATTCGAGGTTTCTTACATTAGACCTCAACCCTGTAGTCTGTACTTATAAATATGCCTCAGTTCTGTGACTTCATGAATGTGTGCCATGTATTTATTTGGCCTAACTCAGATTCCTTCCAACCTACTGCAACACCTCGTAACTGAGCTTGACGGGGCATGTGGTGGATGGGTATTCATAATCTCTATCTCAAACACCCAAAATGATTAGGTTTCATAACGTTATTCAGTGATCTGTGATCCCTACCTAATACCTGTTTTCTGAATTATAACTGTATTGTTCGCAAACACCTATGATCGAGTACAAACATTCTGCTCTTGTTAGTGCTGTTTTACATCCATTAACTAGTTCGGAGTGAACTGCAGCGCAGCAGGCTGAACCTTTAGTTCGTGGGCTGATACGTTCTCACTATGAAAATAAGAATAATATTATTTTCAGTTGGATCGTCATTAGGCTTTTTTCCCATATACATGAATGCTTATTTTATTTTTGTTCAACCAGTCACGACAATTTGCGTCATTAATGACACAGATTACGTCAATTCACATAAAATGTGAAGGAACAAGTTGTTAGTACAAAAACAGTTTTAATGGCTTGAGTAACAGTGATAATATACGAAAACTGTTTGTCAATAATTCAACTTTAGAAATAGTAGGTGGAACACAGATAAATAAACTTCAACTAATTGTTCTTAAATATTCAAATCATTCCGTGTTTTAATGACTACTTGAAGCCTATTAATACAGTTTTAACTCATTATTTCGAACGCTGAGCTATTGATAAATCCATATTACTGTATTTCATTACTCACAATACTGTCAGTACATCTGTCTTCCTAATACCGAATTTTACTGTGACCTATTATTTGTAGTAAAGTAATCTTTTTCCTTGTAATGATCGAATGAAATTGCTGTGGCTGGTAGAAAATATCCACATAACTATTCATTTAAACTAGAGAACAGTTTGAAGAAAATAACACAGATGACACCAACTTCTGAAGGACAATTGAGCCCTATTTATCCGTGCTGAAATATCGTATGGCACCAGGTCATCACTACTGAAGAGACTTAAGAAATACGTTGGGCGGCCGCCCTGATCATTCAATGCAAGTCACTTCTGGCTAAAACCTAAGAGATCCAAATTCATGATTTTCATAAGTTACGAAGACTCCCTATTAATTTGATACCGAAATTATGTCTTTTCCGTTTATCATTGCGTTTTCTCCATTTTGCTGAACGTAATCTTTTACAAACATTTTATAACTAGAACATATTTAAGTCACAAACATGATCACAAATGAGTTTATGCGTGTTTCTCATCATGAATGCATGTATGCCGCATTCAACATGGAATGTCTACAGAACAACTTCTTTATTCTAAAGAATTCTTAAAGACACTAATTTTCTCTCAGTTGAATGAACTTTGCCCTACCTCATTTTTATTTTGTAAAAACAACTGTTGAGCAATTAATCTCTATTGAGTAACTGAAGAAAACTTTTTCTGTTTTTGCCGATTTAAAAACAGGTTTATCAAGATTACACTTGTTCGCACAATTCACTGTAGTACAAGTGACAAATGCTGATATAAGCGAGTGGCCTGTAGCCTAATAACAGGTGAACGTTCGTTTATTCGACTGAGGCGACGAGATCACTTATAATAGTTTGCACTGAATAAATCTGAATATTGTTAGATGACGAATCGCTCTGAACAAAATATGATTACTCATCGAATATTGGTCAACGAAACACGAATTTAAAATCATTGTTCATGGAGTTTTAGTGAGTAGAGATGAATTTACTTTACTCTGTATCACACGATTGCACGTTAAATTATTTCAATGTAATATGAAACATATCAAGTTTATGCAGAGAATAAAGATAACAATACATTGTGGTGTGACGATGTATTTCGCGTTCTTTAGTTCGCTTTAGATACCAGAACATGAACTCGTATTGATGAATATGTTTTTTCGGGACACACCACAAATCGAAGCGAATCGAGAAGGTTAAGAGCCAACTCAAAGAGATAGAGCATGACTAAGAATATATAGTCAGGCATAAATAAGACGGACATATGACAAGCGAAATAGGTAGGCACACACATGAATAAAAGCGACGAATGATTGACAAGGTCAAAAGCAAGCGATACAAATCATGTGAGAGATTAACAATAAAGCGAATATGATGAGTAAGCGCGTAGGCGTAAGTAATGTCTAGTCGTAAAAGCTCATATTGTTACGGGAGGAATAAAGACATTTGGCTGAATAAAACCTTTACATAAATATTATTAATTTCACTGTGTTTTTTGATTATATTTGTTTTACGTAACTTATGAACTTGTTTGAATTACTATTTTTGGCCATTTTTGGACTCCTTTTGTTTTGGTTTGTTCGTTTGCAGTTTTTTGCTCCAGGAACCTACAAAATTGAAGGTAATTGTAATTATTATAATTATTGTTGTTAGAACGACATTGGTCGTCTATTTGTAATAAACGAACGACATCTTGGTCGATTATTGTCAATTAAGAATAAACTTTGGTACCTACTTTGGAGTTTCATTTTGCTATAAATTTTGGTTCGTGAATTGCAAATAGATGGACACACAGTACTTCTAAGGAGCAAGGAGCGAAAAATTGGACGTAACAAAAGTTCTTCAATTTTGTCATTATTGGTGGAATACATTTGTGTTAATTTAAAAGTTCTTCAATTTTGATCTTTGGTCATACATTGGATACTTTTGGACATTTGGGTCCAAAGGTCTTCAATTTTTGGTATTATTGGTCGTATTCATTTGGATTATTCACATTTGCTTAGTAACAAACAAAAGCATACAATGGAAACCAGAATCAGAAAGCCGAAGGAGAATGACGAAATGGATGGTAAAATTTCTAAAGCTGTTTGTGGTATGTCTGATTTTAATGATGATAAACGTGATGATACTGGTATTAATTGTGAGTCTTCATCTCAGTTTAGTACTTCTAGATTGAGGTTAGAAAAGGCATTACTAAGGAAGAAGAATTTGGAAAATAGACTTGAGTTAGAAAAGCAGCTTGAAATGTAAGATCTTCAAGAGGATGTTGAAATGGCCGAATTAGAATGTAAAGTCATGGAAAACGATATGGAAGCGACTAGTCATCTGCGTGAAATACGGTGGAATTCTTCAAATGTGTTTGCACCTACCTCCAAACCGGAACTTAAGAGAGTCGTTAATTGTATTAGGAAGGTATATCCTCTTGAAGACCGAGAATGTAACCCTGATGGTTTAAAATCCTTTGATGTGTATCCTAGTGAGAAGTCGGTACCTGTAGCAGATAAGATGGCTTTTTTGAGGATGGTAGAGAAGGAAATGGCAGAAAGGTTAGGTATCAAGGCGGATCCGTGGTATGTGATGGTAGAAGCTTCTTAACTGCTCGAAATGCAAGGAATGGTAATTTGGATTCGAGCAAACAGAGGTTGATGAGTGCTGTGAATATGAATAAGGACAAAACAGGTTTGGGTGTATGGAATAAAACTTATGTTCGGAACCCTTCACGTGTGGTAAATTATTTGACACGACCTAGAGTTGATCCTAGGACAATAAGTGCAAATAGTGACACAGCACTTCCTGTTGCTTAGCAATCAGGATGTCTGCGGGCTACAGTATCCAGTTCTACGGAGCACCATGATATTAAAGCAGAAGATAATAGCTGCTTAGCGCGTCCTGCTGATTTTTGTTTACAGTCAACGGATGGACGGTTATATACTAGTCCAAGTAGTCATAGCAACATTGATAGAGTAAGTGGCAGCAGTGGTAGCTTAGCTTTACAGCCTGCATGCCAACTATCTCGCAAGTCGTCATTAACTGTGAATGCTACTATTATTAAGAGGCGTAAACTTCGTTCTCTTTCGGATGCTATGACTAGCAATGGAAATAGTAGTCATCAGAATCTTAGTAGTGACAGAGATAGTAAAGAGACAGAAAGTGTGAGCAATCCATCTATAGCGACTAGTCGATCAACTTCATCAAATGAGCCCTCTAGTGTTTTGGCGTCATCGAACCTTGCCGTGAATGTTAAGTTGACTGATGATGCACACGGTTGTGTAACTATAAGGGTTCCTACTCCGGTTGACTTTCAGTTGAGTGATGATGAGAAGGAAGCCCCTGATGTTAACAGTCAGTCTACAGTGTTGCATGACAACCAAGCTAGTGATGTGCATATGTCTTGTGTCCCTGAAACGGAACATGAAGAACAACAAGAGAGTTTATCGGTTTCGAATTGTGACACTAATGCTGTTCTTTTAAGCAGTGAGATGAGTTATACAACAATGGAAGAGTCTCACTCTACGGATGTTAGTGTATCCATGACCAACGTGACTTGTCTGACAGAACGGAATTATGTTGACGATGATAATAATCTGGATGTCACTGATGTGACAAATGAGTTACCGACGATGACGAATGCTGAGCAAACCTCCTCTGTATCAGGAGATGGAGATATAAATATTTGTCCCATGTTATGCAACTTAAAGTCTTCGGGAGACGAGGAAATATCAAAATTGGAGATCCTACCCTTGCATATTATCTATGGGTCATAAACTTCTGCTGATAAGACAGCATCACGAACAACATTGTATCTGCCGTTCGGAGCAAGTGGAGGTGGATTGACGACAAATCCACATGATATGGAATGTAATTCCCGGATAGGATATGACCCGCTTTACGACGTGTTGTACATGTTCATGTGGACTAATTTGATAAGGTTTATACTACCGTTAGGTCATGCTACGATAGAGAGAGTAATCAAATAAATTATTATTATTATTATTATTATTATGTTATCAAATGTAAGTATGAAATTATCAATGTGTTTAAATTCAGTATTCTATGTTTACTAGGTTTATTTTTTTTGAGATGGTTGCTTTCAGTGTACATAAATATACTGTAATTTTCTAACCAGATACTGAAATTTTTTCTTTTGAACAATGTGAATGAAATGTTGTTTTGTTTGCACTGATTATTCATTGAAAATTAGTTGTGTTGTTATTTTGTCGTTCTACATATTGTGTTCATTAAATTTTATACTGTATAATGTAAGTAATTTAACGCTGATTACCGAACATTTATAAATTGTCAACATACTTACTTACTTACTTACTTACTTACTTACTTACGCCTGTTACCCCAAATGAAGCATAGGCCGCTCACTAATTCTCTCCAACTAACTCTATCCTGGACTTCTTTCTCCAATTCTGTCCAGTGTTTGTTCATTCCTCTCATATCTTTCTCTATTTCTCGGCGTAATATATACCTTGGCCTTCCTCTTTTCCCTTTTCCTTGGAGGTTCCATATAAGTGCTTGTCTTGTGATGCAGCTAGGTGCTTTTCGCAGTGTGTGTCCTATCCACTTCCACCGCTACTACCTGATTTCGTCACCCATTAAAATCTGGTTTGTTCTCTTCCACAGTACGTTGTTGCTGATCGTGTCTGGCCAGAGAATCCGAAGTATCGTGCGAAGACGACTGTTAATAAACACTTGTAGGGCTTTGGTAGTTGTCCAAGTTCCCGCTCCATTCAGTAGAACTGTCTTCACATTTGTATTGAAAATCCTGATTTTGGTTTTGGTTGAAAGTTGTTTGGAGTTCCAGATAATTTTCAACTGTGGAAATGCAGCCATTGCTTTGCCAATCCTTGCCCTCACATCTGCATTACTTCCACCTTGATTGTCGTTGATGATGCCCAGATATGTAAACGTGTTAACGTCCTCCACGGTATCTCCATCAAGAGTGATTTGTTTGGTGCATGTTGAGTTGCATCGGAGAATTTTACTTTTTCCTTTATGTATGTTGAGACCTACTGCTGCAGAGGCTGCTACTACACTGGTCTTCTCCTCTTGCATTTGTTGTTGCATGTGAGATAGAAGAACCAGGTCATCTGCGAAGTCCAGATCGTCCAGCTGCGTCCTAGCTGTTCAATGATACCGTGCTTCCATCAAGATGTCAACGTCTTCATAATCCAGTCGATCACCAGGAGAAAGTGAAAGGGTGAGAGAAAGCAACCTTGCAGAAAACCGGTCTTCCCTTAAAAACACATTTGTCAGCTGACCTCCGTGCACGTTTTTTGCAGTTGAATCCACCATAAGAATTCCGTATGATGTTAACTATCTTCTCAGGCACCCCGTAGTGTCGAAGACGCCTCCACAGTGTTTTCCTGTTCACTCTATCGAAAGCTTTCTCATAGTCAATGAAGTTGATGTACAGTGGTAAGTTCCATTTAATTGATCGTTCCACAATGATCCGTAATGTAGCAATTTGGACAGTACACGGTCGATTCTTACGGCCTGTTGATATCGAAGTTGGGTGTTTACGAATTCCTTCATTCTGTTTAACAATACCCTGTTGAAGACTTTGCCTGGTATTGAAAGAAGAGTGATGCCTGTGTAGTTCTCACACTTGCTGAGATCGCCTTTCTTTGGTATTTTGATCAGGTTTCCTTCTTTCCACTTTGTTGTTATTTGTTCCTCATCCCAAATCTTCTTGAAGAGGATGTAAAATATTTTCGCAGTTGCTGCTACATCTGCTTTCAATGCCTCTGCCGGAATGTTGTCTGGTCTTGCTGATCTGCCGCTCTTGATTTGTCTGATGGCCATACTGATCTCCTCAATCGTAGGTGTGCCAATGTTAATTGGGAGGTCCGTGGATGCTGCTTCGATGTTGGGTGGGTTCAGTGGAGCTGGTCGATTCAATAGTTCCTTAAAGTGCTCCACCCACCTATTTCGCTGTTCGTCAGTGTTGCTGATTATTTTCCCTTCCTTTCTTGTCAACTAGTCGCTCTGGTTTAGGATAGTTTCTGTCCAGCTTCTTGATTGTTTCGTGCAATGGTCTGAGGTTTCCGTCTCTTGCAGCGTTTTTGCCGTCATTGTTAGATCTTCCACATATTTTCGTTTGTCAGCTCTGATGCTCTTCATCAATTCCCTGTTTGCTTATGTGTATGCAGCTTGTGCGATGACTTTCTCTGCTCTTGTTCGGCTGACGTCGATTACTGCCTTCTTGTTCCTTCATCTTCAGTTTTTTCAAGAGTACCAACAGGGATCGATTTCTTGTGATTGTGCTTCTTGTGACCAAGAACTTCGTGACATGTTGAAGTAATTGCCTTCTTGATCCCTTTCCAATTATTCTCCAATGTTGTGTACTCTCCATCGAGTAGATCCTGAACGGCCTGGAACCTATTGATGAGAGCTTTCTTGAATTCGTTGAAAGAAAGGCCTTATTTGACTTTTGTGATGTTCTCTGCTACGTTGTCTAGTGCTTCTTTAGTTTCAGTTTCATTTTGACGTTCAGATTTGTGTATGCGTTTGCGTGGGAATATGTTTCCACCTATGACCAGTTTGTTGAAGGCACATAGGTTTGCAAATCTCTCACCATTTTCATTCCTTTCTTCCAGTCTATCTCGTCCAATGATGTCTTCATATCCAGTGTTCTCCATGCTAAACGTGGCATTCAGGTCTATCAGTAAAATCGGCAAATCCGTTGCTGAGCGTTTCTCGACGATTGACAGCTATATTTCGTAGAATCGAACTTAACGTCGTCATTGTAGTCATGGAGAGGTGGATAGCATCGGATGACGTTCATTGTAATGTCCTGTTTCTTTGTTTTTAAGGATGCCTTGATAATGCTGGGTCCATGAGATTCCCATCCTATTAGTGCCTTTTGTTCATGTTAACACATCATTCGTGCAACTCCTTGTGTATGTGAAGCATTTTCCTCTTCATGATCAGAGTATAAGAGCATTTTCCCTGAAGCTAGTCTCAGTTGTCCTACTTGTGTCCAATGCGTTTCATTGATGCCGAGCACCTAGGGATTGTATCTTTTCATTTCGGCAGCAACTTGAAATAGTCTTCCAGTCTCCCACAATGTACGAACGTTGCTGTGGTTGTCAGCAGAGTCATGGGCCCCGTGACTTCCGAGGGAACTCATTTTTCATCAGGCGACCTCATTATTCTTCTTCCAACCCCCAGAGGAGAGTTAACTTGGCTTAAATTTTTTCTTCTGTTGAGCGTTTTTTGACAAGATGTGATCGCCAAGCCCATGTCCAACCCTCCTCTTTTACCCGGGCTTGGGACCGGCAGGAGACTCAAATTGTGAACGGTTTAATTTAATTAGTACAAGACCATACAGATGTTTAGTATTGGTTAGCAGGATGATGTACTATCTAGTTATAGTTAAGAAGGTGTGTGAAACTCATCGCTTGTCCACACACACTGACATTTACACTCAATTCATTTTTATAGGACTGGAAAGGGAAGTAAAGCGATAGATCAGCTGCGAAATAAATTGCTGAGATTGGGATGTAGTGTGCCGATTTGGGCGTGTTCTTAAGTTTCGTAATGAGCTCGTTCAGACTGTATTTACCGAATGACGTCTGATAGTTCATAAATCAGAAGATGAATTCGAAGTATCGTATACACCATAATAAGGATAGCAGACCACAGAAAGACGGGGCAGACACGCTAGCGAGCGAATATGAGGATGAGCGAATGAATTAATAAGATTAAAATGTTCGTATATATACAAAGGAAAATGTCTGAGTCATCGTGGTATTTAAGAGATTAATATTAAAGCGAATAGGATGCATATGTGCGTAGGCGTTAAGCAATGCTCAGTCATACCAGCTCAGACAAACCAGATAATAAGAAATACCAATGGTACATAAAAGTTGTTGCTAAGCGAATGGATTAATCAAAGAAATTAATCGAAAGGGCTTAAGCAAATTAAATGTAAGTGGATGCAAATAAATGTGGAGGCTCTACGGGGAAAAACACAAGATTTGATAAAGTGGACATCCTTTCAAGCTTCATATACGTGAACAACGATTAGCAGTAAAGGGCCACGACATTACTTCTCTTTTCTTAAATGCAGGAATAATTTTGGACATACGTTTGTTTAGAGTAATATGGAGATACTGGAACACACGGAACACAGCCATTCACCTGAGCTACAAATTTTTGCCACCGACCAAAACATCTTCTGAGGCCAAAGACAGAGAGTGAGAGTAAATGAGACGCCTGAGTGAAAACTGTTCAGACACGGTGTCTGTAGTCCCTTAGACCCACTATTTTTATCGTCAAAGTCAATAACGTACCGAAGTTGTCCGATTTGCTTACGATGTCATCTACAAGCTGATTTGAATTACTTATTTCGAAGGTCCCATTGGTATGGCTTAGAAAACCAATCACGTTAAAGACATGCTAATACACTTCGGACAATATACCGATATGTCAACGGTACATCGCTATTACGTGTGAGGAAACAAAAAGATTCATATTAAGTAGTAGGTAATGACTTAAAATGCAACTGCACATTGTAATATAGTAGCCAACATAGGATTTCCTACATTGTGGCCACTTCTCCATTCAAATTCTCTGACAGGCAATGTTTGGGAAAATGCACCCTATGTATGTGAAACCGCCTACAGTATTGTGGACAAGCAGCATCGTCATGTCATAAATAAAGGTGACGGAGCACTTGACGCGTCTTTCCAAACCAACTTGTGATGAAATTGAATTATGCAGAGTATAATATATCTATCATTATCTTATTGATAAAGTCAGCTGTTCGTTTTGTACACCTGTTATATTTAGCCAATATTCCATATCCATACATGGATGAGTAAATAATAATATACATTTGACGGAGTAATAACAGTTTTAGAATATGCAATTCACTTTATTATCAATAATGTTTTCATATTTCATTATTGAACAGTACCATGTCTTTTTTTACATAATGACGGAATTCAGCATAAAATTAATTTCGTAATAATATATTTAGTTTTTCGACAAAATATCAGACTTTTTGTAAGGATGCCTGAAACTGATGCAAATCAACGATTTTATTTTACATTAAAAAGTATTGTTAATAACAGCTTTGGTAACATATTTATTCATATAGCTCTTTTAGAGTTACTGCCGGTCTGATAAATGAGTAGGATCAGTCCTAAAGTTGACGGCCTATCGCGCGGTAATCCAACTCATACAGAAAAACAGTAACCAAAAAAAATGATATGCTAGTCGTTGACCTATGTTCAGTTTGGGGTAACAGGCTGATATAAGTTAAGAAAGCAACTACATTTCGTTGAAATTATCAATTTGAATATGATTTGAGTCAATAACGATGGAATTTTATGCTATTAACTGTGAGAAACGGCTGTGGACCTTGAATTATTATTTTGAAAAGTATCATGAAAACAAACCGATATCATGTACAAATACCAAACATCATTCAGAATTATGCTCTCGGGCCACAAAGCGTGAGTCAGTTCTTAATCATTGTTGACCGACAACTCCACAGCCAGCCTCGAAAGAATTTGTTAGATTTCAAGCATAGATAGTTTCAATACATAAAACATACTAATTCATATCAAAATATAGATTAGGATAATTGAATAACACATGAGTCAGGTAAAATCGGCACTCAATAAAACGGATTGCGGCTAAAAAATCGCCTTCAGGCTAAGAATAATATATCATGCGAAATTAGTTAGTGCTTCAATCAGTAGTAAACCGATACCTGAATCATCCTCCAGATTTGACACCTCATTTCGAAAGTTTCAACTATTTGTTCTTTAGTTCACACTGGAAATGGTATATTGATGAACATTTCGAAAATGCATGTCAGCTATTTTAGTTTTTACTTTAACTGAGTATTTGACACATTCAACTAAACAACTCTTTGATTCATATTGTTATCTAGATATGCATCGGTAATAAAATTGTATGTGAATTTCTTATGTTTTTTTCTTATATTAAACATTCCTTGTAAAATAATCTATAAATGTTCACGAATACTTTTTTCTCTATTGATGATTATATCTCTATATCAACGTCTCAATCACCAAACGTATTTGAAAAGAATGTGATTATTTTCGATATTATTGTGTAAAATAGTTTTGACGTCTACTGCAGTTTCGTTGAAATTGTGTTTGATCAATTTACATACTTGTAGGCGTTATTGATGATTTGCAATATTTGGTATCTTTTCTCCAATTCCAATCATCCCAATTGCCGATGACATTTTATGTCACTTTTAGAATTTTGTCACTGGATGCTACTTATCGAAACATATCTTCGAAAACTTATCTTTTTGATTAGCATCAATGGTGCTACTACTTCTGCTACAACGGGATTTTGAATTGACAATTCGGTTCGGCAACTTAAACTTTTATTGTAGTGAAGGAGAACAAAGGTGAGTACAAACAAATTGTTTTTTATCGCAAATTACAGAGTTACTCAGTGAAATAAGAATTCCATGTCGTAAACGGTTAGTTTCCTAATCTTCGATCCATAATCAATCCATTGTCTGACATTTTACTATTCATGCGATCCAATGTTTCTACTATTTTTGGCATCGCGCCAGTTTTCAGGTCTGTTATATTTTTCAATTCTCTTAAGTCGACACAAAATCTATACTTTCCATTGGGTTGCTTTATCGAGAGTACCGGTGAGCTTAACAGGCTGTCTGTTTCCTGAATTATATCTTCTTTCAACATTTTCTGGACCTGTCGATTTCCCTCGTGCTCTAAATGCACCGGGACACGACGTGTTGCAGATATATTTATTCAGCCGTTCTTTATAGGAATTTCATGAATAAATGTGTCACAAAACCCATACGGCTCTCCATCTCCAGTGAACAGTTTTGCAGACTTTGCTTAAAACTCGTTAATGTTTGGTTTCTTTGTTGATACTTCCGTTGTCACACTTATTTCAGTCACTTCGCTACTTTCGTGTATTGGCAATGAACCGTAGTTTGTGAAGATTTTCTCGCTTTCCGAGTTAATTATCGCTTTTGCTTCTCTTGGGAAGTCTGCTCCTAATGTCGGTCTCGATAAGCTTGTGGTTAACACGAACGGAAAATTTATCTCGCTTCCAATCATTTTTACAATACTGTCAGATACCTACAGCCCCTCTAGCATATGCCCTCCTATTGTGTGGACCGCTAATGTAAATGGTTTGATTTTCTTACATTTTTCTTTGCATATTAACGATCTAGCTGCCTCTGTGTCGATCAAACACACTAACTCCTGTTCATTTATGTACACTCCGGCATAAGTTGCCTCTCTATATACTAGTGTAAGAACTTCCAGATTCCTAGGGCGGAAAGTGCACACGTTATGTCTGAAATAACGTCGTTGTCTTCTTGCACAGTTTATCTTCCAATGTCCAGCCTCTTCACAAGCGTACCATTTATCGTTTCTTTTATGATTAACTCGTGATGCTGCTATCTCACGCTCTAGGTCCCCAATCTTCTTCTCGAAAATACTTATCTCCTGCCTTTCGCACCTGACCGGAGCTACTGTTCGTGTCATCAGCTGACGAGTCACCTTCGCCAGTTCAACTTGTCCATAGGTTGCGCTGCGTTTTTTAGCCTCAGCTACTGAGACAAGGCGGCAGGTACACTCGATAAACTGCGACGTCCAAAACTGTGCCTCTGACTCCTCATCGATATTCGGCACAGCATGTCGCAACAATCTGATGAGCTCCACAGCAAGCACCAACGGGTCACAATGAGACGACAGCCTCGTCGACCGGAATTACTGCAGCGCCTTCTTTCTCTCCACTGGGCTGTAGAACTCCGTCATCACCAGTCCGGTGACCGTCTCCACGTCGTCTCCCCTCACTTACCGTCCAAGATGTCGTTTACGGCCTTCGTCTTTACTCTCAGCAGCGTCTCCAAAACCACCAACTTGGCCCCGGCTCCCATACCAGCACCAGCTCCGCCATGGCCTGAAACTCCTACGGGAAGCTCCGCAAATCTCTGTCCTCAAACTCCTTCTGCCATGGTATCTTCATCCTTTGTTTAGGCATCGACACCAAATGTAGTGAAGGAGAACACCGAGGAGGGCAGCCGAATTGTATTTATCGCAAATTACAGGGTCACTCGGTAAAATAAGAAATCCATATCGTAAACGGTTAGTTTGCTAATCCTCAATCCATCATCAATCCATTGTCTGACATTTCACTATTCATGCGTTTCATACAAATTCCCTTGTGTTCCCAATAATTCTTTCTTGATCTTCCCCCATCTTCTGGTGCCAGACGTTACTTTGTCACTCGCGTCACATACTACTTATAGGTCGCGCGCACCACAGTAAAATTACGTATCCAAATCTTTGACGTCAATGATGGACAGACTAAACCCAAGCAGCAACATATACGACAACTGCGCAAATCAAAAAGAGATATCATATGTATTCTAGTAAAATATTGATGTTGTTCGGTCAGAACAAGAAAATCAATAAAAAAAATGCAAATACATATAAATCCTGAGTGAGTACAATTTGCTGCAGAATCAAAATGATTGAAGATGACACAAGATACTGATTCCTAGTAACTCAAAGTTTGAGTGTTTTGTTTTTTGGAAAATCCCTCCATGTATATATATTTGTGTTATGATATGACTGACTCTTTCTGTTGACATTTTGGTATTTTATTTGATTCCATTTTGAGATTTTATCATTGTATATTGATAATATTTCTATATTTTGTACTTATATTGAAGTTTTATGTTTGCTTCTGAACTGTACACATGTTGTTTAAATTTGATATATAATATGGCTACAGCCATATTTGGATTTGATATCGTCGCAGTATACTAGCTTCACCTGATCTTTTGAACTCGGATACTCATCAGAGTAATTTCGACTTGGAAGGCGTAATGATTACCACTTTCTCCTAGAATCATTGTGTTTTGATATTCGACTAAGGGAAGGTGCGTTCGACATACGTCTATATGAATCGAATTAAACTGCTACGGTAGAAAATTAATCTACAGTCTGACAATTATTAAGAACGAGTCAGCTACAGTTTGACGTTTGTTTTGGAGGTCATCTACAGTCTGACTTTTAAGAAGAACAAGCCTACTACAGTCTGATTATTAAGAAGAATAAGGAAACATTTGAAATTTTAATCGTTTACAATAATAAACTTCTTGGAAGAAGAACTTTGGATTACTTATCGTTTTTTTGTGATCGAACTGTATTTTGGAAGACGATTTTCTGATCTTTTTGGATTTTTATTGACCAAGATTTACCGGTGGAATTTCTATATTTTGTATTTGTTATTTATCTTCCGTTGAACTTCAATTACCCATGAGCTGCCGAAAGAAAACAAACACGAAGAGGGTGGAAGAGCATGAAGAATCCCGAAATGCTAGGCAAGTCGTTTATGATTCTTCTTGTTTAATGGGTTCCCTTTCCACTAGCAATGATGTTATGTTTGATACTTATTATTGTAAGTCACCCTTACATTTTTATATGAGGTAGTTTTCTTTGAGATGTGTTTGCAAAGAGCATGCTTCATCGTCCTCCCTTATCCTGGCTTAAAACTGGTAATAACAGTAGGACGGCTCCTGTTGCAGTTAGGTAGTATAACAATGAGATTAAAAGATATATAAAACGCATGATACACGGTAAGACAACAGGACTTATAAATCTAAAGTATGATTTACCTATAGTGTGAATAAGATTATGATGAATCATTTTGCGTTTGCAAAATTTCAAGTAATATCATTCCTGCATACATGAGTATCTCGGAGAGGCTTAATTATCATCAACAAATATTCTAAAAATAGCGGTTTTTTTTCCATTTACAAGCCGGGCCTCGTCTGACAATTATAGGTAACCTGTTTCAGTTTAGTATGTGACTCCTTGAAAGTGCGCATCAATGGTCATGTTGTCTTGATTCAAACCAGTAGTATAAATAACAATCGCTACCACCACAACATTCGAGCATTTAGGCGTTTGTGTATTTTGCAAACAGTCATATATGTTGTTCTAGTTAATTGTATTGTTTTGTAAAATACTTCTCCTGTTCTTGTAACTATCATTTTCGAAATAGGATAATCAATTTTTCTAATTGGTTGATTGGTAACTTTCACATCACTTTGGCTCAATCTTATAATAACAAATACTGAAAATTCATGGACTGATAAAGATTTCTAATTGGAAAGTGGTAATCCGTCGACGATTTCTTCGAAAAATAAATCAGTAGTATCTTAAATCGATTTGTGTAACACAATTTCCATAAACTCTGTGTTACAGTATTTGCAACTGAATATTGAAAGTTTCAACTTTAATTTCAGATCAATCCTTTGTTTCATGTGATTTACGAGAACCTGAAAAATCTGTCAACAGTCTGCCAAGTGAATCACATGAATACATTTTATGGTATTACAGACGCCATTTTATTGCTTTCCACACCTTCTTTTAAATGTTTTTAACAACGATTATATAACTGTTTATCAGTGGAACAATAGAGAAGTTCGATGCATAAAAACCTATATGAAGGCGATGCGTTAACGAAAATAATTGTCATCTCATTCATGTCAATTCTGTTTTCGTACCGAAACCTATTTTTCAAAATCTTATCTCACTACAACACTCCAGGGTAAGTAACTGATCATTTCCCAGAAAGGTGTTTGAAGCAAAGCTGAACTGTTTCTAATGATTCTTTTACAACACTTAACATGACTTTCACACTCAAATATGTATGAATTGAACACTATATCACTGATGATATAATCCTAACGGTATGATAATTTTATCCTTACAATCAAATTACAAAATAAATAGTCATATCACCATGTGATGAAAAGCACATTGAATAAACTTGTCTAAAGCTATTGAACATATATCTGGTGACACTAAAATTGTACGATGAAGCCGTCAGAGAATCTTTGAGTATCCGTACACCACGAGAGTAACTGTAGTTAAGGTTTCCCCTGTTTTCTTTTGGCTTTTTATTGGCGACTTGCAGAGCATCTACTATAGTTATGATGCTTATGGTTTTATTATTTATTCACCTTACCCAGTAACAGTAGTTCCAACGTTATTTTAATTGAACATGATTATCGATTTGGAAGTCATTTACATTAGCTTATCTGATTCCTTATTCTTTACTCCTATTGTTTCTTGATAAACGCTTATACTGCTGATTTATATTCAGCAAATAAACTTATCTATAACAGTTTCTCAGTATGTCACGTCATCATAGCTCTTAAGATAGCTATTTCCTGTATTGTATGACTTATGAATTTTTGTTTATGTCAGTTTGCTCGGTTTTCGTTAGTATTAGACAAAACGACCAGCTGTTGTGAATTTGTGTTTTATCACCATGGAGAGATGTTTCTTTTGTAGGTATTGAGACACGCTAATAATCCTAGGAACCTGATGAGTTGAGGACTGCACCTAATGTATGTTTTTTTATATTATCGAATAAACGGTTTTTTAGACAAATAACTGCCTGTGTTGTGCTTGTTAACCATACTTATCACAATCTTGCTTTTCGAAGCTTCGACAGACATAACAAAAATGTGAAACATGACTTCAGTGCTTTTTGTTTCTAATCAGTTTGTATTTTGAATATAATATAATCAACAAATGAACATAAATTTAGTGACTAAGAATAAAACTAAAGATAGCAGGTTTATGACAACATTTTCTACTAGTTAGATGGATCAAAAATGCATGCATCTATCACATTTCACAGTGTTATTACTCCTAATCATCTTAATCTGTTTAGTTTTAAGTAAAAACGGACAGTATATAATATAAATTTAGTTTTATAGACATTCGGAGATGAATATATGCAATATATTCATTAAACAAATTACCGAATTTTGGAAATAGCTATTAAAAATATAACTTCAATCCCTTTCCTTTCTCATCTGAAATGTCTATCATTTGTTAAGGGAATGATTTAATTTTTTTATTGATTCCGAAAGTTTCCCACTGTATTCTCAATAAGATTAAACATTGTTCCACTTTTTGAAACTGTAATATGATTGAAATATGTCTTCTCCACACTTTTTTAGATGGAACGTTGTAACTGTTTTCTCATGAAAACTGAAAAATTCTAATTTTCATTGTCAGCAGAAGCGATTGACGATATTGGTCACCGTATTTCACGTGAACATCCATTTTTTGTTTATAAAAACGCTCAAATATTCATGTTTTCAGAAAATTATTTATGATATGGTTCCTGTCGCTAATAAATCAGGGACCAAAGGAGTTTGAAAAGAGTGATAAAACTCAATCTATCTCACACACTGAGCACTCCTAAATTTATTTACTTCTGTCGTTTTCAGAAATGCATAAGACCAAGAATCGATTGAAAAGCGATTATTCTGGAAAAATGTGTGTTGTGGTATTCGTCTGTAAACAAGGTATAATTATTTTGCCTTATAAATAATTTAATGTACAAAACATAACTGATTCACATGTTTAACGTAAACCAAGTGAATATTTTTTGAATGAAAATCAATCAATCAAACTGAACCGAAAGTTTTCTAATGACGGCAATGAAACCATTATTTATATGTCTACATCTAAACAAGATTAGGAAAATATCCCTTTTTGTGACTAGATATTATCAGATGATTCGAACAGAGTAAGTTGAAACTTACATAATGTTCGGCAGTCAAATGACTAGAAATGAAGAACTGATATGTGTGTTGTAAAAACTCACACTCTCCTTGTTGATAGCGTTGCATGCATATTAAGAAAGTTACTGAAATTAGTTCTTTCAACATTTCCTTATTTCATTAAAAAGACAACACTTGAATTAAGCTATTTCCGTCTGTAGACACTGTTGTACATGAAGTAATCAACCAGATATCATGGGAATCTGTCTCTCGCAAAAGCTCTTAATAAAATAAAAAAAATTTAACTAAAAAGACTCTGCACTGGGATCTAGAAGGTGTTGCCAGAGACCGAAAAATTATCTGATGAAATGAAAAGATACAACCCGATAGAATCAATGAAATATTTTGGATGCAGTTTGGACAACAAAGACTCAATTCTGAAGAGATTCTATCGTATTCGGGCCCTACATACTAATCCGTTGCACTGATTCTACGCAAATGCATCTAGAAAACACTGAAATGGTGGGAAACTCATAGACCCACGTTCATCAACCCATCTTTCAAAATAAAAAAGAGGGCATTAAAGTGGAAGTCTTCTTTTGCTATGCGATTACCAAATGTTGCAATGAAGAAGACGAGGGTCAATTCTCCTGGACGCTGCAGTCGTGACAAAGTTGATATGAATGAGTAACATGAAGCAGAAAATTGGAGAACGACCAACTTAAAGAAACAAGTAATAATTGCCTTATGTCTACGTAAAATATTACGCATGCGTTTTCCAGACATCATCAACAGCAGCGTACCGTCAGATAGAAAAAATCAGATTCGAGCAGAGGAAGAAATCATGGAACAGCACTAGAAGTGGATAAGACGCACATTGCAGAAACCACTCTAATACGTCAGAAGATAAGTATTCACTTGAAAAACGTAATAAAGGAAGATGCGAAAATGCATTAAGGCGAGGATCGTAGTCAGACATAATAAGAACAACCAAACATTGAGCATAACTAGAAGGGAAGATCTAAGATGTAGCAGGTTGGTGTCTAGTGCTCCACTGCGGGTAACAGGTGCCTGTGGGTAATTGAAATTCTTTGCTTACTCCAGCAATAAATTTGTTTCCATTTGTAATTGTTTATGAAGCTGTCATACAAAATGTCAATTAAAGATAATATCTAGTCCTCTTGAGCATTTTCATTATATATAGAATTAGAATTTTACATACAATGACGAATGAGATCAATTACAATTTTCCAGTAACAATCGTTATTTAGTAACAATGATATTTTCATACTGCACCATAAAACGTACGTAATAAATCTGTATTGAAAATGCAATACATGTGTGTGAAAGTATGAAATTTGAAAGCAATTTGAATTAACTGCTGGTTTGAAAATTACGTACATTTGTTAAGCTATCTCATTCCGTTATGTTCAATCTTTGGAAAACGTCTCTACTAGTTGTTGCTAGTATGTTGATGAATCTGAGTAAACAGTTGCTTCAGAGGTTTTTGACTGAGTTGTCCCATGAAATAATGTTACTCAAAATAAGAAACGTCAGTCAGTTCAAGGACATTACAATATAACTGTTTTTCACCTCCTCATATCATTGAAATAATTGTGTGGTTCAATGACACATCAACTGCAGAATAACCTTATATCATGGATGAATCATCATACAACTCAGATAAATTGATAAGATATACAATAATAATTATCTAATAAAGCACATTTCATTCATTGATACATTCTTATAAATGTTTTACCGGTCAGTTAGCAAAACTGCATACTCTACTTTAACTTTAAGATAACAAAGTAAGCGCGAAAGAGGAATGACTTTCTCAAATTCACCAAAGATTTACTTCTCGCATAGACTATAATCCATCTAATGGAAAAGCAGTATCTATATGAAACTGTGAAAGTTGTCTTAACTTACATTTGGTGATGTCGCCTATAAATGATTGCAAACAGGTATTACTTAAGTGAAAACTCAGTTATTTATCGATCAACTTTTCAGAAAATCACTGCTGGAATGTGAGTTGTGACTTATCATTTTGTGTATATAACAAGTTACCAATAAATTCGAATGATATACAATGTCAAATTGATATAAATATTATCTCCATTTGAATTCGTCCATGTTTGTTGTTGAAGAAATTCCCAATACAGGGTAATGTAAACCGTGTGTAAAAGAACTGTGTAAGAAAGATGTTGAAACTAACCTACGATATGTGTATTCAGCGTTACATTGACTAAATAGTACAAATCAGTAAACATTGTTTCATAGTTAGATGTAACGTAGAGTAAAAATGGAGCGATAATAGCTGATGTAGGAAAAAACGGAACGACAATGACTCACATAATACTCGAAACAGGTCCGTCTACAACATGAAAAGGTTGAATCGAGAATGAAGCGCATACTATGAATGTTTTTCTGGGTAAATCAAGTTTATGAAAACGGAAGTCCCTAACTTAGAAGGCATATATTTAAAAGCAAGGCACAAATACTGGGGCACAACATATGTATCTAAATTTGTGTTTTCACTGGTCATATTATTTCTCTGTTAACTCCTGACTATCGACATGCCACATACCAGTGATTGTTAGTTTATTTATTTGTCTTTTTTCTCAGTCACATGTTTTCAGGTTCAAAGATGAAGGCAAATAAGGAATCAAGGATTTCCATTTCGTGTGAGCTCGGATGCTCATTGATCGCAGTATAACCATCATTTCAACTTTCTTCTTTTTTTTCTCATATCTGCACAGATTGCCTCAACTCAAGATATCGGCGTGTATTTGGTCGTGTGAGATGAAGATTCGGGTTAAAAAAGTGTCTTCTTTAGTTTTTGCTGCCAGTGTCAGATCGTTTGAAACGTTATGCAACTGCATCAAAATGCCTTACTAATTTTGATTTTTTAAATAGATCTTAAAAGGTCCTAAGTTGAGAGTACAATTCATTTTGCTTGATTCTTTTGAGTGATTCAGTCATTGATTGTAGAACGTTCGCTATGAAATAGTAATTGATAGTGCTAAAGTATTTTGAATTCAACTTTCCTTGTTCTTCTGGATATTTTTTCTGATATAGTATGGCGGCTAGGAATTCTCCAGGAAGTTTGTGTGACACTTGTGTAGTGCCTCCACATATATTCCAGTTCTCTTACATTTAATTTGCTTAAGCCCTTTCGATTAATTTCTTTAACCAAGCCATTCGCTTAGCAACAACTCATATGCACCATTGGTATTTTTTATTATCTGCTTTGTATGAGCTTATACGACTGAGCATTGTTTACGCTGACGCACTTACTCATCCTTTTCGCTTTAATGTTAATCTCGTAATATTCCCATGAACTCACATGATTTGTATCGCTTGCTTTTGACCTTGTCAATCATTCGTCGCTTTTATTCATGTGTGTGCATACCTATTTCGCTTGTCATATGTCTGTCTTATTATTGTCTGACTATATATTCTTAGTCATACTCTATCTCTTTGAGTTGGCTCTTAGCCTTCTCCAATTCGCTTCTCTGTTATCCTTATTGTGGTGTGCTATAATAAACGTATACGATAATTGGAGTTCATCTTCTGATTTATAAACCGAGCTAAAGAACACGCAGTAATCGGCACACTACACTTGTCCTTCAATTTTGGATTCTGGTCAATGAAGCAAAAGAAAGCTTTATAAGGTTACATTACGTAAAACAGAATACTGACTCTGTTAAAGGGTTATAATGGAATTTTTATTCAATGGTTGTTGGAAATATTATCAAACAGTAAAGAATTACTTACCGTCGGACTTGATTCCTGTATCACTGTCTGTAAAACACAACAGTAATGATTAGATGTTATTATCACATTAAGTAGAAGCTTGAACTTTCTAATATGTTCAAACGATTTGATTTCAGTTGGAAGCGCATTGGGTGAACTGTATACTGAAGAATATCTCACATAAAGTATAATATAATAGAGTTATTTGGGTAATTGATTTCCTTATTACATGAAAATCGGTGGCAACGATTAATTTCATGTAAACGAAATTTCATCTTGATTCCTAAACTTACTGATTCTATTTAGAATTAGTTAGTGCTGTTATTTGTGCATATTCGAAAGTTATTAGAAATTTCTCCTATTAGCAATTATGTGATCGAAAATAATGGTCAAGATTTCAATTGCAAATTATACAAGAATGTGCACCATATAGTAAATTATATTTAAAACCAAACTTCGCTTATTATAAAAACCGGTTGCTGTGATTATTAGGTATAAAACTCATGACATTAGTTACGATTGACACTCGTAATAAAAGTATTTGTGTGATGATAACAAGCATCATTTGATTGTGAACTTTGTAAAATTGATAGAATGAGGTTGAAATCCATAGAATACGATAAGTTGACGTGACTGACTATTTGAGTAGGTGTCGGCAAAGCTCAGAGGTAATCAATAAAGTTACATATTCACTGAATCAATAACTCATTATCTATTCGAAATTCATCATTGAAAAGTGCAATTTACATTTACTTTACACTATGTGTTGTACAGCTCAGACTTGCGAAGTGAACACCAAGTGGATGATAGATACTTAAAGAGGATGCAATTTGTTTATGGAGTTTGTATAACTTATCTTCAACACACAAGCAAGTAGATTTCTAGCCGTCCTCTCCCACATCCCTTCTCGTTTTCTGTTCCTTCTGATCGTGATCGGCAATGTGATTTCCAGATACTGTTTTATGTCAGCGAGTTAAAGTTAAAACCTTATTGTGCATTAGTCACATGCCATTTTGTGAATAGCATCCAGCACGCAGAGCTTTATTGTTCATCAAAATATTTGACCAAACTATCAGTTACTTATAATCCTATTTATATTTAAGAGTCTCATTGTATTTCAGCACACCTAAACTCATCCCATATACCACAGCACATCCACGATAACATAAACACTAATTCCAAATGAAATTCTTTTATATCTGAAATCAGAGTGATAACTTAGATTTGAGTGAATCTGACTCAATACCTCATGGAAAACTGGTGATTTATTTCCAATGCATCCACATTCAATTTGTTGCAAGAAACATTTTCAATCATCTCAACATTCATTGAATGACTTACCATTACGTGTTATATCTACAGAAAAATTGCAAATAAAAAGGCGTTACACACATCAACATAATTTCGATGCACAATTGTCAATCCATGCTCCTACAAAATCAGTATATTTGAGAGTCTAGTTGCTGATTACGGTGTTATTCTTCGAGCGCGATTCAATATTTGTGTGAAGTCCGAAGTGATCTAGGTGTCCCACATTTCATAAGTCACATGTTAGACATTCGAGCAAATGATAACAATATTAATTTCAAGAATATTTCACAATATTATTTTTCCCAACGTCTACACATGAAACAATGATTGTGTAACTCACTCCATTGATCCTCTGTTGATAAAGTCATGTAAACAATGTTCATTTGCTTCAAACTTTGGTCAAGTTTATTATATTAGAAATAAATGATCACGTTCCAAGTCATTTGATAATAAGACAACGAAATTAGTAATAAGAAAGCATTTCCTGTAAAGTTCCTACCTTAAGAATGCGCAATGAGTGAAAAGTTGGTGATCTTTTTATCAAAATACTCAATAGAACGTGACTAGTTTTCAAGTCTTCCTGATTGGTAATTAAGCAATTTTCCGATTCAGGCTTTTTTGTTGAAATGTTTTCTGTTTGATGTGCGACAGGCGACAGGAAACTTACAAAGAGAACTGAACAATCTGTTTTACTATTCATAAGTTATTGAGATAGTTAATCTGGTTAGATTTCAGTTGTAAAACTCAGTTAAAAAAATATGAAGAAAAAAGTTTTCAGCAACATCAACACAGAAAAAAACACACAGGCTGACAGACAAATCAACAAATATTGACCTGCAATAAAAGACATATAGTTGAGACCTAACAACAATCACTGCAATATTTCAAGATAAAATGAAAGTCCAGATTATGTCACATATATTTGTCAATTATCTAATATGTCTAGTTCGACGGAGAAATGATATGGCAGATTAATTATCAGTGGCCATGTTAGAAGTTCAACTCCACCTGCAGACCCTTCGAGAATACTGCGGGTCCCAATCCCTGATAAATTGGGAGGGTTGTACATGAGGTTGGCAACCCCATTACGGCAAAATACTAGCTTGCCAAAAAGCGCCCACCAGAAGAAAAAATTTAAAAAAGTTAACTCCCCCCTGGGGGTTAAAAGGAGAATAATGAGGTCACCTGATGAAAAATGAGTTCCCTTGTGATATGTTCGGCACTTAGTATGCTGGAGGCTATTACGAGTTACCTTAGTCGATAAACGCGAACGAGACTTTTACCAGCTTCCAGGAAGGCTACCCTGAATCCCAGAATCGAAATAAAAGACTTTGTAGGCGTAGAAGTATATTCTACAAGCACCCAGCAATCCCAGTACAATCGAGCATACAACTCTCGTTTATTTATACAACATAACAACGTCCTTGAGACAGTTAAGAAAATAGCATACTAAAATACACTGTGGCCAATCACAGCCATTGATTTTCCTGGTGGGAATTGAAATCTCGAGGTCATTTGATCAGCCCCTGCTAGCGAACTGTGAAAACCAAAATACGGCATTATCAAGCGAATTTTGGGGATCTAACATCCCCAACACTCCTCCCCTTTTTAATAGCGTGTTCTCCTGTGATTGACTTGCATCTTGACTATTGTTCGCCGCTGTCTGAGGGGATACCTTCGGGAACGAAGAACAGCTTGCTGCTGAGTTTCTTCTTGTGGCGTGGCTCTCGGTAGGTTGAAGGTATCAAGCAAGATGTCAAGGGGCAGGCTTTCTGCTCTTGATGGGCGATCTGGGGCTAGCCGTCTGCGTATCTGATTGCGATGACGTGACCATTTATCACCTCCTACCTCTACTTCGTACATAACTCGACCAACCCTTCTGACCACTCTCGCTTCAACCCAAGGACCATGGCTCGTTCTGTAGTCGCGGGCAAACACAGGGCATCCTACTTCGTAGGCGGATTGTCTTTGCTGCTTTGTCTCTACTGATGAGGGTGCATTAGTCGGATGCATCAGGCTGTGGATCGTTTTCAATCTTCTTCCCATCAGGATTTCAGCTGGGGTCAGTGTACGGGATGCATGCATAACAGCTTTTTCCGACGCGTCTGGAAATTGATGTGAAATAACAGCACCTAGGCCATATGCTGAAGCGTCTGCTGCTACGATGATCGGCATGGATGGATCGTAGTGTGTTAATAACAATTCCGAGCTAATTATAGATTTGAGTTTACCAAAAGCCGCGTCACACTCTTTAGTCCAGTTCCATGTGCTATGCTTCTGCAGTAGACAATTCAATGGAGCGCGAATATCATGTATCGAGGGAACAAAAGCTGAATAATAACTGATCAAACCGAGAAAAGATCGTAATTCGGAAACATTAGTGGGAGTGGGCATCAGTTTGATAGCTCGGATGTTTTCAGGATCCGGTCTGCGACCGTCGACATCAAAGATGAATCCCAAATACTTTACCGACTGCAATAGAAACTGGCATTTTTCTGGGCGTAACCGGAAACCATTGTCACTGATGCGTTGTAGTACCAATGTCGTGCGTTCCCGTAGCTGTTCTAACGTCTTCGCAACAATCAAGATATCATCGAAATAAGCTGCAACCCCTGAGATATCTGACAGGATAGTATCCATTAGTTGTTGGAAGATAGATGGGGCAGTCTTAACTTCAAATGGTAGGCGGTTATACTGGAACAAACCACGATGGGTGTTGATAGAAAGCAGCTCTTTACATGCTTCATCGACTTCCACTTGCAAATAAGCATCAGCTAGGTCAAGCTCTGCGAAAAACTTTCCCCCATTCAGCATAGTGAACAGATCTGCTGGGACTGGCAGAGGATAATGATGCTGTTCTAGAGATGCGTTGAGACCTGTAGAGAAGTCAGCACATATACGTATCGTGCCGTTGGCCTTCTTGATAACGACTATAGGTGCTGCCCAACTGGAGTAAGAAACGGGAGTAATAACTCCTTGTCGTTGAAGGCGATCCAGCTCTTCATCTACGGTTGCTACTGTTGCATAAGGTACAGGTCTCTTTGGACGAAAAGCAGGCTTAGCCCCATGTTTCAACCGAAGTGTTGCTTTCATAGCAGTGCACCGACCCAATCTAGGTTCAAAAATGGTTGAAAACTCTGTCATTAGCTTCTTCGTATACGCTTCCGGGTCATGTCGTTGTGATACCAGGTTTGGTATTTAGCGGGACATCAGCCAATTTTAGCTGGTCAGACCAATCTAAACCAAGTAAATTTAGATCAGCTGGCGTTATATAACATACCCAAGTAAACGACGAATCTCGGAAAGCAACTTTACATTCCAATTGTCCTAACAGACGAAGATAATTACCACATGCTGTGCGAGGCTTTTGTGTTGTGTGCTGCAGGCTTGGGCTGCCCAATTTGGTCCAATTTTTGCGTGAGAGGATAGTGACATCAGATGCAGTATCTATTTGCATTCTACACAAATAACCGTTAATATTAAGAGTAATAAATTTCCTCTCACCTAGTGATGAGCTTTGGCAGGAAGATATTAGGCTCAATGCATTGGTACTGGATCTAGGAACAGGCTTCTTAGCACTTCTGGATCGCTTTGGCTTTTTCTGTAGGCAAAAGCCATCTTTATGACCAATGACTTTACACTTCCTGCATCTATGCTGCCTAAATGGGCAGTTCCGTACATAGTGCCATGAACCGCAGTGCCAGCAAGCAGAAGGTGGATTCATTTTGGGTTTTTGGTCCGAATTGGAGCGGGGTGAACTGGGTGTAGCATGGGCAGACTTATAATGATTAGGTGGCTGCTGTACCAAATGAATTTCAGATCGGCTTGAACTACCACTCTGAACTATAGTCGAGTCTCGTTGTAGGTTAGTGAGACGTTGGTACTCATGAGCCATATCATTAAGCGTAAGCTTTGGATCTTGCTCCAACCGACTTAGTAGCTTTGTTCTAATGTCACTGAACTTACTCGACTGGAGGCTGCAGATGAGTATAAGGGCTTTGAACTGGTCTTCCGACAAAGACTTCAACCGAAAGCGTTCGCATTCACGGTTGACGATGCCCACGTGCGTAAGAAAATCATCATCTTCGTTCATAATAAGCTTCAAACATCGATAACGAGTATAAAATAGTGACGAGTTGTCTCCAAAGTGTTGGCTCAAAGTCTGAACAGTCTCAGAAAACGAACAATCTCGTGGGTTCAAAGGCAGGATCAAATTACAGTACTTATCCAGCTCACTTGCGCCCAACGTTCGAAGTAGCAGCCGAACCTTCCAAGCATCATCTTGGTTAGCGAAATCAAATTTAAATAAATCTTCATAACGCCGGAACCACATGTCAAAGTGACATTTGCGTCAGGATCATAATGAAATTCAGATATGCTATTTGCGATGCCGTCGACCGATGGAGCTGTGGTTGCATTAGATGAGCTGGGCTGCGTGGAAGGGGAAATCTTCATGTCTGTAAACATCTGCATGAGTTTCAGCTGCTGCTCAAGTAGTAATTCAAGTTTGGCAGGATCCATATTTCCAAAAGCACCGTCGCCACTGATAAGTTCGTCACTTAGTATGCTTGAGGCTATTACGAGTTTACCTTAGTCGATAAACGCGAACGAGACTTTTACCAGCTTCCAGGGAGGCTACCTCGAATCCGAGGCTGAATTGAAAAGGCCTTGTAAGCGTAGAAAGTATATTCTACAAACACCCAGCAAACACCGTGCAATCAAGCATACAACTGTCGTTTATTTATACAACATAAGAACGTCCTTGAGACAGTTAAGAAAATAGCATACTAACATACACTGCAGCCAATCACAGCCATTGATTTTGCTGATGGGAATTAAAATCTCAAGGTCATCTGATCCGCCCATGCTGGCGAAACGTGAAAACCAAAATACGGCATTATCAAGCGAATTTTGGGGATCTAACATCCCCAACACAAAGCTATACAGTTTATAAAGATGATGGTGATTGGGAATACTAATATTGTGAAAAGTGATGAATGCATACTTTTTAGATTCATCTAACTAGTAGAAACGTAGTCAGAAATATGCTATTTTTAGTCTTATTCTTAGACATTAGATTTGTGTTCTATTTTTGATTATATTTTATTGAAAATAGAAAGTGATGAAAAACAGCAAGAACTGAAAACTTCTATTCCTTTGAGTTGTATCTATCAAAGTGACTGAGAGCACGATTGAGATATATTGGGTTAACAAGCTCAGCATATCGAACCCTTGGTCCAATGATCCGTTCATTCGATGTTGAAAAGAAACATTCATTTTGTAAGACCGCACATCATGAGACCTTTCAGACGATTAGAGTTTTTAAATACCTGCAGAGAATAAACATCTATCTTTGATCATAATATTTAAATTCATTACCGCTAATCGTTGTGTCTAGTAGTAAGGAAAACCGAGGAAACTGATATAGAACATGTCGAGTTTAAGCAATAATTCATGGGACATCCGGTACAAGGAATAGCTATCCCATGAGTTAGAATGACGTTACACATTGAAAAACCGTTAAACATAAGGTGTTTGGCTGAATATAAATCAGTCGCATAAACGCTAACCGGGAAAAAATGGGAGCAGAGAAAGGCTATTCAGGTCAGCAAATGTAAAATAATTACCATTTGACTTTTAACGCAATCATCATTTTCTATTAAAATAACATCGTTACTACTTTTACTAAATAAAGTGAATACACAATATTACTCTAAGCATCGGACCTACAGTGTTCGCTCTATAGGTCGCAAATAAAAAGCCAAACGAAATTAGAAGCAACCTTTTCTCTAGTGACTGTCTTTATGTACAGGAACACCATATACATTTATGATCCTCAAACATACTCTGCAGCCTTCATCGCACGTTCTCGGAGCATGCTTAAGACACGTTTATTCAATGTGCTCTTCATCACATCGGATAAAGACTCGTTATTTTTAATTTGACTGAAAGTAAAAACTTATCAAACCATTAGAATTGTCTGCTGATTGGTAAGCTGTTCAGGTTATACATATTTGCAATATTTTTCCCATTTTAAGTGTAGGAAAACATTCAATAAAATCAGTTCAGCTTTGCTTATATCACTTTACTGAGAATTACTCACTCGCTTACCCTTGACTATTATAGTGGTATGAGACTTCAAAAAAAGCGGTTTTGATACTAAAATAGAAGCGACATGAATGCAGTGACATGATCTTTTGGTAGTATGTCATTTTTTATGAGTATTTTCTCATCGAATGTCCGTACGGTTTTACTCATGATTTATTCTTAAAACATTATCAAGACAGTGTGGAAAGAGAGAAAATAGTGTCTTTATGATAACGACAATTGTAATAAAGTAATTCGCTTGAATATGTGTTGACGGATTTTCCGGGTTTTCGCAAATCATATACCAAGAAGGGTTGATTTGAACTTTAGAATTGACCCAAAATAATTGGAAAAGTACAATTCCCTCCATACCGAAACCGAATATCCCAACTTCAAAACTCATTCAGTTACGTGAACAGGAAAACATGTTCAGAAAAGTACTATTTCTGATAGAAAAATATATAACTGTCTGTAAAATATAAAGGAGCCTAAGTGCTCCGATGATGTGGTGATAGCGATTGCCATCTATGGTCCTGGTTTAAATCAGGACTACAAGGCGATGAATGTGCCCTTCCAAGAAGTCACATTCTACACGTAAACAGGTTTCATGTATTTCCCTAATGTAGGCCAGTTGTTCATTGAAACGAAATTTCTAAGTCTAACGCTCTTTCCGCGTTTTATAAGTTTTATATATTTTGATCTGGCTGGCATACTTCGTAACTGCGCCCCAAGCTATTTAAAGGTTACTGCCGAATTCAAGTCTGAATGAAGGATGTCGACTGAGCGTTCGGTTAGTGAACCTATCTGAAAGAAAACCAGCACTTCGAAAAATCGCTAATAAGAAATGAAGATATCTCTACAGTTTGCACGCACTGCGAGAAATAAAAGATGTTCGTGTAAAATAAATACTACGTTTCATTGAAAATCAAAGTCTGTTTGAAAGTCAAGAGGCCGATGGCACATTTGACGCCCCGACTAATCATGAACAACTATACATTAGACGTTCGCACTATATCGGAGAAAGAGAGTCATCTATGTTGCTTCAAAAATGTACAGATAAATTTTGGAGTTACTGCGAACCAGTTTGACAACATAGACTTAAAGAGCTGATGTTATCCTTTGGCCATGAAAAAGTAAATGCCTTAGATGTATTTATATTCTGACATTTGATTTACACTACTTTCTAACCATCGTTAAATTTCGTCATCATCATTCATCTTATTCAGCTGCAACTTGCACTCTCAAGGAACTTACTTGTACTCGTAACAATTTCATCATTCTCTTATTGTGAGTGAAAATCATCGTTATTTTACTAGCGTATTTACAATATCCATTTCTGATCAGCACATTTGTCATGTACATTAATCAGTCCGTCACTTACAACGTTGATCTCGGTAGGCAGATATATCGGTACAAGTTGCCGTACCAAATTGTAAATTCAAATCCCGTCGTATCAAGGACAGTAGCAGTAATAACGGTAATTGAAAAGGTGAGGTTTCGAAAATATGTGTTTAGAAGTACTATCCAGTGACACAAAACTAAAAGTTGAACGAACGGTCATGAGCAATTCGCAAGATTGGAATTTGAGATAAGACACAAAATGAACACACCTGCGTCATTACAAGTGATTTCGAGACATGTAATTCGAAGTCTCTAATCGTGGTTTACTATTATGTATCAAATAACAACCAGGAAGTCTACGCCATCTAATATGGATCAGTCCACTTGCCAAAAACTTCATGGACGTGTGCCACCTAGATCAAATTACCTTTTTAGGTTTCATGGCGTGTCCAACGGAGATGTGACATCCACATTCGTTTCCAAAACAGTGACAGACATCCGTTCATCCTCTCAATGAAATAGATAGTACATCATGTGCAGGGTCTATTACTAATTCCACTCTTTTGTTTACAGTTAGGAATTATGATTAATCAACGTTCAACGCATTACATTATAGACTATATAATACAGTCAAGACACCAACTAGTAAACGTATAGCGCAAAATAACAATTTGACTAATTTTCAATGATCAATGAGTTCAAGTAAACGAAGAATCAGTTTCCACTGTTTAAACTTTAGAAATTCAATGTCTGCTGAGAAGATAACAGTTTATTTATGTATTTTCATCTTCAAGTGATTGTCTTAACTATACATTTATTTTTTCTCTCCTGAATCGACAGAACTGTTAACTGTTATCGTCTATTAATATGTGTTTCTGCATGTATGTGTTGATAAACTTGGTCTACAATTGAGATATGGAAGCATTCAGATGACCAATTTTAGATGGAATTAAATGAGAGTTCTGTGTTTTCTTATAAGTCACCTTCGCACTTACTTCATTTTAACTTTCACGCCTTTTAGTGTACATGAAATCACCAATTCTAATAGCGCTGCGTGAGATACGATGTTGTGCTAACCATTATGATAGATTGTGTTGAAACTGTTTTGAGGCTGATCAATTTAACGGTTCATGATGAGCCTCATATTGATGAACAACTAAATATACTAAACAGATGAATCTACCCTTCAGTTTCCAAAATTCATACTTAGTCAAACTCCGTTTATGCGATGACGTCAAACAGAAGCACAATACAGATTTCGTGGGTTGAGATTATTTTAAGCAACTGTTTTTGCAATCATTCAAGCAGACACTCATGAGAATTGATTAATCAGAAGAGCGAAGCGAAATGGTGAAGGTACCTGTATCATCTTAGTTCGAAAAAGCATGAATTACTAATTCTTGTCAGACACATTAAGCTAGACATTGAATAAGACATTTAAGCGGCGCACACACATACCCATGCAAAAAGACCAAGATATGAGAAAATGATTGACAGCAGCAAAAGACAATCGAATGATTACCTGCGAACAATTTACTGAATTCAATATCTATAGGCTACGTCATTCCGATAGACTCGTTATAAATGTAAACACCTTTCAGCCTGTAACCCCCGTAAAAGCAAAGGCCGATGAACTGCAGTCTTCAGCCTACTGTGTCCTGGGCTGCTGTTTCAAGTTATAAATAACTGAAGTTATGTTGATATTTATTTATTTATTTTGATAACATATGAAAATTTTCTCAACACTTTCAAATATCTTTTAACTGCAGCAGTGAATAATTGTAAATGGAATCAGTGATGTTGAGAATCAATGTGAGAATTCGAATACATGACTTTACTCACTACCAGTGATTTTCATATAACTGAGGTTCATTCATTTCATGTAACTATTCATCTCAGGTAATGATACTCGTAACCTGAAGGCAATACAAATTAACTCAACCGTGTCTAGAAACCTACGGTGTCTACAGTGTCTAGCTTTGTTAGGAAGTTTTTCCAAGTTCTTGTGTGAAATCAACTACGGTGAAGTTCAAACAAGTCGGGTGAGAACTAGTGCTCTTCGAAGGCAGTGGGTTGGGTTTCGCCAAAATATGGATTGATTTGAGTTAGACAATAGAACTGAATGATACCTTCACAACGATCCGGAGGTGTGAACATATGACTTATGTTCGAATATTGCGAGTAAAAATCAACAACGTGATGATTGAGCCGTATCATAACAAACTTAAAATCAAATGATTCTGAACATTCCAGTTTGTTCAGATTGTAGGAGTGATATCTCCTAAAAGTATTATTCAACCAAGTGACATTGATAATCTATGCATAATTCTGTCTTCTTGCTGAAACGCTTGCTTAAATACCAGTAGAATGAGGTTGGGAGAGTAGGATCAAAACATGAATCGAAACACATTGTTGTAAAATTATATGGGGTTTGTTAGCTTACCGTAAAATTAGCCTGCAATCGAAAGTGTAAAAACTTTCATCATCACTCAGGTGTAAGCAAAACACAACAGTAGGCTAGATTTTATTTGTTAAGAGTAAAAGATGAAACTGAACATGCATTGGTTGTCCAACATACCTTGCAGATCAGTGGCTTTTTATCCATTACGGGTAATAGGTGAAATTAGGAAAGTAAAATAGTAAGCTTGGACAAACATAGAACAGTTGATGAGAGTTTAAGGGTTCTCATATCGTTGAAAAGTAGTTCGCCGAAAACGTTACCCGGAAAAATATCATTCAAACCATTGAAACTCCGTTCTGAGAGTTAAAACGTCTTCATTTTTGAAATTTATGATGACTCAGAATGGAAGCCAAATTTCTAATGAAATCATGAGACGGATCCTTTTTTTGACAACTATAACTACTATTGTTTAATGTACAAGGAATATTCCTTAATAATGGGAGACCGGGAGAGTTATCGAAGTGAAAGTAAAAATGAAAAGATATATGGTGCACGGAATCAATGAAACACATTGCACACAGGTTGCATAACTAGGATTGTCTTTGGGATAGTTTCTGTTATACTCTACCTATGAAGAAGAAGATACCTCACATACAAAGAATTTCATCAGTGATATTCGCGAGGATGCCAAAGGTCGGATTTTACATCCTCTTGTAAGCTTCTGAACAATGAATATCGATAACCTTATAATCGTGATGGAATTTAGATTTAAATGCGAGAATGATTATTCTTCACATGAATTTTTTTGTTCCTCATGAATGGAATTAGATTGTCGGTTAGATGGTGAGTGCTGATCCCAGATAACCTATAAATCGAAACAGATCAAGTTTTAATGAATTCTTTCTAATAACCTACAGATTTCAGTGATTGTCTAGTTAAAAATCCGTCAGTGTGATGTTACCTCAACTATTTTATTCACTAATATTGTAGTGAATGAGAACACAGGTGGGGAAACCGAATTGTGTTTAAGAAAAATTACAGAGTTACTCAGTAAAATCGGAAAACCATATCGTAAATCGTTAATTTGCAAAATATCAGTCCATCATATCGAACCGGACTGTTCCTGTTGCAAGACATCAATCCATCGTCACTAATCATGCGTTTCATACAAATTCCATTGTGTTCTAACTCTTCCTTCCTTGATCTTCCCCCATCGTTTGCTGCCAGACATTACGTTGACACTCACGTCATATACTACTTATAAGTAGCTCGCACCACAATATCACTAAAATGAATAGATTGCGTTTATCTTTATATTAAGCACATATAACTTTATTCATAAATGAATCACATTAATTGGTTAAAGGAAGAATTCCTGTTTTTTACAGAACGTTTTCGTTTGATTACATTGACAGGAACTTGTACTATCTAGAATAGTTAAAACTTTCATCAACTTATGAATATAAGAGGTGCATTAGGCATAAAAATATTATTTCGAGTTCTTTGCACATTTTTAATAGCACAAATTATATAAAGAATGCGTGGAAAATGAAATCGTTGAAACAATTTCTTTAAAAAATTAAGTTGTACTTTATATCATTGGTTGACAGGGGATAGAATTTTTGTCATTTACTTGTATCCACTAATAAGTAGGTGAAGTGATACGAACAAAATGTTTCTGAGGCTGAAGTTTCGGGAAATTATATGTCAATGACTTTGATCGATATTAAATATTACTGGGAAAAAAATTTCTCTTTATTTATGTGACCAGTATTTAGCTAGCCTGAATACATCACAGATAAAAAGCTAACAGAAATAAATGAATATAAAAGTCCTACAAAGATAACAGAATTGATCGGATTACCAGAATAATGTTGTAAGAAAAATTCATATTTTCTTTATTTTTCATTGCAGAGTTATAAATAATAATAAAATCATGATTCCATCAATGTAAGATGTTCACTGCTGATAAGACATTTACTAGGTTAAAACGGCGATGGAATGAATTCAGGTTCCTCTAGATGGTCAACCAATGATCTATTCATCATTTAAATTTTGTTAAGATTGACTGATGTTTAGGTATTAGAAATTATCCTGTAGACGGTGAATGGCAAACTCTTCTGAACAAACAAAATGAAAAAAAGATAAGACAGAGTTATGGAAAAACGATATTGTGACATATTATTTGAAGAATATGAATACACTGATGAGAAAGTATACAAATGTGAAAAGGTTGTAAAAACAGACTACATATAAAAATTAGTTGATATTTCAAAAACGTTATAGAGGCACTACTCTAAACTTGATTTATCGGCAGAAACATTCCAGTTCCTGAATAATTATATGAACTGCGATGAGTCGGTTGTTAGTTAGAATTAAAATTACGCTTAAAATTAACGCCCGGTAATTTATTATAGTGCCTGGAGTTACTGATAATTTGTAAGTAGTATAATAACACTAACAAATATATCGTCAGGTTTCAATAAATTCTCAAGTCGAAGCATTCATCAAAATAGTAGTCACTTTGTAACCATCAAAGTCTCACCATTTTCTGATTTACTTCACGAATGATAGGAGTATTTAGGATAATTTCGTTACAAAATTAGTGTGAGTACCATTCACTATACTTGAGCAGATCAAGTAAGTAGTTCAATTATAAAAAGCAACTATGGAGTGAAGAAAGCGCTAAACCGACCACAAACAAGCAGTTTTCGAGATCATCAGTAACAACAACAAATCATTTTCATTTTACTAGAACACGGAACATCGTTGAATTTGATATACATTTCCATATTAATTAACTAGTGAACAAGATCTCAATTATGAATTAGGGTTACTAGTCAGAACCTCAACAGTAAACCTTGATATTTTCGGGTTTAGAAGTCTAATCATCAAAAAGAATTGAATGTGTGTAATTTATGTGCCACATTTGAATACATATGAAATAAACTTGACCAGCTTCAAACAACAAACGGTTTCAAATTATGGTTAGGTTTTTTTATCGTCATCTAATATTAGGAATTAATTTAGGAATTAGGATAAACTTAGATGGACGAAGACTGTTGATGGGTTGATGTGATGAGTTTATCAATGAGTGACGGACTGGTGATTACAGTCAGCCAACATTGTTGATGTGTCTCGATCTAGGATGAACAGATCGTTCTCATATTTGATGATAATTCTAGTTGACTAAAAATGATCGATTCGTGATTTCAGTGATACTCAATATTCACCATGACTGTTTGAAGATAATCCCCCATCACAGTTTGAGTTCTTATCAAAATATCAATAGAAACTGTATCTTGAACAACTAGAAGTAATGAAATTTTCGTCAAAACTATGAAAGTATTGACCGAAATTTGATTTTCTCACCCACTATTCAAAGTTCAAACACACTTATATAAACTGAAAACAGACATTTCATGTGTACTCTTGAAAGCTAACTGTTAATACCGTTAAGAAATTGTGTGTATCAATTTGACTTATTAAACGCCGGTTATTAGTATAACTTCCACCACTCAATATTTTGTGACATTGCAGCAGCAGTCCATCATCGTTGATGTAATGCAGTTAATCAAAACATTTTTCAAAATAAAATTGTCAATTAGTACGTATGACAGAATTATATTTTGTCTATTCACTTCACAAATGAGAGTGCTATTTTACATAATTTCATTGCAAAAATAAGCAAATACGTCACTCAACATATTCAGCTTTACCGAGTGATGTTAGTACAAAATTTGTCTACGACCGGACGAATGATCTTATTTTTGTTTATTCAGCGTCTGTGATCATAGTTGCATGCTTGGGAAACCGGCAATACGAATCTGAAGAGTTGCGCATCTGTACTTAGACCACAGCTTAAGTTTCTTCATTTCCATCAGTGAATTTTCTTATCACTTCAAAGAAGCTGGTCTTTTGATAGAACTGCAGTTGGAACTTTTGACTTTTTATGCAAAATAACTGAAGCATAATAACATCACTACTTTTGTAACAATAATGTGAATAAAGAAAAAGCAAACTTTTGAAATCAACTTTCGTTTTTTTCAATTGCATAAGCTGTTCAGTCATACCCATCGACATTCGTCACCGCAGTTGATTAGTCTGTATAGCATAAATACATACTGTACGGATTGTGACAACAGTGACCTCTGGTTATAGCCATTGATACAATCGGAAAAATTACTGGAAATATTGAAACCAACAATAAAATAAATTATAACTTATTCACAAAACACTGGTTGTTTGGACAAGGTTATTATATGGATCACATGCCGGTTTATAATCAGTTCTTGACTTTCATTGGTGCATGAACTTATTGATTATTACTTCAAGGTTTTCAACAGGTGACTGACATCGATTAATTCATGGTTTCACAGACAGTTGAACAGTATTTACAGCACTGAATTATTATTTCATAGAATCGATGAATTTTTTATTTCGATCAACATCTTATTCAACTGTATTTTGTGATATGTTGTGATGAGAATTCGAAAGGGATACGTGCAATAACGTTTTTTTCAGGCAATGTTGCTTCCATCAATTTCAATGAGGTAGTGGTATAAACATAGAAATAAATAAGACAGCTTGATGAAATAAACAGAACCGATCACCTCAACATATATTGAACTTTGATGAAAACTTTAAACCAAAGCAAGAATTTCGGCATCAAGTGATGGTAATTAAATAACAGGGAACATGAAGTAGATCTGTCAGTGTGAATATAGATGTGTGCTTGGAGTTCCACTATTTCTAACAGTGTGAATAGGATTATTGCAACCACAGACACTGAAAAATCAGGGTAAGATCATTTGACCGGTCATTGACAATTTTTGTGCTAAAAACTCTCGTTAAAGCTGAATATGTTGAGTGACGTATTTGCTTATTTTGCATTGAAATTATGTAACATACTATTCTCATTTGTGAAATGAATTGACAAAATGTGATTCTGCTATGCCTTTTAGTTGATAACTTTATTATAAAAATATTTCGATTAACTGCGTACATCAACAGAGGTGAACCTCTGCAACGTCACAAGATGTTTAGTAAAAACATTATACTACATATAAACGACAAGTAGGTCAAATTGATACACTAAATTTCCAAGTTGTTCAAACTGATTACTTTTCAAGACTTTCCATGAACTGACTGTAATCAGTTCGAATAGTTGTGTTGGAATTACAATCGGTTGATTGGCAAATCAAATTTCTGTCAATACTTTTATAGTTTTGACAAAAAATTCATTTCTTCTGTTTGCCAACGGATAATTTCTTCAGACTCTAACTTTAATGCATGATATTCATTATACAGTAATAGGGAATATTGATTTTAACTGAAATCACGAATCGGTCAATGTTAGACCACCAGATTAAACCTTCAACAATTGAACGGCTATCAAACACATCCACAGCGTTTGCTCTACTAATTATGTATTCTAAATCCTATACTTAGGATTTTAACTAACGATAATAAATCATAACCCATAGTTTTCTGAAGCTGGTCAAGGTTATTTTACATGTATTTAAAAGTAGCCCACCAGTTACACACATTTGACTCTTACTGAGGATCATAATATGTGAAGTCAGTTTCAGCCTATAACTACTAGCAATACTGCTGCTGCTGCTGCTGATACACTCAAAAGTATGATGGTTTACTGTCGGGTTCTGACTAGTGGTCCCAGTTTATAATTTGGATCATGTTGACTAGTTAAAGGAAAGGAATGAGTAGTCCAAAATTAGTACCATTCAAATATCTTAGACAAAATCATACAAGTCATTCAAATGAATTGAAGCGTTCCTCATTTCATCCCTTAATTGGTCAGTATGAGTTTTATCTTGACTAACAACTGTAGTGACTACTTCAACATTACAGGTTAAGTAGTGCTCTGGTTATATATATACACTTGCCACACCACTGCCTTTTTCTCTTTCTTTTCTCCTTTTGAGAACCCAATTCACGGTGGGAAATCCTTGGCAACTCTAGGGAACATGCGCCATCGACTATCTGGATCGCAGCTCGTATCAAGCGCGTTTCATTTGACATTTCCCAACAAATTCACAATTGATCTCGGCAAATCGTCAGCAGAGTCTATTGTGTACCTTCCTTGTTTCTAATCCACTATTGAAAATGTGGCTGTATTATACTGTTTCTGTCAGTGACATAATGTAAATATGCTATCAGAAACTGACTCTTATACTTAATTTAACTACTATAACTTTTAAAGTAATTGTGAAAGTATTTGTGACAATTTGATCTAGCCTGTAAACTGGCGTGACTCTTGTAACGTAGTTATTTGAGAATAAATATTATTGTTATTATCAACTTTCAAAAACCACGCCGAGTGTACGTCTCCTTCAAATGCAACTTTAATAACATGTTCTGAATGCTTTCGACTAGTGTCGATCAAATTCAATGATATAGCATGTCGTTTTTGATGATGATGTTTTTGCAAGCATGCAAATACAATTACAGACACAATCATAAACCTTTTGATTGTGGTTGGTTCAGCTCTTTCTTTACTGATTAAATGCTTTTTATACTTGAAATACTTATTGAAGCTGCTCATGTAGAGTGAGTGATGCACGTACTAAGTTTTGCAATGATACTATCTCAAATTATCTTATTCGTGAAGTATATCAGAAAAAATTGTGATCTGTTCTGTATACAAATTGACGCCTTTTTTGAGACATTTTTCGATGCATTACTTTGTCCAACTAGCTAAACTTTTCAAACGTCGCGATTTTTTCGATTGCTGGACATGATAAATTGTTGTAACCTCAAAATGTATCCGACTACGAAATTATGCTGCTTACAAATCTTCAGTACCTGAAATTTTTGAGCGATGGGAACAAATGCTAATTTCATGACATCCTAAAAAATGACTGTGAATAGTTCACACAGGTATGCACAAACTGAAATATGCTAACACCATAAATCACAATTTTAACAATGCTTCTTTAACATTCTTGACATATCCGGTAATTTTGTAGATGTGGTCTGTTTTTTACAACCCGTTCTCTATTCTATAGTTTCTCTTATTCGTCAACTTCATCTCATATACCTCAATATCGTTTTCTCATAGCTTTCTTTTATCCTCTTTTCATTTAGCTTGTTCAAAATAGTTTGTTGGACAATTAGCGCTCGTCTACAGAATAAATTGTACCTACTAAAAAATCAGCCTAATATAATAAAAGTGGAATTTATGATTCGATCATTGTTTGATCATCTATAGAAACGAAATATCAGTGGATCGCTGATTCATCATAATATATATCTCATCATCAATGAACAAAAAACAATGGTCGAATCATAATTTTATCATTCTTTAGAACTCTTTCATGAAAAATTAGGAAAATATAAATTTTTCTATCAGCATTTTGCTGTTAATCTTATCAATTTTATTAACAATATGAGACCTTTATATTCATTTAATTCTGTTTGATTCTTATGAAATGTTTTCAGTAATTCATTAGGTCGATAAAATTCTATGATTTATGATATAACGAAAACTCTGTCTCCGCAATATTTTGTACTCAGTACATCACTTCTAATAAATACTTACCTAATTACGTCTGTTACCCTCAATAGGCCGCACACCAAATTCCTCAGACTAACTCTGTCCCGGGCTTCCCCTTCAAATTCTGTCCAAATTTCTTCTCATATCTTTCTCTGCTTCTCCGCTTAAGGTGTTCCTCGCCCATCCTCTTTTTCTTTTACCTTGAGGGTTCCATGTGGGGTCTTCCATTGTGGTGCAGTTGGGTTCTTTTCGTATTGTGTGTCTAATCAACTTCCACCGCTTCTTCCTCATTTCCAACTCCGTTGGAATCTGGTTTGTTGTCTCCCACAGTACGTTGTTGCTGATTTTGTCTGGCGAACGAACCCGACGTATTTTACTTAGACAACTGTTAATAAGCTCTTGTACCTTTGTAGTGCCTCCACATATATTCCAGTTCACTTACATCTAACTTGGTTAAGCCCTTTTGAATTATTTATTTAACCAAGCTATTGGCATAGCAACAACTCATATGTACCATTGGTATTTTTTGTTATCTGCTTTGTATGAGCTTATACGACTGAGCATTGTTTACGCTGACGCACTTACTCATCCTTTTCGCTTTAATGTTAATCTCGTAATATTCCCATGAACTCACATGATTTGTATCGCTTGTCATTTGACCTTGTCAATCATTCGTCGCTTTTATTCATATGTGTGCACACCTATTTCGCTTGTCATATGTCTGTCTTATTATTGTCAGACTATATATTCTTAGTCATACTCTATCTCTTTGAGTTGGCTCTTAGCCTTCTCCAATTCGCTTCTCTGTTATCCTTATTGTGGTGTGCTACAATAAACGTATACGATACTTGGAGTTCATCTTCTGATTTATAAACCGAGCTTAAGAACACGCAATAAATCGGCACACTTCACCTTCTGGATGATGGCTTTCGTGATTCTTCATAAAGTAGAACTGTCTTGGCAGCTGTATTGAAAATATTGATTTTGCCGTTGATTGATATTTGTTTGCAGTTCCAGATCTTGATTAATACTTCAAGGTTTTCAGCGGGTGACTGGCACCGATTGAATCATAGTTTCACAAACATTTTAACAGTATTTACAACATTGACTTATTATTTCATAGCATCGATGAATTTTTTATTTCGATCAACATCTTTTTCAACCTTATTGTGTGTAATATTGAAATGAGAATTCGAAGGATGAACGTGCAATAATGTTTTTTTCAGGCAATGTTGCTTCCATCAAATTCAATTAGGCAGTGCTATGAACGTAGAATTAAATAAAAGAAATCGAAGAAGTAAAGAGAATCGATCACCTAGATATTTATAAATAACTATGATGAAAACTATAAACCAAAGCAAGAATTTCGGAATCAAGTGATATTAATTAAATGACAGGGAACATGAGGTAGATCTGTCAGTGTGAATATAGATGCGTGGTTGCAGTTCCACCAATTTGAACACTGAGATAAAGGAGTATTGCTTACTGTACTTTGAAAATGGATATGTATTGTTATTACCGGTTTTGCAAGCATGCAACTATGATCACAGACGCTGAATAAACAAAAATAAGATCACTCGCCCGGTCGTAGACAAATTTTGTACTAACATCACTCGGTAAAGCTGAATATGTTGAGTGACGTATTTGCTTATTTTTGCAATGAAATTATGTAACATACTATTCTCATTTGTGAAGTGAATAGACAAAATATAATTCTGTCATACGTACTAATTGACAATTTTATTTTGAAAAATGTTTTGATTAACTGCATTACATCAACGATGATGGACTGCTGCTGCAATGTCACAAAATATTGAGTAGTGGAAGTTATACTAATAACCGGCGTTTACCAAGTCAAAGCGATACACTCAATTTGTTAGCAGCATAAGCTGGTTAATTTATAATTCGATGATTGAAGAGTAGTAAATAGATGCAATGGAAAGTTCAAAATATTTATCCTCATCGTCATTGCAGGCCAGTAATTCAAATTATCGGAAACGATTTCCAAATCTTCCGTAGAATTCATTTGTGATTCGCGCGTTCAGTGTTCTAAATGCTTCCTAGTAGTGCGGAAATTTGTTTCTTTTTGTCATTAAATTATTATGGAAATTTCGATGAAATCAAATCTTGTACTATGTTTTGAGCAAACAAAAATAAGCGATTCAGGCTGTTATTGATGATGATATTGATTTAGTGTTTTGCTCATCTCTAGTTATGCCTAAACCGATACGGGTTCAACTTGGTCGAATAAGGAGAACAAAATAATGAACCAGCGTCCAGGAAGCTACTTTGATCTACTGACCAAATTGTACCAGTTCGACCTGTTGATATTAGAGTAGAACGTGTATCCTACAAACCTGGAGCCACCGCATAATGAATCTAAGCATTTTAATTGCGTTTATTCATAATATATAGAGACGTCCATGAGACAGTGAAAGAAAACACGCTAAAACGACACGGTGACAAATCACATTCAAGGGTTATTCTGTTGGGAGATGTGATCTCAAGGTCAACTGATAGGTCTATGATATACATCCAAAACAAACATATTTATCAACCGAGTTCTGATGATCAAACAGCCTCAACACTTCTTCTATTTCGAATAACGCATTTACCAGGAGTCCTCTTGCAACTTGACTGTTATTCGCCCCTGTCTGAGAGGACACATTCGGGATCTCAGAGCAGACTGTCGCCGACTTTATTCTCGTATGGGCGATGCTGGTAGGTTGAATGCACCTAGAAGGATGTAAACGGGAAGAATCGCTTCTCTTTATGGATTATCTAAAGCCGGTTGTTGACGAATCTGTTTTTGATTTTGTACCTCCATTCGCCTCCTACCTCTACTTTGAACATAACTTGCTCTGCTTTTTCGATCACTCGCGCTTTCACCCAGAGACCTTGATTTGTTCTGAAGTCACGGGCGAACACAGGCCATCCCACTTCGTAGTAGGATTGCGTTTTCTGCTTTGTCTCTAGTGATGTTGGTTCATCTGTCGGATGAATCAGGCTATGGATCATTTTTAGTCTTCTTCCCATCAGGATTTCTGCTGGCGACGTTTGTTGCAGTGTTGTTGGACAGACGTTCAAGGAATATTGTAACGCATCGGCTTGTGTTCCACTCGATTGCAGGTGGCATGGTGGCGAGTGTAAGTTTCTGATGGCTAGTAGTTGGCAAAAGGTTTCGAAATTTGTTGAGGTGAACTGAGACCTATTTTCAGATACGATCAAATCTGGTATGCTTTGTTGAGAGAAGTCGCATTGAGGGGCTGTATTGACTTAGTTGTCGTAGACGGCATTACGGGGTTGATTTCTGGTCATTTTGTGAAGGCATCTTGCGCAATGAAATACATTGTTCCATTAATTGGACCAGCGAGGTCGAAATGTATCCTGGACCAAGGATGCTCAGATTTGGGCAAGGAAACCGGCGGAATTTCGGCATTCATCTTTGCCGCCTGCTGCCAGTATGCATAACTCCTAGCTGTGGAATACATTCGTTTAACCTCTGTATGACCGAGATGTACCTGTCTCAGCTTTTTTGCGCGAAAGGATTCTGGCACCATCACCCTTTAACGAAACATCAAACAATCCCGCCACTGATATATTTGCTTCATGTCACGATCAAACCTCTTTGACGGCCAACCGTAAGTGACATATTTCATAGTCCTTCCGATAAGAATTTTGTATGTCTGTTTCAGAAACCGGTAATGAGCAAATGGCAGTTGTCAGACAACTTTCTGCGTGGTCTTCCACTGTCAGAGATGCAATCGCCATGTTTTAATCTGCCGCCACTTGATAAATAATGAGTTGTGACAAAGCGTCTGCTTGACCAAATTGTAGAGTGCGTCGATATTCCATTTAGAAATCATACCCCTAAATTAATTCCTAATATTAAATGATGATAATAAATCATGACCATAGTTTGAAAGCCATAATTGTTCGAAGTTGATCAAGGTTATTTTACATGTACTTAAAAGTAGCACACAAATTACACAAATTCAATTCTTATTGATAATCATACTTTATCCAGTTGATAACAAACTATGATTTCTATCACAAATACTGCTGATACGCTCAAAAATATGAAGGTTTACTGTTTAGGATCTGACTAGAATTCCTAATTTATAATTTGGATCTCGTTGACTAGTTAAAGAAAGGGAATGACTAGTTCAAAACAGGTAACATTCTCATATCTCAAATAGAACTTTCAATTCATCCTGTTAATAAAGTTTCAAATGCCAACCCGATTGTATGTCTGTTTATCATGTAAGTTAAATGCAATTTTGTGAATGCTTTTCATCAGTACACGATTACTTTAGTTTTGTCGTCAAATTATTATGGATATGTCGGACAAATTCAGTGATATTCCATGTTCTAGTAGGAGGACGTTGATCTGTTTTCGCTATTTATGATGCTTTTCATACTAGACATACCTAAGGGATCTGCTCCTGTAGAGTCAGGGATACACACACCACTTTTTGTAACTAAATTATCTTATATACTACTTCCATTCGCGAAATAAATCAGGAAACGTTGGAACTGTAATGGTTACAAAGTGACCAGTATTTTGATGATTGATTTATAGCACCACTTTTGCTCGACTTGATTATTTGTTGAAACTCCATAATATATTTTATCATGAAATTGTGCTACTAAGAGACTGTGAGTAGCTCAAATCATTGCATTCAAGTAAAGAGCGTTATCACCTTATTGTGATTTTTAGTCGTTTCAACGACCAACGAGTGACAGTTTATATAATTATTCAGGAACTGAAATGTTTGTAACAATAAATCCCGTTTTGAAAAGTGCCTTTATAACTTTATTGAAATATCGGTTCATTTTTTTGGTCTGTTTTTACAATCTGTTCAGTTTTGTATTTCTCTGTTTCAGTGTACTTATATCATTCATTATAAGAATGATGGAATTCATTTCAAAAATAAATGAAAAACAATGTTTTTAACTCGATGATCATAACACCCACTCAATTTTAAGAATAATTGCATCACAAAGTTAAAACATTAGGCGCATATTTGCAGGCAGCTGAATGAAGAAACGAGTGAACAGCATATAATGACAACGATGTATACGTTGAACTATGAGACTACTCAAGCATCTATCTATGCACCTATCTATTTCTCAATGTATCCACCTATCTGCCGATAGAGGATCTAACTTCGATAAATCTAAAAATATGTTTATTTCTGATCCAGTCATTCAGTCAATAATCTGGGCGTCTTTCCATCTATACAACTGAGAATATATCTAGAAACATATCGATAGTTGTAGATTTAGTTTTCTTTGAAAAATGTGTCATTACCTCTAACTGCCGCCATATATATATACAAATATATATATATATATATATATATATATGTAAATATATATATATATATATCACTAATCTAGCATCTAATATACACCTATCTGAAACGAATGATCAAATTTCCTACTAAACTAATATTCTGCTTAGAAACAAATCCAAATTCATGAGTATGAATTTGTGTCAATTCGAACAATCAAGCTCAATCTAAAATATGTATGTGATACTAAAAATTGAAAGTAATATCCAAGTAAAAATGCTTCGTAATTTAAACACAATAAAATATACATGAATTGATTGAATGGTTTCAAATTTACGATAACATTAAAAAGAAACGTATATCTGCAGTGCTCAAAACGAATGACAAGTAATTCGACACACAATAATTGTAGGATGAGTACCATGGAATCAGATCCAAAACAAATTAAATCAACAGATCCATTGAGGTTCAGTTTGTTTTCACTATTCAATAAATTCATGAAACCTTTTTAACTTGCTCATATCCCGAAACATATGTTCATATAGATTGCTTTTGAAATGCTAGATATTTTTCAGTCGTTGGCACCAACCCTAACTCGAGTCCCTTCTTTAGCTCTACGCCAATCACTTACGTGTACATATGGAACATTGTGATATTATTGTGACGTAGATCCGTTTAAAACGTGTTAAATTGTGAGTCAATCACTGTTAACATCGTAATGTGATTATTCACATATAATGATGTGATTCGTTTAAGAGAAATCTGTCAGGTCCATAATATAGGGTTATTTTCACTCTTGGCATAAACTTGATCTGTATCTCACAAGACATAATACTTTGCAATATTTTTAAAGTGTGTTCGTGTGGTATAGAGTATAAGAAATTAATCTCTACTCATTAAAACTGCATGAACAATGGTTTCAATTTCGTGTTTCGTTGATTATTATTTTTATTGAGCAATCATACGTTACTCAGAGCAGCTCATGACCTACATTTTATTAGACTGAATTTGTTCAAACTATTAATAACAATCACGTCGCCACAGTCGAAACAACAAACGTTCACCCATTATTAGGCATCAGCCTACTCACTTTTATCAGCATCTGTCACTTGTACAACAGTGATATGTGCAAAACAGTGTACCACAGAAAGACTTGTCTTCACATCAACAAAGATGGAAAATATTGGCGACTTATATCGTTATAGCTTGATTAATAATTGTTCATACAAAATAAGAATAGGAAATGGCAACGGTCATTTAATCAAAAGAAAATCAGTGGATTTCGGAAACCTTAATCACAATAAAGTAAATCTGTGGACGATCAATATTGAATGTGGCATTCATTTACCGAAATAATAAGATTAGCCTGAAACGGAGTAAGATTGTAAAGATGAATTGCATTTGAGCATCAGATCATTGTATTTGATTGACGCAAACGGTTTGCGTCTATCAATCTTATGATCGAACAGTCGAAAAATCTAACGATCGATCAAGTCTTCATCCATCATATCAACTGGTAGTACGTATAGAAATATATAAACAGATATGTACACACGTTTTGTTGATCAAAATATCATTTCATTACCCTGCTCTTTATTTGCCAATCTATTTATCTAACCAGTCTTGTATATTTAATCCAAGTATCTGAAACGATTACTCAAATTTCATTCCGATCTCATATTCTGTTTCGTAAGAAATGCAAATAAATCAGTAATAATTTTGTCACGTTTGAATGCGAACCTTTCAGCACAATCTACAATTTGTTCGTGAAAGTTGAAATTGAATTGAATAACAAAGTGAAAATTCTTTCTGATAGGTGACAAATAATGGAGACACACTTCAAATGAACGCTTTTGAATTTACGATAACAAGTTCAATTACAGATTTTCCGCGGAGTCTGAAATGGAGTCCATTTGATTTGGTAGCTAATAATTTTCGGAACAACACGTTTTAGTGAACATCATTGATTTCAATTGGGATCTTTATTAGGCCTCATTCTTATGTACATGATAAGGCCATGTAATTATTAGACAATACACTATAAAAACTTTGAACCACCGGTTTTACATAAAAGATAAGAAATCCAATCAGCAGTGTTGTGCTGTTTGAAACGCAGGATAATATAGTAAGCACAGAATACACTTCGAGTAAATAAGTTTTAGTGAACATCATTGCTTTCAATTAGGATCTTCATTAGGCCCATCTATAATGTAAATGTATATTTTTATGAGAATGCTAAAGCAGCCAGAGCCTAATATCAAGAAACTTTGACAAGGATTCAGTGATTATCTGACCACATAATTTACGAAGTGCCAGATAAAGTCAATACGAGATTTAATCCTAGTAGATCCGGTTGATAGGGTATCATGATGTAGATAAATCTGATTCAACTCGAATGATCCATCTTGTATACCATCATCATTGTCAATTCCTAATACCGTTCCATCCCGTCTCCTGCAAATATACTCGAATTCGTTGGAATTTCCACTGCGTTGTTTTTTTATTGCTTTGGATTGTTTGCCTTTCTTTCTACTGTTTTTCTATTTTACTTTAATAATATATAAATTAATTTATTTCATCTGATGTATTTAGTATATAATTATTCCGTCTTTTTATGTTTATGTCTTTTTATTTTCCTGTCTACTTTTCTGTCTCTAATATCTCTTTGTTTTTAATCTATCTGTCCTTCTGTTTCCATGCGGGGTAACAATACATTGTGTTAGAGTAAAAGTTTATTTTTTCTCCACACTTCGACAAAACTATGCGTGAACTTACTACAGATATGATGAACACATTTTTATAACTTACTGTAAGTAATTTTACGGAACACACGCATCAAAATCCGAATCTTCAAAATGTTTATGATAGTCAGTTGCATACTGCTACTCAGATGATCCTTCGATTAATTCCTCATAAACTTTATTCTCAGTTTTTGAACGAACTGACAGATGACAGAACAAATCAGTCATAGATCGATGAGAGTTGACATTGTGCACAGCACATATGTGTGAGAGAAACTCATCTGAAATTTTGAAGCTTAATTAAAAGACTGTAGTGATTTTTTCAATAATGCTTACACAAAGTACAGCGTGATAAACCTAAAAGCTGATGAGACGAAGTTATTCATTTCAACCAATATTGTTGAAACATATATTAACATATGTGTCAATCTCAGATGATTATTTGGATGATTTGTTTACGTAGCTTATAATATTGTTGTGAACAACAACATAACCAGAAACTTTGGCTTTAAGTACAGTTTTCGAAATGGTACACATATGCCGCATCGATCGTTCCATTATCGCTGTCTAATTTTCCTGAACAGTGCTTTTGACATACGGAATACATTATTCTGTAGCAAATATTTGGTTTTTCAACTTTTGTCATGTCAAAACAAGAGAAAACAAACCTGATTCCGACTGAGGTAAAATTGGGAAAAGCGCTGACAGTGAACAAGTCACATAGAATCACTCAAATGGATCACCGAGCGACCCGTAAGGTCTAAGGATAGAACTCTGCGTCGAGAATTGCAGACAGCAAAAAGTGAGTGAATAGTAGTTTCGTACAACTGGTTACGGTTTCGAAGAACAGAAGTGGTTGAAAGACTGCAAACAGCAGCCTGTGTTCCATAAGGGTTAACGGGTATTACAAAGTAGGCAAGTGCGTCACTAGGTAAGTATGACAACTGGTGAATTATCATTACTTTAGGACGGAAGGATTGTGGAGATGGGATGACAAACTTATTTTGAATTTATTCTGTTAATTTTCAACTGTTTATACATTTACTATAAAATGATTGTACATGTTGTTTAAGTGTGTTACCTTGGATACAAGTAACGTTGACTACTCGTTTTTTCCGTTCGGTTGTACACATAGCACGGCACTCAATACCTGAGCTTAACAAATACACTTTATACACATATTTCGTGTTCTCCATTGCTCCTAATGTGTTATCTGGATTCTAATGCATATGTTATCTACATTTATAGACTACAGTCATATTTATATCCTATTCCACGACGAAACATGTAACTGGGATTACTAATCTCCTATAATTGTGGAGTTTTGGTACCAATCACAACTGAACACGCACAAACAGCCGTATAAAGTGACGTCCTTACAGTTTTATTGTATTTATTACATTTAATCGATATATTTCAATATACATCTATTTGTATTCAATAACTTTGTTGTCACATTATTTTTTTTAAACTATAATTAACGAGTTCATTCTATTTTTTAAAAAAAATAATTTTTTTTACATAACAATAAGCAATTCAATTTACTTGTGCGTTTATTAATAGTTTTGCACGTTGTTATTTTTATCAACCAACTAAAACATTGTGTGACTGTATTTTCCTATTTTCTTTTGGCATGTCATGCAACATTCACGCTAGTTTTTTTTACATTAACGCGTTGTATAATATTATTGTACATGTCATACCATTCTCCACTTTCCTGCATTGCTTTTCTAATTATTATACATAAATACACACACTGTACGTTCACATAATTTTTTGGTGGCGGGCTGACCAATGAAGGCCAAAGTTTTGAATAATAATGACATAGTACTTGACCAGTACACAGGAAAAACCTTTAAATAAACATTTAACAGCTAAACGGACAGAACTGGGTCTCTATGCTTGAAGATTGGTCAAATACTTACTTTACTCGAACACTGAGAAAGAATAGAAAACCAGTGATCACTTGTGAATACGTGAGCCGAAAGTGTTTCTTAGTAGGCTAGACTTTAACATTAAGCAAACGGTGTTATTACAATTAGATGCATAAGCACTCTGTGATGCTACGAGTATTTGAGCTTCAAAATCTAATTATTCTACTTTTTAAAGTATTCACAATATAAGAGAAAAAATGATTATAAATCACACGTTATTCACTGCTCTGACCCATCACCAAAGTGAACAATTCGTTTATTTTAGCTGAATTTGTACGAACCTAAAAAATTAGTTTAATTTTCTTCACAAACACGTGTTCAGCACGTACACACGTTACATTGATCAACCAATTATTAGTCCATTTCGTGAGTTCATTCGTTCAAAAACGGAGTATATAAGTGATGAGTAATTTGTTGAAGCATCCTTTGTGTTGCAATATGCAATTGTCGGTTGTCAAATGTTTGTTGATAATAAGTGTAGTGCAATTGTTCGCTATACTTCCTTTTGGTAAGTTTTCATGCTGAATGCATTTTTGTTTGTCATAACCATCATACTAATGAGGAATGTATGATATTTGAAATTTTTAAAAGACCAAAAAATCCTGAAATTACTGATTACTGAATAAAAAAGAACAATATTAGACAGATGACAGAATGGTTTTACCTTTTTCGGAAGTTTATTTTTGAATACTGATAAAATATATTTTTATTCAGTCTGTTAACATGTCTTCGTCAATTGGTGTTGAACATCAATATTGAAGTCCAGTCCATTATTAGGTGTCATTCGCACACCGTCCTCCGACAAATCATTGACACCTGCTCTGTATTGATATCACAAGCTTTATGTGACAGGATCTTCTGCTGTTGCGGAAGAGTGAGCTTTAATTATTCAACTAGTAACTGAAAATATTATGGTAAGAATTTTCCTTCCATCATGACATTTATTTTACTGGATCGGTATTACGATGTATTCTGTGCAGTTTGTAGTTAAATAGATAGTGATTTTTGGCACCACCAAAGTTAACGAAGTGATCAAGGAATGAAAATCCTTGTCAATGTATTCAAATAAATGACAAAGAAAATATGTAAAATTTTGATCTACAATGTATTCAATTCATTGTACAGGCACACTGAACGTCACAAAGTTACACAGCCTAATGTGATACTAATCGAATGATACATCACTGATCAAACTTAATATTGCCTTTTGTGAATTCATGAAAAATTATATTTATCAATTGTTTCAAGTTTTCAAATGTTGGAAACCTTATTGTACCAAGTTAATTGTGATTCTTCTTGAACTCATCAAATGATTGTTTGTATGACGTTTTTTGTCACAGGTGTTAAAAATATGAAACACAGTAAATACTTTTTCATTTTTAGACATTCATCCCTTGAATATTTTTTTCACATATTGCTTTCATGAACATAACGTAGATCATTCAAATTTACTTGTGAAACAATTTCAAACTGTTTTCATCGTTCTTTATTTATTTCTTAGTAGCGTCCCATGAAGATTCAAATGGTGAGTATTTGTTTCAAACAAATGTATAGATACACATACAGATAGATCGTAGGGTGTCGATTTCGATTTGTTCTAAATTTTCGTATTTAACTCATCCAGAAAATGGTTACTAATAGGCGTCTGACGGTTTATAAATCCGAAGGTGAACATAAAGTGTTGAGTACTATTACTTTTGGACACACCAAAAATAGAAGCAGTGAATAAAATGAATTAGGCGACTTCATTTGGAGAAGGCTGTTGAGCCAGATCATGGGATCACTATGCGAACGAATGGACGAAGGAAGCGAACGTAAAGGCAAAGCGCGTTGTAGAAGCGCTGACAGATTTGTGTTAAGTTGGTTAGATTCAACGGCGGGCTCACAATTATGTGATGGCCCATTTCGACGGCAGGCTCACCATTTTTGTTGTGGTCGATTTACTACGTATTCTTAAACTGGAAAATTAGCTCGTCTAGACTATCGTTACTAAATGGCGTCTGACGGTTTATAAGATAAATGAATAGATAGATACATATATAGATTGGAAGATAGATTGAGGAAGACAAATATGTAAAAACCGATGAAGATATTGTTCAAGTGAAAGATAGATGACTACAAGTACACAATAATAAATAACCGTGATGTGATGCTGAAATGAAATGCATCAGTGGTAGATTTTTCCTTTAGGTAAACACGTAATCATTTAAACAATTGAATTACAGAATTTGTTTCAATCGTGGTGATTTCATCTGACATCGTAAATTGAATGACAAGATAGGAATTTCATTTTATTAGAGATTTTATTATTTTCAACTCATATAATTTTATATATTGAGTGACTGACGACGTTTCATCTTTTTATAATGAGTTAACAAATGTCTGACACACTAAATTACTTAATGCATGACATATTAACGATGGTTGTAGCAAAAAAACATGAAACGTCTACAATGAATGATTTGTGAAAAAGTTGACTGAAAACGAAAATTTCATGAACCACTCTAATAACTACGACGAAACCAATTTATTATTTATCAACGAAGCATTAATTTTAAATCAATGTTGATAGGGTTTCATCAACTAGAGATCCAGATTTCTGGCATTTAACCACAACATTAGCTTTCTATATGCTTCACATCTTTAGTCAAGGTGCATAGAACATTTTTGAAAAGAGAAAGAATCTAACCTTACAAAATGAATCTGATAACCTTTCGTCGAACTCCGCATTTAATTGCATTTGAGAACATAACATCAAGTTGTTAGATGAAGTAAACCTTCTCTGTGTCACGAATGACGAATTTATCTACTTTTATTTCATAAGCTTCGCAAAGACTAATAGGTAGAACGTTTTGAAAGTGTGATAAGCATTTTGTCAAAAAAACTTAAGTATGGTGTAAAGAAACAGTTTAAACCTGTTTGTAAGTGGTTTTTTCTACAATGAATTTCAGAGACGATCATATGCACATGTAAGTAAAATGTTCAAAGTTAGTCAATGTTATCTGATTCTCTGTTTGATTAAGCAATCGGATAAAAGAAAATATGTAGTACAGTGAAATTGGAATACAATGATGTTAGAAATAGAGTTAAAACACTCAACTAATTTTGTTTGCATGATGTAACTCGTTTAATCGTACACACGCGTAGAGATGATAACACAGAGCGCTAAAGAAACTGAAGCTTAGTGGAGACGTCCAGTGTGATGACATAATGTCAGCAAGCAGGAATGTGAACTATTGAATCCGATTAGATTTTAACTGAGTTCCTGATTTTCAATGTAACAATAGGGGTTTTACATGTTTTCTGTTAACCATTTTATTTATTTTTTTATATTCTCAGATTCAAACCGCACAGACAGTAAGTGACCCCATCAATCAATTATATTCAATGTGTATTTGTTGTTCATTGCGAAATAATGGAAATTTTAAGTTGAACTGTTTCCAAAAAGTGAATTGTTTCTTTTCGATATCTTTTATTTCACAGATCTCACTTGTACTCGTATGTCGACATTGACACTTCACAAATTAAATAGTATTTTTATATCGTTGATTTTGAAAAACGTTTGCATATGTATATATTATTATGCTCAGAAAACATCAGTATTAGAGAAAAATAACATTCTCAAATGTTTTACACATCAGTCTTGTTTTATTGTGTGACTGGTCAGCAGGATGCATCCACAACGCCGTGTTGCTGGAATCATGAATATCGTTTGAGCGGAATAATCTTTTACTAGATGACTAATGAGTTAATTTCTAGGTCAAATAATTTGACCATTTCGTTAGACCGTCATTCACACCCACACATGTAATTCCGCCTGTAAAAATATCTACACTCATGTTCAAATAAGAAGCGATATTACTTTTGGAGATTGTTGTCGTTTGGATTGTGAATAAAGGATATTAAAATTAGGAATTTACATGAAATATTTAAAAATGTTTGTCTGAGTACTCAAGTTAATATTGTTTATTGTAATTCAAACAGTAATGCAAGTGAAGCAAGATTATTTTTGATATAACATTTTCTTGGAACCCCCTCTTAAGAAAGGTGATCTGACTCAATATGAGGACGAATATTTAAAGATATTTTTGTGATGAGAACCGTCAATGACGTTTTTATTTCATTCAGAAAGATGGTTAATGCAGTTTGTGTACTAGCGAGTTTAGTGCTTATTTGTAGTTGCACCCAAATGATAAATAGTCGTTTAACACATCTCATCGGCTGCATCTGTTTTCACATTTCACAGAACATGTTTGTTGTCGTAAGTTTTCGTGCTTTCGCATCTAATCAATAATGTATTCATGAAATCTGCCTGCAACAAACACACTGAGTGCTCGTTAATTTTAGTCAGTTCACTGAGAGGGTTTCCGGAATTCGGTAAACGGTTAACTGTTACAGTCTCTTCTTGCATCCACACTATCGTGTCAGTAACTGCTTTCCGTTGTGAGTGACCCTTCCAAAAGGAAGACGATTGTACTAGATATTCGAACTAATCTTGCATATATTCATCTTTAAAACTGCATTTAGCGCAAGTTTGAAAAATCGATAACAAGTAATATATAGATTTTATCATGAAAGCCTTGTGTTGTTGAGATAGTGGCCTCAAAGTCGCTCATCGGATTTTATGCAGAAGTGAACTGAAAATTCTTGTGCCCGAAAGAGGACAGGATTTCAAATTGTATTCAATGTATTTGAAAATCTTCTTCGTATTACACTTTTGCACTATCATTACATATTTTAAGTGTCATGATCCAACCAACATTCATTTCACAGTATGAAGTCAACGCATTTTTAAATGATTCGTTGAAACTATTCATGTTGCATCAAGAAATGGGCCAAAATAGTTGAGTGCGAACTGTTATCTGTAGGGAACTTTTGTAGCTCACAATTTTTCTAACCCATCAAAAAGTGACATTTTGTTTCCTTTTGAGATTTAAAAGCCTAATGATGACACTCATAACACTAAAAGAATGTTTCTCAAATGCTATCTGAGTCATACTATATTCTACTATTTTGATTTGTAGAGTTCAATAGATCAGGTTTGTTTTGACTTTGATTCTCAACGATTTCTTCCAAGCGTAATGAACTTTTGATTAATATTGAATAAAATTTAAATTTTCATTTGAAGACGAGTGCCGTAAGTCAAATATATACATGTTTCTATCCTTCAATTTTTATTATTAATTGTAAACAGATGAAGATTAAAAATGATATAGGAGGATATTCTGTTCATCTGCAACCACTATTGTATTCAGTCATATTTGCTGAATAATGTGAATTCGTTACGCTTGTAATGACTCGATGAAAATATTTATAATGCCTTTGCCAACACCGCTAATCAAGAGAGTAAAAATTGTGAATGTGGGTGATGATAGGAAAACTGATATTTCGTTTTCCTATGATGCAAGAAATTCTGAGTTATGGCACTTGAATTGCCTTCAGACTGTTCCGCAACTTCTATTTAACTCAATCTACATTCATTTTCTGTCAATTCACAGCGCATCGTAATGAAAGTAGGTTGTTTATTTGATTCATTCCAATATCTTATAATCCTATTGGATGGTTAAGTTATTGTTGATAAACATGTTCTGTTTTATACAAAGGTTGCTGTAGTAAGTTATCCTGAATAAGATGTTCAAGTTTTTTAATGGTTTGCTCTTTACATAATCGTGATGAACTCATTTCCATTATTCACGGTGTGAATGCTTGCGCACAATTATGTGAGAGTTGAGCAAATGCATTTTAAGTGTTATTCATTTAAGTTCTTGGCGAAATCTCATCTTAATCGCATCTTCTGTAAAATGTGAATTCAAATGATTTTTATTGTAACTGACACTCGTATTCTTCATATAAAAACTTTATAACTCACCATACATTACTCTCTATCACAAGCCTATTATAACAAGTATTGTTTTTTCTCATTCACAGCTAATAAAACTAGAGGTTAGTATTCTTACTTTATTCAGTAACATTAGGTTGTCATCGGCCATGATGAATGAATATTCACAAAAATGTTAACCAACATCTCAAGGAATTCATGTTTCCCTTTCTTAAATTATTACGAAATGTTGTACAATTGTGAAGACATTTTTGAACTAGTATCAGACTTTTGTATAAACTTACAATCTCAGTCAGTATCACCTAGAATTTTTATTGACATTTTAAAGTTATTTGTGGTAAGTAAATATGACTGATTACATTACCAACGTTTCTTGTTACAGAGATTCAGCTAATTCCGATTGAGTGTATTTATGACAATATGAAATATGGTTCATTTATTCCTTTAATAAGTATCCTATTTCTACCTTTATTTTATCAAAATAAATATCTGAAATCGCTGTTTTTGAATGAAAAAGCTGATACGTTTTTCACCTGAAATATTCATCAACCTTTATTTGAATGTCCGTGAATTTCGTAAATCTTGGAGGAAAACATAATCGGTGTTAGTTGGTGCTACAAAAAACTGTGAAAGCAACTTTATTAAAATTGTACTCGTTTCCTTCAGATGTATTCGGAAGTTACAGGGAATAGGTAGCTATGCATTGCTACCATTGTTGATAAATTGAGAGTTGCGGTAATCAAAATAACGTGAAATCAATTTTGAATAGTTTTGATTCATTATTTTAGTCAAATACAAACATTGTTAAAAATTGAGTACACAAATGTTTATACATCACACAAATCAGTGAATTCACGATGCCTAATTTGAAATAAATGTTTTTCTTCACCGACCATTTCCTCAGTCTTTTTGGCAAAGTACACATGCAAAAATTTTGGAACAGCACAGGAAGACGTGATTCAATGTTAGCCAATGAAAGACGCCGATCAGCCATTCTGGAACAACAAAATTTAGTGAAAATAATTTTTTTCAATTAGGCCATTTTCATTGATTCTCACTCTTATTTACATGAATACCTGTATGAGATTTCTAAACCAGTCAATGCTATTTATCAGGCAACTTGGACAACGGTTCAGTTAACATGTGACCACAGGCTATACTAAGTGCCAGACAAAATCAATACGCAGTTTCATCACGTTACATCCGATTGATAGCGGTCATGTTCTACATTATTCGGATTCATCTTGAGTGATCTACTACGTATACCATCATCATAACTATTCATAACGGCTTTCCGTCTCGTCTCCCACATAAAACCGAATCAGTGGTATTTCGTACATTCAACCATAGTTTTTGTGTTCTCAAGCGATTCATGACACCCCTATCCGTTAAATGGCCGCACACAAATTACCAAACAATGCGCATGAACAGCGCGCTTGTGAACGGTAGGGATGAAACAAATGTGAACACTTCTGACAATAATGCTAGTTCTCCTATTGGTGCATTAGGCTCTCGGTTGACAGCCAAACCTATGGGAAACGGCATTTTACGGTCTCAGAACGATCCACACAGAGTCTGGCAATCTATTTAGTTCCGATATATCACATAAGAGCGTGTTTAGGCCGCACACAAATTACCAAACAATGCGCATGAACAGCGCACGAACTCTGAAAGTGGTAACCCTTTTTTTCAGGTGGTATATTTATTTTCGGAATTTTATCTTTCGTATGGTTCTACTCATATTTATTAGAATTTATCTATTGTACCCGGTGCACTTTCTTCTTGAAAGCAAACCCTCTAAGTGTTTTTTATTCAGTTAATACATAATTGTCGTTTGATAACGATTTTAACTTCTGCATACACTAGTTTAAGCCTACTTACAGTGACTCTTGCACTTCATAACTGAACCTCTTATCTTTAAAATCCGCCATTGCTTTTAAGTATCAACACAGTTTTTACACAATAAGTTATACCCCTAGATATTTGAGTTACTTAGACAAGCAATTATCCCACCCAATTTTCCATTATGACAAACAATTCGAATAAAAGAGAAATGTCTCCGTTTATTAAACCACCCAAAAGATCAAAATCTGCAAACTCTATGTCAGATGAATGTTCATTAAGTATTCCAATAGTAAAACACGTAGATAGAAGAGATACTATACCCAAATATACCGAATCGTCTACACAGAAAAAAACATCAACATAATCCTTTAAATCTTAAATCTGGAAATTCACAAACCAAGGAGTTGAATGCTCCATCCGAAACCGTTAATAGTTGTAATAACCATGGCATCGAGATACAACAGTTACAAAACTCACTCGCCAAAATTAACGAAAAGCCTAACTTGTTAGCACCCCTCATTCACTTATGGGCTCCGAATAATGATAGAAACCTAGAAGAAATAGTCAAAGCGGAATATATCCTAGATTTTGTAGCTGAGGAAGTTACGAAAAGAATAATATCTAAAAGCGTGTGATATGCTAAACGTCAGCTGTCACGTCACTGGCCTCAGAAAAAAGTCGGAAAAATCAACCTGCCCTCTCCTTTTCAAATTCGGCTGCTGCAACGACGCCAAACAATTCATCCGTTTGAGCAAAAATATTAGCTCATGAACCCTATACAAAGAAGTAAAGCTTACCCCGGATCTAACGCCTTGTCAACGTCATTAAAAAACAAGAGACGGGACTAGATCACATAACGGTGTGACAGCAGACAATCTACAGAAAATAACCCTCAATGTCATGAAAGTAAATAAACAAGTAAACCACGATGTAGATCTTGATAAACCTGTGGACTGCAAACCTTCTAACTAAGTACGGATCCGTTCTGTCACCAAGAAATCGAACGACCCTTGCAGTTCTGATCCCAGCTGTTCGAACGGTAACTTGACTGAAAATGTCCCAAAAAAAGACGCAGTTCCAGCTGAAACTAATAAAATAAATAATCCATCCCCAAAATATAATGCACGAGAGAATACGATAGAAACTGACCTGTTTTTGGAAAACAGGTCCAGGGGACCAAAACATTCTTCGTCTTTAACCAAGAATAGTGAACTGATTAAATCTTGTGTTTCAAGTACAAAAATAGGTAGGATTCAAACGCAATAGCCACCGACTTTCTCGGCTACGATCAACAGGTTCACTCCTTTGATGTCATGTGATGTGCCCCTAGCCTCTCCAAGTTGTAAGACTGAAAATATTAAGAACATGTCAGACCAACATCTGATAATGCGCACAAATAATTATTATCCGAGAGCTAGGTGCACTGCCCAACCACCTAATCCCAGAACTATTAGTGAAAGTGGAAATAGAAGATTTATCACGCCCCACCCTATCCTGAATAGTGACTCCTTTACTAACGATATCCTAAACGATTTTAGCTAAGCGGGACATCTGTTTAAAATATGACTTATTAATGCTCGTTCCATCTGTAATAAAAAGACAAATCTAGTCATGTTTGCTACTATCTGCCAACCATCACTTATTATGATAACTGAGGCATAAACCTGTAGTAATATTTATGATCTTACTACATCTCTTGAAAACTATGATCTGTTTCGAAATGATAGGTTACAAGGAAGATGTGGAGGATGCCATATATATGCCCACTCTAGCCTAAACACGCTCTTATGTGATATATCGGAATTCAATAGATTGCCAGACTCTATGTGGATCGTTCTGAGACCGTAAAATGCCGTTTCCCATAGGTTTGGCTGTCAACCGAGAGCCTAATGCACCAATAGGAGAACTAGCATTATTGTCAGAAGTGTTCACATTTGTTTCATCCCTACCGTTCACAAGCGCGCTGTTCATGCGCATTGTTTGGTAATTTGTGTGCGGCCATTTAACGGATAGGGGTGTCATGAATCGCTTGAGAACACAAAAACTATGGTTGAATGTACGAAATACCACTGATTCGGTTTTATGTGGGAGACGAGACGGAAAGCCGTTATGAATAGTTATGATGATGGTATACGTAGTAGATCACTCAAGATGAATCCGAATAATGTAGAACATGACCGCTATCAATCGGATGTAACGTGATGAAACTGCGTATTGATTTTGTCTGGCACTTAGTATAGCCTGTGGTCACATGTTAACTGAACCGTTGTCCAAGTTGCCTGATAAATAGCATTGACTGGTTTAGAAATCTCATAGAGGTATTCATGTAAATAAGAGTGAGAATCAATGAAAATGGCCTAATTGAAAAAAATTATTTTCACTAAATTTTGTTGTTCCAGAATGGCTGATTTACAGAGCAAAATAGGCTGCAATTCAGGTTGAGGCGATAATTGGTAAATAAACATGTTATCGTGAATTTTAGAAAGCGTTCAATTGAGGTGTGTCTCCAATATTGTTCACACACCACAAAGCATTTTCACTTAGATATTCTATTCCATTTCGACTTTCACGAACTAATTGTAGATTGTGCTGGATTGTTCGCATTCACATGTGACGCAAGGTTATACGGATATTTTATTGTTATTCTTTCCACACCTATATTTAGGAGGGTGGCTGGACAAAAGCTTGATTGATTGATTGTTCGATTGATTGCTTGTTCGATTGATAGATTGATAGATGGGAACCGTTTCGCATCAATCAATCACAATGATCTGATGCTCAAATGCAAATCATCTGTACAATCTTACTCCTTATTGAGCAATTCTAATTATTTAGACAAATGAGTTGATGTGCGTGCATCATCATGAATGCATGTATGCCACATTCAACATGGAATGTCTACAGAACAACTTCATCATGATAATGAATTCACAAATCCACTGATTTTCTCTCAATTGAATGACCTTTGCCCTACCTCATTCTTATTATGTGAGAACAATTGTTGCGCGATCAATCTCAAGTGAATAACTGACGCAAATATTTTCTGTCTCTGTTGATGTGAAGACAGGTTTATCTGCGTTACAATAATCCGCGACATTCACCTTGGTACATGTGACAGATGCTGATACAAGTGAGTGTGCTGATGCTTAACTGGTAAACGTTTGTTAATGCGATTGTGCGACGTGATTACTAATAATAGTTTGCACAAATTCAGTCTGAAACAGGGTAGGTCACGAACTGATTCAAATAACAAAAGATTGTTCATTGAATAATAAAAGAGCAAAACACAAATTTGGAACCATTGTTCATGCAGTTTTAATGAGTAGAAATGAATTTATTTTAATCTGTATCACACGGATACACTATAGAATATTTCAAAGTCTTATGTCCTTACAAATAGATATCAAGTGTATGAGGAGACTGAAAATAACCCCAAAGTAATGGATCAGACAGCTTTTAGTTGAGCGCATCATTTCATTAAACGCGAACATATCACATGATGATTTTATCAGTGATTGACTCGCTTTTTATCGGGATCAACACTTGTACCATGCTCGTGGATGAATAGATGTGAACTACTGATTAGAAAACACCAAAACCATCACGTGATCAGAACTGTGTAACTTTGTAGATGGTGTAGACGTCTATGAGCGGAAAGAGGCGAAAAATAACAGTATGTCAAAATGCTGTCGATATGAGGACAAGTGAAATAACTAATGATAATTATAATAATATTAATAATAATATTTTATTTTGAAATAACCAACATGTTACAAGAGACATGACAATTTACAGGCAATATCAAAATGTTAAGATTAGCAACACATTTCTTTCACAACGGTATACAGTTACTGAAATATTTCACAAGATTCATTGTATTACTAAAGAGGGAATGTATGATGCGAATAATTGGCACAAGTTACGGAGGTTGCGTTATTACAATCATCTTATGGACTGAGAAACCATTCATGGTGTAGATAGGTTTTCATATAACACGAATTGATGCGGTAAATGTACAAAGGTCTGTTTGATATTCATCAGCTAATGATTTCAGACTTTTTTAATATCGTAACGCTAACTGTTCACCTGCACTTATGTAGGTTAATGAAGACAATTCATAAGTGAGATAACTAATGGTAAGTTAGTCGAATGAATAGAGGAAATTCAGAAGGACCAAGTTGTTAGTTATAATGTTGATTTACAAAATATAATGAAGATATTATTTTTTTTGTTTTATTTATTCTTTTTGTTTTTAACTTTAATGCTCAAGAAGTTATGAATGAGCTCTTTTTTAGTATAGTTGTCCAGACCAGCTTGTAATAGGATTTCTCGGTAGGAAGTAAGAACCAGTGCAAGGTTACAGACATGAGTTTTAGACGAGGTTAACAAGGAAAAGTAACATCAATATCACTGATTTGTTACATCCTGCTAAATCGTAAGAAGCCGTAAGCAAACAAAATGTTCTGCCACACAGACATGGGTAGATTGAGGTTATCGCCCCATCGTCATGAATGCTGGTCAGATACACCACCGTCCCTCCTTTTGTGATGTTAGGCTCTCTAACGTTTAAAGGTAGATTGTAAATAATGGTCTCTAGTCTACTCTCAATTTTTTTTGTACACCTTATCGGAATTAAAATTCTCTACTAGCTCCATATTACAAGCAATCCAGATAAATTTGCCAGACAATATATCCACATAGCATATCACACTGATTTTGAGTAAACGAATTGTATGATTTGTAAGATGAGTGAATTAATAGGTAGTTTGGAAATAGGAAGGACAGGGAGCTGGAACAAGCAGAAAGAGAAAAAAAAGAGTTGAAATAATGTTACAAATTAGTGGGTTAAGCGATAAGTTGGTAAGCAGGCAAGGTGTTTGGATGTTAATGAATTGGAGAAATAAAAATTAGTTAAACTGTTAATACTTAAATTAGAAGATACTCACAATGATACACGATGTTTCAGTTCCTTGTAATTGACAGTAGTTGATAAGCATCTATAGGCTTTTCAGTTTGTCTGTCTACTAGAAATAAAAACTAAAACTGCTTTGAAGATATGAAAATAATGATTAGAACTGAAATTCAGAGAAAAGTCACGGGTAACACTTCAAAAGCGTAAACTATTACTGTTAGTAGGAGCAGGGTATGCGCATACCACCACGCATACCACCAGAGGTATGCGTGGTAATGAAGACACAATATGTTCATAGTCTATAATTTGTTTCAGAGTTTTATATAAATATTTGATAGACGATAAAAGAGTGCCTGGAGGCTTGGTGTGAGTTCCAAGAATAGCCGATAAACCTTTTTAGAGTCTAGCGACACCATGACCAGTTTCCTGAACCTAGTGATTGTCTCACGGATACGGAGAGTAATTTATCTGTTCTCAAGCGATTCGTGACAACCCTATCCGTTAAATGACCGCACGCAAATTACCAAACAATGCGCATTTGTTATTTCACTAGTCCTCATATCGACAGCATTTTGACATACTGTTATTTTTCGCCTCTTTCCGCTCATAGACGTCTACACCATCTACAAAGTTACACAGTTCTGATCACGTGATGGTTTTGGTGTTTTCTAATCAGTAGTTCACATCTATTCATCCACGAGCATGGTACAAGTGTTGATCCCGATAAAAAGCGAGTCAATCACTGATAAAATCATCATGTGATATGTTCGCGTTTAATGAAATGATGCGCTCAACTAAAAGCTGTCTGATCCATTACTTTGGGGTTATTTTCAGTCTCCTCATACACTTGATATCTATTTGTAAGGACATAAGACTTTGAAATATTCTATAGTGTATCCGTGTGATACAGATTAAAATAAATTCATTTCTACTCATTAAAACTGCATGAACAATGGTTCCAAATTTGTGTTTTGCTCTTTTATTATTCAATGAACAATCTTTTGTTATTTGAATCAGTTCGTGACCTACCCTGTTTCAGACTGAATTTGTGCAAACTATTATTAGTAATCACGTCGCACAATCGCATTAACAAACGTTTACCAGTTAAGCATCAGCACACTCACTTGTATCAGCATCTGTCACATGTACCAAGGTGAATGTCGCGGATTATTGTAACGCAGATAAACCTGTCTTCACATCAACAGAGACAGAAAATATTTGCGTCAGTTATTCACTTGAGATTGATCGCGCAACAATTGTTCTCACATAATAAGAATGAGGTAGGGCAAAGGTCATTCAATTGAGAGAAAATCAGTGGATTTGTGAATTCATTATCATAATGAAGTTGTTCTGTAGACATTCCATGTTGAATGTGGCATACATGCATTCATGATGATGCACGCACATCAACTCATTTGTCTAAATAATTAGAATTGCTCAATAAGGAGTAAGATTGTACAGATGATTTGCATTTGAGCATCAGATCATTGTGATTGATTGATGCGAAACGGTTCCCATCTATCAATCTATCAATCGAACAAGCAATCAATCGAACAATCAATCAATCAAGCTTTTGTCCAGCCACCCTCCTAAATATAGGTGTGGAAAGAATAACAATAAAATATCCGTATAACCTTGCGTCACATGTGAATGCGAACAATCCAGCACAATCTACAATTAGTTCGTGAAAGTCGAAATGGAATAGAATATCTAAGTGAAAATGCTTTGTGGTGTGTGAACAATATTGGAGACACACCTCAATTGAACGCTTTCTAAAATTCACGATAACATGTTTATTTACCAATTATCGCCTCAACCTGAATTGCAGCCTATTTTGCTCTGTAAATCAGCCATTCTGGAACAACAAAATTTAGTGAAAATAATTTTTTTCAATTAGGCCATTTTCATTGATTCTCACTCTTATTTACATGAATACCTGTATGAGATTTCTAAACCAGTCAATGCTATTTATCAGGCAACTTGGACAACGGTTCAGTTAACATGTGACCACAGGCTATACTAAGTGCCAGACAAAATCAATACGCAGTTTCATCACGTTACATCCGATTGATAGCGGTCATGTTCTACATTATTCGGATTCATCTTGAGTGATCTACTACGTATACCATCATCATAACTATTCATAACGGCTTTCCGTCTCGTCTCCCACATAAAACCGAATCAGTGGTATTTCGTACATTCAACCATAGTTTTTGTGTTCTCAAGCGATTCATGACACCCCTATCCGTTAAATGGCCGCACACAAATTACCAAACAATGCGCATGAACAGCGCGCTTGTGAACGGTAGGGATGAAACAAATGTGAACACTTCTGACAATAATGCTAGTTCTCCTATTGGTGCATTAGGCTCTCGGTTGACAGCCAAACCTATGGGAAACGGCATTTTACGGTCTCAGAACGATCCACACAGAGTCTGGCAATCTATTTAGTTCCGATATATCACATAAGAGCGTGTTTAGGCCGCACACAAATTACCAAACAATGCGCATGAACAGCGCACGAACTCTGAAAGTGGTAACCCTTTTTTTCAGGTGGTATATTTATTTTCGGAATTTTATCTTTCGTATGGTTCTACTCATATTTATTAGAATTTATCTATTGTACCCGGTGCACTTTCTTCTTGAAAGCAAACCCTCTAAGTGTTTTTTATTCAGTTAATACATAATTGTCGTTTGATAACGATTTTAACTTCTGCATACACTAGTTTAAGCCTACTTACAGTGACTCTTGCACTTCATAACTGAACCTCTTATCTTTAAAATCCGCCATTGCCTTTAAGTATCAACACAATTTTTACACAATAAGTTATACCCCTAGATATTTGAGTTACTTAGACAAGCAATTATCCCACCCAATTTTCCATTATGACAAACAATTCGAATAAAAGAGAAATGTCTCCGTTTATTAAACCACCCAAAAGATCAAAATCTGCAAACTCTATGTCAGATGAATGTTCATTAAGTATTCCAATAGTAAAACACGTAGATAGAAGAGATACTATACCCAAATATACCGAATCGTCTACACAGAAAAAAACATCAACATAATCCTTTAAATCTTAAATCTGGAAATTCACAAACCAAGGAGTTGAATGCTCCATCCGAAACCGTTAATAGTTGTAATAACCATGGCATCGAGATACAACAGTTACAAAACTCACTCGCCAAAATTAACGAAAAGCCTAACTTGTTAGCACCCCTCATTCACTTATGGGCTCCGAATAATGATAGAAACCTAGAAGAAATAGTCAAAGCGGAATATATCCTAGATTTTGTAGCTGAGGAAGTTACGAAAAGAATAATATCTAAAAGCGTGTGATATGCTAAACGTCAGCTGTCACGTCACTGGCCTCAGAAAAAAGTCGGAAAAATCAACCTGCCCTCTCCTTTTCAAATTCGGCTGCTGCAACGACGCCAAACAATTCATCCGTTTGAGCAAAAATATTAGCTCATGAACCCTATACAAAGAAGTAAAGCTTACCCCGGATCTAACGCCTTGTCAACGTCATTAAAAAACAAGAGACGGGACTAGATCACATAACGGTGTGACAGCAGACAATCTACAGAAAATAACCCTCAATGTCATGAAAGTAAATAAACAAGTAAACCACGATGTAGATCTTGATAAACCTGTGGACTGCAAACCTTCTAACTAAGTACGGATCCGTTCTGTCACCAAGAAATCGAACGACCCTTGCAGTTCTGATCCCAGCTGTTCGAACGGTAACTTGACTGAAAATGTCCCAAAAAAAGACGCAGTTCCAGCTGAAACTAATAAAATAAATAATCCATCCCCAAAATATAATGCACGAGAGAATACGATAGAAACTGACCTGTTTTTGGAAAACAGGTCCAGGGGACCAAAACATTCTTCGTCTTTAACCAAGAATAGTGAACTGATTAAATCTTGTGTTTCAAGTACAAAAATAGGTAGGATTCAAACGCAATAGCCACCGACTTTCTCGGCTACGATCAACAGGTTCACTCCTTTGATGTCATGTGATGTGCCCCTAGCCTCTCCAAGTTGTAAGACTGAAAATATTAAGAACATGTCAGACCAACATCTGATAATGCGCACAAATAATTATTATCCGAGAGCTAGGTGCACTGCCCAACCACCTAATCCCAGAACTATTAGTGAAAGTGGAAATAGAAGATTTATCACGCCCCACCCTATCCTGAATAGTGACTCCTTTACTAACGATATCCTAAACGATTTTAGCTAAGCGGGACATCTGTTTAAAATATGACTTATTAATGCTCGTTCCATCTGTAATAAAAAGACAAATCTAGTCATGTTTGCTACTATCTGCCAACCATCACTTATTATGATAACTGAGGCATAAACCTGTAGTAATATTTATGATCTTACTACATCTCTTGAAAACTATGATCTGTTTCGAAATGATAGGTTACAAGGAAGATGTGGAGGATGCCATATATATGCCCACTCTAGCCTAAACACGCTCTTATGTGATATATCGGAACTAAATAGATTGCCAGACTCTGTGTGGATCGTTCTGAGACCGTAAAATGCCGTTTCCCATAGGTTTGGCTGTCAACCGAGAGCCTAATGCACCAATAGGAGAACTAGCATTATTGTCAGAAGTGTTCACATTTGTTTCATCCCTACCGTTCACAAGCGCGCTGTTCATGCGCATTGTTTGGTAATTTGTGTGCGGCCATTTAACGGATAGGGGTGTCATGAATCGCTTGAGAACACAAAAACTATGGTTGAATGTACGAAATACCACTGATTCGGTTTTATGTGGGAGACGAGACGGAAAGCCGTTATGAATAGTTATGATGATGGTATACGTAGTAGATCACTCAAGATGAATCCGAATAATGTAGAACATGACCGCTATCAATCGGATGTAACGTGATGAAACTGCGTATTGATTTTGTCTGGCACTTAGTATAGCCTGTGGTCACATGTTAACTGAACCGTTGTCCAAGTTGCCTGATAAATAGCATTGACTGGTTTAGAATTCTCATGCAAATATTCGTGTGTATGTAGAACGAGACTCAACTATAGCTCATTTTGGTATTTCAAGCCGATCTGAAATTCATTTGATACAGCAGCCAACTTATCTGTATATGTCTGCCCATGCTATACCCTGTCCATCCTACTCCAATTCTGCCTAATAACCCTAAATGAACACCCCTTCGGCTTGCTGGCTCTGCAGCTCATGGCACTATATACGGAACTGACCATTTAGGCAGCATAGATGCAGGAATTGTAAAGTCATCGGTCATAAAGATGGCTTTTGTCTACAGAAAAAGCCAAAGCGATAAAGAAGTGCTAAGAAGCCTGTTCCTAGATCACGTACCAATGCATTGAGCCTAATATCTTCCAGCCTAAGCTCATCACCAGGTGAGAGGAAATTTATTACTCTTAATATTAACGGTTATTTGTGTAGAATGCAAATAGATACTGCATCCGATGTCACTATCCTCTCACCCAGAAATTAGACCAAATTGGGTACCACAAGCCTGCAGCACACAACACAGAAACCTCGCACAGCATGTGGTTATTATCTTCGTCTGTAAGAACAATTCGAATGTAAAGTTGCTTTCCGAGATTCGTCGTTTACTGGGGTACGCTATATAACGCCATCTGATCTAAATTTACTTGGTTTAGATTGGTTCGACCAGCTTAAATTGGCTGATGTCCCGTTAAATACCACATGCAACCTGGTATCACAACCACATTACCCCGAAGCATATACGAAGAAGCTAATGACACAGTTTTCAATCATTTTTGAACCTCATTTAGGTCGATGTACTGCCATTAAAGCAACACTGCGGTTGAAACATGGGGCTAATCCTGCTTTTCGTCCAAAGAGACCTGTACCTTATGCAACACTAGCAACAGTAGATGAAGAGCTGGATCGCCTTCAACAACAAGGAGTTATTACTCCAGTTTCTTACTCCAGTTGGGCAGCATCTATAGTGTTTATCAAGAAGGCCAACGGCACGATACGTAAATGTGCTGACTTCTCTACAGGTTTCAACGCAGCTCCAGAACAGCATCATTATCCTCTGCCAGTCCCAGCAGATCTGTTCACTATGCTGAATGGGGGAAAGTTCTTCGCAAAGCTTGACCTAGCTGATGCTTATTTGCAAGTGGAAGTCGATGAAGCATCTAAAGAGCTGCTTACTATCAACACCCATCGTGGTTTGTTCCAATATAACGGCTTACCTTTTGGAGTTAAGACTACCCCATCTACCTTCCAACAACTAATGGATACTATCCTATCAGATATCTCTGGGTTTGCAGATTTTCTCGATGATGTCTTAATTGTTTTGAAGACGTTAGAACAGCTACGGGAACGCACAACATTGGTACTACAACGCATCAGTGACAATGGTTTCCGGTTACGCCCAGAAAAATGCCAGTTTCTATTGCAGTCCGTAAAGTATTTGGGATTCATCTTTGATGCCGACGGTCGCAGACCGGATCCTGAAAACATCCGAGCTATCAAACTGATGCCCACTCCCACTAATGTTTCCGAATTACGATCTTTTCTCGGTTTAATCAGTTATTATTCAGCTTTTGTTCCCTCGATGCATGATATTCGTGCTTCATTGAATTGTCTACTGCAGAAGCATAGCACATGGAACTGGACTAAAAAGTGATACGCTGCTTTCGATAAACTCAAGTCTATAATTAGCTCCGAATTGTTATTAATACACTGTGGTGGACCAATCAATGTATTATTTCAAAATATCAACAAAGTTATTGAATACTAATAGATGTATATTGAAATAAATCGATTTATACGGCTGCTTGTGCGTGTTCGGTTGTGATTGGTACCAAAAATCCACAATTATAGGAGATTAGTAATCCCAGTTACATGTTCCGTCGTTGAATAGGATATGAATATGACTGTAGTCTATAAATGTAGATAATATATGCATTAGAATCCAGATAACACATTAATGAGCTATGGAGAACACGAAATATGTGTATAAAGTGTATTTGTTAGGCTCAGGTATTGAATGCCGTGCTGTGTGTACTATGTGTGTGTGAGTGTGACGCGGCTTTCGGTAAACTCAAGTCTATAATTAGCTCGCAACTGTTATTAACACACTACGACACATCCATGCCGATCATCGTAGCAACAGACACTTCAGCATGTGGCCTAGCTGCTGTTATTACACATCAGTTTCCAGACGCGTCAGAAAAAGCCGTTATGCATGCATCCCGTACACTGACCCCAGCAGGAAAGAAGTATAGCCAGATAGAGAAAGAAGCTCTTGCTCTTGTGTTTGCTACCGTTAGGTCATGCTACGATAGATAGATGAATCAAGGACCTGATGGGAAGGCACAGGTACATAGTTAGTTTGATAGGTCATATCCATGTTGGAGGGCGTGTAGGCGTACTGCTGTAAGTCCTGCTCATTCTTCCGGTGTGGATTAGGGGATGAGAGTGAACCGTAAATTGAAGTTTTAGAAAAAGCTTGTTTTGAATAGAGGGATTTTGAGGATCGGTGTAGAATCTATATTGAATGTTTGTCGTCGATTGCTTGTGATGCACATACTTGGACTGTTGTTGCCTAATTTTTTCCGTGAAAAGAACCAAGGTTATTTTGGTAGGGAATGTTACGGGAGGAATGAAGACATTTGTGTGATTGAAAACTTTATATAAATATCATTAATTTCACTGTTTTTTGGGTATATTTGTTTTACTTAACTTATGAACTTGTTTGAATTATTATTTTCTGCCATTTTTTGGACTCTTGTTTGTCTTGGTTGTTCGTATGCAGTTTTTCTGCTCCAGGAATCTATAAAATAGAAGAACGACATTGGTCGTCTATTTGTAATAAACGAACGGCATTTTGGTCGATTATTTGTGAATTCACAATAAACTTTGGTACCTAAATTTGGAATTTGGTTTTACCTTGATTTGGTATCGTGAATTGCAAATAAATCGACACACAGTGCTTCTAAGGATCAAGGAGCAAAAAATTGGACGTTACATTTATTAGCTTGCTATTTTTGTGACTGGCCCGAAGAAGTTTCCATGATGTATAAATAAACAAAATTAGTTTTATTACAGTGTGTTTGTTGAACTTTCTTTCCACGCTATATCAAGACTTCTCTCTAGCCGTTTCGCATCAATGTAGCCTACTTTGACGGTGTTTCATCGTCTTGTTGGCGTTTGTCGACTAAGGTGGACTCGTCATATTTTTATGCATTCCTACTGATGAACCTAACAATTGGCGACGGTGATTTTGAGAACATGGATCCTTCCGAACTCAAATAATTACTTCAACAGCAGCTAAAATTGATGCAGATGTTGAGAGACATGAAAATTTCCCGTTCCACACAGCCCAGCACATCCAATGCAACCACAGCCCCATCAATCAACGGCATCGCGAATAGCATAGCCTATTTTCATTATGACCTTGATGCCAGTGTTACTTTTGACATGAGATTCCGGTGTTATAAAGATCCAATTAAATTTGATTTCGTTAATCAAGATGAAGCTTGGAAGGTTCGGATGCTACATAGAAAGTTGGGTGCAAGTGAGTTGGATAAGTACTGCAATTTGATACTGCCTTTGAAATCACGAGCTCAGTCAATTTCTGATAGAGTTCAGACGCTGGACCAACATGTTGGCGACAACTCGTCACTGTTTAACAATCGTTATCAATGTTAGAACCTAGTTATGAAGGAAGACGATGACTTTTCTAAGCACGTAGGCATCGTCAACCGTGAATGCAAACGCTGTTATTTGAAGTCTTTTTATCTGAACACCGGTTGAAAGCCTTCATACGCATTTGAACCCCTGAGTGGCAAACGTTCAGTGACGCTAGAACAAGGCTAATTTGTTGGTTGAAGCAAGATCCGAAGCTAACCCTTAACGATATGGCAAACGAATATCCACACCTCAATAAATATAAACGAGACACAAGTATAGCGCATTGCGATAGGCCAAACTGATCGGAAGTAAATTTAGCACAGCGGCTTTCTTATCACAATAAATGTGGCCTTTCCACACCCCGTTCGTCCCACTCCAGCTTAAGGCAGAAGACAAAAACAAAACTCCTGCTGAATCCTAGCAATGCGGTTCATGACACTTTGTACGAAACTGCCAATTTAGTCAACATCAATGAAGAAAGTGTAAGTTCATTGATCTTAATGAAAGCTTTTGCTTGTAAAGAAAGCCGAACGGATCCAGAAGTGCCAAGAAATCTGTCCCTAGATCTTGTTCAAATTCATTGAGACTAATATCTTCCTGTCAAAGCTGATCATCGAGTGAAAGAAAATTCATTAATTTTAAGGTCAGCGAGCATTTGTGTAGATTGCAAATCGATACCGCATCTGATGTCACCATCCTCTTACGCATAAGTTGGACCAAATAAGCAGCACAACCTTGCAGCACAAAACACAGAAGCGTCGTGGAAATTACTTTCGACTGTTTGGACAATTGAAATGAAAAGTTGCTTTCCGAGATTCGTCGTTAAATATCATATGCTACCTGGTATTACAACCACATGACCCTGAAACATATACCAGGATTCTAGATTGCAGTTTTTAACCATTTTTAAACCTCGATTATGTCGCTTGACTGCTATGAAAGCAACACTGCGGTTTGAAACTGAGGCTAAGCTTGTTTTCCGTCCGCAGAGACCTGTGCCTTATGTAACATTAGCAACAGTATATAAAGAGTTGAATCGCGTTCAACAACAAAAAGTTATAACTCTCGTTTCTTACTCTAGTTGAGCAGCACCTATATCGTTTATCAAGAAGGCCAACGGCACAATACCTGTATGTGCCTACTTCTCTATAGGTCTCAACGCAGCTCTAGAACAACATCATCATCCTCTTCCAGTCCCAGCAGATCTGTTCACTATGCTGAATGGGGGAAAGTTCTTCGCAAAGCTCGATCTAGCTGATGCTTATTTGAAAGCAGAAGTAGATGAGGCATCAAAAAAGCTGCTCACTTTCAGTACTCATCGTGGTTTATTCCAGTACAACTTTCTGCTTTTTGGAGTTAAGACTGCCCCATCTATCTTCCAGCAACTGTTTGATACTATCCTATCCCAGGTGTTGCAGCTCATTCGATGATGTCTTAATTGTTGCGAAGACGTTAGAAAAGCTATGTGAACGCACAACACTGGTACTACAACGCAACAGTGACAACCGTTTCCGGTTTCGCCCAGAAAAATGCCAGTTTCTGTTAAGGTCTGTGAAGTATTTTGGATGCATCTCTGGTGCCGTTGACCGCAGTCTGGATCCTGAGAACATCCAACCTGTCAAACTAATGCCCATTCTCACTAATGTCTCAGAATTACGAACTTTTTTTGAACGTTCAATTGTTATTCAGAGTTTATTCCTTCAATGCATGATATTCACGCTCCATGTAATTGTTTATTGTTATGAAATAGCACTTGAAATTGGTCTAAAATGTGTGATGCGACTTTTGGTAAGCTGGAGTCCAAATTTAAGTCGGAATCGTTATTACCACACTACGATCAATCTATGCAAATCAAGAAAGCAGTGTCATTTTGCTTAAGTGCTGTTATTTCACATCAGTTTCCAGACACGTCAGAAAAGCCGTTATGCATGCATCCCGTACACTGACCCCAGCAGAAAGGAAGTATAGCCAGATAGAGAAAGAAGCTCTTGCCCTTGTTTTTGCTGTTCGCCGTTTTCATAAGTTTCTCTACGGTTGGAGATTCACGCTCCTCACAGATCATAAGCCTCTGTTAGCAATATTTGGTTCAAAGTCTGGCATTCCAGCCCATTCGGCAAATCGTCTTCAGCGATGGCCCTTGGTACTTTTGGGGTATGATTTCGAAATCCAATATCGACGTACTCTACAATTCGGTCAAGCAGACGCTTTGTCACGACTCATTAATGATCAAGTGGCGGCTGAGGAAAACATGGTGATCGCATCTCTGTCAGTAGAAGACCACGCAGAATGTTATCTGACAACCGCAGTTCGCGCATTACCGGTGTCTGCAACAGACATACAAAATGCTTCTAGAAACGACCCCATCATCAAGATGACGATGAAATATGTCACTAACGGTTGGTCGTCGAAATGGTTTGAAGGTGACATGAAGCAACTGTTTCAGCGACGGGAGTCAATATGCATCGTGAACGATGGTCTGATGTTTGGTGAAAGAGTAGTGGTGCCAGCATCCCTTCGTGCAAAAGTGCTGAGGCAGTTCCATCTCGGTCATCCTGGGATTAAACGAATGCAGTCCATAGCCAGGAGTTGTGCATACTGACCTCACATGGATCAACATGTCACAGCGTTGGTTGAAAAATGCATGCGGTGTCAGCAGGCGGTAAAGATGAATGCCAAAATTCCACCGGTTTCATGGCCCAAACCTGAGCATCCTTGGTCCAGGATACATGTCGACTTCGCTGGCCCAATAAATGGAACTATGTATTTAATTGTCGTCGACGCCTTTTCTAAATGGCCGGAAATCATCTCCGTTATGCCGCCCACTACAACGAAGACTATACAGGTCCTAACTGAAATTTTCTCACTAAATGGCATACGAGATGTGATTGTATCCGACAATGGCTCTCACTTCACCTCTTCCCAATTCCATAATTTCTGTCAACGGCTAGCCATTAAAAACTTACGCTCGCCACCATACCACCCGCAATCGAATGGGCCGGTGTAAAGTCTTGTGGATAAGTTTAAAAGAGCACTGCTTAGGTCAAAAAGGGAGGGGACGCCAGCCGAAGCCTTACAAAATTTCTTGTACGTCTATCGGACAACACCAAATGAATTGTTACCGGAGCAAAAGTCCTCAGCAGAAGAAGATTGAAAACGGTCCACAGCCTGATGCATCCGACTAATGCATTCACATCAGTAGCGATAAAGCCGCAAAGACAATCCGCTTACGAAGTGGGATGCCCTGTGTTTGCCCGCGACTACAGAACGAACCATGGTCTTTGGGCAGAAGCGAGAGTGGTCAGAAGGGTTGGTCGAGTTATGTACGAAGTAGAGGTAGGAGGTGATAAATGGTCACGTATTCGGAATCATATACGGAGACGGCTAGACCCAGATCGCCCATCAAGAGAAGAAAGCCTTTCCCTTGAGACCTTGCTTGATACTTTCAACCTACCGAAACCCCCGAGAAAGAAACTCAGCATCAAGCTGTTCTTCGTCCCCGAAAAGGTATCCTCTCAGACAGCGCGAACGACAGTCAAGATGCAAGTCGACCCAAGGAGCACACACTATTAAAAAGGGGAGGAGTGTTGGGGATGTAAGATCCCCAAAATTTGCTTGACAATGCCTTATTTCGGTTCCCAGGTTTGCGAGCATGGGCTGATCAAATGACTTCGAGATTTCAATTCAAACCAGGAAAATCCATTACTGTGATGTATAAATAAATGAGTGTTGTATGCTTGATTGTACTGTGATTGCAGAGTGTTTGTAGGAAACACTTTCTACGCTTAACACGATTTCTATTTTACCGTTTGGATTCAAGGTAGACTACCTGGACGCAGATCAAAGTCTCGTTCGCGTTTGTCGACTAAGGTAAACTCGTAATAGCCTCAAGCATACTTAGTGACGAACCGTACAATTTATACATTTTAATTTAATTAGTACAAGACCCTTCAGATGTTTAGCATTTGTTAGCACGATGATGTGTTGTGTGCCGATAACTGCGTGTTCTTAAGCTCGGTTTATAAATCAGAAGATGAACTCCAAGTATCGTATACGTTTATTCGAGGCACACCACAATAAGGATAGCAGAGAAGCGAATTGGAGAAGGCTAAGAGCCAACTCAAAGAGATAGAACATGACTAAGAATATATAGTCAGATAAAAATAAGACAGACATATGACAAGCGAAATAGGCGTGCACACACATGAATAAAAGCGACGAATGATTGACAAGGTCAAATGACAAGCGATACAAATCATGTGAGTTCATGGGAATATTACGAGATTAACATTAAAGCGAAAAGGATGAGTAAGTGCGTAAGCGTAAGCAATGCTCAGTCGTATAAGCTCATACAAAGCAGATAATGAAAAATACCAATGGAACATATGAGTTGTTGCTATGCAAATAGCTTGGTTACATAAATTAATCAAAAGGCTTAATCAAATTAAATATGAACGAACTCAAGTTTATGTGGAGGCACTACAGATGTACTATCTCGTTATGATTAGGAAGGTGCATGGAACTCACCGGTCATCCACACCGTGGAAGACTATTTCTCGAAGAACCTAAAGTTAATTGCATTAGTATTGGTCCAATGATCACATTGTTTGACTACGAAAGTCTAAGGACAACCACTCGGCCTTTTCATGTTTTCTTTTTAAACGTCAGTCAGTCAGTCAGTTGCAACGTAGAACTTCGTACGTAAGTACATCAGTTCATGTCGCCATACCACATCGGCACAGAGATATAATTGTCAATTCAAATCCAATAGTAGAAGAGATAGTAAAGGTATTAGAAGTAATCCGAAAGGTTAAAAATTAGAAGATATTATTCAAGAAGTATGATTAAATGAGAAAAGTTTAGAAAGTCAAAACTAGAGTGGTTGAAGAATCCAGAAGATTAGGATTTGAGAGAACACAAAGAATAAATGCACCGGCGCCATTGCAAACGATTTTGAGCCATGTCATTCAAGGTCTCTAACCATCGATTATTATCATCTCGCGGACAACAACCAGGTAGTCGACAATTACCGACATGGCTAAGTCCACTCGTCAACGATTTCATGGATTTCTGCCATGTTTTGGTTTGGCCGCCCCTAACTTTCTTCCAGCATATTCCTACACTACATAACAAAGCTCGACGAGGCAGTCGGTGGTTGGGCATACGCAACACGTGTCCCAACCACCTCAACTGATGACGTTTCACCACTTCATCTATTGATCCGCCATTCTTACTTAGCACCCGATTCCTAATAACAGCGTTGCTCACTCGGGTGTCCCACGATATACGAGCAATGCTTCGAAGACACCTATGATCGAAAACCAGTAACCTACGAATATCCACTCTCACTGTCCATGTTTCGCAGCCATAAAGTAAGACGGAGCAAACCACTGAACAGTACACTCGTCCCTTAGTCAGCAAACGGATATCTCGCCTACGCCATAAGTGACCCAGGTTAGCAAAAGCCAATCGAGCGTCAGCTCTGCTCTATATAAGAATAAAACGAAGCGGAGAGAAATTAGTGTGGTAACGTAAGGTGTGACATTTTAGCGGTCGACCTACTCTAGCTCCGTGCTTCCTATTGAGAAATGCAGCGTCGCTGCCGTAGCTGGCTATCCGAAGGAAATACCTTACTGCTCTCACGCCTTTCTACAGTCGACAGCACGATTTCACACTCGGACCTCGCGTACCTGCTTTAAGTGTTACTGATTTCCAAAAGAACTGCCTGGCACGATAGGACCTGAAGGAATATGTGATTCCGACAATAAAGTTTTGTTCTTTACCATCACAATCCGCAAGGCCGAACACAACATAAAGGTAGGAGTTACGGTATGGAACGAATATACGCTTATTACATAATTACACACTAAGTTAACAGACGTTACAGACACACAGATATTTTCACTGAATCAGTTGATTCGGGACTGATATTTTTACTAAATTTTAATACTGGTAAGTGACTGAATAGCAGGTCATTTCAGTCAGTTTGTTATAGTATTTCAATAACCGGAAAGGACTATAATTTCCCATTTACCATTCACGATGCAGCTCGGAATGTTACGTTCCCAGACCCAAATCCTTGGGTATTGGAAGGACTCTCTGATGATCATTATATTAAAATATGACAAAAGATCAGACGTGTCTAGTTTCCGACCTATCAGTCTAACCGGCATAATAGTCAAGTGACTTGAAAATGTTTTCGAACTAATTTACTGCCATGTAAATTTATACAAACTTCTACTTTCTTATAAGCATGGATTTCGGAATACCCACTCATATCTGCCTACCATCCGATTGTGGGACAGAATATTGCAGCTGCTAAAGATAACGGGTTGTCTGTTGACATAATATCCATCAGATATCGACCAATCAATCTGATTAGAAGTCCCATTTACGGCTTTTGTAGAAGCTCTAGAGCTTTGAAGTAACAAATGCACTGCACAGGTGATTAACAACAAAGCAAGTGAAACGATAGATCATCTGTAAAATAAATTGCTGAGATCCACCTGAGCTACAAATTTTTTCCACCATCCAAACATCTTCTGAGGCCAAAGAAGGAGATTGAGAGTAAATGGGACTCCACCTGGATGAAAACTGTTCAAACATGGTGTACATAATGCAGCCTATTAGATACACTATAGTATCTCTTGAAAGTCAATGAATTACTGCGGTTGTTCGCTTTGTTGACATTAATTTGCTGAAGATGTCATCTTTAGGCTTGTCGCAAAGACTTAATGCAAAGGTCCCAATGTTATGGCTTAGAAAAAACGATTAAGGTAAAAACATGGTCATAAACATTGGGCAGGTTATTATTTACCAACATATCAATACGTCAACGGTACATCGCTATTACTTGTGAGGGAGCAAAAAGAATTTGAGCTAAAAGTATGTTATGACCTGAAATGCATTTGCACATTGTGACATAGTGGCATTCATATGTTTCCTATGCTGTGGTTACTTCTTTAAGCATTCAAATGCTTTGACAAGCAAATTTTTAGGTATGTACACCTTATCTATGTGAAACTGCCCACAGCGTTATGTCATAACTAAACGTGGTGAAGCACTTGGTGCGTCTTTTCAAACCGCCTTGTGACGTAATTTCATTATGTGAAGTTTATTATATTGAGCATATTTTATTGATAATGTCAGCTGTTGTTTTTGTACATTTGTTATCGTTAGCCAATGTTCTATAGTCATATGAAAGTAAATAATAATATACATTTAAAGAGGTAACAACAATTTAGAAAAAATGGAATTCAATTTGTTATTAATAAGGTTTACATATTTCATTACTGAACAGTACCATGTCTTCTTTTACATGTTGACAAATAATAGTCAAGTTTAGAATTTAGCATAAAATTAATTTGGTAATAGTATATTTTAATTTGTTCGACAAAATATCAGTTTTTTTGTAAGGATGCCAAAACGTAAAGCAAACCAACGATTCTATTTTACTCGAACAAGTATTGTTTTGGTAACATAACTGGTCATAGAGATCTTCCGGATTTACTGCCGTTGCCTAGCTCGGATAAAGGAGAAGGATTGGTCATAAAGTTGGCGGCAATGTCTCGCAGAAATCCAACTCATACGGAAAAACGATAACCAAAATAATAATTTTCTGGTCATTGGTCTATGTTATTAAAAGTTCACGAATAATTTCATGTCTGTCGATGATCATATCTCTTTATCTACGTTTAATTCACTAAACGTATTTGAAAAGAATGTGATTATTTTCAATATTCTTGTGTAAAATAATTTTGACCTAAATTTCACTTTCCCTTAAACCGTGTTTGATCTATATACATACGTGTAGGCGTAATTGATAATTTGCAATATGTACTTTAATTTCGTATTTTCTTCTAAAAGGGTAGAGAAAATTCACTGCTCTGATGGCTCATTTTGATAGTGTCTCGTTCTCTGGGCTGGATGTTTTGGTTAAAGAGCTCTCGTTTTTACTCTGAATAACATCATCAGCACAAACGTTCGATAAGATTCTTCGGAAAGTTTACTGACTCATATTAGTTCGCGTAGACTGGCTGGTTGTTATTTGATAATTAATAGTAAACCATGGTTAGAGAGTTTGAATTACATGTCTCAAGATCTCCCGCAATGACGCAACTGCGTCCGTTTTATGTCTTTTCTCAAATTTTAGTCATCCGAATCGCTGATGACATTCCATGTCTCTTTTAGAATTATGTGACTGGATACTACTAATCGAAACATATCTTCCAAACCTGATCTGCCTGATTACCGTCATTGCCGATACTGACTCTGTTACAACCGGATTTGTATTGACAGTTTGGTACGGCAACTTGTACTGATATAACTGCGTATCCAAGTTTTTGTTCTACGTGATGGACTGAATAATGTCGTGCAGCAAACGTATATGACCACAGTGCAGATCGAACATAGATACTGTAAATATACTGGTAAAATATTGATGAAGTTCAGTCAGAACAAGAAAAATGAATAATATGTTGCAAATAAATGTGAATTCCCAGAAAGTACAAGTTGCAGCTGAACGAAAATGATTAAAGATGACACAAGTTACGGATTACTAGAAAGTAGTATAATGTCAAAATATGAATATATAAACATTTTGGGTAGGAGGTATTTTACTCTTGATGACCAAAGTATGACAGCAACTCTGCTGACGCTTGTCTTTGTTGTCAGACTGATTCCTAGTAACTCATGGTTGTATCTTTTCATTTTTGCGGCAACGTAGATGACTGTTTTAATCGCTCACATTGTGTGAATATCTTTGTAATTTTCGAATCAACTCTGATTTTAGCATGAGACATAATATTTGTTTTACACGAACATCTATCAGTTCTTTAAATGGAATGTATTGGGTTGAAATTATCATTTTCTTGTTAGCGATTTTTATTGAGCCAGTTTTCTTTGAGAGGCGTTCGCAAATTTCACGCTTTATCGTCCTCCGTTTTCCTGTCTTAAACCTGGCAGTAACGTTTAGAGAGCTTTCGGCGCAGTTAGAAATTATTACGATGAGATCAAAAAAATTTAAACTTTATGATACGTGGTAAGACAGCAGGACTTATTATTGGGTTCGTCACTAAGTATGCTTGAGGCTATTACGAGTTTACCTTAGTCGATAAACGCGAACGAAACATTGATCAGTGTCCAGGTAGTCTACCTTGAATCCAAACGGTAAAACAGAAGTCGTGTTAAGCGTAGAAAGTATTTCCTACAAACACTCAGTGATCACAGTACAATCAAGCATAAAACACTCATTTATTTATATATCATAGAAACATCCTTGGGACAGTTAAGGAAATAGCACACTAAAGTTTACAGCAGCCAATCACAGCCATGGATTTTCCTGGTTTGAATTGAAATCTCGAAGTCATTTGATCAGCCCATACTCGCAAACCTGGTAACCAAAATAAGGCATTATGAAGCGAATTTTGGGGATCTAACATCCCTTACACTTATTAATCTAAGGTATGATTTATCAATAGTGTAAATAGTTTCATGATAAATCATTTCGCGTTTGCAAAATTTAAAGTGATGTCATTTATGCATACATGAGTGTCTCAGTTTGGCTTAATCATCATTGGAAAACATACACAAATTAGCTTTTACTTCGTTTCATTGACAAACCGGTCCACGTTAATGAAAATATAGCGAACCTGTTTAAGTTCAGTATATAACTCCTTGAAAGTGCACATGTCATGTCGTCTTGATTCAAACCAGAACCATCAATGGCAGTCGCTACCACCGCAACATTCGAGCGCTTAGGCGTTTTTATATTTTGCAAACAGTTATATATTGTTGTTATTGTGTTGTTTTCTAAACTCGTTTCCCTTGTGGAGATGGCATGACAAACTTAATTTGTAAACAGTTTTTGATACTATATATATTTATTTTGTTAATTTTTACAGCTTGTACATTCACTATGTCATTGTTGTACATTTTTTGTTTAAGTGTGTGACCTTGGATATATCAGGCGCACTTACTGATTCCATTTTCCATTCACTGTAAACTAGCACGGCACTCGCCGCTATACATTATCAAATACACTTTATACATACCTTTACTATTCTCATCTGCTTATTTGGGATATTATTCTTAACCATTAATACGTATGTTATCTACTTTATAGACTGCAGTCACATACACATACCGACCTTTGGAATATCATAGCAAATGGATTATTAAATATATAAAGATTGTGGTGAAATACGACCAGAGCAAATCGAACACGCACAAGTAGCTGCATTAAGTAACGTTCTAATATTTTTATTGTATTTATCGCATTTAACTGATATATTTCAATATACACTTATTGATATTCGAAAACCTTGTTAATATTTTGAAATAATATATTGATTGGTCCACCACACCCTGTTTAAGTGACTGGATCAGTTTCGGCATAGGATAATCAGTTATGTTAATTTAGTGATTTGTACCTTTCCCATGTTTTGGCTCAGTCCTATAATAACAAAAAATGAAAAATCATGGACTGATACAGATTTCTAATTTGTGAGTAGTTTTCAGTCACCGTTTTCTTCAAAAGATAAAACAATAATTTTTTTAATTCATTTATGTAACACGATTTCTATATGCTCTGAGTTACAGTGTTTGCAACTGAATATCAAAAGTGTAAACTTAATTTCAGATCAACTCTTCGTTTCATGTATTTTACGAGGAATTGGAGGAGCTGTCAGCAATCTACCAAGGGAATCACATGAATACAGTTTTTAGTATAACACAGACACCGTCTTTTGAATGTTTTCAACAACGATTATATAACTGTTTATCAGTGTAACCATAAAGACATTCGATGCGAAAACAACCATATGAAGATGACATGTCAACGAAAAAAATTGTACCCTCATTCATGTCAATTCTGTTTTCGTAGCGAAAACTATTCTTCAAAATCCCATCTCACTACAACACTCCAGGGTAAGTAAGTGAAAAATGCTTAGGAAGGTGACTTGAAGCAAAGCTAAACTGTTTCTAATGATGCTTCTTCTACACTGAAGATGACAAAAATATTGCATCTATCAGTCTGAAATTTGAATAAAATGAACACTATATCACTGATGAGATAATTTTAATGGTTTGATAATTTTGTCCGTTCAAACAGATTACAAAATGTCGAGTCTATTTACTATGTGATGAAAAGCACATTGAACAAATTTGTTTAAACATTTTGAACATAATTCTGGTGACTGAGAACGTACGATGAAGTCTGTATATAATCTTTGGTTATCATAATTGTACATGGTGTTTCCGTACACCACGGCAGTCGCCAGAGTAAAGGTTTTTCGTGTTTTCTTTTGGCTTTTTATTTGCAACTTAGAGAGCAATTACTATAGTTCAGATGCCTACGGCTTTTTGTGTATTCACCTTATCCAGCAGCAGTAGTTCCAATGTTATTTTGATTGAACGTGATGATTGATTTAAAAGTCAATTGGTGATTCTTTCACATTTGCTGGCCTGATTCGTTTTTCCTCTGCTCCTACTTCTTTTTTGGTTACCGTTTATACTGCTGATTTAAATCCAGCAAATAAACTTATCTTTAACAGTTTCAAAGTGTGTAATGTCATCTCAGCTCTTAAGATAGCTGTTTCCTGTACCTTGTGTCATATGAATTTTTGTTTATGTCAATTTGCTCGATTTTTGTTAGTATAAAACAAAACGACCAACTGTAATGAATTTGTGTTTTATCACCATAGGCAAATATTTTCTTTTCAGGAACGTAGACATGCTACTATTTCTGATCAGTTTAGGTCTGCACTAATGTATGTTTTTTTCAATATTGAATAAACGGTTCATTACATAAATAACTGCCTTTGCCGTTCTTGTTTACCATATTTATCTCAATTGTGCTGTTGGACACTTCGATTGACATACCAAAACGGAATAACAAGTCTTCAGTGCTTGTTGTTTTTAATCAGTTTGTATTTTGATTAAAATTATTCAACAATATAACATAAATATAATGACTCAGAATAAGACTTAAAAAATAGCAGGTTTCTGACTACATTTTCTACTAGTTATATTATTCAAACATTATTGCGTCCATCACATTTCACAGTGTTAGTATTCCTCATCTTCATAATCTGTATGATTGTGAGAGAAAGGGACAATAAATAATATAATTTTTGGTTTATGGACATCGGAAAATTACTAAATGCAGTATATTTAAAAAACAAAGTTACGGACTTTGGGAAATAGCTAGACTAAATATAAATTTCATTTGTTTTCTTATCTCATCTGAAAAATCTATCGTTCTATAAAGGACTCATTGTATTTGTTTAATTGATTCTGCAAGTATGCTACATACTGTCTTCTCTATAAGATTGAGCATTATTTAACTTTTCGAAACTGTATCCTCGAAATATGCCCATTGCATACTGCATTGTCAGAAGTAGTGAGTAATTATATTTTTCACCCTTATCCACTTGAACACCCCAAAACCATCAAATATTATTTTTCTCAGCAAATCTCTTAAGATATGCGTCCTATTGTTCATGAATAAGGACTAAAAAGTGTTTGAGAAGACTTATAAAAATTGATTTATCTCACGCACTGAGCACTCTTATATTTATTTACTTCTGTCGTGTTCAGCAATCAGAAGGACCAAGCATCGACTGTAAAAATATTATTCCATAAAAATATGTATTGTGGTAATCGTATGTAAAAAAAATTAGCATTATCTTGCCTTATAACTATCTAATTGTAAATAACGGAACTGATCCACATTGTTAACTCATATCAAGTGTATATTTTATGACCGTTAAATCAAATCAGTTCGACTAAGAGTAAAGTTTTCTTTTGTCTGCAATAAAAGCATTATCTAGATAAGAACATCTGAACAAGCCTCGTAAAATATGTCTCAGTAACTTGATATAATCAATGATTTGAACAGAGCAAGTCAGAACTTACAAAACGCATATAATCTGTGGCCTAAAATGATGAAAATTGGTATGTCATTTTTAATTAGGTATGATACATGGAAGTTATCACATAAGACATTGAAACAGTCATTAGAACTAGTAGTATTTTTTTATATGAATAACATTTAAACTGACTTGATTGTAACTTATTGACATTCACATTTATCTGACTGTTACCGAAATAGAGTTGACTGAATGACAAACTAGTATGTTTCGTAATACTGTCATATGATTTATTTATTATTAAATTGAAGAAATAAATTATTATGAAACCGGATGGTTGAAAAATCTATTTCGGTTTTGTATATCAATAATTTCTTTTATTATATACTGTTGAATCATTATTTTCAAGTCTGTTAAAAAACATTTTACTGAGCAAAACAAGCGACTAAGCTGACTAACATGTCGTCTTACACTGAATGACTGTCAACTAATGCATAAATGTTCTTGTTGATGGACGAAACGCTATGTGTACACATTTTAAAATCAGTGAAATACCAACGAATGGGAAGTGTTGTGTTTGCCCGCTCGTTTGTGTTGCTCAGAATTTCCTAGTAATGTTTCCGTTAAGCAACTAATGTCACCGACTGAAAAACATATTAGGTTATCATTGTTATTATACGATTATCGGTAACTGACATGAGAACTTTGATCTTTATGTATCAAATACTGTAAACTAGGTCATTCTCCATAACATTCTACTTATTATAGTGTCATCACACTAGATGTTGTGTTGTTATAAGTAGTAGGTTGAATACATTTTATATAACTATTTCTTCTTTCATTTGCAGTGAGAAAGATTGTTTACTTTTATTATTATTCATTCTGAAAATTTAATGTAATATACATAACAAATCAGGCAATTATTACTTGTTCACTATTAAGATTGGTTAGATGATGTGATCGTTTATTTGGGTAGCAATAGTTATTTTATATACATCATCTTAAGCAGAAATACTATCAGTTAATAAATTGTCAACCACGAAAAATGATCTCAAAACGATATTTACCTGGATTGTATCTGCTTTGATCTGATTTAAGTTAACAAACAGAAGAATAATGAATGCATAATCACCAGTTTTAGATGAAATAAATTACTTTTTGTACATTTCTTTTTTAATATTGATTTTGATTAGTCGCATTATGTTACGCATTTTCATTCGTGAACACTGATTGAAATATTTTTTATGTATAGGAACTGATAAAGACTCTTTTTTTGATATCCTGAGGATCATTAAATCTGCTTCGTACTACCAGTATTAGTGGTATTAAGTCATGATATAATGGTCAATATATATTGAATTACCGATCGACAGTGAAATCGCTGACTAGTCGAGATAATTACATAGGGCTCAATCAATAACTGGTTTCGATTTCCAAATATATCAATGAAAAAAACTAATATTAATAATTTGTCAAAGTTACTTACAATCTGTGAAATCTTCTTTCGAGCGCCCTGTTTCATTGTGAACAGTTTGAAAATTGATGGTTTAAGAAATTGTAGGCAGTCAAAAGACTAGTAATGTAGAACTGATATGTGTGTGGGTCAAAATTACACTGTCTCTGTTTATAGGGTTACATGCAGATGAGGAAAGTTTTACTCAGGTAATCAAATTTTCAGAAAATCACTGTTGCAATATGAGTAGCGGTTTATCATTTTGTATAATATAAGTCAACCTATAAATTTGAGTGATAATTTTTGTCAAATTGATTATAGAATCAATATAATTAGTTATCTTTATTTTAAGTGGTTCATGATTGTCGTTGAACGCGTAAACTGTAAAGAGGAGGCTGAGCTGTGTGTACGGAATTTTTGTAAGAAAGACTTCGAAACTAACCTACGATATGTGTAATCAGTGTTACCTTGACTGAAAAGTACAAATCAGCTCACATTCTCCCAGAATCAAATATAAAGTAATATGAATATAGAGTTAAAAAAGCTCATGCAGAAGAAAAGGACCAATACAAACTCACCTAATATTTGTATAAGTCTATCTACAATATGTAAGGTTTAAAAGAAACATGAAACGCGAAAATCCATTTTCTATTTCGGTTTTGTATATCAATAATTTCTTTTATTATATACTGTTGAATCATTATTTTCAAGTCTGTTAAAAAACATTTTACTGAGCAAAACAAGCGACTAAGCTGACTAACATGTCGTCTTACACTGAATGACTGTCAACTAATGCATAAATGTTCTTGTTGATGGACGAAACGCTATGTGTACACATTTTAAAATCAGTGAAATACCAACGAATGGGAAGTGTTGTGTTTGCCCGCTCGTTTGTGTTGCTCAGAATTTCCTAGTAATGTTTCCGTTAAGCAACTAATGTCACCGACTGAAAAACATATTAGGTTATCATTGTTATTATACGATTATCGGTAACTGACATGAGAACTTTGATCTTTATGTATCAAATACTGTAAACTAGGTCATTCTCCATAACATTCTACTTATTATAGTGTCATCACACTAGATGTTGTGTTGTTATAAGTAGTAGGTTGAATACATTTTATATAACTATTTCTTCTTTCATTTGCAGTGAGAAAGATTGTTTACTTTTATTATTATTCATTCTGAAAATTTAATGTAATATACATAACAAATCAGGCAATTATTACTTGTTCACTATTAAGATTGGTTAGATGATGTGATCGTTTATTTGGGTAGCAATAGTTATTTTATATACATCATCTTAAGCAGAAATACTATCAGTTAATAAATTGTCAACCACGAAAAATGATCTCAAAACGATATTTACCTGGATTGTATCTGCTTTGATCTGATTTAAGTTAACAAACAGAAGAATAATGAATGCATAATCACCAGTTTTAGATGAAATAAATTACTTTTTGTACATTTCTTTTTTAATATTGATTTTGATTAGTCGCATTATGTTACGCATTTTCATTCGTGAACACTGATTGAAATATTTTTTATGTATAGGAACTGATAAAGACTCTTTTTTTGATATCCTGAGGATCATTAAATCTGCTTCGTACTACCAGTATTAGTGGTATTAAGTCATGATATAATGGTCAATATATATTGAATTACCGATCGACAGTGAAATCGCTGACTAGTCGAGATAATTACATAGGGCTCAATCAATAACTGGTTTCGATTTCCAAATATATCAATGAAAAAAACTAATATTAATAATTTGTCAAAGTTACTTACAATCTGTGAAATCTTCTTTCGAGCGCCCTGTTTCATTGTGAACAGTTTGAAAATTGATGGTTTAAGAAATTGTAGGCAGTCAAAAGACTAGTAATGTAGAACTGATATGTGTGTGGGTCAAAATCACACTGTCTCTGTTTATAGGGTTACATGCAGATGAGGAAAGTTTTACTCAGGTAATCAAATTTTCAGAAAATCACTGTTGCAATATGAGTAGCGGTTTATCATTTTGTATAATATAAGTCAACCTATAAATTTGAGTGATAATTTTTGTCAAATTGATTATAGAATCAATATAATTAGTTATCTTTATTTTAAGTGGTTCATGATTGTCGTTGAACGCGTAAACTGTAAAGAGGAGGCTGAGCTGTGTGTACGGAATTTTTGTAAGAAAGACTTCGAAACTAACCTACGATATGTGTAATCAGTGTTACCTTGACTGAAAAGTACAAATCAGCTCACATTCTCCCAGAATCAAATATAAAGTAATATGAATATAGAGTTAAAAAAGCTCATGCAGAAGAAAAGGACCAATACAAACTCACCTAATATTTGTATAAGTCTATCTACAATATGTAAGGTTTAAAAGAAACATGAAACGCGAAAATCCATTTTCTATTTCGGTTTTGTATATCAATAATTTCTTTTATTATATACTGTTGAATCATTATTTTCAAGTCTGTTAAAAAACATTTTACTGAGCAAAACAAGCGACTAAGCTGACTAACATGTCGTCTTACACTGAATGACTGTCAACTAATGCATAAATGTTCTTGTTGATGGACGAAACGCTATGTGTACACATTTTAAAATCAGTGAAATACCAACGAATGGGAAGTGTTGTGTTTGCCCGCTCGTTTGTGTTGCTCAGAATTTCCTAGTAATGTTTCCGTTAAGCAACTAATGTCACCGACTGAAAAACATATTAGGTTATCATTGTTATTATACGATTATCGGTAACTGACATGAGAACTTTGATCTTTATGTATCAAATACTGTAAACTAGGTCATTCTCCATAACATTCTACTTATTATAGTGTCATCACACTAGATGTTGTGTTGTTATAAGTAGTAGGTTGAATACATTTTATATAACTATTTCTTCTTTCATTTGCAGTGAGAAAGATTGTTTACTTTTATTATTATTCATTCTGAAAATTTAATGTAATATACATAACAAATCAGGCAATTATTACTTGTTCACTATTAAGATTGGTTAGATGATGTGATCGTTTATTTGGGTAGCAATAGTTATTTTATATACATCATCTTAAGCAGAAATACTATCAGTTAATAAATTGTCAACCACGAAAAATGATCTCAAAACGATATTTACCTGGATTGTATCTGCTTTGATCTGATTTAAGTTAACAAACAGAAGAATAATGAATGCATAATCACCAGTTTTAGATGAAATAAATTACTTTTTGTACATTTCTTTTTTAATATTGATTTTGATTAGTCGCATTATGTTACGCATTTTCATTCGTGAACACTGATTGAAATATTTTTTATGTATAGGAACTGATAAAGACTCTTTTTTTGATATCCTGAGGATCATTAAATCTGCTTCGTACTACCAGTATTAGTGGTATTAAGTCATGATATAATGGTCAATATATATTGAATTACCGATCGACAGTGAAATCGCTGACTAGTCGAGATAATTACATAGGGCTCAATCAATAACTGGTTTCGATTTCCAAATATATCAATGAAAAAAACTAATATTAATAATTTGTCAAAGTTACTTACAATCTGTGAAATCTTCTTTCGAGCGCCCTGTTTCATTGTGAACAGTTTGAAAATTGATGGTTTAAGAAATTGTAGGCAGTCAAAAGACTAGTAATGTAGAACTGATATGTGTGTGGGTCAAAATCACACTGTCTCTGTTTATAGGGTTACATGCAGATGAGGAAAGTTTTACTCAGGTAATCAAATTTTCAGAAAATCACTGTTGCAATATGAGTAGCGGTTTATCATTTTGTATAATATAAGTCAACCTATAAATTTGAGTGATAATTTTTGTCAAATTGATTATAGAATCAATATAATTAGTTATCTTTATTTTAAGTGGTTCATGATTGTCGTTGAACGCGTAAACTGTAAAGAGGAGGCTGAGCTGTGTGTACGGAATTTTTGTAAGAAAGACTTCGAAACTAACCTACGATATGTGTAATCAGTGTTACCTTGACTGAAAAGTACAAATCAGCTCACATTCTCCCAGAATCAAATATAAAGTAATATGAATATAGAGTTAAAAAAGCTCATGCAGAAGAAAAGGACCAATACAAACTCACCTAATATTTGTATAAGTCTATCTACAATATGTAAGGTTTAAAAGAAACATGAAACGCGAAAATCCATTTTCTATTTCGGTTTTGTATATCAATAATTTCTTTTATTATATACTGTTGAATCATTATTTTCAAGTCTGTTAAAAAACATTTTACTGAGCAAAACAAGCGACTAAGCTGACTAACATGTCGTCTTACACTGAATGACTGTCAACTAATGCATAAATGTTCTTGTTGATGGACGAAACGCTATGTGTACACATTTTAAAATCAGTGAAATACCAACGAATGGGAAGTGTTGTGTTTGCCCGCTCGTTTGTGTTGCTCAGAATTTCCTAGTAATGTTTCCGTTAAGCAACTAATGTCACCGACTGAAAAACATATTAGGTTATCATTGTTATTATACGATTATCGGTAACTGACATGAGAACTTTGATCTTTATGTATCAAATACTGTAAACTAGGTCATTCTCCATAACATTCTACTTATTATAGTGTCATCACACTAGATGTTGTGTTGTTATAAGTAGTAGGTTGAATACATTTTATATAACTATTTCTTCTTTCATTTGCAGTGAGAAAGATTGTTTACTTTTATTATTATTCATTCTGAAAATTTAATGTAATATACATAACAAATCAGGCAATTATTACTTGTTCACTATTAAGATTGGTTAGATGATGTGATCGTTTATTTGGGTAGCAATAGTTATTTTATATACATCATCTTAAGCAGAAATACTATCAGTTAATAAATTGTCAACCACGAAAAATGATCTCAAAACGATATTTACCTGGATTGTATCTGCTTTGATCTGATTTAAGTTAACAAACAGAAGAATAATGAATGCATAATCACCAGTTTTAGATGAAATAAATTACTTTTTGTACATTTCTTTTTTAATATTGATTTTGATTAGTCGCATTATGTTACGCATTTTCATTCGTGAACACTGATTGAAATATTTTTTATGTATAGGAACTGATAAAGACTCTTTTTTTGATATCCTGAGGATCATTAAATCTGCTTCGTACTACCAGTATTAGTGGTATTAAGTCATGATATAATGGTCAATATATATTGAATTACCGATCGACAGTGAAATCGCTGACTAGTCGAGATAATTACATAGGGCTCAATCAATAACTGGTTTCGATTTCCAAATATATCAATGAAAAAAACTAATATTAATAATTTGTCAAAGTTACTTACAATCTGTGAAATCTTCTTTCGAGCGCCCTGTTTCATTGTGAACAGTTTGAAAATTGATGGTTTAAGAAATTGTAGGCAGTCAAAAGACTAGTAATGTAGAACTGATATGTGTGGGGGTCAAAATCACACTGTCTCTGTTTATAGGGTTACATGCAGATGAGGAAAGTTTTACTCAGGTAATCAAATTTTCAGAAAATCACTGTTGCAATATGAGTAGCGGTTTATCATTTTGTATAATATAAGTCAACCTATAAATTTGAGTGATAATTTTTGTCAAATTGATTATAGAATCAATATAATTAGTTATCTTTATTTTAAGTGGTTCATGATTGTCGTTGAACGCGTAAACTGTAAAGAGGAGGCTGAGCTGTGTGTACGGAATTTTTGTAAGAAAGACTTCGAAACTAACCTACGATATGTGTAATCAGTGTTACCTTGACTGAAAAGTACAAATCAGCTCACATTCTCCCAGAATCAAATATAAAGTAATATGAATATAGAGTTAAAAAAGCTCATGCAGAAGAAAAGGACCAATACAAACTCACCTAATATTTGTATAAGTCTATCTACAATATGTAAGGTTTAAAAGAAACATGAAACGCGAAAATCCATTTTCTATTTCGGTTTTGTATATCAATAATTTCTTTTATTATATACTGTTGAATCATTATTTTCAAGTCTGTTAAAAAACATTTTACTGAGCAAAACAAGCGACTAAGCTGACTAACATGTCGTCTTACACTGAATGACTGTCAACTAATGCATAAATGTTCTTGTTGATGGACGAAACGCTATGTGTACACATTTTAAAATCAGTGAAATACCAACGAATGGGAAGTGTTGTGTTTGCCCGCTCGTTTGTGTTGCTCAGAATTTCCTAGTAATGTTTCCGTTAAGCAACTAATGTCACCGACTGAAAAACATATTAGGTTATCATTGTTATTATACGATTATCGGTAACTGACATGAGAACTTTGATCTTTATGTATCAAATACTGTAAACTAGGTCATTCTCCATAACATTCTACTTATTATAGTGTCATCACACTAGATGTTGTGTTGTTATAAGTAGTAGGTTGAATACATTTTATATAACTATTTCTTCTTTCATTTGCAGTGAGAAAGATTGTTTACTTTTATTATTATTCATTCTGAAAATTTAATGTAATATACATAACAAATCAGGCAATTATTACTTGTTCACTATTAAGATTGGTTAGATGATGTGATCGTTTATTTGGGTAGCAATAGTTATTTTATATACATCATCTTAAGCAGAAATACTATCAGTTAATAAATTGTCAACCACGAAAAATGATCTCAAAACGATATTTACCTGGATTGTATCTGCTTTGATCTGATTTAAGTTAACAAACAGAAGAATAATGAATGCATAATCACCAGTTTTAGATGAAATAAATTACTTTTTGTACATTTCTTTTTTAATATTGATTTTGATTAGTCGCATTATGTTACGCATTTTCATTCGTGAACACTGATTGAAATATTTTTTATGTATAGGAACTGATAAAGACTCTTTTTTTGATATCCTGAGGATCATTAAATCTGCTTCGTACTACCAGTATTAGTGGTATTAAGTCATGATATAATGGTCAATATATATTGAATTACCGATCGACAGTGAAATCGCTGACTAGTCGAGATAATTACATAGGGCTCAATCAATAACTGGTTTCGATTTCCAAATATATCAATGAAAAAAACTAATATTAATAATTTGTCAAAGTTACTTACAATCTGTGAAATCTTCTTTCGAGCGCCCTGTTTCATTGTGAACAGTTTGAAAATTGATGGTTTAAGAAATTGTAGGCAGTCAAAAGACTAGTAATGTAGAACTGATATGTGTGGGGGTCAAAATCACACTGTCTCTGTTTATAGGGTTACATGCAGATGAGGAAAGTTTTACTCAGGTAATCAAATTTTCAGAAAATCACTGTTGCAATATGAGTAGCGGTTTATCATTTTGTATAATATAAGTCAACCTATAAATTTGAGTGATAATTTTTGTCAAATTGATTATAGAATCAATATAATTAGTTATCTTTATTTTAAGTGGTTCATGATTGTCGTTGAACGCGTAAACTGTAAAGAGGAGGCTGAGCTGTGTGTACGGAATTTTTGTAAGAAAGACTTCGAAACTAACCTATGATATGTGTAATCAGTGTTACCTTGACTGAAAAGTACAAATCAGCTCACATTCTCCCAGAATCAAATATAAAGTAATATGAATATAGAGTTAAAAAAGCTCATGCAGAAGAAAAGGACCAATACAAACTCACATAATATTTGTATAAGTCTATCTACAATATGTAAGGTTTAAAAGAAACATGAAACGCGAAAATCCATTTTCTATTTCGGTTTTGTATATCAATAATTTCTTTTATTATATACTGTTGAATCATTATTTTCAAGTCTGTTAAAAAACATTTTACTGAGCAAAACAAGCGACTAAGCTGACTAACATGTCGTCTTACACTGAATGACTGTCAACTAATGCATAAATGTTCTTGTTGATGGACGAAACGCTATGTGTACACATTTTAAAATCAGTGAAATACCAACGAATGGGAAGTGTTGTGTTTGCCCGCTCGTTTGTGTTGCTCAGAATTTCCTAGTAATGTTTCCGTTAAGCAACTAATGTCACCGACTGAAAAACATATTAGGTTATCATTGTTATTATACGATTATCGGTAACTGACATGAGAACTTTGATCTTTATGTATCAAATACTGTAAACTAGGTCATTCTCCATAACATTCTACTTATTATAGTGTCATCACACTAGATGTTGTGTTGTTATAAGTAGTAGGTTGAATACATTTTATATAACTATTTCTTCTTTCATTTGCAGTGAGAAAGATTGTTTACTTTTATTATTATTCATTCTGAAAATTTAATGTAATATACATAACAAATCAGGCAATTATTACTTGTTCACTATTAAGATTGGTTAGATGATGTGATCGTTTATTTGGGTAGCAATAGTTATTTTATATACATCATCTTAAGCAGAAATACTATCAGTTAATAAATTGTCAACCACGAAAAATGATCTCAAAACGATATTTACCTGGATTGTATCTGCTTTGATCTGATTTAAGTTAACAAACAGAAGAATAATGAATGCATAATCACCAGTTTTAGATGAAATAAATTACTTTTTGTACATTTCTTTTTTAATATTGATTTTGATTAGTCGCATTATGTTACGCATTTTCATTCGTGAACACTGATTGAAATATTTTTTATGTATAGGAACTGATAAAGACTCTTTTTTTGATATCCTGAGGATCATTAAATCTGCTTCGTACTACCAGTATTAGTGGTATTAAGTCATGATATAATGGTCAATATATATTGAATTACCGATCGACAGTGAAATCGCTGACTAGTCGAGATAATTACATAGGGCTCAATCAATAACTGGTTTCGATTTCCAAATATATCAATGAAAAAAACTAATATTAATAATTTGTCAAAGTTACTTACAATCTGTGAAATCTTCTTTCGAGCGCCCTGTTTCATTGTGAACAGTTTGAAAATTGATGGTTTAAGAAATTGTAGGCAGTCAAAAGACTAGTAATGTAGAACTGATATGTGTGTGGGTCAAAATCACACTGTCTCTGTTTATAGGGTTACATGCAGATGAGGAAAGTTTTACTCAGGTAATCAAATTTTCAGAAAATCACTGTTGCAATATGAGTAGCGGTTTATCATTTTGTATAATATAAGTCAACCTATAAATTTGAGTGATAATTTTTGTCAAATTGATTATAGAATCAATATAATTAGTTATCTTTATTTTAAGTGGTTCATGATTGTCGTTGAACGCGTAAACTGTAAAGAGGAGGCTGAGCTGTGTGTACGGAATTTTTGTAAGAAAGACTTCGAAACTAACCTATGATATGTGTAATCAGTGTTACCTTGACTGAAAAGTACAAATCAGCTCACATTCTCCCAGAATCAAATATAAAGTAATATGAATATAGAGTTAAAAAAGCTCATGCAGAAGAAAAGGACCAATACAAACTCACATAATATTTGTATAAGTCTATCTACAATATGTAAGGTTTAAAAGAAACATGAAACGCGAAAATCCATTTTCTATTTCGGTTTTGTATATCAATAATTTCTTTTATTATATACTGTTGAATCATTATTTTCAAGTCTGTTAAAAAACATTTTACTGAGCAAAACAAGCGACTAAGCTGACTAACATGTCGTCTTACACTGAATGACTGTCAACTAATGCATAAATGTTCTTGTTGATGGACGAAACGCTATGTGTACACATTTTAAAATCAGTGAAATACCAACGAATGGGAAGTGTTGTGTTTGCCCGCTCGTTTGTGTTGCTCAGAATTTCCTAGTAATGTTTCCGTTAAGCAACTAATGTCACCGACTGAAAAACATATTAGGTTATCATTGTTATTATACGATTATCGGTAACTGACATGAGAACTTTGATCTTTATGTATCAAATACTGTAAACTAGGTCATTCTCCATAACATTCTACTTATTATAGTGTCATCACACTAGATGTTGTGTTGTTATAAGTAGTAGGTTGAATACATTTTATATAACTATTTCTTCTTTCATTTGCAGTGAGAAAGATTGTTTACTTTTATTATTATTCATTCTGAAAATTTAATGTAATATACATAACAAATCAGGCAATTATTACTTGTTCACTATTAAGATTGGTTAGATGATGTGATCGTTTATTTGGGTAGCAATAGTTATTTTATATACATCATCTTAAGCAGAAATACTATCAGTTAATAAATTGTCAACCACGAAAAATGATCTCAAAACGATATTTACCTGGATTGTATCTGCTTTGATCTGATTTAAGTTAACAAACAGAAGAATAATGAATGCATAATCACCAGTTTTAGATGAAATAAATTACTTTTTGTACATTTCTTTTTTAATATTGATTTTGATTAGTCGCATTATGTTACGCATTTTCATTCGTGAACACTGATTGAAATATTTTTTATGTATAGGAACTGATAAAGACTCTTTTTTTGATATCCTGAGGATCATTAAATCTGCTTCGTACTACCAGTATTAGTGGTATTAAGTCATGATATAATGGTCAATATATATTGAATTACCGATCGACAGTGAAATCGCTGACTAGTCGAGATAATTACATAGGGCTCAATCAATAACTGGTTTCGATTTCCAAATATATCAATGAAAAAAGCTAATATTAATAATTTGTCAAAGTTACTTACAATCTGTGAAATCTTCTTTCGAGCGCCCTGTTTCATTGTGAACAGTTTGAAAATTGATGGTTTAAGAAATTGTAGGCAGTCAAAAGACTAGTAATGTAGAACTGATATGTGTGGGGGTCAAAATCACACTGTCTCTGTTTATAGGGTTACATGCAGATGAGGAAAGTTTTACTCAGGTAATCAAATTTTCAGAAAATCACTGTTGCAATATGAGTAGCGGTTTATCATTTTGTATAATATAAGTCAACCTATAAATTTGAGTGATAATTTTTGTCAAATTGATTATAGAATCAATATAATTAGTTATCTTTATTTTAAGTGGTTCATGATTGTCGTTGAACGCGTAAACTGTAAAGAGGAGGCTGAGCTGTGTGTACGGAATTTTTGTAAGAAAGACTTCGAAACTAACCTACGATATGTGTAATCAGTGTTACCTTGACTGAAAAGTACAAATCAGCTCACATTCTCCCAGAATCAAATATAAAGTAATATGAATATAGAGTTAAAAAAGCTCATGCAGAAGAAAAGGACCAATACAAACTCACATAATATTTGTATAAGTCTATCTACAATATGTAAGGTTTAAAAGAAACATGAAACGCGAAAATCCTACTTCCAGCTAAACCAAGCTGATGAAAACAGAGTTCTGTAGCGGAGAATGGTTATATATGACAGCATGGCACAAATACTGGAGCACAACAGCTGTATCCACAGGTGATATGTTTTCTGGTCATAATTCTGGTCTGGTGATCCGTAAGTTTCGACGTGCCACATAGCAGTGATTGTTAGTTTAATTATTTGCCTTCTTTTTCAGTTATATGTATTCAGGTTCGAAGATGTGGACAATTGCGAAATCAATTATTTTCATTTTCGTGTGAGTTCTGATGCTCATTGATCGCAGGGTTTACCGTAATTTTGATTTTTCTCTATTTTTTTCGTACCTACATACATTGCCTCATCAGGAGATATTGACATGTCTTTAATCATGCGAGATGATGTTTCAGGATAATAACACGTGTGGTCTTTCGTTCTTGTTGCCTGTGTCAGTTGGTTTAAAAAGTGATGAAACTGCACTCAAGGGCTTTAACAATTTTAATAACTTAGATCGACCTTTGAAGTTCTTCAGTTGTCGACAGAGTTTATTTTGTTAGGTTCTTCTAGATGGTGCAGTTCTTGGTTGTAGAAAGTTCACAGTGCAATACTAACTGGTAGCGTTTAAATATACTGAAATCAACTTCACTGTTGTTGTGCAGTGATATAACAATTGATATCGTATGATGGCTAAACTTTTATGAGGAAGTATTTAGGTCACTTGTCATTCATTTCCTAATTCGGATCAATGAAACGAAAGCCAACATCAGAAGGTTTAATTTCATGAAAAAGAAAGTTGATTCTTTAGACAAATCGTTATGGAATTTTTATTCAATGATTTTTGTAAATTATATCAAACAGTAAACAATTACTTACTGTAAGGCTTTTCTCCTGTAGTAGTGTCTGTAAAACACAACAGTTATGATTCGATGTTATTATTACAATAAGTAGAATTGTAAATTATCTTATGTGTTCAAAATGATTTCATTTTATTGATAGGTGCATTGAATGAATTATTGATTCAAGACTATCTCACACAGTGTACAATGTAAGTGAGTTATTCGGGTAAGTGAAGTCATAGTGATATGAAAACCACTGGCAGTGATTAATATCATGTAAACGAATTTTCGCCTTGATTCTGAAAATCACTGATTCCATTTACAATTAATCACTACTGTCATTTTAAGATATTTGAAAAGGTTTAGAAAATTTTCTTATTTTATCAAAAATATTTTCGCATATGGTAAATATTTCAACCGATAAATTAAGGCTACACCATTCAAGTATAGATTATACAAAGGTTTCCACGTTTTAAAAATTATAAACTTTAGGAAATAATAACTTCTATCTGAAGGCAAACTTCGCTTACTATAAAAGCTGGTTGCTGCGATCAATGGATTGAAAATCCTTGTCATAAGTCACACTGTCTATATGATCTCCATAGTCTGACCAACAAATAAATGCTAAATAAATAATCATGACTGATGATACACTAAATGACTACATAAAATGAGGTCAGAGAAATCACCAAAAGATTGATAGAATGATATGCAAACTTAATAAAATAAGCAAGTGATGAGGGACTTATTAAGTTTATTTATCTTCAAAGCTCGATGTTTAGTGTCCCAGATCTGAAAGTAACAGGTGCTGACTCTCCAAAAAAGAAAAGCTGATAGAAAAGATAATTTCTTACCTCTTAAAAAATCATATGTATCAATAAATACACATGTATTTATTGACAATGTGTCTTATAACACCGATGTATTTCATGATCAAAGAGATGCTGATTATTCATTAAGGCGATTCAAGAATTATTTAAATATTCCTATCATTTTGGAAGATGGCTGATTATCTCATTTTAACGTGTAAAAACTCTTACACATCAATTTATTATTGCATGCACTAGAATAATGCCAATTTTTATAAGCAAAGACTAAATTGTTTGATATATTACTATCATTCCTGGTGCAGGATTTTTGAAAGTTATGATGCGATCACATTTTATTTTAGATCCATTGACAGAGTTTTGTCCTTAGTTGATCAAAGAACTGATAGTTGAAATAAACGTCTAGCGATAATCTGGTTTCATCTTGATGAGACTACTAAATACAGGTGGAAATAATATTGTTCATTGACATTGTTTAAAACGTGTTTAAGAAGGAAACATCAACGTTGCAACTGTACGTATACGAATACGAACAAACCGGGTTACACAATTTAATTTATTTGTACAATGTCTACATACTGTTTAATGTGAATGAAATATAAAACGGCAATCCCAAACTTTTTTCACCACTAAAAGATATGTGTCAAAACGATATGAATAATGTAAAGTGTTTCAGCACCGTTCTAACTGATAATCCGTTTGTAATGATCTGTATATACCACTAAACTATAATTCATTGTTATGACATCACACATTTCTTTCAGTCTTCAAAATACTCTGACTTCATCAAATATTCGGATTTCACTGCAGTCCACTCTCTGAAACTAACTTCAAGGCTTTGTTACACGAAATCCATCCCGTTAGTCACATAATTGTGTAACAGCAATCACTGTATCATCATCCCTTAAGTAGAATGAATTATCTTCTCTACATTATGAAGTGGAGAACGGACGATAAGTCATGAACGGTATTGGAGAAGTGATGATGAGCGTAAAAAAAATTATAAATTTGAAAGTACAAGTAACTGGTGAGAGATACAATTGGACTGAGAAGTATATAGTCACCGATTACAACATGATGGTTGCAGAGAACGGATGCACTAGACAACTGAGAAATGATAATTATACTTATGGACAGATATGAATGTAACTCAAGTAAACATGCTTCATATAGTGTCAGAGGAAAGAACTAGAATGAATTGGATTACGTACAGTGACTTTTAGGGCGAAACGATAGTGGAAAAATTGTACTATGGTAAAACGGGAATGACACGAATGAAAGATATGAAATAAAAATACAAAGGACCTATAGTTCAATTAGGTGTAGGTGGAGTTAGTATATGATTTAGTGAGAAATCAATTTCATTAAACCTCATTTTTCGCAAGCTGTCAATGATTTCGTTTACATGACATTGAATAGACAAGCTGGTATTATATAATAAGATCCTTCATAAATTATAAACAAGTGTTTCGGTGCATTCACTGCACCTTGTGATACAGTTGTATCAGTTATGAAGGAATTTAGAACAACTAGTTCCTATAATAAATTTCGATAGAACTGTGAGAGAACATATTTGATCTGAAAAATGAGAACAAAGTTTCGGCATGAGGTATGGAAAAGTTATATCCGAAAGATAGAGCTTCTTATTCATATACAGAAAGTTCAACGGATGATACATTTGTCACATACTTATTCGTGCTAAACTCCAAGCAATTTCCGCGATTATCAATAATGAGGGGCTTGTCCAACTTTTGTCTCGTAGTACATTACGTTTTAGAAACCACCGAACTGTGAAAGTCCATAAATTTAATATGACACGATGGAAACATTTGATAATACACATGATGCACGTGTATGAAGTTCAGTTAGTTTGCATATCATTTGATCATATTTTTCCAAGTGAGATTTCATGAGACGCAGGAGATGAGAAATATTCTGAATTAATTTATAAGATCGTAAGAATTTATAAAATTGTCTAGGAAATATATGTGTAGTAAGCCCCGATTTGTAAAAGTCCAGCTTTAACTTTTCAGAAGCGATTTTGTATTTACCAGTAGCAAGTTCATATATCCGTTTAATGCCAGAGGGAGGGAGTCTTCTTTTAAGAAAGTTAAACGAAGGACCTCCGTAAAAGACCAGATATTGTAATTCTCAAACGTGAAAAAGAATCTGGAGTAGTGAAAAAGAATGAACGTAATTGCAAGAAGAAAATCTTATCAATCCTTAGTGATGAAAGAAAGTTTTCGACTAATATTTCATCTAATAATGAGGCTAGAAAATTAGAATCGACTCCAATCTAATGAAGCTCCTGAACATGAATGTTATCAATAAGGATTAATTTATTATGTTACAACCCACCGATTCTGAACTACCGAATTTTTATGGATTACCCAAATTTCATAAACCTAACAATCCACGAAGACCAATATTATCTATGTGTGGCCCACCTGCACATAAGCTAGCCAAATGATTAGCTAAATTACTTAGCCCAATTCGTAATATATTGTGTAAGTTTTCATTGAAAGATACATTTGAACTAATTGGTGTGCTTGATGACATTAATATTAAATAAAATACGATGCATTCTTTTGGTGTACACTCCACTCTTCACGAATGTACCTCTAATTACAACGGTTGACTTTCTTTGTGACTATATATTGTGTAATATCCCCGTTTTACTCAGTCAGTCAAGTCTACTAAGGGAAAAATTTTATTATGTACTGAGAAAGTTCATTTCACGTTTGATGATGAACATTTCCAGCAAGTGGATGCCATTGCAATGGGTAGTCGTTTGAGAACTCTCTTAGATGATGTTTATATGGCATATGGTGACAATTTTTGGAATGAGCACATCAATAAGCTCACTCTCAATAGGAGATATATGGATGATATTTTAATTATATGTAATAAAGAACAGCGTTTTTCAGCTGCGGGACAACTTCAATAGCCTTCAGTTCGACATTGTATTAACTCATGAACCAGAAGATAGTAATCGATTGCTTTTTTTAGACATACTGTTGAGCCAAAGACAGAATGAAACTATAAAGCGTTTTGTTTATAGAAAGCCAACCTAGACTGGACGGTATCTAAATTTCAGCAGATTTTTGTTCACTGCAATATGAACGAGGTTCGGGAAAATGCCTCTTGAATAGGGCTCAAAGGATTAGCGCTACGAATACATTTGACGACGATGCGAAATTCATAACTGAAGCCTTGATTTCAAATGGAAATCCTTTAAAGTTCAATAGGTGTACAGATCAGATAAGACAAAAGCATGTATTTCATTCTGCTGATCACATCACATCCCATTGCATTAATCAATTTACATATTTGTGTGAACACAAAAACATAAGCAGGAGTAATCGGACTGTAGTGTGCCTATTTATTGCGTGTTCTTAAGCTCGGTATATAAATCAGAATATGAACTCATATTGATGAATACGTTTATTCGAGGCACACCACAAAGCGAAGCGGAGAAGCGAATTGGAGAAGGCTGTTGAGCCAACTCTTTGGATTACAATGCGAGCGAATGAGTAAAGCGAATTGGAGAAGGATAAGAGCCAACTCAAAAAGAGATAGAGTATGACTAAGAATATATAGTCAGATAAGAATAAGACAGACATGACAAGCGAAATAGGTATGCACACATATGAATAAAAGCGACGAATGATTGACAAGGTCAAAAGTAAGCGATACAAATCATGTGAGTTCATGGTGAAATTAAGAGACTAACATTAAAGCGAAAAGGATGAGTAAGCGCGTAGGCGTAAACAATGCTCAGTCGTATAAGCTC